>OX344723.1:57327749-57952749 GCA_947034835.1 Ballota nigra | reverse complement strand
GTATCGAATATTTGACCAGAAGTATCATTAATCTGGGTTTAAGAAAATTTACAACAATTAATATAATATCACTGACCCAGATTAATGATACTTCTGGTAAAATTCACTACAAAAAAAGATGCGTTTTGGCGACCAGTTTACGACTGACGGTCTGGAATGGTCAAAAGGTTGGGGATTAGTGACCGCCAGACAGATCGATCGCTAATCAGAGACTGAAATTAACGACCGCCTTGACCGTTGAGGTCAGACGACGTTGCATTATTCCGATTAGCGACCGCCTAAGGCGGTTAGGCGGTCACTAATCCTGAATCCCAAAGTCTGGCAGGTGAGCAATAATGACCCAATTTCGGTCCGCAGTTAGGCGACTGCCAATGGCGATCGCTAATACCATTACGACAGTCGCTAAATGCCTATTACAGAACACATTCTGTTCTTCTTTCTTAATTTTTTTACGATAACAACTCTTTTAAACTTATTTTTTGTCCGTTTAATCTATGATGAAGGTCGTTTTGAAATGGTGGTAGCAATCGACTGGATCTATATCACATTGTGCTCGTTGCTTCAACTTCATCGTACGTTTTCACAATTTTACCGTTTAATTCTTTTGTTGTATATATTTTAGTTTTTGGTAAAAAAAATTAGGTAAAGCGTTTGGTTTATTTATTTGATAAGTTTAGCTAGTATGCATGCTTAAATCTATAGTAGTGATTTAATATATATGATTGTTATGCTGGATTTATGTGAAAAATAAATATGGATATGTCTATTTATAGTCAAAACCCTACCCAAATTTTTTAAATTAATTAATATGATGTATTTGATTAGTTTATTATGTTTGATGTTTATGTTTATTTATATTTCTTTTAATTAACTTGTTATTTACTATTAATTTGAAACAGATAAAATTTCCAGCTCGTGGTTGGATGTACTCAATGCCTCGTATGATACGAGGGGGCATCAACGATCAATTTTACCGTAAAATTGAAGAATTTATTGAGTTTGCATATTATAATACACACTGTCTTGATCGTTTCAATCAACTTAGATGCCCGCATAAAGGAAGAAAATGCAGGAATATGAGATACTTGAGCATTGATAAGGTTATAACTCATCTTTTTAGGGTTGGTTTTGTTCCCCGCTACTACAATTGGACCAGTCACGGTGAAGAGTGGTGAAATATTTATATCGACACACTTGAAAAATTTTATACTCATGAGTGGAGCAGATGCTATCCATCAAAGCCGAAGGCAAAGTCAGTAAAAAAGTCTTCAATCAATTTGCAAAATTGTTAAAAAAAAGGTCATACCTAAAGAGAACACAATGCCTGAAAATTTCTATCAAAGCAAAAGGTTGTTGAAGGACATGTGTCTACCGTTTGAGAAGATTGATTGTTGTACAAACGGTTGCATGTTGTTTTGGGACAAGGATGAGAGTATTGATCAGTGCAGGATGTGCGGCCACCCCTGGTACAAACCATCTGGTCGTAAGAAGGACAAAAAGAAACAAAAGCAGAAGCCATTTAAGTCGAGGTATTACCTTCACATCACTCCTCGTTTGGAGAGATTGTATCAGTCTAGTGTCACTGCTAAAGATATGACATGACACGCTGAGGAGTGTTCTGATCCAGAATATAGAGTGATGCGACATCCGGTAGACTCGGAGGCATATAGATATTTTGATAGAGAGTTTCCAGATTTTGCGAGAGAGAAGAGAAATGTGGGGCTGAGTTTATGCACGGACGGTTTTTCTCCATTTGGAATGCACGGAAAGAATGTGACCTGTGCTATTGACTTCGTACAATCTACCGTCTTGGTTATGCATGAAGCCACAACATATTTTTCTGACTGTCTTGGTGCCTGGTCCACACAACCCTAAGCATAAGCTGGATGTCTATCTTCAGCCACTCATTAAAAAGTTACTATCTCTATGGCATACGGGAGTGGAGACGTACAATGTACATAGGAAGCAGAACTTCAGGTTGCGTGCTACTGTTTTGTGGACCATTAGCGACTTTCCAGCATTTTTATGTTATTTGGTTGGTCAACTGCTGGAAAACAAACATATCCGTACTGTATGGATGGATCTGATGTGTTCTATCTTACGTTAAGTAGGAAGGTGTCATTGGTTCGACAACCATCGGAAGTTTCTACCTGCTGATCATCCCTTCCGAATGGACAAAGTACACTTTCGTAAGGGTAAATATTTAGTAGGTCGCCCAAGACCACGTATTCGATCAGGTATGTGTCTGAATCACTACTTATGTTATTTGTGTCTCATATAAATAAATTAACCATATATAAATTATTTTAGGTGATTCGTTGTTGTATGGGGTTACAATCACTGATTTGATTAAGACAACTGAAGAGGGTGCAATGGAGCACAATAAACGTATCCAGGGTGGATGGAAAAAAAAGAGTATATTTTGGGACTTGCCTTACTGAAGCAATTTGTTGATTCGGCACAAGTTGGACGTGATGCATAGAGAAGAATGTGTTTGATAACTTGTTCCACACGATCTTGAATACAGAAGCCAAGACCAAAGACACTTCAAAATCCATAGAAGAATTGAGTCTATTCTGTTCTCGTGCTGGCCTGTGTAAGGATCCACGGACAAATAAGTATCCACAAGCCAGTTACACAATCACCAAAGCAGAGAAAAAGATATCATTTAAGTGGGTGACGGAGTTGAGCTTTCTAGATAATTACGTGTCAAATTTGGGTCGATTGTTTGAGCCAAAAACAGGAAAGGTCAATGCGATGAAAAGTCATGACTGTCATGTGATCATGCAGCGGTTGTTACCGATTGCCTTTCAGTATTCACTTCCGAAGGCTGTATGGAGTGTCATCACCGAGTTAAGTCTTTTTTTCAAAGATTTAACCGCTTCAATAATTACAGTCGAAGACATGCAGCGTTTGGATAGAGACATTTTTGTTATACTGTGCAAACTAGAGCGGATTTTTCCACCCAGCTTCTTTGACTCGATGGAGCACTTACCCTTTCACTTAGCATATGAAGCCTTACATGGTTGTCCAGTGCAGTACAGATGGACGTATCCCTTTGAGAGGTAAACATATTTTATATTTAGATATCTAATATTTTTCTGTTTATTTTGAAACCATATATTTAAATTTGAATGCTTTTATATTTAGGTATCTACACAATTTGAAACAGAATATTGGAAATACGACCAACATTGAAGCATCCATTGTGAATGCATATCTTACCGGAGAGGTTGGAACATTCTGTTCTTATTACTTTGGCGACCAAGTTCAAACCAAGATAAAAATGTTAGCCTCGCAACTACGATGATCGCGGAGTAGAACATCTCCCTCGTGAGTTTGAAGGTATGTTATCCGTATTCTTGCACGCAGGTCGACCACTGGGTAAGGGAGTCAATCGGTGGTTTAAGAGCAAATTGGAAGAGGAAACAATACAGTCATACGTTTTGATGAATACACCTGAAGTTCAACCTTACATCCAGTAAATATTTATTTTTAGATATGTGTTGTTATACTCAATGTTTTGTATTTTTTTTTTTAACAAGTAAGGATGTTTTGTGACCACACTCGACAAGAACTACCAGACATCATGGATGAAGAAGTTTATCAATTGGTTTCCAAACAATTCATATATTGGTTCCAACCTTACGTGAGTAACACTTAATTATATGACTATTATTTTAATACAACTCATTATATAAAAATAATTTTATATTTATAGGGTCTAAATAACCAACTTCAGAACCCACATCTGAAAGCTCTGAGCAAAAAACCATTACAACAGTTGACATCATACAAAGGGTATTACGTAAATAGATACAAATTCCATACAGATGCATATGCTTCAACGAAAAGAACTACAAACAGTGGTATTTGTGTTTCCAGTGGAAACTACAACGAAGCACTGATTGATTACTACAAAGTATTGCAGGAAGTGGTTTAAATAGAATATTCGGGGTCGCCATCGAGGAAAATAGTTTTGTTCTTTTGTGAGTGGTTTAATTTAGGGCCTGTAGGAAAAAAGTCGACCAAAACTACAAGATTGTTGATATTCATGTCAACAAGAAGTACGCTGCCGCATACAAACCCTACGTCTTTGCACCTCAAGCATATCAGGTATATTACTGCAAATACCCGGAGTCAGGTAGACCACACTTAAGGACAGTTTGCAAAGTCAAGGCAGAGTCTTTGGTGGAACTTTCTAATTCATCCAAGGAAGACCCTGTACAACCTGAAAACACATTTCAAACTGAGGTGAAGAAGAAGAAAATTATTTAATTTTTTTTGTAGTTCGTAACAAGAATTAATTTGATGAATTTAAAAAAAAAGGGACTCAATTTGGAGTTATTTACAATAAATACATAAAAACGAATAAATTTATAATTTATAATAGTCTAAAATATTAAATTTACAAAAAAAAATAAATATTTATATATATAAATGAATTAGAAACAAAAAAGAATTAAGTTGATGAATTTTAAAAAACACAAGACTCAATTTGAAGTTATATACAATTAAATGCATAAAAAATGAATAAATTAATAATTTATCGTACTCTAAAATATTAAATTTATAAGATAAAAAAATAGTGAATATACATATATAGAAATAAATTAGAAACAAAAAGTAATTAATTTGATGAATTTTTAAGTTAAACGGGACTCAATTTGAAGTTATATACAATTAAATGCATAAAAAATGAATAAATTAATAATTTATATTAGTCTAATATATTAAATTTACAAGATAAAAATAAAAAGTTAGTAAATATATATATATATATATATATATATATATATATATATATATATATATATATATATAAATGAATTAGAAACAAAAAGGAATTAATTTGATGGATTTTTTTTTTAAATAACTCAATTTGAAGTTATATACAATTAAATGCATAAAAACGAACAATAATAGCAAGTGTTTGAGTGGTCCACGCCTCCTCCGGGAACCGAGGTCGGCGGTTCAATTTCTCCCGGGCGCATATATGTCCATTAATATCCGCGAGTCTTATAAAGACTTATACACAATATGACTCACCATAGTAAGCTAATGGGTCAGTGACTCAATGGGTTCAAACTCGCGTCCATATTTTTTTTTCACAGGTTTGGCGATTAGCGACCGCCAGCTCCGGCGGTCACAAAACCTACGATCCAACCGGGTCATACCCGGGTGGATCAACGACTGATCGGAGACGGTTTCTAATCGGCAACCGATTTTAAATGACGGTCGCTAATATTAGATACCCGCGTTTTAGCAACCCCTATTTATCGGTCATAAATCGGTCGCTAATCCTGTTTTGAGACCAAAAATCGGTCGTTAATACGCATTTTTTTAGTGATTATCGATACTTTAATATAATTTTATAATAAGCTTATCATAAACTATTTTCATATAATACTTTGCCACACACGAGTTTTTGCCGCAATATAGAGTGGAACCATATATATGATGTTACCTGTACTTGAACTCATTCAATCAAGCGATCGATTGAGTCCAAACCAGGGGCGGATTTACTTAGGGGCTGCACTGGGCTAAGCCCAAAACTCTTTCCTATATATTCATGCATTATTTGTGTTACAGTAATTATTTGAAGCTCAGTCCAAATAATTTGTAAAAGATGAATTAAGCCCAAAGCCCATCCTAAAGTTAAATTCCTAATTATTTTAGTAGCACAAACTTAAAAAATAATGGTAGATACTATTTTCCAGATTCCACTATTCGAGACACCTCTCTCGGTTGCCGAGCGATGCTATTTTGTGCTCAAACACTCAATTTTGTTTTTTTATAAATTATTAGTATAAAATATTACACAATGCGCACAAATTCTAATATGCGTTCAAGATCACAATATGTATTTGAATTTTAAATTTAATTTTAATTTATTTTAATTAGAATATATAATTAAAAAAATTATGATATTATTAATTACTCCCTCCGTCCACGAGTAAGTTTCCCACTTCTTTTTGTTGAATGGTTTAAGAAAGTGTATTTGTTTATTAATATATGGTGGGTCACATGTTGACTTTTGGGATAAAGTAATGAATAGTGTTGAAAAGTAAAGTGAATAAGTGGCATTTTTGTAATATTGTGTGAGTTTGAAGGTTAAAGTTTATATATAATAGAGTGTTGTTATTTCCATTTATGGAATGGGAAACTTACTCGTGGACGGCCCGAAAAGGAAAGTGGGAAGTTTACTCATGGACGGAGGGAGTACTATTTAAGATATTGTTGATTATTGTTTGGGGTATTGTCACTTACCTCTTTTGTTATTTAATTTTTTTTTAGTATTAATTATTGCTCGTGATATTATCTATTATTTCTTGGGGCATTGTTGATTACTGATTGAGTTATTGTTGATTATCGATTGAGGTATTACTAATTCAAAAACACAGTTTACGCTGAAATGTATATTTTTCATAATTTTTGCAATTGAATTTTTAAAATCAAAATGTATAGTATGCACTTGATTGCACATTAGAGTTACTCTATAGATTGACTTTAGTTAAATTATAAGATTATTTATAAACCCGTAACTGACTGTCACAAGTTCAAAACTCAAATTCGATTAAAAAATTAAGTACTCTGTAAAATTTGGGGGCAACCCCCATTAAGGGGCGCATCGCTCCCCACACCCTTCCGACTTCCTAACCGAGAAATGAGGGACCCCGTCAAGTTAACATAGGGTTCAAGACATTCCATTAATTTTATAAATATAAAAATTTAATACGCCGATATATTTATTTTTTCAGGGCAAACTCTCATATGCATCAAGTGCACAATGCACTCACTCCACAATTGTCCATGTTTATGCTGAAAAGTTTGTTTCAATTACACTGAAAGTATGTGGTTGGATTACACTAAAAACTGATTTTCAGTGTAAATTGTAATTCAGCCACACTTTTCAGTATAATTGGAACAAACTTTTCAGTATAAACAAGATCAATTATTGAGTAAGTGCACAATACACCAAATGCATAAGAGAGTTACTCTTTTTTCAGCCCACCCCATTACAAAATTCTGGATCCGCCCCTGGTCCAAACTCAACCCAATATATAAGATGCATTAATTATTTCAAATCCGGGCTGCAACATCCCAATCAATATAACAAAGCCAAAAAAGAAGTCTTAAATTTACTTATAGCTATTGATCATGTTGCTTCTCCATCAACTCACAGCTGATTGGACGTCTAATTGGAGGAGGGAATGAATTTGTATTTGATTAATAAACATAAGTGTATGTATATATTGTAAAAAAAAATTAGATATAGAAAGTTGCTATTTGGGTACGTTCAGGTCCATGAACTGACCACTTCTTTCACCCCCCACGTGAACAAGGAAATTTACAATGAGTACTAGTTGTCACGTTACACCATATACTGTTTATGAACATTTAAAGTGTGGTAGTAGATTACATATTATTGTACTTTATCGATTATCACATTACACTATAGAAAAATAAATAATTGTCTACAAAATTAACATTGCTTACAAAATTTTTCCAACAAAAAAGTTCGTAGTAGAATTAGTCTATAATTTGCCTACGAAATTTTCTAATTGTCTAAGCATCTACATTTCTCAACCTAGAAACAACTTGCCTACGAAATTAATTTACCTACGAAATAAAATTTCTAAGTATAATTACCTACAAGTCATTTACCTACAACACAATTTGTCTACGAAATTTCCGTAGGCAAATTATTTTGTAGGTGAGGAAGGAAGATATCTATACAATTAGAAATTTTTGTAGGTAATTCGTAGGCAATCCCCCACTACGAATTTTTTTGTTAGAAATTTCATATCCATATTGGCAATTTCCGTAGGCAATTTTATATTTTCTTATAGTTTTAATTTTAAATGTGTGAGGACAACACTAATTTTATGTTATCGCACTGACAAAACATATTGTTTTGCAATTCAAATATATTTTTAAATGATACTTACTTCTTCCCCTAATAATTTTCACACTTTCCTATTTAAGACGTATCACAATAACTTTCACACCTAAAATATGGAAAATAATTCACCATCTAAATCTTCCACTTTAACCCACCCTCAATTAAACCAATTAAAAAACCCAGCCCAGTTAAACAAACCCCAATACATATACTCAGGCCAATACATACAATTAAGGCAATCCATCCAATACATATATATGCTCGATCAATACGTATTCTGGATCATTCTACACTCATCTTTATCGAACTCTCTGGAAACTCACTCTACTCTCTCTCACAAACCCTAGCTGCTCTTCGATTGTTCATCTCACTCTCTCCTCATCTCTCCCTCCCTCTCTCTCTCTCTCATAATGTATTTCGATGAAGACATGATTCCCTCGTATTATTTGAAGTTGGAATTCATGGTCGTCGCGGAAACTAAATCCGACGACACCGTCGTTCCGGATACTTTTTTTTGGGAAGATCCCCTTTACTGAGTCTAATTCTGAGCCTTCTATCCAACGACGACAACGACATTGTCGTTCCAATTTTGAGTCCGATTCAAAGCCTCTTATCAACGATTTTGTGATTTCGGAGGCCCGTATGTTCGATTTTGTTAAATCCCTCTTCGATTCAGAGCCACCCATCAATGATTTGGTGATCTTGGAGGTCGATTTGGAGCCCTCCATGTTCGATTTGGTGATTTCTAAGGCCGATTCGAGAGCCCCCAAAGTCGATGATGTCTGATCTAAGACTTGCATGTTCGATTTACCCTGTTATAAGAATTCAAACTTTGAATTTCCCGATTCCTCTGAGATCCCTTAGTTTGATGCCCCACAATCTAGAATTATATGGCTTGACGTGCCCGGTTTCGAGTTCTAGATGCCTTACTATGACCTTTTTTATAAAGGGACGGAAGAAAAAAGTGACGATTGCAAGGCGTTCATCCATTCTATGGTGAAAATATTTTGTCCCAGCTTTGAGGTAGTTCTCTTTTAAATTTACGTTTCTTTTGTGTTAATTTCATGAGTATTTGAATTTTTTTTAGTGATTACATGGTCTAGTTGGAGCCATTGCATGTTGAATTTGGTGATTATAGTTGACATTTAGGGGTATTTGACTAATGACAGTTTCTTATGTGTTGAATTTCATGAGTATTTGAGTTAAGAAACTGATTAAATGGTCCATTGTGAGTCATTGCATGTTGAATTTGGTGATTATAGTTGACATTTAGGGTATTTGGCCAAAGTCAGTTTCGTATGCATTGTATTTCACGAGTATTTGAGATAAGAAACTGATTAAATGGTCCATTATGAGTCATTGCACGTTGAATTTGGTAATTATAGTTTACACTTGGGGGTATTTGGCCATTGACAGTTTCTTATGTGTTGAATTTCATGAGTATTTGTGTTATTTAGTGATTATATGGTCCATTGTGAGTCATAGCATGTTGACTTTGGTGATTATAGTTGACACTTGGGGGTATTTGGCCAATGACAATTTCTTATGTGTTGCATTCCATGAGTATTTGAGTTAAGAAATTGATAATATGGTCCATTGTGAGTCATTGAATGTTGAATTTCATGATTAACAATCATATTTTGGAGTAGTTAATGCAGATTTGACACTTGATGTGGTAAACAAATGGTGGGAAGTTCAAAATTTTCAACTTGTTGATGCATTTCAGCAGCTGTATTAAGTGATTTCTATATTTTGGGATGTATTTGGTGATTTCTGTACCCTGGATAATATTTTATTGTGAACAATTAATGTATTTTGGAACAGTGTATTTTTGAACAGTTAAATGTATTTTGGAACAGTTAATATTTTTTTTAACAGTGCGTGTATTCAGGCAACTTGTTAACTTTAATTTGAAAGTTAATCAATCATATTTGAAATATCTTATACACTTTTTAATTGGTCAATAAGTCAATTGTTGATAGGCGAACAACTATCATAGCAAATATGATTATGCGAACAAGTATTAAAGCCTAAATGGAGGTTAAGAAGCAAAACAAATCACCTACAGATAATTAGCAAGAGTAACCAAAAAGAGGTGTATGAAGCAGAAAATATGATGTATTCAATGACTGACAACAAACTTGACGACCAGCATTTTGGCGAACATGTGTTGAACTCCAGACATACCCAGATTATTACTAAGACTCGGATGACAAACAGGTGTAATTAAGAGAGGTGTATAAACTATTCAGAGGAGCGTATGCCACCCAGCCGCTCACAGCTGACGAACAGGTAATATGCGAACAACTCCAAATATAGAGATTCAGAGGCAAAATAATGAAAAACTGATGGGCGAGCAACTCTTGGACCATCAGTCCATCAAGCGAACATACTAATGTCTCAGTCCCTATATATTTTTCACAATTCACCATTCATCCCCTATAAAAATTCTTATATTACATTTCATTCCACTAATAATTACACAAAAAAGTATTTTCTTTTGTTTCGTTCAATTAAAGTGAATAATACACTCTCATAAAAAAAAAAAAATCCATTTAAATACTATCAGTTAACTTCCATATTAAAATCCCTAGAAAATCAAGTGTATGAAGTGTTTGGGGATGGAGGGAGCCGTAAATAAAAAATAAATTAATATTATCATATAAAATTTATTTGGGTAGTTTCTAACCCCTGCCTACCCTGCACCTATAACAATGAATTAGAGTGGTTTTACGATTAAGCTATTGTGTTGGAAATAATGGTGAGTAAAAATTAAAAGGAAATTTGATAGAGTCTGGACTCGTGATCATGAACTTTGATTATTGGTTATTAACAATTGAACTTTAGGCTGGAGGAGGGCTCTTTAATTTTTTTTAGAGTCCAAAGTTTTGGGCTTAGCCAAAAAACTAAATGTGTCTAAATCCATCTAGCATATGAATAAAGGTGAAGAAACATGCACTAAAATTATCAGCTAACTTAATTCTTATATTAATGACTAATTGGAGTGAAGTCATCCTTAGTTTGTAATTGGTGGAAATGAATCCGAACTGCTGAATGCTTAGATTTATTTTTTGAATCCCATTTTGGGTCAATCTTCTCTGTTTAAGCGGTCCTGAGGAGCCTATAAATAGGCATGCATATCATTACATTCATACACCAATATATCAAAAAAGCATTCGGCATACTATTCTCCTGCATTTCATATAGTAGTGATATCCTCTCCTCAATCGAGCTAATTTCAATTCGCTTGAGCCGTTTATGTATGATGTTACATATAAGCGGACGAGATGCCATTTTACCTTTTGGGACGTTATGTCGATTCCAACAAGCACCTAGTTGGGACGTATTCGCCTTGTGGGAAAAGAGTTTTCTTGACTTGACTCACTCTATGTTGTGGAAAAAAAATTCAGTACCAGTGTTCGTGGAATTAAAAATTCTCGTTCGAACGTTGGTGGTTCAGTGGAAATGATTTATCTAGTACGAGTGCTCGTAGCATTTAAACGGTGAATTCAGTCTCAGTGTTTGTTTCATTGGAGAGTTATTTGAAGCAATTAATTAAGAAATTATACTTTGCAATTTATTTTGTAATTTATTTTTATTATTTTGTTATTTACATTATAAATTTCCAACATATTGCACTAAAAATAGCATGTCGTTAAGTATTTTATGTTTGAATTTTAGGGGTGTTTGTTTCAAGATCTTTCATGGAATAATAATTGATTTTATTTTTGCTTTTTATCTTTCGGATATGTTACATGCATAATTGTTCTAATTATGGTTACATCGCTAGAGTTTTGTTCTAATTTAAAAAAAAATGGGGAAAATAAATTAAGTTGGTAGTTGTTTCATATGGGAATGATTGAGGGAGCAGATTTTAAAAAGAGAGAAATATAATTAAATGAAGTTGGAAAATAGTATTGTTGAATAATTTTAATCTTATTAACTACTATAAATATCATATATTTATTCTTATTATCATTTATATTAAAAAAAAATTCCAAGCTAAGCGTCATTTTAATTAATTCAAATGTTATTTGAATTTTTATTGATATCATAAAAATAAAATTTGTGCGTTCTAATTAAATTATACTTATATATGAATTAATTAAAGAGATATATAATGTGAACGATATTGTGATACTACAATATTAGCAATCATCAATGAATAAAATAGGAAGATCGTGTAGCTATGCTAGGGGGAGGCTTTTTAGTTCATACTTATTGCTAATTGTTTAATTAATTAATTGGAGCAGAATTTATGTCTGCTATTTGAAAATTAAGGGCACCGCCCCTTCAACATTTGTTCATCTAGAGAAACCCTGTTTTGTTTATTTAGTTCCACATGCTAGGGTTGACTTTCATCTTACCCTTGTTTTCATACTAGTAAAACCTACACATATATTCTTTAATCATACTCCACATAATTAATAATTACATCTACATCTATTTTTTCTCCTTGCTCCCTCATTTTATGTCTCAAAGAAATCTCTCTATGTAATTGTATTGGAATGCTAATTACGGCATTGGATTCATATAGTTGGACCAAAAAGAGCGACTTTTTTACTTTTTAGGCTTTAGAGTAATACAATACCAATTATCGGGTTATGTACACATCATTTTTATAATGACTGAAAAATTATTATATATTAGACATTTTGCACAATTTACTATTTATTCTTATAAAAAAATTACACTTCATTCCACTAATAGCTACACATTAAAATAAATTTTTTGTTCATTCACTTAAATTAAATAATAAACTCTTATAAAAAAAATATTTTAATTTAAATACTATAAATTAATTCTCATACTAAAATTCCTAAAAAAAACAATTTTGTTTAGGGGTGAGCATTCGGTTATTCGGTCACCGAACCGAACCGAACAATGAAAACCAAAATAACCGAAAAACCTCTAGCCGATAACCAAAATCGAAAAGTACTAAAATCGAATTTCAACCGAATCGAAATATTTCGGTTCGATTCGGTTATTAACCGTAATAACCGAAATGTATTATGTGTAATTTTTTGGGATTTTTTAGGAATTATTGGGCCGAAATAATATAAAAAACTGTTAAAAGTTCATAAAACAACAACTACTATTTCTAAATCACTAGCAAAAGTATATTGACACCCTAATAACTTAAGAGTCAATAAAAAATTAAAAATAACATCCAATGAATTAGTCAAATACTAAAATAACTGTTCAATAATAATCCATAATAGTCATAATATCAATCCAATGTCCATACTATTCCAAAATAGATTAATAGTTCATACTACATACATAATACTATGCACAATCATGAACCAAAATAATATATTATTAATTATTTAATTATTAAATATATTATTATAATTATTATTAATTAGATTCGGTTTTTGGTTATTTTGGTATTTTCTTACAATAACCAAAACATCAAAATTTCAAATTTTAATTACCATAATCGAACCGAAATACCGAATAATTGAATCGAACTATTCGATTCGGTTCGATCGATTAATTCAGTTTTAACCGATTAGTGCTCATCTTAATTGCGTTGAGGGTTTCTCAACGTACATAACAAATGAAGGCCGACAAAGTTTGGGTAAATGACAAAGGCTTTAAAATTAAAATTGATAATTTAAACAAAATACAAATTCTTATGCCACACGATCTGGTGTGATGGTGAGATGATTATTTAATCCAAATATATCAAAAACATTGTTTTATAAAGAATTGACGTGATCAATTGACCATATTTAGTTAAATTAATTAAGACAATTTCAAAAGATAATTATATACGTAACTAAAAAAAACAAAACATGTTAGCACAAAGAAATGGTGTCAATTCAAGATTCTCTTTCACACTTTTTCACATCTTTCCAATTTCGCACAACATATACTAATTAACAACTCAAGCGCATACATAATTAAGCTCAAAAGGAATTATTTGTTCATATCCTTAATCTTACATAAAAGTTGAAGAAATTAATAAATTTATACGGTAACTAGCAAAAGTCAAAGACACGATGGAACAATATTAATAAGGAAGATATCCATAAAAGTAAAAAATAATTGATGAAATAACTTCCATTAATATTTGTATGAAAAACTAAGAAACCATATCATGTCCATAGAGGGATTCTTTCTTGAAAGAATCATAAATTACATTAGCATTAGGAGAAGTAAAGGTGAGCAACTGGGGCAAGTTATTTTGGATAAAATAAGATTTGTCATCATGATGATGATCAATCATCAAAGGGTCATGATTGGTTGTCAAATTAGGGATATGCTGATCTTGTCTCTGCATCTGAATGCAGAGGATCTCAGCCTCAGCCACTGCTAACTGCATTTGGAGCTGAGCCACTTGATTTTGAAGGCACGAAATCGCGCCCACGCACCCATACACCGGATCCCTAGCTCTAGCGCTTGCCTCGTATACTAAGCTGCTCACTGCATCCGCTCTTTGATGCACCGGAATGTCCTGTATTTTTTTATAAGAAATATTTTATTTACATTTTTAATTCGTAAAAAAAATACATTATTATTTGATAAATCTCAAAAAAAAAAAAAATACATTATAACAATGTGACTCAATAATATATATAATTAATCACAAAAAAAAAATTAAAAAAATTATTTGACTAATTAAACAATTCAATATCTTTTAATTTATTGAAATCCCCTCATATTTGCATTGATTGATTAATGTTTCGTGATTCGTATTACTCATCAATCAAATGATTATGTTGGCATTTGATAATTGTTTATTAAAGAATTAATTGAAAATAAACTTTTCGAAGGTGATTTTTGTAATTTACTTTGAAAAAACAAAAAAATTACCTGCAACATTTTGCTGACGTTGGAAGCACCAAAGACCTTGTGAACAATGACAAATTTGTGAGGGTCGTCCGACGGAAAATAAGGCGCAAACACGCAGTCTTTGGCGCAGCGCCGCCGCAGCAGCTTGCATGAAGCGCACGGCGAGTTTCCGGCACCCATTCTTCTCTCTCTCCTGTCTTTTTTTTTTTTTTTTTTTCTAGAAAGAGAAAGACGACTCGAAACTATCAAATTAAGTTGAGAAAAAGATTTTGGCTAGAAATGGTAGTAGGTGGAGAGAATGGGGATAGGCTATTTATAATGGGGGAAGAGAGTGTGTGAACAACATGCACGTTCAACTATTTAATATTGGAAAGAGGTGAGGTCAATTTAGTAAATTATTAATTGAATTGTGATTAGATTAGATTTAAGTAATTAATTATTGCTGTGTATCCTATATGAGATTAATCTTCTTGAGTGTGGAAAAAAGGGTTCAAAAGCATGTGATGGAACGTTATACAGTTAGACAATGGAGATTGGTTGCTAATTTCTCGATTGGCTTGCTAATTTGACAATAGTAATTATATATGTGAGAGGATAGTAGCCTCCCCAATGAGAAACTTAATATAATAGTGAAGCTAAAACTAACCGAATAATTTAAGAGATAAATAATAATTAAATTTTCAACTATTTCTCCTTTATTCCTAGATTAATATCATATGTGGTCGTCAAATGCCAAAAAAAAAAAAAAAAATTTGATTTTTAATAACAAAATTATTATAACTTCTATAGTTAAAAATCTTTACTGTAAAAAAAAAAAAATACTGACAAGATGTCGGATTGTTTCTTGTCATTAAGTAGTTAATCTACAAAAGTTATAATGACAAGATCTCTATCATTAAATATCAATTTTCTTTTAGTGAAATTTGACCTTGATTTTAATTTTGATCATCAAATTTAACTCGTCATAAAAAAATAATTATAAGTTATATAGTTTTTTAAAGACATGCATGCACCTTGAAGACATTATGAATAATTATTTTATGCCCTAGTGTGTTTTCACAGGAAAATGCAAAAAGAAGTGTTTTAATATGTTTTTTGGATGATAATTTCACTTATCTTGTTTTAATTTTAGATTTCATGTTATAATGTACGTTAAGAATTCAATGAAACATTATTTCTGCTAGCCAGAGCATCTTTCTTTGTCATGCATATATTCAAAATATAAACTTAGGTCTATATGCTAGTATTAATTTATAATTTATAGGTCCCTAAATAATTTCTTAGTGTTTTAGACTTTTTAGTTGACTGTAACTAGCTTCTAAAATGTCAATGACTGGATTTCCAAATGATTAACATTGCCATAAAAAAAATGTGAGAATTTTTTTTGAAGTTGCGAACCACATATATTCAAATTTTGTACAGAGATCTATCAAAACAAATGATAATACGTTAAAGATTCTTACCTTTTGCAAGTCTTTCTTCATTTCCACGATATGTTACTATATTAGTGATATCAACAAAATGAACCAAATGTATTTTCCAATATGAATTATGTAATATATATATATATATATATATATGTATATATCTTCTTTGCATCCAACAAACCGATCAACTAAGGGATCCAAATTTTCTAGACAAAGTATAGAGTAAAACTAGTTTATACATGAATCACAGAAGGGTATTGTTTTCATTGAAGAGTATTATCTATATTTACTGAAGAGTATTACTGATTTACACTAAAGAGTCTTAGTTGTTCAGTGAAAATGAACTAAGACTCTTAATTTAGTGTAAACCAGTAATACTCTTCAGTAAAAATAACTAATATTTTTCAGTGAAAACAACTATTACCCTTCAGTGATTCATATATAAACCAATTTCACTCTATACATACTCAATTTTCTATAGTAACTTGTGTATATTACATATATAAAATAAATTAAATATAACTAAATATTGCAATTTAATTTATAATTATATAACTTTATAGAATCCCTTCGGTGAATAATATTAAATACTATTATAGAATAATATTGATGCACCATATATCAGTTGCACAATGCAATTTTCTAATCGAGCGGTACTCATACGGAAAAAAGAAAAAGTATATTTCCTTACAACGATTAAGATTCAGATTAACGTAACTTCTAATTTAGACATAACAAATAATGAATTGAGTATTAACAATTTAACATAATGAATTATAAAAAATGCATTTGGGAACTGGGGTGCTCCATGCATGTTATAAAAATGAATATATATTTAGCAAAGTAATCGTTGACTGCCGCCAAAATCTGTGATTGGTTGACAATTTAATAAACATCTGTTTGTCTTATCGCTTAAAATTTGAAGATTTAATTAGTGTTTAATAAATGATTGTTAAACTTTTTATTTTAAAATTATATCATCACAAACTTATGGAAAAATCTAGTCTATAAAGAAGAGATGCTCGACGTATGTTTGTCTAACATTCACGTGAATACACATATATGGTTTCTGGGCCCCAAATAAAATTTGTGCAAGCAACGGTCGTAATTAGCCCTAGCTAGCTGCTTATTAATTATTATGATTAAATAATTTGGAAACTGTATTATAAGACTTTATAGTCATGTCACATTTTGTATTACACAGGAAATTAAGTTTGACACGCTCCTAATTGAATTTTAATATTTAAGTTTTGTTAGTGCTAATTAATTAACTCATTTTCAAGCTACAGATTACCGGTTTTCAAAATTTTAATTAATTAATGAAAATAAGTGTTAAGTCATTTCAATGCATGTCATGCACTTGAATTTTAAATTCAATTTAAATTAAGTTTTACTATTTAAAATTCAATTTACTTAATGAGTTTTGAAAAGTTAAAATTGAATTGAAATTAGATTAAAAAAATCAAGGGTATCACTCTGGCGTATACAGAAATCTGTGTTTAATAAAAAAAAAATTGTCTTTAATAGTACTCCGTAAAAGAGAATACTTCTTTTTTAGGTCAATTAACAACAATAATTTCCCGGATATGTGTGAAAGAATTCTGCTTCATCTAAAAGTCCAAATTTATAGAAGGGTGTAAAATTAATTCATTTAATTATTTTTCTTAACACTACAAGATATTACGTTTTAAAATCTATATTAAACAATCGAGCTTGAATAAATTCAAATTGGTCTTTAATGTTATATGACTTGTACAATTGTCCGGCATTTATAAATTTTAAAAACATAGTATTAGATATGATCACATGTCCATCTGTGGACATAAATTCATATACACACTGTGAATGTAATAATCATAAATAAGCAGACATAATCAATCAATTAAAATTATAGTGGACTCACTGTTTATATATCATTGTCACATTTGCAGTTGACATATAAATTTGTGTTCACCGATGGACATGTGATCATTTTCGAACATAATATTTATTTTTTTTAATCGGTAATGTTAGTTCTTAGTAAAAAGTTAGTTTAATTTACCAAGCCTCCAAGTACTCCAAGTCACCTTATAACTCTCTTAATTCGTTTCTAAAGGGAATCGAACACGGGTCACTCACTTTAGTGAGGGACACAGTGGTCAGGTAATATTCTATATTTACAAGTATTTATATATATAAATTCAGGGCAATTGTTCTATTCACGAGTGATTGAGCTCGATGCCCGCATGGGCGTAGCTCAGTTGGTTCTTGTGTGACAGATTGCTACAAGGACTCAGGATCGAGTCTTGGCAGCCGCAGCATGAGAGTTGTATCCCTCCAATGTGGGAAATAGCTCCTTGTGGGCACCAGACACTAGTCCTCCCACCTAATGGGCCGCTGAGTCACCATGATTTACCACCTCCACCATTTCTGTCGGGTCAGGAGGTGGGGACTCAGGGCTTCGCCTTTCGCTATAAGTGATTGAGCTCGATTTGCAATATTATTTAAGTCGGGCCCGATTATTTTACATTTATAAATTTTAAAATATAATGCTATACATTTATCCATAAAATTACTGTCTTTAAAACACAATTTTCATTAAGCTAAGATTAAAACAAAAACAAAAAAAAACATTTAATAAGCATGTGTGGTACAAAACCATTTTGTGCAACGCAGAATATCTATGTGTCCAATTAAATTTACAGTCTCCACAGGACGATGGAATGGATTATTTGATTTTGTAATATAAATTCAATTAAATTTACATGTATTTTGTACTACACACGACGATGGATGTAGTCCAAATCCAATTGAACCATCATATATATAACTGCGAAATGTTTTCCTGGATTTTTCTCATTAAATTGCTAAAAATAATTATCAGTCACTGAACAAATTAAGGATTAGGACCATGTTATAATATGATAGCAAATTAGCGTATCTCACTTCACGAGGGCGGGGCTATTAATTAGTGATGTGACAGACAAACTAATATATATAATTCCTCGAAATTCTGTGGATTCTTCTATAACATCTTAGTCAAACCTGGAATTTTGTACTGGTTTTATTGTTCATATCTATAATCACTATCCATATGAAGTATTTTATTTTTCCTAACATTTTATCTTTTCAAATTAGGGTATCCACGTTACAAGGATTTTTCTTCTTCTTCTTTTTTTTTTTTTTACGATATACCCATAAAAGGTATATATTGTGTACGAACAAATTTAATTGTGAATAAATAACACACGTTGAATATTAATACATTTGCTATTTATTTTTATTTTTTTTAAATAAATTATGTTGTGATTAGATGAATATGAATCACTCTAAGTCACACACTAAAGCCTAGAGGAAGATAGGAAACTTAATGAAAAGAAAGTAAAAGAGGCAACGATTTTAAGTGGTTCGACTTATCAACAAGTCTACATCCACTGAGGAGATCTTCCAGCTTTATTAATCAATGGAGTTGAGAAAGATTACAGAGAAACGAGCTAAGAGATAGCAACTCAAAACTGAAAATTGAACTTGTGTTTTTCTCCACACTTTGTGTCCTTTTATCTTGAAGAGAAGAGGCGGTTGTAACTAACTTTCTTAACCACCATGTAGCTTGTCATCTTAGCTTCAAAACCATACCAAATACTGTTACAAACCGTCCTCTAACCGCTTAGAACGAACCTCACAAAACTGGACCAGCAAGCATGCAAGTTAACCGTTTCTGTTATAACCGTTTTCCTTGATGTTGGCTTCAATGTTGCCACGCCCGATCCAACATTCCAAGATTCGAACTAAACTGATACTTTTCATGAATTGATAGCTATACTCCTAACAAATCTCCACCTTAGCATCAATTCTTGATCATCATGCTGTAAGAGCTCCTCCTGAAAACTGCTCTGAACTTAAGAGCGGCCTCTTTCTTCTTGTCTTTAATTCATTCCAACCAAACAAAGACACAACTCAAACTTTGAAGTTGAAAGTGCCTTGGTGAAGCAATCTGCAGGATTCTCTTCTGTGTTGATCTTCTTTACCTTTACAATCCCTTTGTCTATCACATCTCTCACAAAATACATCTTCACATCTATGTGTTTGGTTCTCTCATGATAGCCTTGGTGCTTTGACAAATGTATTGCACTTTGATTATCACAAAAGACTGAAACTTTCCTTTGATTGATGCCAAAATCCCTTAGGATTCCCTTCAGCCACATGCTCTCTTTAACAGCTTCTGTCAAGGCAACAAACTCAGCTTCTGTTGTTGACAAAGCCACTGTGGATTGATGAGTTGATCTCCAACTGATAGCTGTACCATATAGGGTGAAGACATATCCAGTGAGTGACCTTCTTGTATCAAGATTTGCAGCAAATTCTGCATCCACAAAGCCACTAAGTGCATCAGTTTCTTCTTTGCATTTTATGTATTGCAGACCTTTCTCCTTTGTCCTATGAACATATCTCATGATCCATTTGACAGAATCCCAGTGTTTCCTTCCTGGATTTCCCATGAATCTGCTGACCAAGCTCATAGCATGAGTTAGATAAGGTCTACAACAGACCATGGAGTACATTAGACTTCCAACAACATTAGCATAAGGCACCTTGCTCATTTCTAACTTCTCATCTTGTGTCTTTGCTTCCTGTCTTAGAGACAGCTTATCACTTTGCCTTACTGGAGTGGATACATCTTTGCACTGGTTCATATTGTATCTCTTAAGTACCTTGCTCAAGTAAGTTGGCTGACTTAGTATTACCTTACTTGAGGTTCTGTCCATTTTGATCTCCATCCCAAGAATTACCTTAGCTTCTCCCAGATCCTTCATTTCAAATTCTGCTCTTAACATAGCTTTAACAGATTCAATCCCTTCCATTGATTCACAAGCTATCAACATATCATCTACATATAACAGTAGATAGGTGCATGAGGATGTACCTCTCTTGAAGTATACACAGCTGTCATACCTGCTTCTGTAAAATCCACATGACAGGATGTATTCATCAAACCTCAAGTACCACTGCCTTGGACTTTGCTTTAGTCCATACAGTGACTTATTTAGTAAACAAGCCTTATATTCAAAGTTATCAACCATTACTCCTTCAGGGATCTTCATGTATATGTCTTTGTCCAGATCACCATGTAGAAAAGCTGTGGTACATCCATCTGATGCAGCTCAAGATCAAATTGAGCCACTAAAGCAAGTAAAATTCTTATTGAGCAGTGCTTGACCACAGGAGAAAAGATTTCATTGTAATATATCCCTTCCTTCTGTGAGAACCCCCTTGCCACAAGTCTTGCTTTGTACCTAACTCCACCTCCTTTCATAGTTTCTGGCTTCTTCTTATAAATCCACTTACAGCTTACAAGTTTCTGAGATTTAGGCCTGTTCACAATGGTCCAGGTGTTGTTCTTGCTTAAGGATAGAAGCTCCTGTTCCATTGCTACAAGCCACTTGTCTTTATCTTTGCAGCTGATGGCCTCCTTATAATTCTTTGGCTCAGCAGCCTCCACCTCAAGAGCTGTGCATAAAGCAAATGAAACTAAGTCAGTTTGACCATACCTTGTAGGAGGGTGTATGGTCCTTCTTTCTCTGTCCCTTGCAAGCTGATAGGTGCTGTAGTCTGTGTCACTTTCTGAATCTCCAGCTTCATTCTCCTCTTGAGTATCATATATAGTATGTATCACAGGGTGCTCCACCTCAAACTGAGTATCTCCTCCTTGAGTGTTGCTAGTTGATGCTCCAGAATCTGACCCTTTCAGTGGCATGACTTCTTCATCAAAAGTGACATCTCTACTGATGATGCACTTTTGATTTCCAGAATCTAAACACCATAACTTGTAACCTTTCACTCCCTGAGGATAACCTATGAATACACACTTGACAGCTCTTGGATCCAACTTGTCTTACTTGATGTGTGCATATGCAAGGCATCCTATGACCCTTAGCATCTTGTAATTTGCTGGTCTACCACTCCAAATCTCCTCTGGAGTCTTGAACTTCAAAGCTGTGGATGGACATCTGTTTATAAGATAGGCAGCATTCACAACTAATTCACCCCAGAAACTCTTTGACAGACCAGAGCTACTCAACATGCACCTAACTCTCTCCAGTAGTGTTTGATTCATCCTCTCTGCAATTCCATTCTGTTGTGGAGTGCCAGGTACAGTTTTGTGCCTAACAATCCCTCTATCCTTGCAGAACTGATTGAACTCTTCAGATAAGTACTCTAAGCCATTGTCTGTCCTTAAGTGTTTCAACTTATTTCCACTTATGTTCTCAACTTCAGCAAGCCACTCTTTAAACTTATCAAATGCATCAGACTTAGCTCTCAAGATATAAATCCAGACTTTTCTGGAAAAATCATCAATGATTGACATAAAGTACTTACCTCCACTTTTGGTGAGATTCTTTGCAGGCCCCCATAGATCAGAATGTGCATACTCCAGGATCTCCTTTGTAGTGTGAGTGCTGGTACTAAACTTCATCCTCTTTGCCTTTCCATAAATGCAATGCTCACATATTTCCAGCTTTGTAATGGCATCCCCCTCTAACAGGTTCTGTTTGGCCAGTTCTTGCAGACCTCTTTCACTCACATGAGCCAATCTTTTATGCCACAGTAGAGTGTTATCCCTGCCTTTTGTTACATGGGAACTACCAGTTACTGTGCTTCCCTTTAGAAAATACAAATCATTATTTCTTATGCCTTTCATCACAGTAGTAGAGTTTCTTGACACTGTTAGTTCACCATTTTCTGATTGAAACTTATAACCCATGGAATCCAACATACCAAGAGATATGAGATTCCTTCTAAGTTCTGGGACATATCTGACATTCAGGAGAGTCCTTATTGCTCCATCAAACATCTTGAGTTTGATTGATCCAGTTCCTCTTACCTTGCAGGCTTGATCATTGCCTAGCAGCACAGATCCACAATTTTGATGCTTGAAGTCTGTAAACCACTCTCTTATAGGACTCATATGGAATGTGCATCCTGAGTCCAGTACCCACTCAGATCCAACCTCAGAAGATGTGATTGAGAGTGCTTCTGAAGATTCATAACCAGTATCAGGTTGCTTATCAGTGACTTGATTTGCTTGGTGATTCTGATTTGCAGGATGATTCTTGAACTTTGATATGTAAGCCTTCCATTTGGTACATTGCTTCTTGAAATGTCCAGTTTCCTTACAATGGAAGCACTTCTTTTCCTCTGAATCTTGAGAAGTGTCTGTCTTCTTCTCAGCTTTCTTATTTCCAGGAGTTGGTTTCTTCTTGAACTGATTCTTCTTCTTGTGGCCTCTCTTAACAGTGAGACCTTCACCTGTTGTAACTTGCTTATGATCATTTCCTTTCTGTAACAGCTTGGACTTTAGAACAATTTGTACATCATCAAGAGTGATGCCTTCTTTTCCTCCATACAGCAGAGTATCTTTAAAGTGATCATAGGATTTTGGAAGAGCACTCAGAAGGATAAGAGCCTTATCTTCATCTCCCATCTTAACATCAATGTTCTCAAGATCATCCAAGATCTTGTTGAACTCATCCAATTGTTCCAAGATGTTCTTATCTTCTGCCATTTTGAAACCATACAGCTTCTGTTTCATGTACAATCGATTTGCTAGAGATTTCACCATGTAAAGACTTTCTAGCTTGTCCATTACTCCTTTAGCTGTTGTTTCCTTGCTAACTTCTCTTAGAGCCTTATCCCCAAGGCATAGAATTACAGCAGAATGTGCCTTAGCCATCATCTTGGCCTGATCATCTGGTTTTGAACCAGATGATATCTCTGATTTATCCTTCAAGGCATCATAGAGGCCTTGATGAATGAGTAGTGCCTTCATCTTCACTTTCCATAACCCAAAATCGGATTTCTCTGTAAACTTCTCTATCTCAAACTTTCCTGAAGCCATCTTCAATCGAATTCAATCCTTCTTCCTCCAATTTCCCACAGACGGCGCCAATTGTTGTGATTAGATGAATATGAATCACTCTAAGTCACACACTAAAGCCTAGAGGAAGATAGGAAACTTAATGAAAAGAAAGTAAAAGAGGCAACGATTTTAAGTGGTTCGACTTATCAACAAGTCTACATCCACTGAGGAGATCTTCAAGCTTTATTAATCAATGGAGTTGAGAAAGATTACAGAGAAACGAGCTAAGAGATAGCAACTCAAAACTGAACTGAAAACTGAAAATTGAACTTGTGTTTTTCTCCACACTTTGTGTCCTTTTATCTTGAAGAGAAGAGGCGGTTGTAACTAACTTTCTTAACCACCATGTAGCTTGTCATCTCAGCTTCAAAACCATACCAAATACTGTTACAAACCGTCCTCTAACCGCTTAGAACGAACCTCACAAAACTGGACCAGCAAGCATGCAAGTTAACCGTTTCTGTTATAACCGTTTTCCTTGATGTTGGCTTCAATGTTGCCACGCCCGATCCAACATTCCAAGATTCGAACTAAATTGATACTTTTCATGAATTGATAGCTATACTCCTAACAAATTCAATTTCTAAAATAAATAGATACATATTTAGTGATTAATCGGCCCGTCAAATTAATTAAGCTCAAATCAAATTTTAGGGCTTGATAATTCAAATTGTGCCCAATTCCAATTCTCTAGACACAAGTTAAGAATCTAGAGTCGAACAAATCAAATCAAAACCAATTCAGGCATTTGAAGCTCGACAATCAAACCAAACTCAATTCAAGAATTAAAACTCATCAAATATTACAACTCAATTAAAGTAAGTTATGTAAACCAAAAAAATTTAGTGCAAACTTCAGACCCACCAAATCAGGTCTTAGACATTTTTCACACCTATAAATAAGTATTTGGAGATTGGTAAATCTAGAAGATTTATTATTCCAAATCTAAAAGATTTGATGTAGACATTACTAATGGACCAATAACCCAATGGACTTAATATCTTAGACTAGGGTTTTATTCTTATAAATAGACTATTGTACTCATAATTGTAATTACACATACATAAGAACATTAGTGAAACTTCTGGCTTGGCTCGCCCCCAGACGTAGTCGTTCCCGACAAACTGTGTGAACAAATCTCGTCTCTTATTTTACGCACTTATTTACAACACGTTATCAGCACGAGACTCTGCCCGAGATTAAACAGTACGCCCTAAAATTAATTCTCTACAAATCATATGAATTAATCTCCGTACCGAATTATTTGATCCATGCGTTACATGATTTATATGCTTTAGAATTATTAATTTGATTTGTTCTTATAATTAATTGAATTAAATCGTATTTCGGATTGGATTAATTTCAAATTGAGAATCGAACAGACAACAGCCGCCGCCCGAAGACGAACGGCCGCCGCCCAGCACGACGCCCGTGGCCCAGCAGCCGCCGCCGCCCAGCGCGGCGCTCCCCATGCGTCGTCCGCGCGGCGCTCCCCTTGCACTGCTAGTCGCCCCTTCGCCGCCTCCGCGCGCCTCCGTGGGTGGCGTCGAGGTGGCGCAAGCCCTTCGCACGTGGCGTCTTTCTCCCCAAAATTTTGTGAAATCCTAATCTAATTTCGGTTTCGTTTTAGGGTATCACAAAATTCTAATTAATTTATTTTAAAATCCTGAAAATATTTCGTTAAATTTTATTAATCTACATGAAATATTTAGCCTCATTAAATATGCATGTTTATTAAGTTGTAAATTTTTCTTGAAATAATTTTCATGTGATTATCGTTCATAATAAATTATTTTGCATGTATCTATGATTTAATTATCTTACGTGCATTATTTCTCCCGCACATAGTTTATTTCTTTATAGTCCGCATATTATGCCCGGATAGGCGGCGTCCGGTACTTGTCGGACCGTAATTTATATTTTGGGTAGAGGGCGTCCAATTCTTGTCTCTATGTGCTCTAGAATAATCAAATAAATCCTTATTCCTCCGTTGTTAATTAATTTGGCCACAACTCTTACTATGCCACTTTAAAAATTATAGTGAATAATGTCCGATATTACCATTAAAGAATTCGATGAGCTTGCTCTCGATGGTAATAACTACCTGACATGGGCGCTAGATGTCGAGATCCATTTAACCTTAAATAAGTTGAGCGAAATAATTATCGAAGGTTCGAAATCCACTAACGCCCAGAAGGCGAAAGCGTTGATTTCTCTCATGAATCACCTGAGTGGGGAATTCATTTTTCAGATCCTCATTCAGGGACCCCGGAATGTTGTGGAAGTCCCTGAAGGACCGTTTCCAACAACAAAATGATATACTCCTCTCTCCGGTACAATACGATTGGTTGAGACTCCGTTTCCAAGACCTTAAGTCTATAACGGAGTACAACTCTGCTTTGCAACGTATTGTAACCCTGTTGATGCAGAACAGTCTGTCGATATTTCACGCTAGCAAACTTATACTCCAGCAGTAGTATAGGGACAATCATATGATTGGTCGCAAACGTGGAAGGAGGAGAGATAGTAAGATGGTCTTGGCTAAAGACCGAGGTCGTAGTACATTCGGTGGTCACATAACCTCGAATTTCTCTCTTTAAAAACCTGGCAATCAAGAAAATGTTGAGCAGTCCTGCTACAGATGCGGATGCAGAGGTTATTGGTCTCGCACGTGTCGCACTCCCAAGCACTTGGTTGAGGCTTATCAAAAGCAGCAGAAGGACGACAAGGGGAAGGCCCCTAAAGTCGAATCTCACCATGCCAGCCTGCTTGAAGCAGACTTTGACCAAAACAACGTCAATCCTCTGGGCATCGAGCTCAAGGACTTTGGAGATGATGAGTGATTTGCGTAAATGATTGTTTTAGTACTTTATTTTTGGATAAAACAATTTATGTTTTTGGATCCTTTCTTTCGGATACTTTATTTTATGGATGATATTATGTTTTAGCTTCGATGTGTTTACCTTAACGATGTCCATTAAATTTACTTGGATATTGCTATTATTATACATGGCTTGTAAACATATCAGCTATTAGGTTTGGGCTATTTCCTCTGGCATGATGGATTGAGATTGTGATTTATGTTTGGTAGATAGCGCCACCACTCATACAATCTTAAGAGATAGAAAGTATTTTCATAACTTGGTAGAACGTAAGGGGAGTATAACTACAATAGCAAATGATAGTACGTTGATAGTGGGCTCCGGAAGAGCTTCCATTGTCCTCCCCATGGGTACCGAACTCATAATCGATAATGCTTTATTGTTTCCTCAATCTAAGTGTACCCTTCTCAGTTTTAGAAATATTAGAACTAATGACTATCATATTGAAACTGAAACTGAGAACAATAACGAATACCTTTTGATGACTATTACTCGAGGTAGCCGTAAACAAGTTATAGAAAAACTTCCTTCCTTCTCCTCCGGATTGTACTATTCCTACATTCGGCCGTCTAGTTCCCATCTAGCTATGAGTATGAAATTTCATGACCCGAATTCTTTTAAATTGTGGCATCAGCGGTTAGGTCATCCAGGACAAACTATGATACGTAGGATTCTATCTAATTCAACTGGTCATAATATTTCGAATAATAGAATCCCTCCCGTTGATGAATTTATTTGTGATGCATGTTCTAAGGGTAAGTTGATAGTACGTCCGTCGCGCACTAGAGTTGGACTAGAGTCTCCGGTTTTTCTTGAGCGAATTCAAGGAGACATTTGCTGATCGATTCACCCAGCATCAGGACCATTTCGTTATTTCATGGTCCTTATTGATGCCTCCACTAGGTGGACATATGCATGTTTGTTGTCCACCCGCAATCAAGCTTTTGTGAAGCTCATTGCGAAAACTATCGAGCTTAGAGCTCAATTCCCGGATTATCCAATTAAGTCGATTCGCATGGATAATGCTGCTGAATTCAGCTCAAAGGCCTTTATAGATTACCGTATGGCCCTAGGAATTAAAGTGGAGCATTCGGTCCCCTACGTCCATACCTAAAATGGTCTTGCTGAGGCGCTAATAAAACGTATCAAACTTATCACGAGACCATTACTTATGAACTCCAAACTACTCACTTCATGCTGGGGGCATGCAGTCCTACATGCATCACACTTGATACAAATCCGTCCAACTGCATATAATGATCATTCCCCCCTACAATTAGTGCGTGGGAAAGAACCTAGCATTTCCAATTTGTGTATTTTCGGATGTGCGGTATATGTTCCGATAACATTACCAAAGCGGACCTCTATGGGCCCACAAAAAAAACTCGGTATTTACGTCGGATTTGACTCTCCATCCATCGTGAAATACCTCGAGCCTTTGTCCGGGGATCAATTAACGGCCCGGTTCGCTGATTGCACGTTCGATGAAGATTACTTCCCGACATTAGGGGGAGATCCGAATTCAAAATTGAATGAATGCCGGGAGCTTACGTGGAACGTAAGTAATCTTCAGTATCTAGATCCGCGCACTAATCAATCTAAACTAGAAGTTCAGAACATCATTAACTTGCAAAATCTAGCAAATAATCTGCCAGACTCGTTCACTGACCATAGAGGTGTAACTAAATCACATATACCTGCATTAAATGCTCCCCAAAGGGTTGAAGTCCCAAGCAAAACAAGTACTCATGCCCCCACGCGCTAGAAGCGCAAAGGACCCTCAAGAGATAGTAATACACCTAAACGAAAGGCTAGCAAATCTGGTAAGCCGAATGTAAAATCTCTAGAAGAGATTCGTCTAGATAACACCAAGTCTCTTGGAGACGAGAGTCCTAGTTATAAAGCACGTGCACAAAATATTCAAGGCACTAGGACAGTGGAACGACCAGACCCAAATACAATGGAAAATAAGGAAGGTCTGGTTGACGTAAACGTCGAAGTCTCTGTGAATTTCACAGATACGGGAGAAACATGTAATAAATATTACTGTCGTCGACGACACATTTGCAGCGATATTTGCTCTTTCCATTAACGATCCGGATCCAGAACCCAAAACTATCGTTGAGTGTCGGAAGTGCTCCGATTGGATAAAATGGAAAGAGGCAATTGAAGCAGAGCTCGCATCGCTTAACAAAAGACAAGTATTTGACTCTTTCGTTCATACACCCGCGCACGCTATCCCTGTAGGATATAAATGAGTTTTTGTACGAAAATGAAATGAGAAAAATAGTATGGAGAGGTATAAAGTGAGGCTTATAGCTCAAGGGTTTTCGCAGAGACCTGGGATCGATTTCGATCAAACTTATTCTCCCGTCATGGACTCAATAACGTTCTGCTACTTGATATCTTTGGCAGTTAAAATGAATCTCCAAATGAGATTAATGGACGTAGTAACCTCGTACTTATACGGATCACTTGATGCCGACATGTATATGAAAATCCCCGATGGTTTTGACATTCCTCAGACGAGGGATGGAGAAAATTGCAGTATGCATAGCATAAAACTGCAGAAGTCGTTGTATGGCCTGAAGCAATCGGGCCTCATGTGGTACAACCGACTTACTGAATTCCTTCAGAAGAAGGGATACACATTCGATAAAGCTTTCCCATGCGTATTCACGAAGAAATCGTAAAGTGGTTTTTGCATCATATCCATCTATGTTGATGACCTGAACATAATCGCAACATGCAAAGAGATTGAAGAAGCCAGTTCAATCTTGAAAGCTGAATTCGAAATAAAAGTCTTGGGTAAAACCAAGTACTGCCTCGGCCTGCAGATCGAGCGTCTCACAGAAGGAATTCTTATACATCAGTCGACCTACGTGAAGAAGGTATTGGAGAGATTTCACATGGATAAATCTCATCCACTTAGCACCCCTATGGTTGTCCGATCCCTCAAAGTGGATAAGGACCCATTTAGGCCAAGAGAAGATTCAGAAGAAATTCTGGGACCAAAAGTTCCTTATCTTAGTGCTGTCGGAGCATTGCTCTATCTCGCAAATTGCACTCGGCCGGATATTGCATTTGTTGTCAATCTGCTTGCGAGATATAGCGCTTCTCCTACAAGGAGACATTGGAATGGTGTTAAGCATGTTCTACGGTGCCTCCAAGGGTCTCAAGATCTTGGACTGTTTTACCGTAAGAACCAAGACAAAATCTTAGTAGGTTATGCGGATGCTTGCTATTTATCTGATCCCCACAATGCCATATCCCAGACTGGTTATATTTTTCTCTGTGGTGGTACCGCGATCTCATGGAGATCGGTTAAACAAACCATGGTTACCACGTCTTCAAACCACTCAGTGATAATAGCTTTATTTGAAGCCGCACGAGAATGTGTTTGATTAAGGTCTTTGGTAAAACACATTGGTGACTCGTGTGGTATCGCTAAAGGCGATACACCTCCCACCGTTATATTTGAAGACAACGCAGCTTGCATCGCACAAATGAGTAATGGGTACGTCAAGGGAAACCTGACGAAACATATTTCACCTAAGTTTTTCTACCCATACGAACTCCAGAAGAGTGACGTGATTACCATTCAAAAGGTGCAATCTAGTAACAATCTAGCAGATCTGTTTACTAAGTCCTTACCTACGTCTACTTTTGAAAAGTACGTTCGTGGTATTGGGATGCAAATACTCAAAGTGTTGTTATCTTCAGGAGGAGCGGTAACCCCGAAATGAATCTAGAAGATTTGATCTAGAAGATCGATTACATTCCTCCGTAACTTATTATTTGGCAGATACCTAGCACGTGGAGTTTTTATGACAAGACATTTATGTTATATCGTAATGTCCAAGGGGGAGTGTTGTAAATCTAGAAGATTTACTATTCCAAATCTAGAAGATTTGATGTGGACATTACTAATGGACCAATAACCCAATGGGCTTCATATCTTATATTAGAGTTTTATTCTTATAAATAGATCGAGTATTGTACTCATACTTGTAATTACTCATACACAAGAACATTAGTGAAACTCCTGGCTTGGCTCGCCCCCAGACGTAGTCGTTCCCGACGAATTGGGTGAACAAATCCCGTCTCTTATTTTACGCACTTATTTACAACAGGAGACACACCAAATCAGGTCTTAATGCACAAAATTTGTAAGTCCTAGAGACAAGTTTGATGATTCAAAAGTAGTTTTTATCTTCAAGTTTTTCTCGAAAATCAATCAAGAACGATCTTCAACTCGATATCAAGGTGTTAAATCCCTCCAATCAACATTCTTCAAGCTCAAATTCTTTTTGAATCCTGCAACGTTCTTCAAGTTCAACGACGTTCATCACATGAGAGACCTTTGAAAATTATTAAATCAAAATAACACATTACGCCTAAAACTCTCATTCCAGGCTCAAACAAGATCTAGTTGTAGATCCAACTTGGAAACTCAAGAAAGACAAAGTTAAATTCGAAAAGGGAATTAAGGGAATCTTAGAGATTGTACTCGAATACTTATTTTATTCCATCGAAATAATCTTTCTAATTTAATTTCGTGTTTATTAATTTTAAATATGAAATTTATGGCTAACAAATATTGATACGCTTTGGTTGGACAATCTTTAGCTCTCATCTCTTCTTTTTGCAACAATTTAAAATTCTAGCACTCTTCTTATCAACTTCAAGTATAGTTTTAACTATAGCGATAAATGCAACTGACTATTGAGGAACAACTAACAAGTCTAATAATAGCTATTGAAGGACTTATATGCATGTCAACGAACAAGACTGCAGATGAGCGAGACTTACAAAGCTTGTAACAAGATACGAAGTGTAAATATATTAAGTGATTTTGAGAAGAATAAGTGAATAATACATAAAATTAAGTATTTTTAAATAATTAATGATACTTTATATACTGAATAATTATACTTAAAAAAAAGAGTTCACACATCACTGGACTTATTATGATTAACCCCTATATCGCATACTTTTCAAAAACAAATAACTCTCATTAGTGATATTGGAATACAACAAACTCCGGTGGAGTATATTATGAGTATACAAATAAATTAATTTTACAATTCTTTATAAGTTCGAACTTTTAGAAGAGAGAGAGAATTTTTTCATGGTATCAGAGTAAAAAAGCTCAAGCCGCCCACACTCCTGGGTTGAAATCCTGGTAACAACAATGTTCGGACTTCTATATGAGTTGAAATCCTTTCATGGTATCAGAGTCAATTGGTGCACGTCACCCACACATACTGAATTCAAACTCTAAGGACAGCATTTTCACCACCATCATTAATATATATACTTGTTACAAATGAATTTTTTTCAGAGTATACTAACATTTAAGCATTTAACACACACCAACATGCAAATTAATTCCTGAGCATCAATTAATTCTGAAGTGGAATGAGCCTCTAATTTGGGATATGATCAGACGAAATTGGACAGTAAATTATATTACAATTGCAAACTTCTTCAAAGATTATTCAGTCAGTGTCATTAATTAATAAAAAATTATAAGTACAGAAAATAAAAATAAAATTTTCAGTCCTTGAATTAATAGAATTAGAATTTGGTCCAAAATGTCAGATCGATATTACTGATTGCACAGTATATTCATATTGTTCCCCTACTAATATTAATATTGTCGAAACCAAACTAATTTCACATTAAAAAGCTTCAATTCCGAACTGATAACTAGACGTGAACATCACCAACTGCCAGTCTTCTCTGATCGATATATATATATATATATATATAGCAACAATTATATTATTATTTTTTTACTTCGTGCACATTATCACATGATATGAAATTATCTCCACTCATCAATTAAATGTTATTTAAAGTATTAAATATAATATTTCAACTGTTGTTTAAAAAAGAAAAATTTTAAACGGGAAAAAACCTTATTTTCTGGTATTTTATTCAAAGCAAATAATCAAGCTAATAACAACGCCGTGAGATTTTTTATTTTTTTTTTCCGACAGCACAACGCAGAGAGATTAAAGTGTTTAATTAAAAACTAATTAGATAAAAACGCCTCCAACTAATAGTAAAACTCTAGCAACAAAAGATGCCAACGATCGAAAGGAAACAAATCAAGAAAAATAATTATTAATCCAACTAAGACAGTTATCAAATAGATGATCTCTCGATTAAATTCGATAGGAGTCTTTATTATAACATATGTATATTTTTTTGTATTTTTCTTACTATAGGTATATTGCACTTTTAGTCTCATGAAATTTTTCTAATTACAATTTAATCTCATAGTTATAAATTAAGCAAAAAATTGTCCTCTCTGTTTAAAAATTAATGGAAACCAGTCTATAATTACGAACTAAATTAAATTGTTTAAAAATTCTAATTATTCCTTAATTCACGTGCATATAAATCTAAAGCTAAAATTACAAATATTGTGAAACTTAATGAATGAATCACAGTTCACATTTCAGAAACAAGAAAATATTTATATATATAGTCGAATATTTGAAATTTTGATAGCTCCTAAACAAGACACATTAAATGCTGCTTGGGAATAAGAAATTTGCAAGATTCCCAATTGAAGCTTATTACAGGGACCTAAACTAGACCAAGTCATTAATGAGGGACCCTGACATGAAATTAGGTAGTGATAAAAAAATCAAACCCAATTCGAGAGAGATTATTATAGAAAATTAAGATTCTACAAACCCTAAGCTCCTTGCATTAATTGTTCTTCACATGATTCTAAGTTTCTTTTCTTGTCTCTTCTTGATTATAACAATCATGGATTCCCTTCTCTTAAACCCTACCATGGAACCTTGGCTGTATACCCTTCTCTCAAATTAACCACAATTTACTTTACATTACAGCTTAAGAAAAATCAATAACTAGTCAAATTAGATAATTTTCCTTTTTTTACTCATATTAAATCCAATTACGTACTTGGTCACATCTTTCAATTTTTATTTTTTTTATTAATCCTTACAATAAATTCATAGTACAAGATACTTCACCATAATCAGAACTCGATTCCTCAATTAAACATTAGATATGTTAAAGTTTAATATAAAGAAATCCCAAAACAATTTGCAGTGAGTTAATTAGAAACATCCCAATTAGCTAGGTTGTAATGGGATCGTGTCGAGACAAATAAACCTTATTATCAACAAAAGGCTTACCAAGAATAAAAATATTTATCGTCCTTGCAAATCAAACAAAATATTATTGTGAGCCCTTAGGTCTTGGAAAAGAATAACACTGAATGGAAGAAAACTATGATTCATCAATCTAATCTCACAAGTATTCGAATTTCTTTTGAATATACGCTTTAGTTTTAATGAAAAATATCTAAACTGGTTTTAAAAAAATTAATACAAAAAAACTTATTAGGGTTCTTGTAAGGTATGGGATTAGACATAACTCTTGTAAAAAAAATTCACATTTACGATTTCTTTTTTTAAACGGGTATACAAATGGTTAGAAATGTTTTTTTTTTTTTTCTTTTCTCGGGTACGGTTAGTGTCATCCATAATTATGCTAGCTAATTAGATGTTTTTTACTTTTTATTTACTTATGTATTTATTTGGGACACAGACTTGGATTCCTTTTGCAACCCCAACATGAAATTTTGTAACATTTCTATAGGAAGGAGAGTCGAATTAAAAATAGTAGAGAGAGAAAGACCATAGTAATATTTTGTTGAAAATTTTAAGACAATAATTTCTTTTGAGGAAAGAAAACAGACATCTTCCATTACCTTGTTTGGAGGAAAGATCAAACCACGATAGAATTCATGCAAGCATTAAATGAACATCGTGCTCACACACATGCACACACACGTTAATTTGTAAAAATCGAGATTCTATCAATTTTTATACTAATTGTTGTATTTTTCCGTAAATGAACATTACATAACCGCCTACTCCATTTTACTACTCACCCCATTTACTATCATTTAAGAATGTTTTTCACGAATTAAGACAATCATCGAGTAGAAACAAGTATATGTATGCGTAATATAATACTTTTCCCCTTTTATTTACATATATGGTACATTTATCTAATACATACTATCATAAAAATACGTAAAAAAAGGCAAACCTAAAAAATATTATCTCCGTCCTAAAGTTGTTTGCTATTTTACTGTTTACCACCCTAGATTAAATTGAGTTTAATTAATAAATGTAAATTAGTATGTGCAAAAGTAATGACATGAGATGTAAGTATACTAGTGTAGGAAAGATGTTATTACAAAAAATAACATTGTTATATTGTCATTTATAGAAATGTCGATTGAGTAATGGAAGGGGTAGGGGTAGTTTCGGCAAGTAGCAAATAAGTTTAGGACAGAGGTACTAAACAATTATTTTTGGGACAATATTCTTCTCTAGAAAGATATTTTTTAAAGAAACTTCAAGAAAATAAAAATTTGTCTACAAAAATTTTCAATATGATTATAGAATTTTTAATTAAAATAATTATATCGTTAAATAATGTGGATTGTCTACGACCTGTCTACAAATTTTTTTAATCGTTAGGCATCTTCATTCCTCAATTTATTTTCATAGGTCAATTGTTTGTAGTTAATTTTATTTTCGTATGCAAATTGTTCATAGGTAATTTTGGTAGGCAAATTGTTCGTGTATAATTTTACCTATGAATTTCATTTCATAATGTAAAAAATTACATTATTAGAAAATTTTGTAGTTATGTCGTCATAGGCAATTCCCACTATTTAAAGACGGAATTATTTATGTTGAAAATTGTTGGAAATTGGTTTTTTGTAAAGGTTTCATACCCTTACTTTGATCAATTTTTTGAGGAGTAAAAATGTTAGTTTTTGGGAAAATAAAATTAACGATGTTGTTCTACTCGCGGAGTAGATGAGCGTGGTATATTTAATATCTCAAAACCGATTTCCGGTGAGTGAGAAATTAATTTGGGAAGTTGAAGTGTTAATCATGTGTGTTGAATAATTCCATGGGAATGGAAAATAAAGTTCCATCCCACATTGGAAAATTACAAGAAGTTTGTCTTGTATATAAGTAGCAAATTATTCATGTTCTCTAAATTGGGACATGGGGACCCTAACCATGGACCACACGCGCGCGCGCCACGCCCCGCCTCGCCCGGGCCCGGGTTCGTGGTTCTTGGCAATTGGGCTTTGGGTGGGCTTTGGTGCCATACCTATATTTTTAGAGTACCAAAAATATGAAATAGCCCATTATCTTTTTGGATCCAATCGGATTGGGTGACCCGTATGGAATTGGGTCGGCCCATTTCGGTTGGCCCATTTAGAATTGGGTCGGCCCACGAACATGTTTAATACACCCACGATTTTGATTAATACACTCCAGAGAATCTGGAATATTCCGTCTTGCTTCCCATGACTGAGAAACTGTTCTCTCCACCACAAGAACGTGGGTGATCCATGATCACCACGTACTCCACTCCAGCAGCCCTCAAATGGGTCATAATTCCGCCTATATATACCCCCCTTCATCCAGTTTTTCCAGAATAATCTTATGTTGGGACATTGTCAGTTTTGATTAAGATCCCAAAGCCCCTGAAAAGATGTTCGCCTTAATATGTCTGTGTCAGGCTAGTCTTGGTTAGGATTAGTGCTTAGTCTTTTTACACTTCACAGGCACTCAGTGAGAGGAGAACTCACTGGATACAATCAAGACTCAGAGCCTGAAGATGAAGAGCACCATCCTGAACTTATGGCAGTCTTCTAAGCTGGCTGAGTAAGTGTCAGTGATGAAGAGTATGACCCTGAGGTCAGTACTAACTCAGTCCTGAAGGGAACAGGTTGTCACTGAGTTAATGGGAAGACTTGGAGTAGAGCCAAGCAATGCAAAAGGAATTTCAGTGTCAGGACAAGACCGGTGAGCTCAAGACAAAATGAACTTAATAAGACAAGCCTGAAGCTCAGGAATAAGTTCTGACATTCTCACCAACCTGATGACGTGGACCAATCCGAGGAGGACACGCACGTACGGAACCTGACATAAAGACTGAATTCAGACTGCATATTCAACGGGCAAGCATTTAATGTGCATTTAATGCAAATACCAAATCCATGCAAGGGCGGCTGCTGCATGGTGATATGTCCGTTTGAAGCCCTTCTACATAGGTGACTAGAAGGCTATCTCTCCAACGGATAGTTATTCAAACCACCTATAAATACAGAAGGCCTTGAACCCATTCAAGGTTACGGGAAATTTCCAAGCCAGAAATTACTCAAACTCTCAAGCATTCAAAGCATTCAGCCTTTAAAAGAAGCACTCGAAAACATTCAAATTTCCCAAGTGTTTCTTAGCAACCAAGAGTTATTCTGTATTCCAAGTGCTAAATAGAATTATCTTAAGCTTAGAGAGATTATCCAATCCTTAGCTTAGCTTTGTCTTGTAAGGATAATCTCAACCTAGTTGGAATCCAACTGAAACCAAAACCCTAAGATAGGCTTGTTGGGAGTAAGTCAGTTAGTGTGATAGTAAGAGGAGTTTTGTATAGATCAGTGAGGTAACTGATCTTGGTGCACCTTGGCACGTTAAAAACAAGAATCCCTTGAGTGGATTTCCTGTTAAGTCAGGCCGTGGACGTAGGAGCTTGAGACTCTGAACCACGTTAAACTCCTTGTGTTCTTACTGCTTTGATATTGTGCATTCTTGCCATATTACTCGTTCATTCATTGCATTCAAGTTTATCAGGTCTGAATCAATCAGCCTGATCTTCAAAAGAACACTGCCCTACTAAACACCTTTCAGAATTGAGTAAAACAAGTTTTTAGAAAGCAAACTAAACAAGACTTTAAACTATCAGGGCTCAAACATTTCCGCACTGAACTTGAACTGATAGTTAGCCAACTGACCCGCACCAAGTGTAGTCAGTGGGTGTATTATCAGCTCCTAGTTCTTTACCACTCTGAGTGAAGGGGACTCAGTCAGTTTTAAGTTTGAAAATTGGTATACGTGTATTCCCCTCCCCATACACGTATTCCTCAGTCTTGTACCGGGACCAACAAGTGGTATCAGAGCAGTGGTTCGAAAGACCACTGACTTTGAATACTAATAGTTTCAGAGGAGAAACTGTTGGTGGTCACTGAACAGATCTGAGTTTGCTTTTCATAAAACTTGCATCATCATCATGACTTCGAGGAGACTTGAAGCTTCGTTACCTGAATTCTCTGTATCTAACTTTGTCTATTGGAAGTTCAGATTAGAGGCACATCTAGATGCCATCCATGACCAGATGCCGCGTGTACTCAGGGAAGGACCGATCAAGATCACTATTCCTAACGTCAGAGGACTGGGATACGATGATCTTGCGATTGGCGTGCAGGTTCCTAAGGAGAGGAAAGACATGACCAACGATGAAATCAAGATGGTGGGGCTTGACAACGTCGCCAGAAACATCATCTTGCATACGGTGCCTTTCGAGGAGTCAGCCAGGCTGATGAACCTAAAGACGGCAAAGGAGGTTTGGGATGAGCTGACCAGGATGTGCGAAGGGTCAGAAAAGATAAAGGAGAACAAGAGGAATATTGCCATTCAGAAATTCGAAGCGTTCGAGATGCTGCCTGATGAGAGCATAGATCAGATGGAGTCTAGATTCATCAAGTTGATGAATGAGTTGGTGATGTTTGACAAGGATGTCCCAAGGAGAGATGTTGCTTCAAAGATCCTGAATGCCCTTCCTGAGAGATGGGACAACAGTGTAATTATGCTTAAGAACACTCAGGATATGAGTAACATAACTTCTGCTTTACTTTTTTCAGAGCTCAAAGCGCTTGAATTTGATCTTAACAAAAGAAAGAAGAAAGTTCAGTCAGAAGAGAAAGTGAAGGAGAAAACTCCTGAGAAAAGTGTGGCGTTCAAGGCCAGGTCTGAACCTGTTGAGCCCTCATCAAATTCTTCATCAAAGTCACTGATGGAGATGAGCAGGGAAGAACTCGCTGAGGAGTACAGCCTGATGGCCAGACGATTTGACAAGCTCAATTCCAGGTTTGGTCGTTATAAAAAGTTTTATCAGGACTCACATGACAGGAAACCTGAAGGAACCCACCAAAGCTCGAGGAGATATGAGGAGCGAAGGAACACTGACCAGAGGAGAGAACGTGGTGATGAAAGGAGATATTCTGAACCAAAGCCCGAAAGAAGAGACGAACAGAGATGTTGGGATATGTTTTAGTTTTGATGATTTTCCAAAACAACATGTAATAGGTTTGAAAGCAGTCAGGATAGTATCTTTAGATTCAGGTCAGGATAGTTTGTGTATTCAGTTAGACAGGTTGTAATGTGAGAAGAACTTAGCTGAGGAAGCACTCAGTTGAGGGGGAACTCAACTGAGGGGGAACTCAGTGAGGGGGAACTCACTGATACAGCCTGAGGAAGTCAAGATGACATCTCAAGAGAACTGACTGAAGCCATTGAAGGAAGACCTGAACCTGAAGAGAAGCCTGAAGGATGTCCCACTGAGTACAAGTCAGGCTGATCTAAGCCAAGTCTGATGGACCACTCAGTGAAGAGCCTGATCAGGAGGATCAGTGCTGCACCAAGTAGGCCTGAAGGAGTCAGGCTACTGTGGTCAGGGAAGTTTGTCATCCAGCCTTATGACAAACTTCTTGGAGTGATCTTCAAACAGTCTCTGAAGGACAACTGCACTGAGGACGAGTCAGTCCACTGAAGATCAGAGTCAGTGAAGGAGGAAGCCACCTAAAGTCAGTGGGTCTTAGTCAAACCCACTGAGTCAAAGATCCGTGAATCCAGGCCACGTGGACCAATCAGCACGAGGCAGCAACTCTGACACTGACAAAGGCTGCATTCCAAGAAAAGTGGTTGAAACCATTTAATGTTGGATTCAAATGTATCTTCCCTCCAACGGATACATTTGAATCCCCATTATAAATACAAGCTCATGGCTTGTTGTTAGAGGGTGTTGTGTTGTGTTGTTGTAAGAATTGTAAGAAAACAAACACCTACGAGCTGTGAGGGTGTGGGTAGTAGCATACGTGCATGGGAGTTATAAGGAGGGTTTACTCACATCTTAAACACTGACCATTAGGGTCTTCAAATATACACATATGAGTGTTCAGCTTGTAACTCTAGGCTTAGAGAGGTTTTCCCTATCTTAGCTATTGGCTAACACATTGTAAAGGGAAAACCTCACCTAGTTGGAGAAAACCAAACCAAACTAAACCCTTTCAGAGAATGTTAGGTTTGTAGTGAGGTGAGGAAGGGCAGCCCAGGGAGTGGTGTGAGTCCAGTTGTAAGTGCACCTTGGCACGTTAAAAACAAGAATCCAAAGGAGTGGATTTCCTGTTAAATCAGGCCGTGGATGTAAGAGCTTGAGTCTCTGAACCACGTTAAACCAAGTGTTATTATCTGGAATGTCTTTTCTTCTAAAGTATTGCGAAAATCTGCTCACTGAGAGCATTGTTTAAAAAGGAACTTTAGTTAAGCATTTCAGTCAGGGAGGTTCATCTCACTGACTGAATCAGGCTAGACACTCGAGAGTTCAGTCTCTCGAGTCACTGCCTTGTTGAGAGCCTGAGCTTTCAAGTCTCATCTCTGACTTGATAGCTCTGACTCTCAGCAACGCAGTGACTTGAGTATTTCGTCACTGAACTCATTCAGGGTACAACGCGGTGGTTTAAAAAAAAAATTTGCTCCTGAATTCCCATTTTGCCCTTCGAAAACGGGACCATCAAGAGACGTACTCGCGATGATAGATATCCAACCAAGGCTGAAAGCTCACCAAGAACCAGGGAACCTGACTCAAGGAGGAACCCTGAACCAAGAAAAGAAAGAATAAGTGAGCAGGTAGCATGTTACAACTGTAACAAGATTGGTCACTATCAGTACGATTGCCCGGAGCTGAGTGCTAGGGAGAGAGAGGAAAGGAGAGCCACGAGGGATCTAAGATTTGCTGATCGGAGGGCTATGGTGGCTGAGGATGCAACAGACTCTGATGGTCCCACTGAAAGGTCACCTGAACTCTTCTCGGATGATGAATACGATGATGTCTGCCTAATGGCTAGGGATGAGCCTGAGGTAACATCAAATTCTGTTTGTGCTTCTTACACTGGTCAAAATCCTGAGCTCAGCTCAGAGTCAGTTAGAGAAATTAACCTTCAGATCTGTCTTGATCAATTGATGGTTGATTTCTCCAGACTGCAGGAAACTAATGTCTTCTTGGTAGAGGAGAACAAGAAATTGAGTACTGAAGTTCAAAACCTGAATGAACAACTCACTCAGTCTGATCTCAAAGAATCAGCTCAGATTGTGAGACTAACTCAGGAAATTGATATGATCAATTCTGAGCGTCTCCCAAGAGAGAAAATTCTGAAGGAACTGGCTGAGGAAGAGCTGGTCAGGAAGGAAGAGCTGAAAGCACTTAAGAGTAAGTTTGATGACCTCTTTACCAGACATGAAATCCTGAAAAAGAGTGAGGACTCTCTCAAGAAAAAGGTTGCAGCAATGAATAAATCCTCAGTGGCTAGAGAGGAAATAAATAGCAACCAGATACTTGGGAACAAGAAAAAGGGACTTGGATATGTTCCTGAGAAATCCTCACAAGGTCAGTCTCATGTTGCTTCAGGGAGCAACACTGAGAGGGTATTTGTTCAGACAGGCCAGAGTGCACCTAAGGTTGTGCTCCAGGCCCGTCAAACTGATAAGGGCAAAGAAACTGTTGACACAGTCAGGGTTGCTCCTAAGGTAGCTAAGCCAAAACTCAAGGGAAAAGCGAAGCAACCTACGGAAGCCCCTGAGAGCTCAGGCCAGGGAAAACCTCAGCGAAAGCAGAGGAAGACTCAGGCCAAGAGCCCTCAGACTGGTCAGCGAGGGTACCATCATGCTTGGCAATACCAACAGGGAAGGCCAAACATGATGACACCCACGTTGTTTTGGCATCCTGAGGCCTTTAACTGTTTTCCATTCCTTCACTTGCCTAGGGGGAATAGAAATCAGGGTCCTTATCAAGAACAAGGCCCAAGACCTGCTGCACCCAGACCTAGGAAGAACAGGAAGCCAGCCCAAAAGGCACCCACTCAGGCTCCTGCGAAGCCTAAGTCTAGCACCCATACACCATCTTCCTCTCAGGCTAAGAGGAAGAAAGTTGTGTATGTCGATGTTTCAGGGAGACAGATTCACCACTCTGAGGCAATCAGGGTTGTGAAGTAAGTCTGGATCCCGAAAGGTACAGCTGACACAATAGGACCCAACACCCAATGGGTACCTAAAGCCTGATTTGCTTGCAGGCGGCTGTGGATCACAACAAGAGGAGAGAAGACTCAATCAAAGTTGTTTGGTACCTAGACAGTGGTTGCTCAAGGCACATGACTGGAATGAAGAGTCTTCTCCAAGAATATCAGGCTAAAGATGGTCCACAGGTAACCTTTGGTGATAACTCAAAAGGTGTTACTAAGGGTTTTGGTGTTCTAATTATAGGTACAGTCAGAGTGGAAAATGTGTCCTTTGTGGAAGGACTGAAGCATAACCTGCTGTCAGTAAGTCAATTCTGTGACAAAGGGTTCTGTGTTGAGTTCTCATCGAATAAATGTTCAGTCAAGGACAAATCAACACAAGTGCTTCTATCAGGTATAAGGAAAGGTAACGTTTATCTCGCTGATTGGAGCAGCACTATTCCTAATACTTGTCTTGTTGCTAAAAGCTCTCTAGAGCTCAGTTGGTTATGGCATAAAAGATTAAGCCACCTGAACTTCAAGATTCTTAACAAAATTTCTAGACAGTCACTTGTTGATGGTCTACCTAATGAAGTTTTTAGCAAAGATCACGTGTGCAAAGCTTGTCAGGAAGGGAAGCAGGTCAGAGCGTCATTCAAAGAAAAGGCTTCCTACTCCACTGACAGGATACTTCAGCTCTTGCACATGGATCTATTTGGTCCCATAACACCTGTGAGTATGAATGGTAGAAAATATACCCTTGTGGTTATTGATGATTATTCTAGATATACTTGGGTTATTTTCTTGTTGAATAAGAAGGAAACACAGGTGAAGCTTCCAGAGTTGCTCAGAAGACTCAGCAATGAGAAAAATCAGTCCATTACTAAGATCAGATCTGACAAGGGCACTGAATTTATAAATTCATATATTTCTGACTTTTGTAATGAACTTGGTATAGCTCATGAGACTTCTGCAGCTAGAACCCCACGACAGAATGGTGTCGCTGAAAGGAGGAATCGGACACTGAAGGAAGCTGCAAGGACCATGCTGGCTGAGTCAGGATTGCCCAAGAAGTTTTGGGCTGAGGCAATCAACACTGCATGCTACACTCAGAACAGATCCATGTTGAACAAGCAACATGCTCAGACCCCATATGAGACATGGAACAAAAGAAAACCTCGTATTTCTTACTTTCATGTGTTTGGTTGTAAGTGCTTCATCCTCAACAATGGGAAGACCCAGTTGAAAGCCTTTGATAGCAAATCTGATGAAGGAATATTCTTGGGATATTCTGAAATTAGCAAAGCCTTCAGGGTTTACAATTGTAGGACCCTTGTTGTGGAAGAATCACCTCATGTTGTCTTTGATGAATCTGCTAATGAGTCTAGGGCAAAGGTGCTGAATCCTGACACTGAGGAGGTCACGAGGAGAGTGACAAGGCTGAGCTTGAAGAATCAACCTGATCCCAATATCAAGACTGTGCCAATTCCCAGATGGGATGATGATGACGATCAGGATGATGAACCAAGTGCCACTCCTAAACCCAGCACATCAGGGATTGTTGAGCCTCAGACAGAGGAACAGGCTCAACCTGAGGTAAGTACCGTCTATGAAGATGCTGTTGCAGCTGAGACGGCTCCTGAGTCACCTCATCAAGGGGGAATCAATGTCCCTGACATTGAGCTTGTTAATCCCTTTGGTATAGACTCAGGATCATCCCCTTCTGTTCAATTTCCTGAATTTTATGAGCATGTGGACACTAACATTGCAGGTACTTCAGGAACAACTCCTGGCAAAAGAACATGGTTAGAAGATCATCCCATTGATCAAATTATTGGTGATCCAACTGAGGGAGTCAGGACCAGACGGTTTCATGGTGAGAGTACATTGTTCTGTTGCTTTCTCTCTGGGCAAGAGCCTCAGAACATTGAAGAAGCTCTCACTGACTCGAACTGGATCATTGCCATGCAAGAGGAGTTGAATCAGTTCACAAGGAATCAGGTTTGGGAACTGGTAGATAGACCTAGGCATCAAGGTGTGATTGGTACCAAGTGGGTCTTTAAGAGCAAGAAGGATGAGAATGGTGTTGTGGTAAGGAACAAGGCTAGACTGGTTGCAAAAGGGTATTGTCAGTCTGAAGGAATAGACTATGATGAGACTTTTGCTCCAGTGGCTAGGTTGGAAGCTATCAGGTTGTTCCTTGCCTATGCAACATATAAGAAGTTCAAGGTGTATCAAATGGATGTCAAGAGTGCATTCTTGAATGGTGTACTCAATGAAGAGGTATATGTTGAACAACCTCCCGGGTTTGAGGTTGGAGATAGAGTATACCATTTGAAGAAAGCACTCTATGGACTTAAGCAAGCACCAAGAGCTTGGTATGATACCCTCTCTCAATTCCTGACTGATCATGGGTTCAAGAAGGGAACAGTGGATAGGACATTGTTCAGGATCACTGAAGGTGATGACATTCTCTTGGTCCAAATTTATGTGGATGACATAATATTTGGATCACCAAATCATCAGTTATGTGAGAAATTCTCTAAACTGGTGACTGGTCAATTTGAGATGTCAATGATGGGAGAGATGAACTTCTTCTTAGGATTGCAGGTCAAGCAGACTGATCAAGGTATATTTATTAATCAGGCCAAGTATACAAGAGACTTGATTCATAAGTTTGGTGTTCAGAATAGCAATCCAGCCAGGATCCCAATGAACACAAATTGGAAGATGGATCCTGACACTGAAGGGACTTCAGTGAATCAGACTGAGTATCGTGGGCTGATAGGTTCTTTACTGTACCTGACTGCAAGTAGGCCTGACATTACGTTTGCAGTTGGTGTGTGTGCTAGGTATCAGTCTGATCCCAAGAGAAGTCATTTGGAGGCTGCTAAGAGGATACTTAAGTATTTGAAAAGGACAGTTAATATGGGACTATGGTATCCTTCAGATGACAACCTTGAACTGACAGGGTATTCAGATGCAGATTATGGAGGTTGTAGGATTGATAGAAAATCAACCTCAGGGACATGTCAGTTTTTGGGAAGTAAGTTGATCTCGTGGTTTAGTAAGAAGCAGAATTCAGTGGCTACATCCACAACTGAGGCTGAGTATATGGCTGCAGGTAGTTGTTGTGCTCAGATCCTATGGTTGAGGCAACAGTTGAGGGACTACCAAGTATTTGCTAATCAGGTTCCAATCTATTGTGATAACAATAGTGCAATAGCAATCACTCAGAACCCAGTGCTTCACACAAGGTGCAAGCATGTGGATATTAGACACCACTTCATTCGAGATCATGTGGAAAAGAAAGATATTAGGATGGAAAAGATTCACACTGACAGGCAAAGAGCTGACATCTTGACTAAGCCCTTGGCTGAAGCAAGGTTTATGGAACTGTCAGTGGAATTGGGACTCTTAGATCCGGGAGAGCAGTCAGTGTAGGGTTCTAGGGGGAACTCAGGCCAGACTCGACTCAGCGAGGTATCAGGGTGCTACAATGTCTCCCTGACAGGTATGGGTTCTAACCTGACTCTTGTGAATCTCAAGCGTCTCCCTGAGTCATTCGTCCTGAAAATCTTTATTAAATGCATTCCGTTTTCATTAAAAGCGCGCCTTTTTATATTTAAACCCACGCGCACGGAGCATTTAATGCTACAGTTACTTTTTCATATACGTGTCCGTTTTATACGGAATATGACTGACTTGGGGTTTTAATTAAAACTGAGATTAATCCTGGCCTCTCATTTCACAACCTTTCGAATTCAGGAATCAATCTCAACCCCACGTTTCAGTAACTGACTTAGTCTTATCAATCAAGGGTGCCATTTGAGGTCTTTACGCAAACACAACGCACAATTTGCACACTGAGTTTTCTCTTGCTCAAACACAGAATTTCTAAAACCTCTTTTTCAAAAACAATGGCATTCCTTAATTCCGACTGGACAACCGACAAGATCGTCGATGTTGTTGAGAAGAAGCTGGTACACATGGAGCAAGTCATCTCCATGGATGGTATCTGTCTAACGGTTGAGGAAATCAAACCCGTTTTTAAATGGATTTCCGACGCCGGGTTGGAAACATACTTCACCACCCGCCCCATTTCCGTGCTCCCAAGAACAGTGGTGGAAGCTTATTTGAACATGTACTTGCGGAAGGGGGAAGTCTTCACAAAGGTGACTGCGCTAAAGCCAACGGGAGAAAAGAACGGCGACGGAGAGCCTCTCTACGACTCGGAGGTGGTCACCATCAATCTCAGGCAGGCGGTGAGGGAAGTCTTCAAGCTGCCATTCTCAGGCATCAACCCCAGGACTTACAAGGAAAACTCGGAGGGAGAATTCCTTGGGAAATGGACCAAGTCAGGGTCTTCGGAGTTCAGGGCCCGTCAAAACAAGAGCACTCTGAAGCCGGAGTACAGGGCTCTGGTGGACTTGGTGTCCAAGATTGTGATGGGAGCAACTGGCTCTCACGAGCAGTTGAGTCTGCCCAAGCTGAGGCTCATGGGAGCAATCGCTGATGGAGTGGAAGCGAACTGGGAGCAGTTCTTCCTCGATCAACTCCATCTGGCGGGATTGGACAAGATCACGCGTGACAAGGAGAAGAAGCACATATCCGTCAGTGCCATCCTGCCATTTGGCACAAGATTGTCCATCCTGATTGCTCATGCGTGCCATGAGTACACTTTTGACTTTGAGGACACCCTTTCCTCAAAGAAGGTAATGTTTTCCTCACTGAGTGACACCTATTCAGTGCTAGGGCTGACTGATCCCAATGCGAAAGCAAAGGGTCAGGCCAGAAAGCCAGCTGGGAAGGCCAAGAGAGTGGCAACCAGCCTCATTGAAAAGGTGGATGAGCTCCTTGAGAGGAGTCAGGAGGCTGAGAAGGCTGCTGCTGAAGAGGTGGAGCAACCTGAGGTGGGCGTGGCTGAGAAGGAGAGGAGGGTGAAAATCGTGCTGTCAGGGAAGAGCACGAAGTCAGGGACTGAGTCAGATCCCAAGAAGGCCGGGACTGAGGCTGGGGGAACTGATGATGACGTCAGTAAGGAGGGTGCTCAGGGAGAGAGGCCCCTGAAGAGACTTAGGAAGGGAGTAAAGAAGTCTCCTGCTAAGAAACTTCCTGAGTTGAGTGAGAGGGAGAAGTCAAGCTCTCCTGGAGCCTCTGACTTAGAGGAGGTAAGAAAGACTGTTGAGACGGCTGAGTCATTGCAGCCTGAGACAGCACCCACTCAAACACCCCCACATCCTGAAACCTAAACACCTTCCATCCCTGATCCCACACATCAAACTCCCCAACTTCCCCAACCTTCAGAGCCAAATTACCCTACTGAGTCAGTGCCCTCAACCTCACCTACAAATGAGCCTGACCAGTTAGCCGAGCCAAACCTTCCCAACCCCTCAGATTTTCCCTCATACCCCAACCCCAAAGACTGTCCCAAATCTATTTCAGCTGAAGAGGATGAGTTCCTTGAAATAGAGGAGGAGGAGCTGGATGAGCACATGGCGGGAGGTATACTGGAGAATACGCTCAGGGGGAATGCCACTGAGTGGGCAGGGAAGTGCTGGCCTGGGCTGTACAAATATACTGAATTGCTGGCATATGTGGTGGAGCTCAAAGTTTGGTTGGACTTCAAACAATCAAACATGCAGGAGCAACATATGCTGGTGGACGCTCGCGGCTGGGAGCATTGGGAGACGGAGGAGGCCAAGATTTGCTCATTCTTTGGCCTGACAAGCTGGCTTCAACTCTTGAACTTCGATAACCTGAAGCAGCTTGTGGCTGAAATGATGGCCAAAAGCAAGGCTGATCTTCTCTCCGTTGAAGAGAAAGAGGATGATGAGGAGGATGATGACGCTCAAGGTGGAGCTGTGGAAAAGGCAGTGGAGGAGACTGCTAGAGAAGTTGATGAGATGGACTCTGAGCCTCAGGCTCAGGGGGAAGGTGATAAGAACACTGGTGCCAAGGGTGGACCAGTGGCTGAGGATGTTGAGAACATCTCAGCTGCCAATGAGACATCTGTCGATGAAGGGATTCCCTGCCCTGAGACACGAGAGGATGATGTTGAGGCATTTAAGGAGACTCTCAGTTCCGAAGGACAAGTTCCTAAGGTTCAAGTTAGCTTAGCCGAGCCTGAGGAGGCGGCTATGACTACTTCACAACTGCCTTCAGTGCACCTTGAAGAAGGGACTGATGCTGCAGGGGCTGACAAGGGAAAGCAGCCAATCACTGATGAAGCCGCTGATGATGAAGATGTGATCATAACCGGGGTCGGCCGTGCTGAATTTACAAGCATAGTGGAGGTCAAACAGGAGAAAACCTCGGAAAATCTAGCTGAACTTCAGGAGGAAGTAATGAGGCTACGTGCTGAAAAAGATGAAGACTCCAAGGCCCTGGCGAAGCACATCAGGTGGACAAAGTCAGCTTACAACACCCTTGCTAACAGGGAGCTGATCTTGTTAAAACGCACAATGACTGACACGGCCAAATCAGTGAAGAATGAGAGGAAGCGCACAAAGAAGATGCTTAGAAACACTCTCAAGAAGCTTGAAGAGAGGGATGCGTTCAGGGACGAAAAGATGAATCAGGCAGTGGACAGGCTTGCAGTTCAGACTGGAGCTATTGTCACTCAGGCCTTGAAGGACTCAACGTCCAAATTGGAGCTGGAGTCAGGGAAGCTGGATCGCACCTCTCAATCAGTGGCGGACGTTTTGGCTAAGGCCACTGAGGAGTCTGCGAAGATACTGACTGAGGTTAGCAGAGTCAGCGGTGAGTCCTTGAAGGTGGAAGAAAGGATCACCAAGGCTGAACAAAGTCTCCAACTCTCTATGGAGGTCTTTGAGAAGAAAGTCAATGCTGCCATCAGTTCCGTATCTTTTGCAGGGACTGGGATTTCAATGGGAGTTGAATTATTGAAGGAGGGAATCAACGATGTCCATTCCCTAGCCTCCTTCGTAATCAACAGCGAATCTGACGCATTCCCATCTGAGGCCAATGATGATGCCAAAAAGGGGGAAAAGAAGAAGAAAAGATCCCGCCCTGAGGCATCTGAGGCAGTTAGTCAAGGAGAGACCGTCCTAGCTGATCCTGAAGCCAATCCTGATGGAAATATTCTAAGGGTAAGGAAGTCAGCTAGGTTAGCGGCCGTGGAGAAGGAAGGAGAACAATTAGTTGCCAAGCTGAGGGAGGAGGCAACAAAGGCAAAGGCTAATGAACCTTCAAAGCAACAACCTGAGCCAGTCCAAAGATCGTCTCCCATGAGCTCAAGGAAGAATCCCATCACTTACTCAGGTGAGTTAGTTGCGGAGCTATGTGCTGAAGCATGGGGAGATCAACCTGAAAAGACTGAGGCTATGCGCAGAGCTGAAATTGCTCAGAAGGAGAAGATGCGCATTTTGGAGAAGAAGGTTGAAAAGCTGACTGACATCAATGAGCTTCAACAACGCGAACTAGATGATGCAGTGATCAGCTTGCTAAGGAGAAAGAAGGCGAAGCCTGAGCCAAGGAAGTACAGGAAGAAGCCAACAGTTAGGAAAGCAACAATTCTTCAAGTCAGTAGGCCAGAATCAGGAGCAAGGGAAGCTTTTGTTGATGAGTTCGTCTCAGAGGCTTTGAAGGAGTTTTGGACTGATGTAAGGGATGAATTTGTCAGGCTATGGTTTGTTGTGAAGAAGTGGGGTGCCACTGACGATATTGATGCCCACTTCACTGACTATATGATGGACAATCATCCTAAGCTATTCCAGAAGATCTTGGAGGAGGCTGAGGCAGCTCAAGTCCAAGTAAAGGCTCCTGAGTTCACCATTCGAGCTCCTCCCTTGATTCCTGGAACTCAAAAGCATGACACTAAGGCCATAATGATGGAAGTCTTGAAGATAGCCAAAGCTGAAGGATATGTGAACCAACCTGGAAGACTTGACGAGCTAAAGGCAAGAGTTTATGCAGGATATGGACTCAAGCCTGAAATGAGATTAGTCTAGGTGTTCATAGGCTTCTTTGTAATAGATTAGATTCATTGTAATCATTTCCACATCTATCAATGAAATCTATTACTTTTGCCCACAGACAAAAACTCATTGTCTTTTTGGCTTGTTTAAATTCTGTACTTTATCAAGAATTGCTCTAACACTGTCTTATCTTATAGATAGGTTTGTCTTGTTTCCTCTAAGTGTTTTGAGGATCTTTTCAGTGTTTTGGCATCATCAAAAAGGGGGAAATTGTTGGGACATTGTCAGTTTTGATTAAGATCCCAAAGCCCCTGAAAAGATGTTCGCCTTAATATGTCTGTGTCAGGCTAGTCTTGGTTAGGATTAGTGCTTAGTCTTTTTACACTTCACAGGTACTCAGTGAGAGGAGAACTCACTGGATACAATCAAGACTCAGAGCCTGAAGACGAAGAGCACCATCCTGAACTTATGGCAGTCTTCTAAGCTGGCTGAGTAAGTGTCAGTGATGAAGAGTATGACCCTGAGGTCAATACTAACTCAGTCCTGAAGGGAACAGGTTGTCACTAAGTTAATGGGAAGACTTGGAGTAGAGCCAAGCAATGCAAAAGGAATTTCAGCGTCAGGACAAGACCGGTGAGCTCAAGACAAAATGAACTTAATAAGACAAGCCTGAAGCTCAGGAATAAGTTCTGACATTCTCACCAACCTAATGACGTGGACCAATCCGAGGAGGACACGTACGTACGGAACCTGACATAAAGACTGAATTCAGACTGCATATTCAACGGGCAAGCATTTAATGTGCATTTAATGCAAATACCAAATTCATGCAAGGGCGGCTGCTGCATGGTGATATGTCCGTTTGAAGCCCCTCTACATAGGTGACTAGAAGGCTATCTCTCCAACGGATAGTTATTCAAACCACCTATAAATACAGAAGGCCTTGAACCCATTCAAGGTTACGGGAAATTTCCAAGCCATAAATTACTCAAACTCTCAAGCATTCAAAGCATTCAGCCTTTAAAAGAAGCACTCGAAAACATTCAAATTTCCCAAGTGTTTCTTAGCAACCGAGAGTTATTCTGTATTCCAAGTGCTAAATAGAATTATCTTAAGCTTAGAGAGATTATCCAATCCTTAGCTTAGCTTTGTCTTGTAAGGATAATCTCAACCTAGTTGGAATCCAACTGAAACCAAAACTCTAAGATAGGCTTGTTGGGAGTAAGTCAGTTAGTGTGATAGTAAGAGGAGTTTTGTATAGATCAGTGAGGTAACTGATCTTGGTGCACCTTGGCACGTTAAAAACAAGAATCCCTTGAGTGGATTTCCTGTTAAGTCAGGCCGTGGACGTAGGAGCTTGAGACTCTGAACCACGTTAAACTCCTTGTGTTCTTACTGCTTTGATATTGTGCATTCTTGCCATATTACTCGTTCATTCATTGCATTCAAGTTTATCAGGTCTGAATCAATCAGCCTGATCTTCAAAAGAACACTGCCCTACTAAACACCTTTCAGAATTGAGTAAAACAAGTTTTTAGAAAGCAAACTAAACAAGACTTTAAACTATCAGGGCTCAAACATTTCCGCACTGAACTTGAACTAATAGTTAGCCAACTGACCCGCACCAAGTGTAGTCAGTGGGTGTATTATCAGCTCCTAGTTCTTTACCACTCTGAGTGAAGGGGACTCAGTCAGTTTTAAGTTTGAAAATTGGTATACGTGTATTCCCCCCCCCATACACGTATTCCTCAGTCTTGTACCGGGACCAACATCTTACGAACCCAGAAATTCCCGAAATTCTGACTCTCCAGAAAATCCCGTTTAGCTCATAAATTCCGATTTAGTTCGCCGGAGATTCATACACGGTAGTGCTACCGGTGTGAATAGACAAAACCGTTTTACCTTTGGGGATCCGTACGCATAATCCGTAAGCACTGTACGGGCGTATTCGATCTTGCGGGCATAGGTTTCACCTAGACTCGGTTTTACACGAATTTGTTTCGTATTCTTTTATTTCCCATTTCAGTGTTTCGATTTTTCACACCCCAGCTTATAACAATCGCAAGATCGAATAGACTATCCTTTCGAAACACTGGAAAATGTCGAACCATAACTCTGATAACGAGATGGACATATCCTCACCAACTAAAAATGATGTCTCTAATCCAGTACCTGCGAATCCGACTACCGATGGTAATCCGACTACCATTCCCCCTTTCCAGTTTGGAAATTTTGGAGACATCCTTGCTGAATGGATGAAAGCTAATGGCAATCCCTTCGTGGGAAATGCCAATCCCTTTGTGGGAACCTCTAGCACTAATCCCTTTGTGGGAAGCTCTAGTGTTAATCCCTTCGTGGGAAATGCTGGCGGCAATCCTTTTGTAGGAAATGCCGGTGTCAATCCTCTTTTGACAACCAACCAGACCTCCGTTCAAGGGGCTGTTAGGTCGGTGGTAGTAAAAGGGGAGAAACCCGAAAAGTTTTCGGGAAGTGATTTTAAAAGGTGGCAAAAGAAGATGCACTTCTATTTGACCACCATCTCTTTGGTGAAATTTATCAAAGAGGATTGTCCGAGTGCTCCTGCTGATGATGCTACTCGTGAGACAAGGATCGCTTACGATACTTGGATCCACGATGACTATCTTTGCAGGAACTACATTCTGAATGGGCTGTCTGATGCCCTTTGTGACGTGTACGATGAGTACCCGACTTCCAAAGCTCTATGGGAGTCCTTGGAGAAGAAGTACAAGACTGAAGACGCGGGAACTAGCAAGTTCGTCGTCTCCACCTTGTACGACTTCAAGATGGAAGACAACAAATCTGTTGTCGAGCAAGTGCAGAAGCTGCAAGTTATCTTCCATAACATTGCAGTGCAAGTGATGGAGCTGCCTGAAGCCTTTCAGGTAGCAACTGTGATTGACAGACTCCCTCCATCTTGGAAGGAGTTCAAGTCCTACCTCAAGCACAAGCGAAAGCAAGTGACGATGGAGGACCTTGTTACCCGACTCCGGATCGAGGAGGATAACAAGAAGATGGACAAGAGGGAGAGGGGCTCGATTGCTTCCATCGAGGCCAAAGCTAACCTGATGGAGAAAGGCGAACCATCAAAGAAAAGGAAGCGACAAGACGACAAGGGCAAAGGCAAGGCTGTTGCTGCTGCTCCTGCCCCGAAGAAGTTCAGCGGGAAGTGCTACAACTGTGGCAAACCCAACCATCGGGCAGCTGATTGTCGTCAGCCCAAGAAAGAGGACAAGGGAAAGAAGAACTCCGTGAACGTTGCTGAACGTGAGCTTACAGAGATGGACATGTCCGTTGTGGTGACCGAGGTCAACATAGTGGACAACAAGAAGAGTTGGTTCGTGGACACTGGTGCCACTTGCCACGTTTGCTCGGAGAAGTCTACCTTCTCCACTTATTCTCCTGCTGAAGGGAGAAAGCTCTACATGGGCAACCAAGCCTCGTCTGAAGTGGCTGGTGTCGGAATGGTGGTGATCAAACTGACTTCGGGAAAGGAGCTGAAACTGAAGGACGTGCTGCATGTCCCGGACATCCGGAAGAATCTGATTTCGGGGTCTCTTTTAGTTAGTAGTCAGTTTAAGTTAGTGTTTGAGTCAAACGGTGTTGTACTTAGCAAGTTTGGCATCTTCCTAGGAAAGGGTTACCTCGAGAAGGGCCTTTTCAAGATGTCTGTGATGACTGTAAGCCGTGATGGCAAAAACACTATTATGAATGAGAATGCTTCTACTTCTGCTTATATCGTTGAGTGTTCCTCTTTATGGCATTTTAGATTAGGACATGTTAATCTAAAATCTATAAAACGATTAGTAAATTTAGATTTACTTAAAATTGATAATGTTGACACATCCAAAAGATGTGAAATTTGTGTAGAAGCAAAAATGACTAAATTACCATTTAAGTCAGTTGAAAGGAACACTACTCCTCTAGAATTAATTCACACTGATGTATGTGATTTAAAATTTGTGCAAACTAGAGGTGGAAAAAAGTATTTTATTACTTTTATTGATGATAGCACAAGATTCTGCTACGTTTACTTACTTCGAAGTAAAGATGAAGCTATTGAAGCTTTTAAAAACTATAAAAGTGAAGTAGAGAATCAAATGAACACTACAATTAAAGCAATTCGTAGTGATAGAGGTGGAGAGTATGTGGCTCCGTTTGAACAATTATGTGCCGAATTCGGCATCATACATCAAACGACAGCTCCCTACTCACCACAATCAAATGGCATTGCGGAGAGGAAAAACCGAACTTTGAAAGAGATGATGAACGCAATGTTAATCAGCTCAGGTTTACCTCAGAATATGTGGGGGGAAGCTATTCTGTCAACTAACCACATTTTAAATAAAATTCCACTTAAGACTCAAGATAAGACACCTTATGAGTTGTGGAAAAATCGCAAACCATCATACAAATACCTCAAAGTGTGGGGGTGTTTGGCTAAAGTTGAAGTGCCACTTCCTAAACAAGTGAAAATCGGACCTAAAACAGTTGATGGGATCTTTATAGGATACGCCTTCAACAGTAGTGTCTATCGGTTCTTGATTCATAAATCAGAGATACCCGATATGACAGTAGGTACTACCATAGAATCAAGGAATGCTGTGTTCTTTGAAAATGTGTTCCCGTGTAGGGACAAAGAAGAAGTGAGTTCAAATAAACGAACTCATGAAGAATCAAGTGAAGCTGCAGGTCCTTCCACTCAGCAGAGTGAAGCACCAAGACGCAGTAAACGAGCTAGAATTGATAAGACCTATGGTCTAGACTTCATCACGTATGTGTTAGAAGATGAACCTAGGACTATCAAAGAAGCTCTTTCCAGACCAGATGCATCTCTCTGGAAAGAAGCAATAAAAAGTGAATATGATTCAATTCTGCAAAATCATACATGGGAGTTGGTTGACCTCCCTAAAGGTTGCAAGACCTTAGGATGTAAATGGATCCTTAAAAGAAAGTACAAAGCAGATGGATCTATTGAAAAGTATAAAGCCCGTTTGGTAGCAAAGGGTTTTAAACAAAGAGAAGGACATGATTTCTTTGACACCTACTCTCCGGTAACAAGGATTACATCCATTCGTGTACTTGTCGCGATTGCTGCTTTGCATAATCTCGAAATACATCAAATGGATGTAAAGACTGCTTTTCTTAATGGAGAGATGGATGCTGAAATATACATGGATCAACCAGAGGGTTATGTTGTACCCGGGAACGAGAAAAAAGTTTGTAAACTCGTTCGATCGTTGTATGGACTTAAACAAGCTCCAGTACAATGGCATTTGAAATTTGACAATATTATGTTGTCAAATGGATTTCGAATTAACGAATGTGACAAATGTGTGTATGTGAAAGATACACCAAATGGATTTGTTATCGTATGTCTATATGTTGATGACATGTTAATCATAGGTAACAATTCAAATGTGATCGTTAATACGAAAAACATGTTAAAGAGAAATTTTGACATGAAAGATATGGGTTTAGCAGACGTGATTCTAGGAATCAAGATTGAAAGAACCTCAAATGGAATTTCTTTAACACAATCTCATTATGTTGAGAAAGTCTTGAAGAAATTCAATGCATTTGATGATCCACCTGCTAAAACTCCACTTGAACAAAATGTTCATCTGAAGAAAAATAGAGGTGAACCTGTGAATCAGTTGGAATATGCAAGGATCATTGGAAGCGTGATGTACATTACTAATTGCACACGTCCAGATCTTGCATGTTCTGTGAACAAACTAAGCAGGTACACGAGCAATCCAAGACATGAACATTGGAAAGCTCTGAAAAGGGTCTTGAGATACTTGAAGTATACTCTTGACTTCGGGCTACACTACACGCGATATCCAGCTGTACTTGAAGGGTACAGTGATGCTAATTGGATATCCGATAGTAAAGACTCATTCTCGACTAGTGGATATGTATTCACTATTGGAGGAGCTGCAGTATCGTGGAAATCCACAAAACAGACGTGTATTGCCCGTTCCACAATAGAATCTGAATTCATCGCTTTGGATCAAGCTGGTGAAGAAGCTGAATGGCTTCACAATTTCTTAGAAGATATTCCTTGTTGGAACAAACCAGTATCATCTGTAATGATACATTGTGACTGTCAAGCTGCTATTGGTAGAGCTTTGAACAGTATGTACAACGGAAAGTCGAGACATATTCGTCGTCGACATAACTCCGTTAGACATTTGATCTCAACTGGTATAATAACAATTGATTATGTAAGATCAGTTGATAACATAGCGGATCCGCTCACGAAGAGCTTGAATCGAGATCAAATGAATAAGCTGATAGAGGGAATGGGTCTGAAATCCACAAATAAAACTGAAACAGTGGTAACCCAACCATGATGACTGGAGATCCCAAGAACTTGGTTCAAAAGGGAAAACTAAGCTGTGAATGTTAGTTGTACAACACTTGAAAATCATGACCATTCCTGACAGCACTGTGTCAAGTGTTAGTGAACCCGTGAGTTGTGGTAAAGGATAAGTCTTTGACTTTTAATGATTCCTATGAGTCCATGTGGGACTGAGTATGAAGGGATACTCGAAAGGAGATCACCTATATAAATGAGAAGTGAGGGCCGCTTCGACCAAACATTTATGAATACAAAGGGCGTCCAGGGCCAAAATGGACAAAAACGTGAGAAAAAATCGGAATCGAGACTGACTTGTGTCTGTACTATCTGTAAGGTATACACTAAGGAGGATTAGTTCAAGGCATCGTGTCCACTAAGCCGCCGGTATACCCGATGGTGCTGGGCTACGGAAAGTTCAAAACCATTGGTTACTTATCCGGAAGCAATGAGGTCTCACATGAGCTGAACGAAGAAGCTTGACTCTGTATAGGTGCAATTCTCACTCATGTGGGGGATTGTTGGAAATTGGTTTTTTGTAAAGGTTTCATACCCTTACTTTGATCAATTTTTTGAGGAGTAAAAACGTTAGTTTTTGGGAAAATAAAATTAACGATGTTGTTCTACTCGCGGAGTAGATGAGCGTGGTATATTTAATATCTCAAAACCGATTTCCGGTGAGTGAGAAATTAATTTGGGAAGTTGAAGTGTTAATCATGTGTGTTGAATAATTTCATGGGAATGGAAAATAAAGTTCCATCCCACATTGGAAAATTACAAGAAGTTTGTCTTGTATAAAAGTAGCAAATTATTCATGTTCTCTAAATTGGGACATGGGGACCCTAACCATGGACCACACGCGCGCGCGCGCCTCGCCCCGCCCGGGCCCGGGCCCGGGTTCGTGGTTCTTGGCAATTGGGCTTTGGGTGGGCTTTGGTGCCATACCTATATTTTTAGAATACCAAAAATATGAAATAGCCCATTATCTTTTTGGATCCAATCGGATTGGGTGACCCGTATGGAATTGGGTCGGCCCATTTCGGTTGGCCCATTTAGAATTGGGTCGGCCCACGAACATGTTTAATACACCCACGATTTTGATTAATACACTCCAGAGAATCTGGAATATTCCGTCTTGCTTCCCATGACTGAGAAACTGTTCTCTCCACCACAAGAACGTGGGTGATCCATGATCACCACGTACTCCACTCCAGCAGCCCTCAAATGGGTCATAATTCCGCCTATATATACCCCCCTTCATCCAGTTTTTCCAGAATAATCTTACGAACCCAGAAATTCCCGAAATTCTGACTCTCCAGAAAATCCCGTTTAGCTCATAAATTCCGATTTAGTTCGCCGGAGATTCATACACGGTAGTGCTACCGGTGTGAATAGACAAAACCGTTTTACCTTTGGGGATCCGTACGCATAATCCGTAAGCACTGTACGGGCGTATTCGATCTTGCGGGCATAGGTTTCACCTAGACTCGGTTTTACACGAATTTATTTCGTATTCTTTTATTTCCCATTTCAGTGTTTCGATTTTTCACACCCCAGTTTATAACAAAAATTTCATAGCCATGCTAAAATTTTCGAGTAGCTAATTTTTTATTTTCTTGTAGTAAAATAGGACAAGGTGTCAAACTGTGTACTCCATTTGTGATTTGTCTCTATATTATAGGCAAAAAGGTACAAATATTTTTAAGAACTTTTTCAAAATTTTATTGAAAAGTAAATTAGACAGTAAAAACTCCTATTATAAAACCCTATTTAACAAGGGTTATACTTTCCAACATAATTACCGCATAGGGATAGACTAAATGAATTGGAAATATTACTCTATATATATATATGCGTAATATAATACTTTTCCCCTTTTATTTACATATATCACTACAAAAAAAAACATTGTTCTGCGATGGAATTTGCGACGGAAAATCCGTCGCAAACAGTGTTTTGCGACGGATTCTGCGACGGACACGAATCCGTCCTTAAAATACCCGTAGCTAATTTTTGCGACGGATTTCGCCGTTTGTCGCAAATTACCGACGGATAAATCCGTCGCAAAAGTGGCAGGTCAGACCCGGCCGGGTCACACAGAATTTGCGACGGACTGTGGTCCGTCGCAAATCTTTCGGGTCAGACCCGTTCGGGTCAACAACATTTGCGACGGCCACATTCCGTCGCAAATGTTTATATATTTTAATTTTATTTTTTCCTGCTATAATTTGCGACGGGCTATTTTCCGTCGCAAAATTCAATATTTGCGACGGAATATGGCCGTCGCAAATTACCGAGCCTATACAAAAAAAAAGTGGCTCGCGTGGTTCGAGCCCGGGCACCCGGGGCGGCCGGGGCGGGCGCGGACCACTGGGCCAACCGGCCCATTCCTTGTTATATGCGGTCCACCTTCTATATTAGTCTTATTAGGCCTTAAACAATTAATCCATTTTTTGCGTCCAAGGGGAATCGAACACGGGACCTCTCGTGCAAGAGGAGGGGACGTGCGCCACTAAGGCACAAGCTACTTTCGTTCATTTTTATGCAATTAATTGTATATGTAGTCAAATTAAGTCTTTTTTTTTATAATTCACCAAATTAATTTCTTTTCGTATCTAAGTTGTTAATTAAAATATTTTGCCCAACTATTTTTTTTTATTTTGTAAAATTATTTATTTCGACAATGCATAATTTTATAATTCGTTCATTTGTACGCAATTAATTGTATATGTATCCAAATTGACTCATTTTTTTTCTATAATTCACCAAATTAATTCATTTTTGTTTCTCACTTGTTTTTATAAATGTTGTGGCCATTTAATTTTTATTAGTTTGGTAAAATTATTTATTTCGACTCCCGCTTAAAATTATAATTATAATTCGTTCATTTGTACGCAATTAATTGTATATGTATCCAAATTGACTCATTTTTTTTCTACAATTCACCAAATTAATTCATTTTCGTTTCTAACTTATTTTTATAAATATTGGGGCCATTTAATTTTTATTATTTCTGTAAAATTATTTATTTCGACTCCCGCTTAAAATTATAATTTGTTCATTTGTATGCAACTAATTGTATATGTATCCAAATTGACTCGTTTTTTTTTTCCATAATTCACCAAATTAATTCATTTTCGTTTCTCACTTGTTTTTATAAATTTTGTGGTTATTTAATATTTTTTTGGTAAACTTATTTATTTCAACTCCCGTTTAAATTTATAATTCGTTCATTTGTACACAATTAATTGTATATGTATCCAAATTGACTCTTTTTTTTTTCAAAATTCACCAAATTAATTCATTTTCGTTTCTCACTTGTTTTTATAAATTTTGTGGCTATTTAATATTTTTTTGGTAAACTTATTTATTTCAACTCCCGTTTAAATTTATAATTCGTTCATTTGTACACAATTAATTGTATATGTATCCAAATTGACTCTTTTTTTTTTCAAAATTCACCAAATTAATTCATTTTTGTTTCTCACTTATTTTTATATATGTTGTGACCATTTAAATGAAACTCACGAGGTATATAAATGAATAATAGAACAACATGATCTAAGATCATGTATATGTTTGCTACAAGTAATTAATTAATTAACACTGAATCTAAGCATTCCCGGTCACAAGGTTTCCGCCATTATTACAGAGATAATGAGGGATAATCTAGAGGAGAACGCAATGAAGTTCAAACTCGTCTCGTCGCAGCGGAAGCAGTACTACTTGGATGAGTTTCGGGTATATATATGCAAATATTTTTAAATCAACTTATTTCAATATATATACCCGAAACTCATCCAAGTAGTACTGCTTCCGCTGCGACGAGACGAGTTTGAACTTCATTGCGTTCTTCTTTAGATTATCCCTCATTATCTCTGTAATAATGGCGGAAACCTTGTGACCGGGAATGATGCTACAAAAATTGTTCAAAAAACATAAATAAATTGTTCAAACTGACTCTCTCTCTCTCTCTCTCTCTCTCTCTCTCTCTCTCTCTCTCTCTCTCTCTCTCTCTCTCTCTCTCTCTCTCTCTCTCTCTCTCTCTTCATGATCTTCTGAATGATGGTTCACTGTTCCAGTGATCCACCAAACCATCCCATATCGATCGTCCGTCTGGTGCTCGACCCAACTCCACCCGATCCCCACGCTCCCACCGCTTCTTCAGGTCGTAGATAATATTTTTGTACCGTTCTTGCGCTTTCGCACAGAACAATTGGTACATAATACTATTGTTGGCAGGGTCCCAAACGCACCGCCTCTGCAAATAAATTAAAATAGAATATTAACAAATAAATTAAAAAATTAAAAGTTAAATTAAAATCATAATAAATAAATTTATTATACTTTGAAGTCATCAAAGTACTCCATCCTCTTTTGCTCGGACACTTGACTCCACGAGTGGGCACCATACTCAAACTGTCACATCCTAATGATTTGTGAGACGATTGAGCTAGTCTCATGGGCTGGAAGCAGTCTGTGACAACAAAATTAAAAAATCAAGTTAATTATATTAATATATATAATTAAAAGTATACATAATTCATTAAAAAATACTTACTTGTTGTCGACTATGATGACAGTGAGAAAATTATCTTGACCTGGGTTCATCTGTAATAATTTTAAATTCAACTAATAAAAATCAATCAACTAATATTATTCAACTAAACTAAAATCAATCAACTAATAATATTATTTTGTAAAACTATTAAACTTAAATCAAGCAACTAATATTATTCAAACTACCTACTCAACTAAATTCATTCAACTAAACTAAAATCAATCGACTAATAATATTATTTTGTAAAATTATTAAACTTAAATCAAGCAACTAATATTATTCAAACTACCTACTCAACTAAATTCATTCAACTAAACTAAAATCAATCAACTAATAATATTATTTTGTAAAATTATTAAACTTAAATCAAGCAACTAATATTATTCAAACTACCTACTCAACTAAATTCATTCAACTAAATTAAAATCAATCAACTAATATTATTTTGTAAAATTATTAAACTTAAATCAAACAACTAATATTATTTAAAATCATTAAACTAAAATCAAATAACTAATATAATTCAAACTACCTACTCAACTAAATTCAATCAACTAATATTATTTTGTAAAATTATATATTAAACTTAAATCAAACAACTAATATTATTTAAAATCAAACAACTAATATTATTTAAAATCAATTAACTACCTACTCAACTAAATTCAATCAACTAATATTATTGTGTAAAATTATATATTAAACTTAAATCAAACAACTAATATTATTTAAAATCATTAAACTACCTACTCAACTAAAATCAAACAACTTATAAATATTATTTTGTAAAATTATATATTAAACTTAAATCAATTTACTAATGTTATTTTGTAAAATTATTAAACAATTCAACTAAAATCAATCAACTAAAATTATTTTGTAATATTATTTAAACATGCTTAACAATTAAAAATTAACAAATTACTAAAACAATTCAACTAAAATCAAATAACTAAAATTACTAAAATTAAAAATATAATATAAACTTAACAATTCAACTAAATTCAATTCTAAACTTAACAAATTCTAAACATGCTTGGAAATTAAATTTTAAACGGTAAAAATAAAGAAAACTTACGATTTAATGAAGAAACGAACACTCGGTTGGGACGGATTGGCTCTACAGCGACTGCACCCGACTGCTCCCTCCTTTTCCTCTCTTTTTCCTCTTCTTCCTCTTACTCTTCTCGCCGGCTGTGCTGTGCTTTATATAAGGCGAAAAAATTTGCGACGGACGCCTGTCCGTCGCAAATTGCGACCGCCAAACACCTGAACGACGTCGTTTTTTAGTATTTGCGACGGCCAAGCCGTCGCAAATGTGAAATTTAAAATTTTGCGACGAACAATCCATCGCAAATCAATCAGCACGACGTTTCCCGAAAGGTCGGGTCAATATTTGCGACGGAATAGGCCGTCGTAAATTCGAAGCTAAACATTGCGACGTCAATATCCGTCGCAAAATAGTCAAGTTGACCGTTTCCCCAACGGGTATTTTTTACCGGGTCGTTTTGCGACGGACACGTCCGCCGCAAATATGAAATTGAAATTTGCGACAGCTAATCCGTCGCAAAATTTGTCGGTATGCAACGAAGTTAATGGACCCCACACTTTGCGACGGACTAGCCGTCGCAAAACAGTGCAGTTTGCGACGGTTTTTTATTTCCGTCGCAAATTGTCTTTTTTTCCGACGGGTCTCCAATATCCGTCGCAAATGCATGAAATTTGCGACGGATAATTGTCCGTCGCAAGTTTTCCGTCGCAAAACAATATTTTTTTTTGTAGTGTATGGTACATTTATCTAATACATACTATCACAAAACACTACAAGAAAAATGACCTTTAATGGCAGTAATTTTGTCATTATTGTTTTTCTAGTTAAAATTCTTTAAGGACAGGATCCTGTCCTTAAAGGCTGTTTCCTGTCATTAAACATTTTTAACTAGAAAAGCAATAATGAGAGGACATGACAAGATTGTTGTCACTAAAAGTCAATTTTTTTGTAGTGAAAATTCGTAAAAAGGCAAAACTAAAAAAATAATGCCTTCGTTCCAAAGTTCTTTGATACTTTATTGATTACCATCTTAAACTAAATTGAGTTTAATTAATAAATGTGAATTAGTATGTGCAAAGAAACAATATGAGATGTAAATATACTAGTGTATGAAAGATGTTATTACAAAAAATAATATTGTTATATTGTCATTTATAGAAATATCGATTGAGTAAGGGTAGGGATAGTTTCGGCAAGTAGCAAACAAGTTTGGGATAAGGGGAGTAATATTTACTTCTACTAAACAATTATTTTTGGGACAAAAATCTTCTCTAGGAAGTTTTTTTATTAAAGAAACTTCAAGAAAATAAAAATTTGCAGACAATTTTTTTCAATATGACTATAGAATTTCCAATTTAAATAATTATATCTTTAAATAATGTGGATTGTCTACGACTTGTCTACAAAAATTTTTAATCGTTAGGCATCTTCATTTCTCAATTTATTTTAATAGGTCAATTGTTTGTAGGTAATTTTATTTTCTTATGCAAATTGTTAATAGGTAATTTTGGTAGGTAAATTGCTCGTAAATAATTTTAACTATGAATTTCATTTCATAATTTGATGTATTACATGATTAGAAAATTTTGTAGTTAAGTCAAAGGCAATTCCCACTATTTAAAGACGGAATTATTTCTGTTGAAAATTTCTTAGTCATGCTAATTTTTTTTATTTTCATGTAGTGAAGTAGAACAAGGCGTCAAATTGTGTACTCCATTTGTCTCTATATTATAGGCAAAAAATTACAAATATTTTTAAGAATTAGACAGTAAAAACTCCTATGATAAAACCCTATTTTACAAGTGTTAATAACCTTCCAACATAATTACCGCATAGGGATAGACTAAATGAATTGGAAATATTACTCTATATATAAATCAGCCTATAAATTTAGGACATGCATAAAAGAAAAGGCTATATATATATATATATATATATATATATATATATATATATATATATATATATAATTGGGAGGGATGGAATGAACGTTTTGGTAGCCATCACGATATATTGTAATTTGTAAAGAAAAGATATTAATGAAGGCTATACATCGTGATATTAAAGGTATTACACTTAAAAATTAAAATTATAAATCTTGATACTTAAATGTATCACTTAAATTTATTAAAGGGTATAAATACCAAAGGATATAAGTCTTAATTAATACTAAAGGATCACTTAAATATCCAAATGTATAAAGTCATGATACCGATATAATTTATTAAAGGTATAAGTAGTGATACTAAAGAAAATTTTACTTAAATTAAATAATATTGAAAATGATTTACGATAAACAAGGTGTTTATAATAATTGGCCTATTGTACGTTCCACCACACGCAATTAAGGTAATTTGCCATCAAAATTTTATTTTACTTTACTCTTCCCATTAACATCCTATATTACTCTTTAACAATTTAAACTTGAACACACTCTAACCCTAATTGGAATGACAGACTCTAGTGTTTGGATGGAGGAATTTGAGCTAAGGATTTTAATTTTACAACCTAAATTCACTTCACTTTTTTGGATAAAATATTCAATTAATGAATTTCATTTTCTAGCTATAATTTTACTGTTATGCATATTAACTATTATTATTTTAAAAATTGCTTTATTTTTAAATATTGAGGGTGCATATGTATAATAGAGTCATAATAAGTAAACATCACAGTAATATTTGAAGAAACATATTGCATACAATTTTTTATCTTGTTAAGATTGTTTCACTATATGACACTTTGTACTCTTGCATATTTTTACACAAGATTAAATTAATTTTTTTTTAACGTATTAGTTGATCTTACTGTAAAATGTAAAGAGAATTAAAATTATTTGAAAACGTTTCACACCACTCAAAGTCAAAGTAATAGCTCAGGAGTGGAGGCTTCTTTAATTTGAGATCGACTCCGAATAAAAGTGAACCTCAAAAGTCGTGGGATTATTTCTCCAAATATGAACATGAATTGCATCTTGTGTAGGGTTGTAGAAGAATTTTAAATACCTAGCAAAACCATGTCATTTGAAATCCATAAATTTGAGAATTCATTCATTTCAAATATCTTGCATTTCAAATGACTCCATCCAAATACAACCTAATAGCCATCATATGATTAGCCTAAATAATCTTCGGTGGTGGTAGGGCAGCATGAGAGGTTTTTTTTTTTTCTAACACCCCCACATTTCTGTGTTTTAAGCTGGTAACGCCAGTGGTGGTTAGCGCATGGAGAGGGCAGCTTGATTTAATACAATTTTTTTAGTCAAAATTGCACTACAATTGATGCGCGATGTGTTACTTGAAACTATATAAATACGAGTATATGTAATGAAGATAAATTAACAACCCTGGTTGTTCGGTAAGATGTGCTACGAACGAGATAATTACAGTCCAATCCATGATTTAGGGAAAATATCATGGAATGGAGTAACTTATCTTACCTTGGAAGCCAAATATATTTTCAGAAGAAAATTAGTGTGAACCGAAAAACATACAATCGAACAGCCTTATAAAAAAAGGGGGGAAGAAGAAGAATAGATAACTCAACATAGATACAGTCCTTCACAAAACTATAATTGGAAAATAGAAAGATGTCAAGTGGACATAACAAACACAGACAAAAGAAAGGGAAGACAAAGCAAAACCAAGCCAGGCCCGAGTAAGAATTTACGATCCATTAACCTTCTTAACGTATACATACAAACCAAGCCAGGGCTGATTTTGGATCTACTTTGGGTTTCTCATACAAATTTGTCATCGCCATTTTGAGGCATGTTTCAACAATAATCATCGAAATCTCAAATCATAATGGCTAGCTAGAGAGTGTTGCATATATAAAATATTGCTCCAAAAAGTAACAAAAATCTTAGGGGGCACTTGTTTCAAACTTTTCAATGGAAATGGGAATAAAAATGTTTTTTTTCCCTGTATGCTGAGTATGTTAAGGTCATTTACCACACTTTAATATTTATATGATATATTATTATTTACTATTCAAGGGAGACAAAGTCCGAAAACTTTCTACACATTTAAAGTTGACTTTTTTAAAAATAAAATCCAACAGGGCCATAAATCCATCCACTATAAATTCATCCGGCTTTATCAATGTCTCTGATTACTTGATTGAACTTTATGGAAATACACAACTCATACACTATCGAAAATACAACTCTAAAATATTACAATTATAATAGTTTTATTTTTTTATTGAATAATATTTGAATTTACTGATATATGTAGGTAGAGAAAGATTTTTTAAAATTTCAAGGGGCAAGTGCTCTCCTAATTCATCTTTATAAACACGTATTAAATTATGAGATAAATTAAATTAAGAGTAGTCTAATGTGAACTCTCTTTTTTATGAGTATAACAATAACAGTGTACAGTATCACTGTTTAAAAAATAATTTGACTTTTAAACAGTGATAATGTATATTCATAACAGTGATACTTGGAGGGGGAAAAAAGTTCACTGTTCACATGAACATGAATTCACAGAAAATTAAGTCATACATCTGATTATCTTACCCACTTAACTCGCACTTTACTTTTAATTAATTTATGACAACCCATCTGAATATTGTCTCATAATTCAACATAGAATTGGCAGCAGTGTGACAGTGTCATATTGGGGAAGATCACAGAAGGTCACAAACGCAAGAGTGGTAGTAACTTATTAGATTCTCGGTACCTAGAAAAGCATATTTTAGTAGTAATTATTACACTCGCTTGACTTTTAAGGCAACAATATTAATTTACAAACAAAATCATGGTGGAAATCATTAGCCTCCAAGAACATGAGATTAAACAGTACCCACTCGGACCATCTACCCAATATTATACTCACATGTCGCATTATCATGACTATTAGTATTACAATAACCAACTGCAGATGAAGCCAAAGACAAGTCCCCCACTCCCCACCAAAGAAAAGCAGCATTTGAGATAACTTTGAAAAAACGAGCACAGAACACGTAAATACCTGCATCCACTTTGCTCTCCAAAAGACCCGTCATAGCAAGTAAGCGGTCTGGAAACTTCTAGAAAAGAAAAAAGTGGAGTGAGTAGAGGTTTGTGTCATCTGATGTTGATTGCATTTCCATGGAAAGTAACGAGATTTATATATTCGAATAGGCACATGGTTTTAAGGCCACTAGGTTTACGAAGGGGCAGAGGGCTCGGGTTTGACTAGTGTTGAGTCATCCGATTGGTTAGAGGGGTAGATCAGTGCTGCGAGCGAAATGGGCATTATACAAAGTGACTTTGATTGGAGGAATTGCATTGCAGCTCCTACATCTTCTTCCATAAGTTTTGCAACCTCGCTCTCTGTCTCCTCGTTTGACCACTTCTCCCACACCTGCTGATTAGACCCAATTTCGCCAGCTTCATTCTAGAGAGTGATGACAAATAGGATTTGTCAAAAAAGACATAACTGGAATTAGGGATGTGAGAATCAAATAATTTTGATCTGATTCAATATTCATAATTGAATATTACGATTCAAAAGGTATTCGAATTCGAATATGAACATCAATGTATTCGAGATATTCGTGAATATTCGATTAACATATTTATTTTTAATTTACTAAAAAGTTAATAATATATAATTAACTTACTGAATAATTAACAGTGCATATTATTATTAATGAATAATTATTATAATTAATATATTATTTAATATTATTTTATTTCAGAATAATTAATGAATAATATATATATAATTTTAGAAAAAAAATTCGGATTTTAAATAAGAGTTATAAAGAAAATACTAGAATTAAAGTTTAGAATTGAATACTCAAATAATTTGAGTACCACATTCGAGTCAAATAACGAATCATATATAAAATTTGAATTTTAAACAAATACGAATATTTTATCGAATTGAATTGAATGGAATACATTAATATTTGCCTCGATCAGTTCGTTTACATCCCTAGCTTAAATTAGTGTAAGCAGAATTGGTTTACCTCCATAGATTGCAGAGGAATGTCTGCTACAAGTTGTGCAACCGCACCAGCCCCACCTAGCCTACTCATGCTCAAAACCTGTTTATATACTAATGTTAGGGTTTGGTTAGAGAGAATATAACCTGAATAATTACATAGATTATCGTATCAAAGAGGTTCTGTACACTATTGTGCAAAAATTCATTCCAGATTGAATGCAAAGCCATATTTTTACCTTGACTTGAAGCCTTAAGAATTTCACATAGTCCAGAATCTCATCAAGCATGGCAGCCCTATCAGTCTGCATATACTAAGATAAGGTCAGTAAAATTCAATCAAAGGCAAAATAAAGTCAAGCAAAACAAATGCAACCCCATTCTCTTCTTAATATCAGTGACCACCAATGATCCGCCACTAAAAATTTATATACTGAGATTATTATATGAAAACTTATCAACCTATTATTCATAAATCAACTCCACGATCTCATTATGCAATTAGACAAAAACAACTTCCGACAGATAGTTATTGAAGATATCCTGTACAATGGGGAAACACGCATGATATATGATCTTCTTCATCAATTTCTACAGTATCTTAAACTTAAAGTTATGAGAGCAGGCATCTAGGAGCAGATTAAAACTCTTAAACAAAATAAAAGATTCTGCTACCCCTCAAACCTAATCCGCACTTCCCACTCCATCCATCCATCCATCATAAGCATAGCATTTTTCCCCTTGCCCTTTCCATTGCTTTCTTTCTTCTTCATAATGTTCTTCTCTATTTACCATATCTAGCCGCCCACCTGCCCAGGCTGACACCTTCCCAAACTTGCTCTCTTCATGCAGCCCTAATCCACCTTTTCTGCCACTGCTAGTTACTTTCTCTCAAAGAGCACCAATTCTACACTGCATGTGTATCCCAACCCTTCTTTTTTTAAATTGCCACCTATTTCATATTGAACACATCACGTGCTCTTGATCTGAGACTGAGATTGGTCGAAGTAAGAGTAAAGAGAGCAAAACTTAGAGCAGCTTTCAGCATTTCTGCCTCAAACGCATCAGAGCACACCTCTAAGTGTAAGAGCAGAGTGAGTATCCCGTATCCAGAGACTTGCGTGTCTTAAATCATGATGTTACTCGTTACCAAATTTAAAGCATCCTTAGTAAGATTTCAAGACGTAACACAACTCTATACTAATCTAGAACTTGCAAACAAGTGGGTTAACTAACTTGGATATAAAATCTGTAGCAATAGAAACATGTGCACCTTGTTACAGCTGGGAACAAGTTCTTGCAAGGCCTTGATTCTTTCAGATATCCTTTCTCTACGCAACTGTAAAGAGATGCAATCATTCAATTAAGATGTATTGACAATTCGTAATTGAAAAATTATTTCTTCCTCGCGAAAGGCATATTCAATAGCTCTGTTCAAATAAATGCTATACCCGCTCAGCAATACTGTGGGGATCTGTTGCTTGACCTCTTCTTGCCCGAACCCTAGGCCTAATGGCAGGTGGGTGCGGCACAGTAACAGCTGTGCTTGGTGTTGGTTGACCTTGAAAGGCCTGTAGAAGTTATGCAGATATGCTCGCTTGTTAGCATGAAAAGTAGAACAAAACAAAGTTGAGTACTCTTAACAACTGGCAATTCTTCAAAACTAGCCAAATTGCCAAAGATGATGATAATAAGCTAAAATAGTCATAACCTGGTTTTACAGGTAAATCATTATGGTTAATCATGACATGTTAAAAATAAACTCCTGGATAAGGTAAACAATAAGAACAAGTAAATGGCATACTACCCTCTTAGTGTAGGCATGTGGGTAAATATAGTATCAAGTACAGTCTAGAAGGTAACATAGCCATTTACAGCAATTCTCCTTGTCTTACAAAATGCAGGAACATACGGACTGGTAATCACAGAACAATATGCTGGCACAAATCACTACATGCTTAGAAGCAAGCACAAACACATGAAAAAACATAAAATTGACCACATTCACTTATGTGTACTTAACATTAACCTGTTGCATGTGAGGCACCGGGTGACGTACTGCATGACCCTGTAAATGGTCATATGCTGGATATAAACTCCCAATGTTCCTATTAACTGCTTCCCTCTCCTGCAAAACAAAAATATACACTTGATCTAAATACCCAATACTACTTTAGAGCAATCACGCTTCATATAAAAGATGCAGACAGAAAGTGAAACCACTCGATTGCCCTCCAACTTTTACTTGATTAGTTTACCCTCGAGCAATTATACCAAGGGACAAAATTCCCTATTTTTTGCCAGAAAAGGAGAGGTGATAACCGTTAGTTAGCTGACAAACATCATTTTTTCCATGCCAAAGAGTCCCTGAAATGTTGTCTCTTTTCGCTCACGCGGTCTCAAACAAGTAACTGATAACTAAGGCTCCATCATTTGCTTGATTCACTATCTCAAACCAAATTCCCAAACTATAAAGCAATTGAAACAGTAAAACTAAAACTTACAGGCTTCACCGCATAGGCGCCGTTGTCATTCACGGCGTCGCGGCCGTTATCGAGGCTGAGGCTCAAAGGAAACATCGGAGGAGGATGGTGGAGGCCGGAAGCGGCGCCGGAAGGGCCAAGCTGAGCGACGGTATCATCCAACGAGGTCGTCCCCGAGGGGTTACTGCCGTCGCCAGCGAGTCCGGCGTAGGACGGAATCGAAAGGATTTGCTCGAGGAAATCGTCGGAGGGGTAACCCTCCGGCGGATTGGTTGACATGACGGCGACCGGAGACTAGGGATTTGAAGGTGGAATGAAAGTGAGCGTGAGATTATGTGAGTGGAGAATGAGAGTGGGGTTTTGTTGATGATGAAAAGCGTGATGATTTTGGTGATGGTGGTGGGGACACAAGTGTGGGATAAAGCTACCGGTGAAAAGCTTCTTACTTTTTTACTGCTTTCTAAGTCTAATCCCATATTTTACTTTTCTTTCTTAAAAAAAAAATAAAATGCTCCCAATAATGTACTCCTCCGTGCCTCTGTCCCCATTTTATTTTTCGAAATTTAATGCGAAAGTTGAAATATAGTATTTAAATGAATAAAATAGTCTTGTAAATGATGAATAAAGTAGTATTTAAATTAATAAAGTAATTGAATAATAGAGGTGAAGTTTAAAAAGATAAATCACTTTATTTCTATTTTAGGGGTGTGAAAATAAAATTGGGATGGACTTTTTTGGCAAGTGGGAAAACAAAATTGAGACGGAGGGAGTATCAATTTGAAAATAAAGTTCCAATCTCAATCCCAAACTACTCAGGTGGAATGAGATGTAATTTAGAAGTGTTTGAAGGTGGGTGAATAGTGAATGAGAAAACAAAAGTGGAACAGAGAGAGTACTATTTTACCCTTTTTTCCAAAAAAAAAAAAAATTGTATAATTTTTTATACCAATTCTTAAAACCCTTCACCCAATTTTCGCCCCCTTCATCATTTTTAGCACTTAGAGAACTCAAAAACCTCGACCTCTTCCCCAGATCATCATCAACCACCCATAGGTAAATAAAAAATTTAGAATAATTGCATGATTTTTGACGAATTTGTAGAGAAATAGAGAGAGTTGAGCGACAGCAGGGATAGATAGTGTAAGGGCATCGAGGGTGGTGAGAGCTGGGGGGCGGCGATGGTGAGGAAAAGAGCGAACAAAAGAGGAGAAGATGGAGAGAAGCAACTGCGGCGGTGATAGTTCGATTGCGCCGAAGCATGTGATTGTATGTATAAATCAAGGGGAAGAAAAACTAATTATGGCAGTGGCGGCTTGAGTTTTATGGCGACGGCGAATTAGTGTAAGCAAGAAGAAGAAAAAGAAGAGAGGAGGCACGCGTGGAGGAGGAAGGCGGGGGGTTAAATGGAATTTCATTTTCTTACCAGTCTTTATTAAAATTGTAAGGGGTGTTGGATCATACTATTTATTATGAATTTAGGCTCATAAATTGAATTTTGTAATATTGATCCATACTAAATTTATATGTCCTACCAAACAATTTATAGGAAGGATAAAAAAATGGTAATATGAGATTTTATGTCCTACCTAACTTTCATATTTTTTAACATAAAAAAATAAAATTCATTAACAGTTAACATCAGTCTACATTGATTGATAAAATGACGTTGGTGGAAGAACTTGAGCTTTCACAAGAAACATGAAATTTAGCATCAAAAGCAAGCTCATGGACAATAATATTGTGTGCGCGACCAACCTTACAAAAAGAAACCGAAGAAAAAGGAGTTTTGATATTGCAAAGAACCAAAGCAACTTGCAACACCAATTCTTATAAGCACAAGTAGTACTCTATGCAATTGGTTTTTATCCCCTTACAATTTGCAATAAATTATCACCTGTTAAGTAATACCCCTTTGCTTATAAAATAATACTCCACCATTTTTACTCCATAACTCACCGAATTGTGTTAAATATATTGTACAATGCAATTGATGCGTGCAACAGTTGTTCCAATTGCAATTGAGTAACACAATAAGACACGAAATTAAGTGTTAATGAATTCTCATGTTCGATTAGGATCAATGGACGCAGAAGTTTGAGTATTTGGACCACTTAAACCTCTATGCTATTTGTTTATTGCATTCCACTTATTTATCCTTCATTGCATACTTTTAGAAAAAATATAAGTATTTCTCAAGTTTGGAATAGCCAATCCGACTTGTATTAAACTATGCACTGACCCTTAATTTAATTTTAAGATCTTAAGAAAATGGTTTCAGTGAAACACCTAAGATAAGTATAAACACATAGGACTCACAATTTTCGTACTTAGTCGTCTAAATAGATATCTAACTGATAAGTTTCAGCGTTGTCTGTAGTGAGTTATCTGAACTAAGCCTTACTTAAGCACTCTGTTAGTGAACTACTTGAATTAGGCGTTGAAGTCAGTCTTGAGTAGGGGTGAAGAAAATACCGAAATTTTTTATATACCACACTTACTATACCAAAAAGTACCGAGTTTAGCAAAATTTTCGTTGTGACTTTTTTGGTATATATACATACCGAAAGGCATTAATAATGAAATATATTTGTTAGTATATTGTAAAAGTAAATGTTACCTTAACTGAAGTTCCCCTCACTCTGCAGGTTTGAATTGTTTCTCTCTTTGCTAGAAATCATGATCATTAAGAGGGGTGTATTGGTTATAGAGTCTGTAGGATTTTTTTAGACTTTTAAAGTCTGAGGGTATTCAATTTAGATTTTCAAAAGTCTTTAAAAATCCTGAGATATTCAATACTGATTTTAAAAAGTCTTAAAAAATCTTTAGGTATTCAACAATCTATGGATTTTAATACTCCACGGATTTTCTTAGATTTCCCTTCCAAAATATGAATAGATTTCACTCTTCAAAATCTCTTCTAATAACCAGAGATTTCTATGGATTTTGAAAAGTCTTAAAAAATCTTTAGATATTCAACAGTCTATGGACTTTCTTTGATTCTTTTCCATTGGGATGTTAACGGGGCGGGGACGGGGGGTCATTCCCCATCTCCGGCCCTACAAAATAAATGGAGAATTTTTTCCCCATCCCCGCCTCACCGGGATTCCCGTCTCGCGACGATTCCCCGTTCCCCGCCTACTTATTTTTTTTATCTCATTTTTTAAATATAAAAAAATATTTAAATTAAAAACTTTAATTATACACAACAATTACTTTAAGTTGGTGTTAAAAAAAATTAATTTAAACAATTTGAAGAACCTCTAATTCTAATATTTTTAATTAACATATATATTAAAGTGAAAATAATATAATTTGGAACTAATAACATAACATTAAATAAAAAAATATAATTTTTAATAAATAGTTAATTGAGTAGGAAACTATGAAATATTTATTTGTAATTTACTTTAACATTAAAATTATATATAAATATATTAATTATATAAAAAATAATGCGACTCCCCGCAGGGAGTGAGACGGGGATCCACCGGGCTGAGAATACTATCCCGGTCCCCGCCTACGGGGCAAAAATATTTTCCGTCCCTATTTGCTTTGGGGATTACCCGCCCCGTTGTCAAGTCTACTCTTCAAAAAATATAAATAAATTTTACTCTAAAAAATCTCTTCTAACAACCTGAGACTTCTAATGAGAGCCAGGTATAACGGTGATGGAAATGAAGATGAAATAATAATGTATTTTTTTAACTAATGTATTTTTTTTCTAAATAATTTGGATAACTTTTTTTTATATACAAGTGTGTCCCATATATATTTGCATCAATGGTTCCAACGCCGAAGTCTATGTCAATCCATGTAAATCAATAAAAAAATGTATTCCACAATCCTATAAAGTCTGTGAAAATCCAAATAAATCAATAAAAAAATTCAGTCAAACTCTGTATGGAGTCTATAGATTTTCTAAATCCACAGACTTTTTAAAGTAAAAAAAAAATTCGATAGAATCCCAATTGAATACACCCCTCTAAGTTTTTTTATTTCTGCTCATCCCTTCTATATATTGAAGGGTGGGGCATGTTCTTGTGTATATATGTGACCAATTTACATTTATACTCTGAGTGAGAGAGATAAAACTTCTATTGAGTGTGGGAGGTGCTCGGCCCTTCCAAATACTTCTCGATGATATCTTCTATTTGTTCTCATATGTAAATATTTTCTCAAGACTTTTTTTCATCTACCTTAGTTTACTCCAATAACTTCTACATAAGTTCATTCTAATAAAACTATTCCCTAGATATGCTCCAATTATATGTATTCTTGTAGAGTTAGTATTTTTTTAATTCAACCCTCGTTATTTACTGCTTAAATATTTATTTGAGTGTTAATACCATTTCTTCCCATTGTACAATGAATAAAGAAAATTACACGAAAAAGAAAAAGAAAACAAAACTTCTAGTATCGAGTCAAGGAAACCCTTTTCCCGCAAAGCGAAAATTCCCCGGTAGTGCTCGTCGGTCTGGAATTACGCTCCCAAAGGTAAAACGATACTTTCGTCTTCAAGTGTGCAGCACCGCAGGACTTGAAGCTTCTACGAACAGGAAGAACGTATGAACTTGACTGATTTCTTAAAGACTTTATATTCTAGAATACTGAGGGATAGAGTGAGAAAATTTCTGAGTAGCAAGATCCACACATGCATGGAAGAATTGTTAGTCAAACTATGAACCTGGACATTTCTGCATTCCGATTCGTCTCAACCAAAATAAGGGAGGTGTAAGTCACTCCCAATTAAACGAAAATCAGGGAATTGTCAACTTTAGAATTCGTCACATGTTTTGCATTTCTATCATGCATTATTCATGTCCACTTCAACAAATCTGGACATTCCAAATTTCCGGGCTAAGTCCAAACTTTGGGCTCAACAAACTTAGAAACTCTTCTAAGGTCCAAATACAACTCAAAGTTCATTTGTCAAGGACCAATAACCAAGGTCCGAGATGTATGGTCTTCAGCTCAATCTCGATTAAGAGTATGTATAGAGTGGAATTGGTTTATATATGAATCGTTGAAGGGTATTAGTTGTTTGCACTAAAAAGTATTGGTTGTTTTTACTGAAGAGTCTTAATTCATTTTCACTGAACAACTAAGACTCTTTAATGTAAATCAGTAATACTCTTCAATAAATACAACTAATACTTTTCAATGAAAACAACTAATATCATTCAGCGATTCATGTATAAACCAGTTTCACTCAATACTTTGTCTTCGATTAAATTTCATTTTCATTTTCACTAACATATTATTATTGGTAAATATCAATAATCTCAACATCCATTACATTCTAGAAATTAATGAGGTGAATAATAAGGGGAATTTATCGATGTTTAGTTGTTGCATTTTTTAATTTTTGAATAATTTCGGTATGAACAATATATATCGTATGATAAGGTGAACCAAAATTTAGGTACAACGTAAATTTTTTAATGCACCAAAATTTTTGGTATAATATAGGTATCAATGTTAAATGCCAAAAATTTTGTTATGGTAAACGGTGTTGCTTTGATATTTTCAGCATGCCATGTTGAATCACTCCTGGTCTTGATTGCTAGTTGACTTATGGAGTTTTTTCGATCTAGGGCCTGAAAGATGGGTCAACTATCGATCCAGGGCCTGAAAGAAAATTCCTATCAATACAAGGCTCGGTTCATACAAAACTATCAATTAAGGGCTTATAATTTTAACACCGTTAGTAAACTAGTTAACGGAAATTGACGTGGCAATTAAACGCCACATAAGGATCCAATGTGGCAATCCATTTAATTAATAAAGTAAATGACTAATAAATAACTATTAATCAATCACAGTAGGGTAAATCAAACAAATATTTTTTTTTCTTCTACAGACTTCTTTTACGGTGCCTTCTAAGTTCTTCATCAATTGAACTAACGCCGCCAGCTTTTTTTTTTCTCCAACCATTCGTACGTTTAACACTGCCCCATTTTCCATTCATATTTTGTGACAAGAAATATTGTGGAGGTCATCCCAACTTCAATCAACTATTCGCACACCGGTAATCAACTATTCTTTATGCGTTTTCACCATTTTAACAATTTTCTTCATAGAATATCCGTTAACTTTTTTCGATTTATATCGAGCATTCATTATTTCTCTTTCTAAGTAATTCAGTTTAATTATACACATAAAAATCAATTTTTGATGTGAATGGGTGTTAAATTAGTTTTCGGTCGTTTAACTCTAATTGTTATTTAAGATTTCTTATTCTTGTGTTGATGTTATTTTATAGATGTCGGGACAACGTTTTTCATCCGATGAACTGAACTTCGATGAATATCATAGTGACGATGATAGTCATTTGGGTGATTGTTCGCAACTAGTCGCTGATATATTGACTAGTAATCAATTGGATGGAATTAGTGATGATTCTGAAACAACAACCATACAATCTTTGATGGAATTGAGGAGCATGCATGGTTCTGACTCATTAAATAGTGAAGATGAAATTGATTCCTCAAATATTCAAGCTCACCATAGAGATACGAGTTTTAAGTTGGGAAAATTGTATGCATCCATTGATGATTTTTATGATGAAGTCAAAAGCTACGACATTCAAAATATGTATAATTTGAAGTTTGTCCGAAAAGATAGAAGAAGATGTAGAGTGCAGTGTGTAGACAAATGTCCATGGGTGATATTTTGTTCCAAAGTTGGAAATTCGGAAACATATAAGGTGAAAACTTTCATTAACAGCCATAATTGCCAAAAAGAGGAAGTGAAACCAAAATTTGCCAATACCAAGTGGTTGGGTAATATGGTAATTGAAGACTTCAGAAAGCACCCGAAAATGACTGGGGAGGAATTGAAAACTCTCGTAGATGAGAAATATAAAATCACAATCAGTATTTCCAAGGCTTACAGAGTAGGAGAATATTCCCTTCAGTCACTTGCTGGTAATGTTGCGGAGCAGTACTCCAGACTATCATATTATCGTGCTGAATTGCTTAGAACTAATCCTGGATCTAATGTTGAATTATTGGCTCCAAAACATGGAAGAGATGGTCATTCAAGGTTTGATAGAATATATATATGCATAGATGCTTGCAAGAAAGGTTTTGTCGCTGGATGTCGACCTTTAATTGCATTAGATGGATGTCATTTGACCGGTTATTATCGGGGTCAACTTCTTGCAGCAGTCGGTCTTGATGGAAACAATGGTCTTTTTATTATTGCGTATGTTGTAGTTGCATCAGAAACCAGAGACACGTGGCATTGGTTTTTAACTAACTTGTTGGGAGATATTGGAGACGCATCCAAGCATGGAGAAATGTGGACATTCATATCTGATCAAGGAAAGGTAAATATTTATATTTTATTTATTTTATCATTTATTATCATATCTAGTTGTGCGCTTTTCTTATATTTAATTTATTTTGGTGATAGGGTCTTGTAGCTGCATTGGAGGAATTATATCCTTCTCCATATCATCGTTTTTGTGTACGCCACATGTATAGCAACATTGAGAAAAAATGGAAGGATGAACAAATTAGAACTTTATTTTGGTTGGCTGCAATATCTACAACTACCAATGAATTTGATAAGCACATGGATAAATTGAAGGATAAAGATTATACGGCATGGGAATATGTCACTAGTACAGGTGTCGAGAGATGGAGCAGAGCACATTTTCAAGACCATGTCAAGTGTCATGTGTTCTCAAGTAGCATTGTTGAGTGCTTTAATGGCGTCATTAAGAAATGGAGAGACAGTCATGTTGATATACTTATTGACAATATAAGGGTAAAAACAATGACATTCATGAGAAAGAAAAAAGAAAAGATGCGTTGGGGTGGTGGTATGGTATGCCCAGAGATATTGAAAAAGTTGAATGCTTTCATTGTTGAAAGTACTAGGTGGCATGTAGTTTCATGTCGTGAGATTTTGTTTGAGGTTACACTTAGACCTCAAAGGTTTGTGGTCCACTTACTTGACCACTCATGCACTTGTAGACTATGGGACTTAACTGGAATTCCTTGTGTTCATGCATGTGCTGCTATAAAGTCAATAAAGGGTAGACCAGAAAACTATGTGAATGAATACTTCACAAGGGAGTACTTCTTTAAGGCTTATGAGCATGAAATATATCCAATGACAAGTCCTGATTTTTGGCCTAAAACCAATAATGAATTGATACAACCACCATTGTTAAGAAGACCACCAGGGAGGCCAAAGAGGCAGAGACATAAATCATCTCTAGAAGGGAAATATCCTCATAAAGCTAAGAGAAAGTACGGGGTCATTAAGTGCGGTAAGTGCGGTCGCCGTGGACATAATAAAAGGTCATGCAAAGAGGGAGAACAAGTACGACTTTCATTCTTATATTTTTTTTTCTTATAGTCTTATTTTATGTGTGCATAATTTTTCTTTTTCTTTGTTAGGCTCAACCTATTGGAGATTTTTCTACAAAGGCCTCAACATCTTCACCACGCCAAGAAGAGAACTTTAATGTGTGGGGGTGATTTGAAATGTAATGATATTTGGAAATATTGGATTATGTTCTTTTTATTTTATTTGCAATTTTGCTTTTAGGATTTTAACCTTTGTATTACTGGACGGAGGTTGCGGGTACTTTTTTTCCATTACACTTCAAAGATTTTTTAACCATAGTTTCATTACTTGTTACCTTTATATAAAATGCTACCTTACACGTTAAATTAAAGTATACATGTGCAGGCATTGTATTAATACTGTGAGGTTTAGTGTTGGATATATAAATCTTCAAATGAGCATGTGCATTAAAGATGAAAACTATGATATTTATTTGCTTAAAATTGTTGTTGAAAAAGTGTGTTTTGGGTTATGTGTATCTTAATGGAGCTGTAAATGTTGGTTTGCATATTGCAATAAGATGCTCTATCAACCCTTTAAAAATATGTGTTTTCGGTTTTATATTTATTATAGCAAAAAGAATTAACCAATTCATATTTTATTTTTATTTGATGTCCTTAAAATGAACAGGTGCAACTGCATATTTTTTGCTTTCAAGAAGGGTGATTGCATATTTTGCTTTAAATTGCTTCTACTGTAGAAGATATTAAAGTGATGTTTAAGTTAGTCTTTAATTGTTTAATGAACAAACATATTTTATTTCAATGTTTCTCTCAAATACGTTATTCCATGAACCCAAACAATTGTCTTTTTTAACTGTATTTTTCAGCTGTAAACAAGTGCTTAGTGGGAAAATAGTTATTGCAAAAAGTGTGTACAAATAAGTAAAAGAAAAGTGTACAATGGGGAAAAAGCACCTGATACTGCATATATAATCAGAGGAAAATTACATTTGAAAGAACACAAAAAAGGTTATTCAGCAGCATTCTTTCTCCGTAGATATATCTAGTATATGTAATATGTTACTCAGGCATAAATATTGATCCACTCATTCATGTATCACTTAAATATATATTACAATATATAGGTGGTTAGTAGTCTTAAAAAAGAAAAAGAATAACCTTTGAGGCATTTCATCGAACACTTGATAGGTTGAAAAAATAACATACAATATCTTGAAATTTTTAAACAAAACAACCATTAAATTGTCTTCAAAGTCATGTATGACCACAATCACCACGCCCAACAACTACTATTGGTTGGTACTAGGCGATTAATCGTCAAAATTCGAGTAAGAATAGGCTTTCAACAGTCCTTGAAGTACTCTGTAATCAAAAGGAAGAAAAATTTGAGATGTAACATAGGAAAGGAAAACACCATTGTTTTTATCACAGAAAGTATGCGATCAAAACAACATTTATTTGATCGGAGAGAAAGTATGCGATCAAAGAAGAGAAAAGGGAGGCATACAGCGCTAATGAAAGAAGGAACAGAGATGGCACCGTCGAATGAAGTCTGGAGAAAGAAAATAAATGCTTTGTTTGATTTATTCTATTGTAATTAATTATTAGTCATTTACTTTATTAATTAAATGGATTGCCACATTGGATCCTTATGTGGCGTTTAATTGCCACGTCAATTTCCGTTAACTAGTTTACTAACGGTGTTAAAATTATAAGCCCTTAATTGATAGTTTTGTATGAACCGAGCCTTGTATTGATAGGAATTTTCTTTCAGGCCCTGGATCGATAGTTGACCCATCTTTCAGGCCCTAGATCGGAAAAACTCCTTGACTTATTGACTATAGAAATTAGAAAAAATTTCATACACGTGTATTCACCATAGTGTGGGCTTTAGAGAGTGCATAGTGAACCTAACTATTTAGCCAGTATTATACGGAGATGATGAGTTAAATAATAGTGTTTTAATGGGAACCCTTGAGCAAAGTTCATGTGTCTTTATATAATTATTATGAACAATTATTGTATAACTTTATATTGCTTATGTATTTTGTCATTGATATTTCAAGTAAAATTTATGTATCAAAGTTAGTTATAATATTCCTAGAATTTCATTTTTTTCATAATTTTTTCATAGATTTTAATTTTTATTCAATTGAATATCGATATTTTTATCCTTGCTAATTAGAGTTGGCAATTTCTGCCCATCCAAAGCGGAAATAAGTATGAACTAGATTATAAAAATACAGTCCTAAATATATTAGGCCTATTTGAAAGCCAAATGTATTTTGTCATTGATATTTCAAGTAAAATTTATGCATCAAAGTCAGTTATAATATTCCTAGAATTTCATTTTTTTCATAGTTTTTAATTTTTATTTATATTGAATATCAATATGTTTCTATGGATATCGATATTTTTATCCTTGCTAATTAGAGCTGGCAATTCCTGCCCAGCCAAAGCGAAAATAAATATGGACTAGGTTATAAAAATACAATCCTAAAAATATTGGGCCTATTTGACAGCCAAATGACTCGATATTAATCATTTTCTATTTTATTTTTACTATAATTGTAAGTTGTGATTTGAAATTTTATTGTCAAAAGATTTTGTCAATTTGAATTATTAATTTGAAATTTATATTTTTAAATATAGGTTATGGTATGAATCACTTGAAAGCTTTCCTAAATTATGTATTTTGATTAAACACAAATATTTATAAATGAGAAAAACGTTCAAGTGCACTCAAATTTCTTCAACTATCCACAACTTTGTATGTTTATTATAAAATTTTTACAATATTCAAAATTTGATTGATCTAGTGTAACTTATGTCTGGAAAAAAAACTTATGTCTCAAAATGCTTATAAATATTTATACAAATAAAATTAAAAAAACAATGGAAGTTGGACTGATCCATTAGTCTTCTAGTTCAAATAAGATTGGATCGAACTACATTTTTACAGATCTGATGAAAACACGAGTTTATCTTATTCTGTCCAACAATATCATTTGACCCAATAAATTAGATTGAGTCCAACGAGTTAAATTGTCACCTCCATTACTAATAGCTATATATACAATGGATCATGATCTTGTCAGAGAATACTATATAGAACAGTGATATGTGGTTGTGTGATTCAAGAATCAATAATCTGCACAGGACTCTCATGTACAGTCGGGGATTCAGACCCATATACAAGTAGGACGCGGATATTCGCCCCCCCTCCCCTTTTAGTTTGTTCACCCCCCAATTTTTTTATCTGAAAACACATTTGAAAAGACTTAAGTACCCTTATGCATAATTTAAATAGACAAATTCGATCAGTTCTCCCCTCTTGAAATCAAGTTTACCGGAATGCAAACAATCACAACGATTTTGAGGGCTTCTAAAATTGTTCTCGCTCGTTTTCTATCGTTTTTTTTATTTCGGTTCATGTTCAGCTCTGGTCTGTCAAACATTTGCATTATTTTCGAATTTTTTTGTCAAACATTTGTCATAATTCGACCAAATCTATTCGAACGCATTGTTTGATTTTTTTTTCAAACAATGTCCTTTTGTTCGATTTTTTTTTTCAAACATTGAGCATTTGTTTGACACTTTTGTCCGAACATTGGACATATGTTTGAACAACCAGTGTCAAACAAAGCCTTTCGTCTTCTTAAAAAAAAATCGTAATTTTTGTTGTATACCATCACAAAAAACAAACATTATATGCTCCATTACGTTTATAATCACACACATAAACCCTAATCTATACCAACAATCACACATATAAACCCTAGAATTGAAAATTTGAAAAAAAAAAACAACATTTATCCATGGATGTTACGGCACCCCTCTTTGGTGGCAAGTCACGGCTGCGGGCATGGCGGAAGGTCGTGGCGGCGGGTCTTGACGGCTCACGGCGGCGAGTCACGGGGCAGGAACGACGGTCGGAATTTTTTCGCGCATACTCTTTTTATGAAATGAAGTGGTGAATTTACAAAAGTTAAACAAGAACTTAAAATAAGGATGAGACCATTTTGGAAAACTATGAGTAGTAAACTAAACAATAGAGTAATGAATTGAAAAAGAGGGTGAACAAATTATAAAAGGGGAGAATATCCACGTCCATACAAGTATGGTGTCCAGATTAGAAGCCCTTGGGCCTTGGCTCAATCCATTCCCCACCCCAACCCATTAGTTTGGCCCGGACTGGAGACCCACCCAGATTTTTGTCCGGGTCTTTCCACGAGGACGCCACGCGCTTCTTCCCAATACTCAATCTTCTCCATCCACGTGTCTCTCGTCGGACGGTCCACCGCACACCCCTTCAATTCCATCTACATACAATCCATTCTCCCATCATCTTCGCACTTCACTCTATTTCGAATTTCCTCTGTTATCACAACTCTCTCTCTCTCTCTCTCTCTCTCTCTCTATCCCTATACCTCGTATAATTTACGCAAAAAACGTGAACAATCATGCTTCTGAAAGCTTCGCCCGCTTTTGGCCTGTTGAATTCCAATGGGGAAAATCTGAGCGCTTTGTTTTCCTCCGCATCTTCATCGTTATCGATTAAGAATTCCGAGGGCAGAAATGGAAATGGTTTCGTGGTCTTCGCGGCCAAACACGCCAACAGCAAGCCTTCAACCGGTGTCGTTTTCGAGCCCTTTGAAGAAGTCAAGAAGGAGCTCATGCTCGTACCCAGCGTCCCTCAAGATTCGCTTGCTCGCCATAAGTTCGCTAATGACTGTGAGGCCGCTATCAACGAACAAATCAAGTGGGTTTTCTTCGATTCCAATCATTTTTGTTTGAAATTTTGCTTCTGCTCTCATTTCAATTTTTTTTTCCCTTTTCCGTTTAATCGTTCCTTTTTTTTTTTCATGGAAACTGAGTCGGTATATTATCTCTGTGTTGATGGATTTTGTTGGTCTAACCTTTGGTGATTACAGTGTGGAGTACAATGTTTCGTATGTGTACCATGCTATGTTTGCCTATTTTGATAGAGACAACGTTGCTCTCAAGGGACTTGCTAAGTAAGACACCAAAACCTTTTTTGGTTTGAGAACTTCTCCTTTTCTGTTTCAAATTTGAATTAATTATGGGTTTATGATTTATCTCGCACAGGTTCTTCAAGGAATCAAGTTTAGAAGAAAGAGAGCACGCTGAAAAATTAATGGAATACCAGGTGTTCGATCAAATTCCCCTGTTGTATTTTCCTTGTTTCATATCATTTAGCAACTAGAAAGTAAGTTATGTCATTTGTTCACTAAAATCCCAGAACAAGCGAGGTGGAAAAGTAAAGCTACAGTCTATTGTGATGCCACTTTCGGAATTCGATCACGCCGAGAAAGGAGATGCGTTGTATGGTAATGTTTCTTTGCTTTCTCATGGTGTTAGATTCTAGCATGGAGATATTATCCTTGGAGTGTGTGTGGTAATGACTGGCCATGTATATCCAATAATTGAATGGTTGCTAGATGGTACATCTGTCCTGCTTTGTGCATTAATCTATATTTGATGTCTATCCAGTGTTGACATCAATGGGGACCAAATTTTGTCTTGATCTTCTTATAATACTTTGCTATGAATATTAAATTGGGAAATGATGGCTTTTTATTCATACAGTGTTTCTTTTGGAGTTATTCATATTCACATAATAATATCTCGCTTAATAGCATTTTTTGTGGGATTAACTCTGTTGCTTGTACCGGGACATGATGTGGATCATAGTTTCTAGATTCGGAATTTTTAAATTAAGTGCTTTCCTTCTAACTTTTGGTGTCACAAGAAAATCAATTTTGTCAAAAAGAAATCTATGGATTGTCATTTTGCTGATCTTCCCCATGTACACAAGCTTAATTATAATAACTATATATATACTGCAGTCACTAGACTTGTAGCAATTTGCCACAATCTTTTCATAATTCGGTGTTCTCTTTCTCCGTTCTCTATGATGTACAACATTTAGCTTCTACTTTTTTCCCCTCGGCCATCCCCTAGCCACCATACATTTTCCACTGACACCCTAAAAATTCTCTAATGTAAGAAAGATAGTAATATTCAACAATTACATCCTATCCACCTAGAGATGGAGGAGAATTAATTTGATCTGGATTGGTGAATATAAAAAGTGGTGTTCGTACATGCTGGCAATGGAATGCAGGTCTTTTGAGTTGTGAAACTGTTCAGATTGTTCTGAGAACTGGATATTGATAGGATAGGGTATTCGGTTGGCAGGTTGTTTGCAGCTTCAGTGGCATTAAGTTAGATATACAATTTGTATTTTTTTTCTTTATATTTCATTTCACATTTGACAAGGCCTTGGTGCTCGGTTGCCTTTGATGATGCTTCTTTTGGAAATGACCACTGGTGGGCCTACCTTCTTTTTAGGTTAAATGTATTCAATTATGGGAGAATACTTTGTTGAAGAATTGATTATGCTGTAGACTTTAATGGTGAGATTTGTGGGACGTGGCAGCTATGAGTGACGCGATAGGATATTTTTTTCTCCTTTAATTTTTAGAGCAGGACCAGGAAATCTACATGAAACTAACTGGCTGAGTCTTAAGCTAAACTATATTGGTAACAACTTTTATCTGAAAAGCCAATTCTCCTCGAATATTTTTTTGTTTGTTTTAGTGGAAGGAGCATATTATGTTATAAAAAGTGCAGTGACTGGAAAACTTTTGCCTGTTTCCAGTTAGTAGTTACTTTATGCTTGTGAGGGCATAGTTCTGATTTTATTTTTATTTTTTAAGAGAAAAGCTTTCAGGTAAATTATTATGTCAATAAGAACAGTTTGCTAAATATTGTAACATGAGTTGTTGAATATAGTGTTTTAAAGCAAGAGAAGAGATGATGACTTTGGATAATTGTCTTGATAAATAGATAAGCTATAGCTGATGTCTTTTTTGTTGTTCAGCCATTTTCCAGATCCTGTTTTACGCTCTTCATATCTTTATTTGTCAAATCCTAAATAAACTTTTATATTTGCTACTTTGCTTCATTTCTACATTATCTATATTGCAGCTATGGAGCTGGCACTGTCCCTAGAAAAGCTGACGAACGAGAAGCTTCTAAATCTGCATGCTGTAAGCGATGCTTTTAGATATTTCTTTTCATTTGTTGCTAATAGCAATGGTAATTTTGATATGAAAGTGAATGTTGAATGATATCAACAGATACAGTTCTCATGGTTTGGATTCTAGAGATGTATCTGACTATCTGCACTTCGCAGCTTTAGTTTAAGGATCATTTATAAGATAGTTTTATAATACTTGCTCATTGCTCCAATTACAGGTAGCCTCTAGAAGCAATGATGTGCAATTGACTGATTTTATTGAGAGCGAGTACTTGACTGAGCAGGTTTGTGGATTATTTCCATCCATCTCTTGTTTTTACCAGTAAATTGCGAAATTAGTCCCATATCTATTGGGTGTTGGTTTATTTTAGTCCCGTACGATTTAATTTTTCTCAACTATTGATGAAATCTTAGTCCTATATTAATAAGGTTGCAGGATTTTTGCACGTGTCACTCGTGTGAGCTGCCAACATTTTATGTAACATGACTAATGACTCTTTGACATATTAATTTTAATTAAAAAATCACAAATTATTTATCATCCTAAAACAAAAAAATTCAGCATTTTAAAAGTTATGGGAGTTTATTGAGAAACTTGATCCTATGGGACTATAATTGCCAGCGATCAATAGATATGAGGCTGATTTTGCAATTTACTCTGTTTTACAGACATCTCATTCAAATTCTACTTTGCACTAAGTGATGTATAACAAACATTCGCTTCGTTACAGGTGGAATCTATCAAGCAGATATCAGAATATGTTGCACAGTTGAGGAGAGTGGGCAAAGGCCATGGTATGGCTTTTTCTTCCGAACTTTGCTTTTCATTAGCACTTTTCCGTTTTTCTAATTTTGATAACAATTGTTTTTTGGCTTGGGATATCAGGTGTGTGGCATTTTGATCAGACGCTGCTTTGAGATGAAGAAGTTGTTGCCTGAAACTGATCTAGGCAACTGATCTTTACCTGCGCTCTTCCCTTAAATTTTGCGTAGTATGTTTCATATTCTAGCAATCGTGTAGAGGTGCTATTTTGGCATTAGACCAGTTACTTCCTGTTGCTTCTGGAAATATTAGCAATATCAGGTTGTCTCCTACTAAGGTTATGCCTAGGTACAAGCTATCGTTTATATTTGGTGTTGCAGAATCCTACCTTTTGATATATTTCACTTTCTTGTTCTATGGGTTTAAACAAGAAAAGGGGCAGACGAGGTTTAGTGTCAGTTACGTTTTTCACGTAAGAATTATTTTTTATATGATATTTATTACCTGCAAAATGATTTTTTTTTTTTTTTTGTGATGTTAAAAATGACATTCTTTTTCTCAGTTTTAACTAGGGGTGTTCACGGACCAAAGATATTTAAAAATATTCGTGTCCGTACCAAAGTTCGGTTATTTTAAAATTTGAGTGTTCGTGTCCGTATTGAAATTACGGTTCGGTATGGTACGAATATTTTATTTTTCGGTACGGATCGGAGCGGATTTTCGGTTACAAACGGAACGGAGCGGAGAAACGGATGTTTTACTTTTTCTTTATCATTCTCTCCTTTTTTTAATCATTTAAAAAAAAAATCGATGCATGCACACTCACACGAATACTACACAACTTCAACTTAAATCAAGCATATATCATTACAAATTCGAATATAACACATTATATGATAATGGATTGTTAAAATATTCATATAAATCACCACCAATGGAGTATTTAAAATACAATACATAAAATATGTATATATTTTTTTTAAATATCTTGTGACTGAAAAGTGTAATATTAAAATCACGTTGATCAACATAGGTTACATCATATCTAATTTTTTGTAAGAAATATATATACATGAACAATGAAATTAAAAAAAAAAAAAATCATTTTGATATACACCTAAACATATGTTAACGTTTTAAAAATTTAATAAGACAAATAATATAGTGTTTGTATTCTAAAAAGGAGGAAATATTATGATATCGTTTACTTGTACTTGAATTCAATAATATTATAATAATGTTTGATAAATAATAATTAAAATTTAATACATATTTAGTTCGGTTATTCGGTTCGGGACGGTACGGTTCAGTTCGGTTCGGTTACATTCAGTTTTTCGATACAATTAATTTAGTAATATCCAGATCCGCACCAGAAAAATATTCGGTTCGGTTTCGGTATGGTTAAAATAAAAAAGTCCACAATTTTTTTGGTATGATTTTTTCAGTGCGAATTTCAATGCGAATTCGGTAATCTGCGAACTCCGTGAACCGTCCTAGTTTTAACATAGTCCGTGAAACTATCTGCACAATATTTTTTGTGTTTTTAATTAGTTGTTTGATGTTTGTGGTAAAATCGCTTGATTCTAATTTCTAAATTATTTTATGAGAATACTAATGAGAGCGAAAGTACATTAATTTTTGGCCATTTGCTAGGTGCTCCTACCAAGTCAATGAATCTAGGTATGAAAAGAAAGAGAGGACAGATCCGGGGCTAAGTAGGGCTGAGTTCGTTTTTTTCTCAAGACGGTCAGCATAAAATATGACCAATTCTTTTTTATCATGCAACATCCTTACCACAATACTTTGCATAGTTATTATTTCTCTCATATTTTTACAAACAAATTTTTTATTAGCATTTGAAATAATAAAATAATTTTAAAATTACTTTATAATAAAGAAGAGGTAGATATATCATATCCTATCTTTAAAATTATTTTATCATTTTAAATAGGGTTAATTGTAAAAAAAATCACGAAGTTTATAATCTTTATCAATTACAACATGAACTTTTAAAGTTTGCAATTTGATATACGAACTAATTTATTATTGCAATTTGATAAATGGTGTAAATTTTTGGGGTTACTCTATACATGGTGTAATTTTTTTTTTTTTTTTTTGCGATACTAACACAACGTGGCAGTCGAAGCCGCCACAAAAAACACGTCACACGCTACATCAAAGGTCAAATCTAGAAGAAAAAATATTTTTTTTAAAACTTCAAAATATTTTGTTATAAAACATTTCTCAAACACTGTTTAATAATAGTGAAAGATAGTAAAAAAAATTATTTTATAATATTTGTACAAATTTGTATGTCATGAAATATTTTTTTACATAAACTAGAAAGTGTCAACATTTATGATTCATTATTAAATGTGTTTGAGCAATATATTATAAAAGAATTTTTTGAAATATTAAAAATAATAAAAAATTGTGGATTTGACATTTGACGTGGCATATGACGCATCTTTGGTGTTGGCTCCGGCTGCCACGTACGCGTACATATCGCTGAAAATTCACACCATGTATCGAATTGCAATAATAAATTAGTTCGTGCATCGAATTGCAAATTTTAAAAGTTCATGTTATAATTGATAAATACTATAAAGTTTGTGATTTTTTTGCAATTAACCCTTTTAAATATTAATAAACAATTCGCTCGCTAAAACACATACAAAATAATTGTGAAAAGTATTTGGGACGGAGGGAGTATATATGGGATGATAAAATTCATAATTAGTTAAAATCATAATCTCATTCTGATTATCTCTCCGCCTCCAGTTATTCTATTGTTTCCTAACTAATATATTTTTTTTTTTTGGCCTAATTAAACTAACACCATCAAATTATCACCGATTTTGCGCTAAACCACTAAACTATATTTTGTTGCAGTGATATACATAAACTATTTATTTTATTGCAGCGTTATATACAGATTATTAAATTGTGGTACATCGATTATTAAACTTAATTTTTGATCAGTTTTTTCTAAAAAAAAAAAAGATATATTGTTGAGCACGCACTTTAGAGAAAATATTTCTATCAAAATTCTTCATAATTTCGTTCAAATTGAAATGAGAAATATACAAAAAATCATTATTTCTTTGTTCTACGATTCTACTTTTTCCTGTCTTTGTGCTATCATACACTACTTAGTGCATCTGTCCCTTAAAGTTGACCACCGTCTTTGTGCATCAATTTTCTTGCGTTGTTTGCCGCCAATTGATTTTTCTTTTCTTTTTTACAAAAATACCTCCATTTGTCCAGATTAATTAATTATGAGTTTCTTAATGTTCAAAAGAATAAAAAGAGAAAATTGTTTATTATTATTATTAATTTTTTTAATGAAGTGATCTTTTACAACATAATATACATAACCCCAATCTATTTATCTTGTATATCATACTCTTTTTTCATTTTCAAGAAAAAAATTAAATTTATACAAAAGTTGGAATCAATCAAAGATTGATTTACCAGATAAACTAAGGTGACAACATTTACTTTCGCTAGATACGCTCCCTTAGCCTTAGAGAAAAAAAAAAAAACAAAAAATAAAAAATACGTGTATTGCAAGCGTTAAGGCATCCGTCTTGTTTGCCTTTTTAAAGTTCACTAGAGTTTTTCCCGTGCGATGCACGGATTGAATATTATAAATTTTAAATGCGAGATCGTATAATGATTTATATAAAAAGTTTAAATTAAATTTATTTAATCTATAATCCAATTAATATGTATAGATTATATTGTATATATGTGAGCATTATAATTATTTAATTAATCATACAATTTTCAATTATGTACTAAATTCACAACAAATACTAAAATTCATAAGATAATTTTAATATTTAACAAAACTTATGTAGTCTAAATAAAAATTATGTAAATTCAATTCATCATATATAGTTAAAGTCAATAAAAAACATTTAAAAAATATTTTAAATATTACTTTTCTTTTTATATGCACAATATATATTAAATAAAAATATTCAAAAGATAAATAATTTGATATATATTGTGTTGAAAGTAGATTTATAATAACTTAAAGAATTTTGAAACTATTGATTCAAAATAAAAAAGAATAGAAAATGATAAAGTTAATTCACTCTCTTTGATGGAGAGTGGGATTCACCATTGCACCACAAAGCAAGTAGACTTCACTTGCTCCAATAATGACAATTTTTCTTTCTCTTCACTTCTATTTTTATATATACTAGTATTTCTCCCGTGCGATGCACGGATTGAATATTATAAATTATAAATACAAAATTATATAATGAATGAATTATAAAAAAGAGAGTTTAAATTAAATTTATTTATTCATAAATCAATTAAGATATAAGAATATCGTATATATGTGAGTATTATAATATTTAATTGTATACTAAATTCATAAAATTATTTAACATTTAAAAAACTTATATAGTCTAAATAAAAATTATTTAAATTTGATTAATCATATAGTTAAAGTCAATGGAAAATACTTAATAATAAAAATAAATATTTTAAATATGATTTTTATCTTTATAATTACAATATATATATGTTAAATTAAAGATGTTCATAAGACAATTTAATTTGATATGTAGTATGTTGAAAATAGATTTAAAATAAAAAACTTAAAGAATTTTGAAAAATATTGGTGCAAAGTAAAAAAGAAAAGAAATTGGTAAAATTAATTCACTCTCTTTAGTGGAGAGTGGGAGTCACTATTCCACCATAAAGCAAGTGCATTTCACTTGCTCCAATAAATGCAACTTTTTCTCTTTCCTCACTTCTACTTTTATATATATATAGATATAGATATAGATTAATTAGTCTCACTGTTAGTTAATTAGGTCGAAGCATAATTTAAATTTAATGGGTAAAAAAAATGCTATTGTTGGTTACTTGAAGAAAAATAGTACTCCTATGTCTCTAAACAATCGACCCGATAAGATAAAATAAGAGTGAAATTGATTCATACATGAATTATTATAAATAATATTAATTATTTTTATTAAAAAGTATTAGTTATGATAAATAAAATCATCAGTTTCACTTTATATGTTCCACTTTGTGTTTCATGGTAAGGATGGTTGACTTGTGAAATTAAAAAAAAAAAAAAATCAACGAACAAGAAGTACTGTGTCCATGTGTTAAAAATCCAGTAAATAAAACACCAAGTGAAATATAAAAAATGGAATAGATGAATCGAATTGTAGTTATGAAGGGTACAAGCTAATTAGTTAAAGAGTGTACTTAAATTGTGAATTTAAAATCAACAGCCCAAATCCCTATGTCCAAACACAACTTTTGTGTTGATCTTTTATTATCCCAAAAAAAATATGTTGGATCAAATGTTTCTAATGCGAGGAAGTATATTGTAAATCAATATTATTGTAAGATTCAAAACAATATCAAATATTTTTATAGTAAAACTATACACTATACTTGATTTACTTTAAGCGTGTCATACAAACGGCAACTTCCATTATTAGCAGTAGGTTGTAGGACATCCATAAATTAAATAAACAGAGCTCATTATTATAGGAGTAATTTTTTGTAATTATGACTTGAGCTTAATAATTTTGATCAAATAATACTATTCAGAAATTCTTCATAAAATCTAGTGGCTTATTCACATCATAAATAAAAGAAATGGAAATAGGTGATCAACGTATGCCAAATATCCTTAGTAAGGATTATATACTTATAAAGCATGTAATTATATTAACTTTTTAATAACAATTAAATATGGTTGTCTTTTTAAAAATAAAAATGATTGGATTACTTCATACCCTTCATGTCTCATACTTAATTATTACTTACCAAATGTACATTTCTCTTCTTTCGACAATAAAATAATACTTGTTTTTTTATAATTATATTTTTTCAAAACTAGTATATTACATCTTTCATTTCATGTTATTGCCTTGCATATCCTTAGTCCATATTTATAATTGAACTCAATTTAATTAGAGTGATAAATAATAAAGTAAAACTTAAATTTGAGAGATTAAAAAAATAATATCATCATGAATTATTTAGTTTTTCTTTTGTAAAGAAAACCTCTATTTATTGCAATGTTCCATCGAATACATTCCCAAATCGAAATAAACAGAAAATAGCATCATACAACCAATAATAATCTGCCCCACTCACAATTTTCAACTTACACGTCTTCTTCAAAAGTACAATTTCCCAAAATCTATATTTTCGTTCATACAACAAACCAACACTAGAAATTTCCGATTCCTGTTTACCATGACACTCCCATCGCAGATTTTATTGCTTCTACTCTTATTTTTTAATGCAGTGGCGGTTTATTCAAATGCCGACGAAAATTTCGACGTTCGCCGCCATTTATCCACCGTTACCAGGTTTCGTGATTCACAATCCTCTGTAATTCTACCTGGTTTTCATATATTTCTTTTACTTAAATTAGTCTAGGTAGTGTGGTTAATTGTTGCAAATTTGAAGAATCTGCGTAGATGGCTTCGGAATGGTCTATTTTTAGGAGTTTAGAATTCTGTTTTTGAATTCCTTATGATTCAATTTCCGGAATAATATTTTTAAGTAATTTTTCCTGAATTTTTTTTTCTGGATATAGTATGTACGAGCTCAGTAGCTCAGGATTGGAGTATGGAAACATCAATTACTGAAATGCATTGGGCTAGTAAATTATTCTCGTACTATTGGAGTTTATCTGTGGAGGAGGAGCTCATCTTTATATTAATTTATTTATAAAATTGGTGCATCAATGTGTTTTTGGTTCCTTTTATTTTAGATGGAGCTTTTAGTTAATTGATTCACATATTTTATCTGCAGATACCATATGGCGAAGGATATTTCTCATAATTCGTATGTTCCTTCAAATATTCCTGATCAATGCAACCCCATTCACTTAAATGTTGTGGTAATCCTCTTTCACATTTGTAAATGTGGATTTTAAGAATGTTTTAATATATTTTTGTTAATTGTTCTTGCTAACTGAAGATCATTCTTTTATTGTGCTATGGCCACTTCAGGATTTTTATTGTTGAGTTTATACTGTTAATCGTGTTTAATTCTGGTTCAATGTGAAGTTATTTTGTATTTATGCAAGGAACGTGCAAATGATGGGGAAAGCATAGTTTTTGTGACTATTTGAGCATTTAATTCGTTTATCATGCCATTTGGTGGAAGGATATTGAGAATCATCACATTTTCAGCATTAAAAAGACATGTGTAAGTGGCTGCAGTTAAGACTGGAAAATGGTCATGTTCTAGAACATTGATGGAAATGCATTACAGTTTCACACGAACTTTCAATTTCAGTAATTTAACTGACTTACAAATACTTTCAATTTCAGCAATTTAAAGTCTTATTACACCGTCATTCATACATCTGACCTTTTCCATTGTTGGGATTTTATATTTTGTACTATGTTAACCTTTATTTCCAGACTTACATCTCATAGATAAATGGTTAATCCTGCTGTATTACACTGTCTCCATATTTCATATATTCTTAAATCAACTCTCCCTTTTTTGTCAAAGTGACTTCATAAAGTTGTTGGTTTGGCAGGCAAGACATGGAACTCGAGCTCCTACTAAGAAAAAGCTGAAAGAACTAGATTCCCTGGCATCTCGCCTCAAAGTCCTTCTTGAAGATGTGAAAGAACAGAAGTCAACGGTGCTTCCTGCATGGCTATGGGGATGGAAATCTCCTTGGACGGGGAAGCATAAGGGTGGAGAGTTGATTAGTGAAGGAGAACATGAACTATATGAACTTGGTATTCGAACCAGAGAAAAATTTCCTGAATTGTTTAAGGAGGATTACCATCCTGATATTTATCCAATTAAAGCCACCCAGGTAATCATGTTTGCCTTCTGATATCTTTATCTATGTTTACTTCTGTATGGGGCTTCTATATATACTTTAATTGGACTTTTCATATATCATTATATGTATTCAAATGTGCGCTGTTTTCTGAATCTGCATATTGTGACTCATAAGAAGAAAATGATGATGTTTTGCAATTGCCATGATATTTTCTATCTGCAGCTTGTTCATATTAATTTTTTTGTGCATGTTTATATTTTTTTGGTATGACATATAACTGTGCTGTACTTTTTTTTGACTGGTAGCTTATCCATGAATTTTCTCGTTTGATGGATGAATATTAGATTTCTAGAGCCTCGGCTAGTGCTGTATCATTTGGTATGGGACTATTTAGTGATCGAGGAAAACTTGGACCTGGACGTCACCGAGCTTTTGCAGTTATCAGTGAAAGTCGTGCAAGTGATATAATGTTAAGATTCCATGATTGCTGTCAGAACTATAAGGTAAAGTTCTTCAATTGACATTTCATTGAAATGCTAAATTTGTGCACTATCTGCTACCGTATGCTACTTATACTCTGGTCATACATTTATTTATAACCACTCATGCCATATTTAATTATTTTGAGGAGGTAATTAACTATGTTTACCTATTTATATAAGAAGTATTTTTCAATCTTGTCCAGTGGAGGTTAGGTCCTCTAATGTTTAGAAGTTCCTCATAAGCCTTTGTTCAAAATAATAAAAATATTGCTGAAATTACCTTGATTTTGAGGCTGTTACACCTTATTTAATATATTGACTATGCAGTATATGCCTCATGATGTTATTTTGGCTCTGTCTGAAGGCTATCGTTTTCTGCCTGGCATCATCAAGATTGTACTTATGTTTTGCACCATATGAGTTGTGTATGCTGACCATTACAATTAATAATGTTATAGTTGTTTGTGAAACTTTTTCTTACAAAAGTAGCTCAGTAAGATTCTAGAGTTACTTTGCAAACAAATATGCTCCCTCTGTCCCCCACATCTATTCTCACTTTTCTTTTTTGTCCATCCCCCAAATCTATACCCACTTTTCTTTTTTGTCCATCCCCCAAATCTATTCCCATTCCATTTTTAGAAATAATTACTTTATTATCACCCTCACAAACAATCACTTTATTCATAAATGGACCCCACAATAAACCCCCAATACCCTTACTTTATCTCATTTTCCTTAAACCCTTGTCCATTCCAATGGGAATAATATTGGAAGACTGAGGGAGTAGTATTTAGCTTCTTTGTCTTTATTCCAGTACTATATATGGGTTGTATATGAGTTTCTTGTTGGCCTCTAATCTCTTGGACATTTTGGCTTGACTCTGTTTTGTCATTTATCGCTATTTATGTGCACAAACTCTTTATGGAGTGCTTTGGAGTTCTTCTTTTGATGTTAATTATCTGAATTGGTTGATTTTTTTTTTCTTACATATTCTAATTTATTGACTTAGTTTTGTGAGCATGGTGTATTTTTTCTGGTCATTTGCTTCTCGTGAAACTATACTTGATAATGAGTGTGATAGCATTATCAACAAGCCTTAGTCAACTAAATATGAAGTTTGTACATAGTTTCTTTCTTACTGCTGATTTTATGAGACTACTGGAATATATCTTATGTCTTTTAATATTTGAATGAAGGCGTTCAGGAGAAGTCAGGAACCATATGTCGAAAAACTCAAGGAGCCCGTATTAAATAAAATCGCTCAAGAATTAGTTACTCGTTGGGGTCTGAAGTTCACAATGCGGGATGTATCATCTCTATGGTTTTTATGCAAGCAGGTAATTTTGTCATCTTTTTCTGTGCTATTTCACTACATCTTTTGTTTCATTGAAATGTAAGAATGTATATTTTCCCCACAATGGCTTGTAGGAAGCTTCTTTGTTGAACACAACTGATCAAGCTTGTGCTCTGTTTAGTCCATCTGAGGTATGCTCACTTCCTTTCCTTCCATTCAATTACAATTTACTATAATGAGACTTGACTTATATATGGGTTCACTTCTTTAATAGAAGTCTAACTAAGATGGTCTATTTCGTAAACCGAGTGTATGTAATATAAAAGACTGCTACGGTGCTATCATTTTATATTTAGATCAAGCTATAGTGTTCTTACTAGATTGAATTGTTAGTCATGGGAAACCCCATTTATTATGAATTTATGATTATGATGCTGCCCTGCAAATATGTTTTTTTGTAGCTTGGTTTGATGGAGTGGACAGATGATCTGGAGGTCTTCATTGTAAAAGGCTATGGTAATTCATTGAATTATCGGATGGGAGTTCCACTACTTGAAGATGTCATTCAGTCGATGGAGGAAGCTATTAAAGCTAAAGAAGGTATATTTCTTCTTTTTCTTTCTTTTCCATTGGGCATATTTACTTTGCTTGATATGAAATGAAATACTAAGTGGACGCTTTGTTGGGGTCTGTTAGAGATGTGGAATGGGAATAAGGGGGTAATTGTTCCCATTCATAGTGTTTGGAATGCGTTAACCTGCCCCAAAAAAGGCTCTTCAATGGAACCATTTTTATTGCCTTAGAACATGGGTGGATAACATGAAGCCCGGTATTATTTTATAAATTGTGGACTAGTTGCATGATATGGATCCCAAGGGGGTGGTTCGATTGAAATTATCCAACACTTCTAATAAGGAAATCTCTCTCACAGTCTAAATTCTTATCATTATCAATACAACCCAGCGGACTAAGTAAAGAGCACTTAATGTATTTACTCTTAATACTTAATTGGCTGGGTGGGGCTAATATCTTGGCAACCCTTATAGCTTAAAGTTGGAAGATAATGGGATGACCATTGTAGGTTGTTGTACGTTTGACGAATATATATAAGTGATTGATTCATCAAAGCAAGAATTGATTTAGAAGAAGAATGGCTATTTAACAGCATGAAAGTTGTCAAGAAAGAGCTAGAAATAACTGCATGTGCTAATTTATTTTGTTCGGTGTTTGTTTCAATGTCTTTAATGTTTATCTAGTTTACGCTGCATATTGCTTGTCTGGTGCATAAATACCACATAAACACAAATTATCTCTTCCGGGAGTCCAAAATACTGTTTTAGTAATTGCCTAAGATGGGTGCCATTAGTAATTAACCTGAGAATATACACTAAAGTAAATTGAAGTAAATTTTTGGCTTACTTATAAAACTTCATGACACTGCCTTTTTATTTTAAGAAGAAACAAGATACTTCTAACAGGAAATAAAAACTATTATCATTAGTACTCTCCTTGTGGCAGTAATTTTTGGATTCAAGTGCTGCTCAAATTCAGATTAATTAATGTTTAAAATAGATCACTGTATCTTTCTCACCTCCATCAATGTTGGATAACTTAGTTGACTTCTTAGGATTAGCTAGCAATTTCATATTGCATTATTGTGCCGTTGCCTTCATTTTAACAGAAAGCCGTGAATAATTAAAATTATGCCTCAAGTCCAGCTGACACACTGCACACTTTTAAGAGGTTCCCATATGCTGTATGGATTTATTATTTATATTTTTATCATTTGAAGTCTTAAATTATTCTTAAAAAAACTCATTTGGTAGCTCTTTTTCTTCTTACTCTATAATCTTTTGCATTTTCCTGATCTCTAGCTGGACTTGTTCATGGGAGCTATGAATTGGCCAGACTAAGATTTGCTCATGCAGAAACACTGCTTCCATTTTCCTGCTTATTGGGGTTATTTCTAGATGGATCTGGTGAGGGTTTTCCATTGTTTTAATGTTCTATTTAGGTTTTCTTAGTCTCTTCACTGTTAAAGCTTTTACTCCTTCATTGGGTTGACATTGTCGTACATTATTTCTGCTGGGTTTTCAGAGTTCGATAAAATTCTAAAAGAACAATCTTTGGAATTACCTCCTAAACCGCCTCAAAAGAGAGTCTGGCATGGCAGCACTGTTGCCCCATTTGCTGGGAATAATATGCTAGTTCTGTATAGCTGCCCAGCCAACAACACAAGCGAATACTTCGTGCAAGTTCTGCACAATGAACGTCCCATTCCTCTGGCAGTAAGTTTATTGCCTTGTTATGTTTTCAACTTTGTTATCCATGCAATTGGAAAAATCTTCAGCATTGTCAATCAATTTTTATTTCTTGTTACTAGTTTTCCGTTATTTTAATTATTCCATGGAATTTTAGCCACTGAATGTGGCAAGGAAAATAGCCATTTGTGCAGGAATAAAAAAAAAATGCTTTCACTTTGGGCTTGATAAGACTAAGATTCCCTTGATGACCCTTGAGAAAAGAGAACACAATACACTGGTCTCTTGAATTTCTGAAACTCAATTAATTTAACCTCAAGAAACAGGAGGTTTCTAGAGCATTTAAAGCTCGGGAAACTTATCTCTCGGGAGGTGGGAGCCATGTTTTTTTATTTTTTGATAACCAAAAGTATTATAAACTCACATATGCTGATCTTGTCAATGATTCTTTCTGGCTTTTAATTTAAAAATTTTTGTTGCAACTTCTTCCATTCCTTTAAATAGGTCAATGATAAATCTTATTAACCATGCTCTCATTGATGGTTTATGTACTCTTGCTAACATCCGTCCATCATGAATTGAAACTGGTTTTATGGTAGCTTTTAATTCACCCTAATTACTGATCCAGTCCACATATTGCTTACAGGGCTGTGGGAATTCGGACTTTTGCCCTTTTGAGGTGTTGAAGGTATGCTTTAATTTGCCTCCATATTCTGGGCTTTACTCTTGTAAGAAAAATTGCGTTTGACAAAGGTCAATCATTGATCTCCCAGGAAAAAATAGCTGCTCCTCACTTAAAGCACAAGTACGACGATCTTTGCAAAGTGGAATCCGACCAAACAAAGCAACACTCAGCCAATATGTTCTGGCGAATATACAATTGGATTTTCCCCACCATTGATGTACAGGAACAGAAAGATGAGCTCTAGATCAATAAATGGCTGATGATGTAGGTAACGATCTCACATCTTGAACACAAGCAGAGGTGTCATATAGGTTACTAGTATGCTCTTACTTCCTAACTAACTTAGATAGGTTTTTCATATTGGGTTATGCTGCTTAGCTGTAGTGTTACTCTCAAGATTGACTGATTTATTAGTACACAGACAGGGTTTGCTTCCATTGCTGCTTTATTTAATTTGTCAACATTTGGAGACATCTTTCAGAAAGATTGTTCGCAATACTAATGTATGCCAGTTTTTGGTGTCTAAAACTTTCTAATATTTATTGCTAGTTTTTTCTTTTGGTGTCAACATCTAGAGTTGCTTCTAATAATTATTCGACCTGATTTTTGGTGTCTAAAACTTCTACGTCCTCCGTCCACGAAAAGTATGCTCACTTGTTTGCACATGATTTAATGCAATATGTCGGAGGGTATTATTGGGTATTGTGATGTTCGTTTATGAATAAAGTGTTTGTTTATAAACGAACCTCACAATATCCTATAATATCCTTCGACATATTGTATTAAACCACGTGCAAATAAGTGAACATATTTTTCGTTGACGGAGGAGCAATATTTATTGCTAGTATTTTTTTTATTAAATAAATTGTCTTCGTAGTAGAGGATGACACATTTTTTAAGAAAAAAAAAGAGTATGTGAGTGTGGAGTTAAATAAAATAATAATATTTTATTGACTTTTTTTAAAAGAGAGTTTTTTTTTTTTTTTTTTTTTTAAGAATGTGAAAGTAGTTGTGGCATCCAATACAATAAGTGTGAAAATAGTTATGGGAGAGAGTATATTTTTTATGCTGGAATTTTTAGAACTTCGTCAATTCAGTAATAGCTTTTCAACTTACTACTACTCTCTGCCCCAAAGAATTTGAGCTCAAGGATTTACACACACACAAATAAGAATTATGAGTAGAATTTTAAGGGTAATTTTATGTATTTTTTTAACAAATGAATTGGCTTGTGTATATGTGTGGATTCAAAAAGTAACGGAATTTTGTGTAAAATTGTGAATATTGTTAGGGAGTTAAGTTTATGGAGAATTTTTAGTTTTAGAGTGTAAATTTTTTTGGGGCTTTTAAATAAAAAAGTGTGCAAATTATTATGGAAAGAAAAGAATAATAAATATTTAACTGAATGTATCAGTTATAGATAATGAGGTATGATACCATAATGAGAATTTAACTGAATGTACTGGTTATAACTTATAGATAATGAGCAATAATGTTGCAATATGAATAAAATATGATCAAATATATTAATATACTTCCTATGCGATATGTGTGTTGAATGAAATTTTGTTTAATTTGATTATTTACCTCTCTTTTTATAATTAAAATCATTTAATATTGGAGTATTCTTCTAATTATTTTTTAAAATGAAAATAAAATATAATGTAAAAAAATTGGAATCAATCAGCACTGATTGAAAAGAGGAAGTCAAATGGTGAGTTCCAGGAACAGCGTAGAAAGCTAGCTCATGAATTGTAACATTTGATTATCGGTCTACCCAACATAAGTTTTTAAACATTAACCTTTTATGTCCACAAGAATTGATAATGCAAGAGAGAAAATAAATTGAGCATCCCTGATCCTGATGATTGAGATATGCCTGAGATGAGTTGCAGAATTTTCGCAACTTTCGGGTTTGAATGAGCATCAAAACATTTCCATGTGAAAATGACTCATTATCAACTTCCAAGTAAACACCCAGAAGTAGCCCCATCAAAGAATAGTTTCTACCCCTGGGAAGGGGATGACGCGAGAGGAGGATCTTTCTGGCCATAGATTAGTGGATTTAAAATCAGCATGAGGACTGCATTAATTAGTCTTACTTCCACCTTATCAAAGTAAATCTGATTTCTTGTTTCCTTTAGCTCATAAGTTGTCATCCCGATTCTTCCAGCTCAAGAGTAATTCCCGGAACTAAAGATCAGAAGTGGGTTGTTGAAACTGGAAGAGACGACCATGAAGCCCCGAATGATGCCAAACGTGCAAAACTAAATTGCATTGGAGTGTGGTAGAGCCATGCAAATTGCAGAAGCTGCATATATGTTGGACTAGCATTCTTCTTCTATGGTAGTTCTCCATTGTGGGTAAGGTATGATTACAACAATGCCGAAGAAAATTGAGCAATTCAGGGGGGACGCCAGAGTCGCTTCCAATCGAGTTTGGTCCTGAGCTTGAGGAACCAAGGGGAAGTGGATTCCCAGACGTAGCTGCATAGCGAAACAAACATGGTATGCTGATTTAACGGAAAAGTTACTGTTATTTGGAGCGACAAAGGAATTGCAAGGATTAAGTTTGCATCCTCTTAACTCATGAAAATGTTCAGCTTTCCAAATATACATATCCTGATCTATCAACAAAGCTGACAAGGGCTCAAGTGTGTTTTGGATTCTGAAACACGAGGGCTTGAGTAACATCTATCACCCAAAATTCTTCTTGTATTCCCTGACAAAATCTGTTTTCTGCACCCTACGTCAAGAATTTAGCATATAAACGAATATTTTTTAATATGAACTAATACTTTTGATTATATCGTTCAACTTTTTTTGTGGGCATCCATTAGAACATGAGTAAATATTGTATGTATTGCACCATTTGCACTTGTCAGGTACAAAAAAATATGAATCTATCGATAGTATCTCTTTAAACTAAATGTACATTTAATATCTCTTCCCCAAAAAATTATGTGGCCTCAATATTCGTATAAAGAATTCTATAGAAGTGCAACCACAGTTAGAACTTGAACAAGCACTTTCAAGTGTCTTCTCCACCAAGTTGAAGGAACTATTAGTGAATAGTATTTTCTTCATCTTCCGCGTGAAAATGCCCCAAAACTTGATCAATCCACCAATCTCATTGCTTCATCCTTAGAACTGGAGAACAACCTTCAAGTTGTAAGATGTCCCAGGAGAAGCAATACTGACAATACGATCGATTATGCACTCTCTCTTTCTTGATTGTTTTCTTACGGAGTGGCTGAGAATATACCGGGGGATACCCTTTCAGGAAGCAGCTTTACAGCTTCACCAAATTCGCCTCGGAAAGGGAAGAATGGAGGTCTTCTCGAGATTGGGATCTTCTACTTTGAAGGCGATTTTGACTTCTGTTGGGGGTCCAAGACGAGCCAACATTATTGCTCTCAAATTGAAGCTGTCCTAAGTTGCCTGATGAAAAACTATGAGCTACACTGCCCGATGATTTTGTAAACGGATTACCACTGTCGCTGAGAGCAATCCCAGCATCAAATTGGCTTCTTTGAGAATCTGAAACAGCTGGACTTAGGGGCATCTTAGCCCTCCCATCACCTGAAACATAGCAATCAAGTGTTCAAGATTTTATGAAGTATGCAAGACAAGAATAGATTTTATAGTCCTGTCGACTTTAACAAATTAATAATAGTCCGGCTACTTTCAATTGTTCAATAATTTAGACAACTGACTGTAGGAGGTGAAACATCAGGGTCAAATTTGTCCATGTGGCAGAATCTGGTACGGTGATACCCTAGGTCAACCAAATGTTTTATCTTCTACAACCAGATACAGGGACTAAAATGAAAAAAAAAAAATTGAAATAAAAGTAACATACGGGACTAAACACACTATCTTCCCATGCATATTTAAAAATGAAGTTCTTCAAATTTTAACTAATGTGAAAAGGAGGAGCTTTTACCTATAATACGACTCCAGCGTTTGAATCTCATAGGCTTTGGAATACTGAGAACTGACGTCGTTGCTAAGCTGTTATGATTGAAAAGCGGGAGATATCTTCGCCGTAAGATTTTTGACCAGTTTCGAGCACAGAATGACACACAGAGTAACAGCAAAAGTGAAGTAAAAGAAATGGCTATAAAAAACAGTGGATTTATCTTCACTTGAAATATATCATAGCTACGAAATTTCCCAGCATATGGGAAAGCCTTCCCAGCTTCAGATAAAGCAACCCCAAGGGTCCAGGTAATGCTTCCAGAACCAATAATCACATTGCTATCAGTAATGTGCAATCCTTCTCTCAAGAGGAGAACCACATACGGTGCTCTGAAACAGTATTGTTCGATAAAAGGCTGAGGAACGACACTCTTTCTTGCAACATCCCACGTTTTTTCACAAAACTCATGACCTTTCTCCAGTACATCATCAAGGGTAGAATCAGGAGTTAAGTTGAAAAACCGATACACAACAAAGAAGCCAGACATTCCGTAAAACTGGCCAACAGGATGAGGAAGATCTTCTGCTAATGCACATGGATGTAGCTCACAATCAATTCCTGTACTATTTTTCGACCATTCAGAGAAATTCACAGCAACTTTAGCAAGTTCGTTACATTTGGCCCAGTTTGGAACTCCTATAAGCTGAACCGGTACTCCAGGTTTTCCTACTTTACCCCCAATCGGAGAACTCCCATCTTCTTGGTGAATGGACGAACAGTGTGGACATGTGTATTGCTCCCTGTAACCAGACTGTAAACATGGATGATTAATTTCAACTTTCCCGCTTACCAGATCTGCTTTTGTGATCCCTTTGAGAAGATGAGCAACAGATTTATCAAATGCATCATTGAGACCATATCCAGCTAAAGAATAGGCAGTTAGTTGATGATTAACGAGGCCAACGCTAAGTTTTAAGCCCGTTTCATCATTGTCACTTTGTTTACCTTCAAATGTAACCTGTAGTGATGAGCCACCCAAATCAAGTGCACCATATGTTTCCTTTTTCGGAATGGACCCCAAGATCTTAGTGTGATAATTTAAGGCTATCCATCCATAGTAAGCTTCCTCCACACCAGCGATGATTTTTACCCACTCCTTTTTGCACAAAAAAGGTGAGTTCTTTAAAATGGCCCAAGCATTGTTAAGCAGCCATTCAGAATCTGAACTCGGTAGTCTACGAACACCAGCTGTAGCATAAAGAAAGAGAGAAGTAGTCTGATGAGATTCTTTTGGGATCTGCTGCTCAGCCCATTCGATAAGAGGTGATATTGCTTCCTTCAACCCAGATACATTATGCACCAATTTGTCAAATCCAGGCTCAGTCTCCATTCGGTTGTAGGCACGCCCATTCTTGGGACCCGATTTCGTCTGGAAATCTTCAGGCAATGATTTTAGTAGCATAGGAAGATTGTTATCCTTTTCTTGATTCATATACGCTTGATAAACATAAACACGAGTTCCTGTGCTACCACAGTCGAGGACAACATAGTATTTGGTAGTTCCTGTAGACCAGTTTGAAAGAAGAAATTGCAGAGCGAATGAAAAACAAGCGATAAGAAACAAGCCGAATAGAACACAGACAACTCGACGGCACTTCTGTCTCGTTGAAACTCTGGGTGATATCTTCTCCTTGGAAAAACTGGATCCCTCATTTTCTTTCTGTAACCAATATGGTGGTCCTTCATGACCTGGAATTCTTTCTAACCCTGAACTGAGATTGCCTTCTTCTATATCAATTTGACGATAAGTAGATAAATCTTGGAGGGAAGAGGAGAGTCTCAAATTACCCATCTTCTCTGAGCTGGAAAAACCATGAGGATTAGTAGGAGGCAATCCAGGTGATTTATACGAAAGAGTAGAAGCCCTTGGGGATGATAAACGAGTTGCTGTAGAAGAAAATAATTCCGAGAGTTTGGCAAAGTCCATCTTTTCCAGGATTATTTGTAGCAATCCAAATGACCAATGCTACCCCTTCTCGATCAAGCTATAACAAACTGGCAGAGTCCATTAAGCTCTTTACTCGTTGCTTGCAGTGTTAGTTGGACCTACAAAACGAGTCCTGCAAAATCCACATTGTTGGAAAAGGCATGTTAGTTGAAGGACATGGATATATTTATAGCCTACACTAAAGAATGAAAAACGAAACTGCAACTCTGTATAGCAGAAATTGATAATTTCCTCAATCAGCATTTTCATTAGAAATCTATATAGGAAATACAGAGTACTCTAGTAATCAGAGATATTTTACAAAGATCATGAACATTGACAATTAATTAAACTATCACATGCATCCAGAATTTGGGCATGCTTGAATTCTCCGTAGAGAAAAAAAAAAGAGACTAATATCTATTAATACATCTTCTATGACTGTTGAAGGAGGAGGTTTCAGCTCTTTTACAAGAACCTTATTACCTTTTCGACAATTAAGTGACTCTTGATCACATATAAGTATATAATTTCTTGAGCACTGTAAACATAGATGCTAAGGTAACAAGTACAAACAAAAGGTAGGATTTATATCAATATTCATGTATAAATTGGGGAAAAAAAATAAGTACGCATGATTTGTCAGCTTAATTAGATCTGTGCTTAAACAAAACATATAATTAATCTTCGTGCACAGGGACCATAAATCCAATTAACAATTCTTCTGGATTATTAGATGACATTTCCATCAAATAATCAAATGATTTACTCCCCCCCCCCCCCCCCCCCCCCCAGTCTAATTTGGGCATTGCGAAATCATCAGGATTCCGGACCCTTGAAACTGCACTTCGATACACAGTGAGAGACTGATTGTGTTTCAGTTCAATCAAATACTACTAATAAAACTTTAAGCACGCATATCTGTCACTGACGACATAAATCATCCGCCATATTCATTCAGAAATTGACATGAGAAAACTAAAATTATGTTCATCAAAAGATTCTTTGACAAACTGAAAGCTCCACCACGATGCAAATCGAGCAGGAAAACAATTCATCAGTACAAATTGAACCAAATCTCAGATATCAATCAACAACATCTTCCCACATACATAATCACCGTTTCTAAACCATAAGTTTTCTAATTCTAGATCTCTCCGCATCTTTTTCACCCAAAACCAAGCACATATGCTCTAAACAGTTTACATTCAGCAAAAAAGCATGTTTACTCAAAGATTTCAACTGCACCCTGATTGATCTCAACTTTCAATTTCCACAATTAGAATCAATCTGACCTTGATTATATAAGCAATAGCACCTTATTATTCCTTTTCCCCCTATCCAAGATCATGGAACCAGTTAAAAGCAATACGAAACATAAGATCACAGATCTTCGAAAGCCACGAACGACTGAATGCACAAAAAAAAAAAAAAAAAAAAAAAAAAAACGCAGCGAGATTCACAGGAATTGCTGAAACAAAAAAAATGGAGGAAGCGAGAATTACTTACCGTCAGATCAGTGGAGAGTTGAAGTTAAGTGCATTGTTAGGGGGTCCATGGAGCAAGATCCGAGGAAGGATGGCGTTTTAGTTTTCAACCGAAAAACATAAACAGCCAAAGCGTGATGGATTACTCCACCACCATCTTTCTCTTTAATTTTCTTATGGGGGTTAGAGAGGTTTCAACTGTTCACACTAATCTTTTTCCCCATCAATAAATGGGATTAATTGTAAATTAAATGACAATTTTGTAAATCAGAATCTAATCTAAATTTTAAAATATTGATAAACAAAACTCCAATATGATATTTGGTTGCAATTCGAACCAATAAATAATTTTTTTATTGTCCAAAAATAATACTTCACTTGCTTGACACTGAATTATTAACTGTATTAATATGTTTATCATCATTTTCTTAACTGAAATTTATGTTTTGGTTAGAATTGTAATTAAATGTTAAATTGAAATTTTATATACAAGGATTCAAAAGTTTTTATTAGATTGCAATTTACGAAAATGTTGAGATTTTATTTGCAACTAATCCAAGGGTATACTTGTTCATTTTATAAAACTAATATCATTATATGTATTTATTGATACAATAATATTTTTTTAGTATGATTTTAGTTTATAAATTTAATGATATCCGTGAACACATGTAATAATATAAATTTTACTCTATAAAACTTTTTCATAATAAATTTTATTATAGTAAAAAAGGAGTAATAGAAAAATGAGTAGGTGTCCTATAAAATTTATTCAATATATGAAACTGGTATTGTTACGTACATTCACTGATAATATTACATACCCTTACTAATACCATTACATAAGATACTGGGATTTCTTTTTATAAATCTAATGGTATCACCGTATCAGTGAATGTATATAATGGTATTAATGAATACATGTATTTTCAATATCTCATATTTAATTGTTATTTACCTGAACTGCCCCTTCCCTTACTCAATCGATATTTTCATAAATAACAATAAAATAATTTTTTTTATAATTATATATTTAATACACTAATATACTTACATCTTATATTATTACTTGAGTATGTATAGAATGAAATTGGTTCATACACGAATCATTGAAGAACATTAGTTGTTTTAATGAAGAGTATTAGTTGCTTTCACTTAAGGGTATTAATTTGTTTTCACTATACAACTAATACTCTTCAGTGAAAATAAATAATACCCTTCAGTGAAAACAACTAATATTTTTTAGTGAAAATAACTAATACCCTTCAATGGTTTATGTATTAACCATTTCCACCCTATACTTTGTCTTATTACTTTACACATACTCATTCATTTTTATTAATGAAATCCAATTTAATTTAAAATGTCAAACCGTAAACTAGTCATTAACTTGGAAGGGTGAGAATCCATATCCATCCATACTTTAATATAGACCAAGCATGCTCTGCCTATGTGGCATGCTTGGTTGTTCTCCCTTTATTGTTATCTCTTTTCCCCTTAATTTGTGTTTTTAATTTTGATCGTGACCGTTACCATGTATATGTGTGATCTCGTCCGTCCGTGTTGATCACTTTCTTCTATAAATTGTTATTTGTATCAAGCTTCTCATTGCTATTATACATTCGGTGATTTTGATCATCGCCTTTCACCGGAAAAATACTAAGACGATCTGCAGACGCTTCTAAGCGGGGAGATGGCGAATCAGAACACGTGCCTACGAATTTGCCTACAAAGAAAACAACACGCGCCGATTCTTCGGAGGCAGGTTGAAGCGAATCTCGCACCACGTCGGAAATATCATCGCGATGGTGAATAAATTGAAGAAAAAAGGCAAGAGGAAACTGTCCGGCACCAATTTCCCCGAGTTAGACACAACGCGCGACGGTTACCCGTCGTAGCTGAAGATAAACGACCAAAAATTGTTGCAGGCGGCAGTGAACGAGAAATTTCTAAATTTACAAACCATTAGTAGGAACAATTATCAATCTCACTCTAATTTACCAAATTATACAATTAATTCGAAGTGACATACAAAATTTTCTTAATTTATCAAATTATAGTTGACTTATATTTTAAGTATCAAAATCTATCAATTTACCAATTATCAATCATGCACGATAATTAGGCAATTTAGGTATTTAACAGATTGTGATCAATACATATTAATTGTGAATCACAAGAAATTACTTTAAAACCACACGACCAATTGTGGCGAAGGACGAGAGCAGCAATGGATGCGCTGAGTGCAGCAATGGATGCGCTGAGTGCAGCGACGAAATCTTGGTATAACTGAGCAATATATATATATATACTAGTGCTAAACCCGCGATTATCGCGGAACTGTATATAAAATTTATGGTAAAGTTATTAATTAATTTATTTTAAGTATTATAAATGATAAATGTGGTTACTATTATTATTTTAATTATTCAATATTTTTATTGTATTTTTTAAAATGTTAGCTAATAATAAATAATTCAATTTCAATGACAATAAACTATAAATTCATGACATCTATTATTGATCAAATGTTTAGAAAATAATGCTTACAAATTGCGGAAAATCTCTCTATAAACAACATTTGTGGTGTATTTGGAAGGATTTCCTTTAGAATCAAGTGACAAAATCTTCAATCTTCTACTCGAACTAACTCCGGATACTGCAACATAAAGTTGACCATGAGTGAAAACAGGCTTGGGAAGATACAATCCAACAGTAGAAAGCGATTGCCCTTGACTTTTATTTATTTTCATGACAAAACACAGTAGAATTGGAAATTGTCACCTTGTAAAATATACCGGCATTATAGGATCAAAATTTATCAATGTGATTCTTGAAATGAAGACTTTATTTCCAATATTCCTTCCAGATATTATTTCAGTCTAGAGAATGTGGTTATCAAGTTTTGTGACGATCAATCTTGTTCCATTGCACAAATCGGATTTGTGATCAATACTTCTTAGTAACACTATAGACACTCCTTCTTTCAAGATCAGACGGTGATTTGACATTCTAGAACACCTAACAGAATTAAAAAAAATCAACTATAACCATCTGTCCATTACCTCCTTCTCGAAATTTAGAGACACAAATACTGTCTGAGCTTAAGTATACTTTAGTATCACCCGAAATCAGATAAAAACTTATCATTTATAAACTCCACATCTCAATGAGTAGGTGCAAGTATTGCTTTATCCTCAAAGTATTTATGTGTCCTTAAATTATCAATCAAGGATGGATAAATATTTTTTATTATAGATGCAATTGGAGCAACAACATCACAAATTAAATTATCTTTCAGAATCTCAATCTCAGTGACATCATCTTGCCTATTTCTAATTTTCTCATCACCAACTTTCAAATTCCACCTTGAGAAGTTAACAATATCATCATCATTTGAGGACGTATTTAGCTCAGAACGTTGTAATCTCATGTTCTTCGTCAATCTTAAATTCTTAATATTGAAAACAAATAAGATGTATTTAGTTTTTCAATAATAATTTTTAAAAAAAATATTATCATTTAATAAAAGATGCATAAAATACCTTGCAATGATCTCACAAATATGAAGCATTGATAGTTGAGTGCACAATATCCTCTCGACTTCCTTTGGGTATAACATGGAGTCTCTTTCTGAAATCTCTTCCAAGCACAATGATTTTACCACAAAAAGACATATCACTCATGGTTCCATCTAGAGATCTAAGAATATCCCTCAAGTTTATATCCAAAGCTAAATCTGTTAATCGTTGGTGTCTCATCTCATATAATAAGCTTTGTCTTCAATAATAGTTAGGACAAATGTGTCCCCAGCTTTATGTTACACGTGAAGGTCTCATCAATATTAAGCGGTATAACAAATCTTGAATGAGCAGTACGTCCGTCGGACAGAAGAGTGATGTTATTCCACTTGATGCAACATTAAGAACTATATTATCTTCCGAACGTATTGTTGCGGAGATCGTTCTCCAAATGAATGTCTTTCCAGTTTCACCATATCCGTATAAAAAGAAGACTCTTCCTTTTTGCAACCAAACAACTTCAAGTATTTCACTAACCACAAATTTTTGTTCTTGAGTTAGAGTTGAACTTAACTTGTCATATTCTTCTCTTTGTTCAGGCTGATCGTAATTCAATTCTTGTTATTTACTACATCTTTCTCAAACTCAAAATCTGGTACTGACATTGATGTATCTACTCAAAGTGGATCCATTCATCTGCAGTAGCTTATCAATTTTAATTAAAGCCAACTTGTTCAACTTTTCATTGTTAAGCTATAAATCTAAAAAAAAAATTACAAAAAAATATAATTGTAAATTATTTTTACAATCTAAATCAATTAATTTTTTTTAAAGATGTTATACCTGTAATATTCAATGTTCATCTTCTTTTATAGAGTATATCATCTGGCATACACTCCCACGTCTTTTCGAACACGGTTTCTGGAGAGTTCATTGAAGATGACATGAGAAGAATAATGAATAAGTTCCTCACGTGATGAGCGCTTGTCCAATAACTTGCCTCTGTTATCCCATCAATGTACTCAAGATCATCATCCAACAATCTCCTTGAATAGCAAGCATTCTTAAAGGTAACATACACAATATCACCTATGGTTCGTATCATCTCAAAAGATGTTGATTCGTTACTATAAGACAATAAGAGATACAAATAATACTCTTCACCAGCCCCCAATAGAACACTGTATAGTCTTCCCAGAGAAAATCTATTGAACTTTCTCTTTTCCCACTGATATTATTTTCTACCCCAAACATACATCTTTGGAAATTCCAGATTAGTCAGCTTCTTTGCATCCTCATCATCAGTTTTATTTTTATCCATCCACGCCAAGAACATTGATTTACCTGAAGTTAGTCTTTCGAGTACATCATCAATGTAATCTTCATCTCGAAAAATAACTCTCTGTTGATTAGGAAGATGAAAATCCAATCTCATAACCGCTGGATACCTATAATGTATATCGAACTGAAGAGTTCTCCAAACTGCTTCACACGGAGATATGTATCTGCATTTTACGAAATTTTCCACTTCGCCTTTTGATTTTTATTCACCTTTGTGGCCCCTTTCTTCTCCACATTAGCTATAACCCATCGACTCCTTTATTGATATACTTGAACAAATACTTGATGAATTTATACCTATTGCACCACTCAACATTTATATTACCTTGATACCTTCGCAATAATATTGGACTGTAAAGAACTACAAAACGGTTATCCAAATGAACAATTCCTTTATCAACAGTGACCCCTGTACTTCTTCTTCTATACAGTGGGAAACCTTCGTCATCAACATATGTAAACTCATTATAACTCTTTGGGAAATTCTTTGAGCAAATGTTGTTGACCATGCAAGGAGAATTTATTTTCACCAATCCACAGGGTTAGTGAATCATGTAGTCACTTACCAAATCATACAAAATACAACATCATCTTTATCTAGTATTTCTACAGATATGATACGGTCAACATCCTTCGGATTTGGAATTTTGTTTTCATGGTTTAGAAACAAAAGAATTTGAGCATGTAACAATCCTCTTTTCTGAAATTCCACTGAGTATAACACTACAGATTGAAAATATTTGAATCAAGTTATATACTAAAATAATTTAATAGAAATATAAAGTTATTTTATTCATGAAAGATAAATATTATGGAGCTAAAATTTTAATAAATATAAAAAGATAAACTTACATGCATCAATTTTTTCAAATATTTGAAGTTCATTAAACTCCTTCACAATACGATCAAGTTTCATCTTAAACATTCTATAGAGAATATATGGCCTATCAACAGATTCAAGACCTTTCTCATTTAAGAATCTTGTAATCTGGGGCCATTTTAGATTGCAAGTAATTGTGATAAATAAATTTGGGTAAGAAAAACACTTGCGAAGTGTCATGACATCTTGAAAATTTTGAATCATATACCTAGGTCTTTCTGTGAAGGATGCAAACATTATTCTTTTACCCGTAGAAGATGGATCCACATCACCTCTATCAACTGCAATTTTCATATCATTCACTCTGCTAGACCTTAATTTAACTTGATTAAATTTTATAAATAACAACCTTTCCGACTCAATCGTAGTATATGAATCCACCAAAAATTGCTGAAAAAGTCTCTTAGATAGGAATAAAGTTTGTTTCATTATTATGCTCGTGTATCCTAAACGAAAAGAATTCTCGCATTGTTAGTCTGATTTTTTTTCTTGTTGTAAAACCAGCATCATTATGAACCACATCAATCCTATAAACATCCTCGTCATACAAGAACAATAAATGATACTGTAATGGAACATAAGATGGATGTAGTTCACTTATTCTTTACAATTCACCGCTACGGGTCTTTTAGTATCAAATCTCTTTTTTCCATAGCTGCATTATGTCCCCTGGAATAAGAGCTACAACTTCAGAAGCAGTAGGAAGGTTATAAACTCTTCCAACTGAACTCCTTCTTTCTAGCAAATTTAATCACAAATTTGGCTCACCTCCAGACATAATACTTTTCCTTGCGAAATTGCATGCAAATGGATTGAAAGTATCCACCATCCTCTTAAGTTCACCAACAATATTATTATTCAGTTTATCCTTCAATCTCCTCAAGTACAAATAAAAAAATTGAATTGATTAAAAAAATTAATTATAATTATTATATTTTATAATTTGTTCAACTAAAATAATACAAAATATAAAATATATAGTAAGAATCAGACTCATCACAATGCGAGAATTTTTTTCCTTTATTGATTCTCATTTCGTCTAAATCTTCTAATTTTTTTGGTGAATCTATACATCTCAATATATTGTTTATATTTTTCTTTTGTAGGATAAGAATCTATGCATCTCAAGGTATTGTAAATTTCATCAATTCATCTTTCGTGTGAATCTGTATTTCTTTTTTGCAGGATATGAATCTATAATTGTCAAGGTATTTATATTTTATTTTATGTTTTTGATCATTTAATTGTATTAATTTAATCCGCATCTTTTGCTTAATCTCTTTTACTAATGATTATTTCAATATATATTATTATAATTCTTTAAATAATAATTTTTATGCTTATTTATATTTCTATAAATAATAATATTTATGTTGATTATAATTTAATTTGAATGTTATAGATACATCAAAATATACCTTTGATATTTTCAATTGATTAACAAATCTGTTTTTTTTAAATCGATAATAATGTAAATTCTTGACTATTTTTTTAATATGATGAAAACTTTCTTAATCATTCTTTATAGATAAAACATAAGCATCGAACCTTGGAGAATAAATTTTAATACGATGAATCATTTTGAAAATAATTTATATTTTTTATATTTTTAATAGTTGAATACTTTCTACTATGTAAAATTCTGATTTTTTTTAAAATTCAAATATTTATTAAATATGTTAATATTGTTGCTCTTAGTTTTTTTTAAAGGAAAAAATGACTCTTTTCAAAATATGTGATTTAATATTGTAAATTCATACATCAATCAATATATATCTTAATTATATACTTTATTTATTTATATTAATTTTAAATTTAATTTTATGCTATTATTTTTGTATCATTGAATATAGATTACTTATATTAGGTAAATTTGACTTTTTTATAAAACATGTATTTTAATTAATCTTAATTTATATATTATCTAAACACATCCCATTTTTATGAATATATAAATATAGACTAATTATATTAGGAAAAGTTGACTACTTTTTTATAGTATGATTTAAGTCATATATTTTCGAATTACATAAAATATTAGGTAAATTTGACTCTTTATAAAACATGTGTTTTAATCAATCTCAACTTATAATTTGTCTAAATACACTCTATTTTTATGAATAATTAAATATAGATTTCATAGATGTCATAATTTTTTCCTTTCAATTGGATTTCATAGCTTATAAATAATGTTGCATAGTGATATAAAGAGATTCGACTTTTTTTTTTTTTAATTGGATGAATGTATATTGTAAGTTGAGAATCTTTGTGAAAATATTATTATTTTAATATATAAAAGATCACATGACGTAGTATTTTGAAATTTAATATTTTGGAATGTAATTTCGAAATTAGGGACTATATCATCATATTATATTAGTCAATTTTTTTCTAATATAATTAATCTTTTATCAATAAATTTAAAATTGATGTAAATAAGTAAAGTATATAATTAGTTTAAATTTATATATTGATTGGTGTATGACTTTATAGTTAAATCACATGTTTTAAAAAGATCAAATTTTCCTAAAAATATTGAAGACATTAAATTATTTTTGAATTTAAAAAATAATTAGAATTGTTACTCAGTTGAATTTATCAAAGACATATTTTGGTTGTATATATAACATTCAAATTCATACACAAAAAATTATTTATTATTAATGAATCATGATCGATTTTTTTTTTTAAAAAGATATCCACCATCCAAAAATAGTTGAAAAATATTAGTTTGAAGAATACATTATTTACTTATTTTGTTTTTAAAGATACCACTAACCAAAAATTTAGGATTTAGGAATGTAGGATAATATAAAATTACCTAATAAATTATCTTACTAAATTATCATTCAAAATTAGTCAACTTTTCCTAATATATTCAAATTGAAATTTAAAATTGATTAAATAAGTAAAGTTTATAATTATTATAAATTTATATATTGTTCCTAATATAATTATTTCAAATCTAATCTTTTAAAATAATATATAAAATATATCCATCATCCATATTTGTTAAAGATCCGAATAATTAATATTTTATAAAGAGTCTAATATATATTCCTAAAATATTTTAATATTCTTATATTTGATATATTCCTAATATTCGTATAATTAATTATTCCAATATATATTCGTATATTTGATATATTCGTATATTTTAAAATATTAGTATAATTAATTAAAATATTTAAATATTCGTATATTTAATTATTCCTAATATATATTCGTATAATTATTACATAAAATATTAGGTATTATTTGAATACTCGTATAATTAATATTTTCGAATTACATAATATATTTCGAAAGATATATTCATCATCATCCAAATTTGAACGATTCTTCATCATTATAGAATTAAATAAAAATAAAAATTATAACTTCTCATAAAGAATATAATTTATAGAATTTTAAATAATACATTGAATAGTAATTAATATATTATAATGTTAAAAAAAATCTAATTTTTAACATATAATCAATGATTCTTCATCTTCACAATAAAATTGATCTTCCACTTCGTCTTCATATGAAAAATTGATCATCCACTTCATCTTCATTGTTGATGTTCAATCCTAAATATATAATTAAAAAAATCACACAATAATCATTTTCATACGAATAAAATAAAATTAAACAATTATTAATAATAAAAAAACAAAAATCAAATAATTAGTAAATAGAGTAAATACCTTTAGACACGTAGAAATTTGTATTCCTCCAAATCACAAAAAAAAAGTGAGTTTAAGGAAATAATCATTGGTAGAAGAGATTAGACAAAATATGAAGAAGAAGAAGAAGAAGAAGAAGAAGAAGAAGAAGAAGAAGAAGAAGAAGAAGAAGAAGAAGAAGAAGAAGAAGAAGAAGAAGAAGAAGAGGAAGAAGAAGAAGAAGAAGGAAGAAGAAGAAGAAGAAGAAGAAAGAATTGGGATAGGATGTGGAGAAATTATTGTAATTGATTTTTGGTTGTGTGAGATACATGGTATATATAGAGGAAATGTGAAAAAATCAATGGTCAAGATTAGATTAGATATTAGGATTCAATGGCTGAAAATAGTTTTAAAAGTCAATGAATTGGGTGAATGAGAGGAGAGTATTTTTAAAATAGAGGCTTGAGAGCTTGCCACATAGGATTCCAAAACTTTGTCTTTATAATATATTAAGATATTAATTTGTTTCAACTGCTGTAGAAAATAATAATAATCATGATAACATTTGTTTCTACTTTCCTATTAATGGGAAATAAAAATTTATATTATGATTGATTGAGAAATTGTTAGTTTGCGCAATTATAAGTTCTTCTGTATATTTATGTTCTTATTATATATGTAAAATGTAATTAGTAAATAAATTATCATAATTTTCCTCTAATTCGGTTACATAGTGTAAATTTGGTAAAAAGTTAATAAATAGTAACAACTACAATGATACGTAGATTTGGTAAAGAGTTAATAAATAATGACACCATAATAAGTCATACCGTATATATCCTAACCATAAATATATAATTAAATATGTTAATGTAATATTATATAGTTGACCTTCATTTAATCCATAAATACTGAATTTAATACTGATAATTAGGATTATGAGGATTATTTAAATAGTTATTGATGAGGGATTTATTTTTAACCTTATTTATGATACCAATTATAAATATTTGAGGAACTTTAGTGTTTTGTTAAACTTGTCTTAAATTCATAACTCCTTGATTTTCGCCACTATTAAATTTTATATGTGGTGTATTTCATGATCGTTAAAAGTATTATTCACTGTCAAATTTCATATGTAGTATTATTTCATTTTATCCGTGAGAATAGTACACATTCATATTGAGAATTTATAATGGTTCAAAATTTGTATTAAGATAAATTAATTTTTTTTTATTTAAGTATAAAAAAATATCTTTTAATTAAGTACATATATAAGTAGAGGAAATACTAATAAAAGTATTATAAAGTCTCATAATCATGGATAGGGCTTTGTTGTTTTATACCAAATTAAAAAAAAATTGTAATATTTAAGACTAATTAGTTTTTTTGTGATGTATATAATGAATAGTAAAAATAATAAAAAATTGTATTACACAATTTTTTTTTATAAAAGAATTTATTTAAGCCCGCGAAACTCGCGGGGATATAACTAGTAATTGTATAAACTGTTCGCAGGAAAATTTATGTTGAAAAATATAATACACACTTACATTAAGAATGAAAAGGTAGGAATAAAATAACGAATGCGAAAAATCAAAATAAGTTGGGTTCGGTTCGGTTCGGTTCAACAGTTAATGGAGTTACTATGTTACGAAACTTTCATAATTCTCCAAAAATGCCATTTCTTGTTCCTTTGTATACTATTGCCCACGTGGCATAAATAATAACTTAACAAATTCTTATATGCACTCAATTACCTAACATGCACGAGAGATGCAAGTCGAGCACTTAGTGCTCGAGTGGAATCCAGTCGTGCACTAGTGCACGACCACGTATGGTCGAGCACTTTTTGCTCTCGGGAAGAATGGGGTGCTCGAGTTGGTTTTGCTCGTGCACTAGTGCACGAGTAAGTGCACGACCTGTCGCGTTTTTGGCCCATTAACTCCCGATTCGACCCGTTGCTTATATATACCCCTTCCGAACACGTTTTTTAGGGGGACTTGATAATATTCTGAGTTTTGAGAGAGAGGATGAGGAGAAGAGACGAGCAAGTTTACAATTACGTTTTTTGAGGTTTTCTTACGAATTCACGTCACGATTTTACTTTTTAGTTTCGTTTCTTCCTGTCTTTTGTTCTTAAATACGTTGAGACTTCGTTTTGTTTAATTAATTTCAGTTTATTCTTTTATATCTCAAAACCCTAGTTCATGTTCGATCTTTTCTTCGTTATAATTACCATGTTCATGTTCGTTACTTATTTAATTGCTTTAGTTTACGTTAAACCTATGTCTAGCTAAAACCCTTGCATGCTTGGGGTAGGATGAACTCGTAGAAGTAGGTTGTGGGTACGTAATTAGGGTAACTTGTGACGTTAGGTTTTAATTCTCTTGGTTAATGAATTCTTAAAATTAATCTAGACTTTACTTTTGAATTTCGTTCAAAAGGTGTTAGAGAGAGGACAACCGTATCACTCTTTAACAACGAGTAGACTTAACTAGAGGGTTTAGGAAAGGTTAATTCATCTACCAGTTTAGCGAAGGAGGACGACCGCATCACCTTAGTTAAATCAGGGTCTCATTAATTAAGCACAATCTATTAACTTGTTAGTGGATTAGTGAAGTCGAGTGTTAGGGTTTAGAATCTTGAGCTTTCACCTTGCATTCTTTTACTTAGGTTATTTCTGGCGCGTCACAGTTATTTTGATTATGTACCTGCTCCGTTAGTATACATAGGGATTCTTATCCTAAGCATCACCATCTCTTACTTGAAAACAAACCGTAGTTAATTCATCTTCTTTAGTTTGTTAGTATAATTAGTATTTTAGTTGTTTTAATTAATCTTTCAAAAAAACCCAAAAAACATTACACTCATATTAGATACGACGCGTAGATCTTCAGGGATCTGTTCGTATACACCCCATCTCGTGGGTTCGATATACTTGGCCGTTATACTTACTCTTACTACAGTGAACCCGTCCGCTTGCGGGGAAGCGACTAGTAGAAGTTAGTGTAATTCGCTTCAAGTCAATGGCACCGTTGTCGGGGATGGCGTTGTATGCTTTTGAATAGGACTTGTAGATAGCTTAGTAGTTAGTAGTGAGTGATTTTATTTTCTGTTTTTTTGTATTATTTCGTGCATATTCGGCAGTTGCGTTTTGATTCTTCTGTTAGTATTTCAGGTTTATGAGAACACGCTCACAAGGCAATACGAGCGAAGAGAGGTTACCTGCAGATCCTGAGACAATAGCAAGAAGAAACCGAGCCTTTTTACAAAGGATGAATGCTGCCGGAGGGAAAGAACCGATGGACATCACTAATGAGTTGGACGATGTCGAGAATGAGTTCAATCAGGCATTGAACCGGGTTGACGGCACTGACAGCAATACTAGCAAGAATCAAGATCCGTTAGGAGAGAGCCAGAGCCAAAACCCGGGTACTCAGAACCAAAACAGCCCAGCTCATAACATGGTCCAAAATCCTCATCATAACCCTGCTTACCCACATCCTAACCTACCGCAAAATAACTTACCCTATCCACCCTACCCATACCCACCGTATCCTTACCCACCATACCCGTATCCTCCACCTCCAGTCTATAATCAACCACCTGTTTACCCACCACCACCCCAACAAGTACCAGTACCTGCTGCTAATCCTCAACACGTTCCTCAGAACGTAGATCATAATATGGCTATTCGAGGGAGGTTTGCAGCGCAGCCACATCGATACTATGATGGAGTGGCATTGCCTCCTGTTGAGGCAAATAACTTCTCGATTTCCCCGGGAATTCTAAAGCTGCTGACCGAAAATCAGTTCAAGGGGGTGATCGGGAAGGAGAATCCTCACACTCACCTGAGGAGTTTTCTCATGATAGCCTCCACATTCAATTATAATGGCATGTCTGAAGATGCCAAGAGGCTTAGGCTGTTCCCATTTTCACTGACGGGAATAGCCAAAGAGTGGTATGACAACACGCTCCCATGGGGAGGTGTAACCACATGGGCTGAGCTCGAGCGTCTGTTCCTCGAGCGATTCTACCCTCCATCGAGAACGATTAAAACAAGAATTGAGATCTCTTCCTTCCGCCTGAAGCAAGGAGAGGATTTACACCAAGCATGGGAGGGATACTCAAATATGCTGATAGAGTGCCCGCAGCACGGGTATAATGAGGGAGATGTGATGGTGTTCTTCTACAGTGGAGCCAGCAAGGATGGCCAAGCCCATTTAGATGCATGTGCGAGTGGAGCTTTTCTGAACCAAGGGATACAGAGATGTAGAGAGATCGTGGACAACATTGTCACGAATGCCGGTGCATGGAACGAGGATCCTGAGTTCCAGAGAGTTTGCAAGTTGGAGGAGAAAGAAGGTGAAGGAACGAGAAGGCTGTTGATGGCCATGATGGAGAAGATCAACAACCTCGAGTTGGGGAAGAATTTGGTTGGAGAGCATGCAGCAGAGAATGATAGAGTAGACCAGCTAAGTGGACAGCAAGAGGTAGCCAATTACATGGGAGGTCCGTATTACAATCAGAATGGCTACCAAGGTGGAAACCAGTTTGGAAGACCTTCTTATGGTCAGTCATTTGTACCTCCAGGGCCACAGCCGCCTCAAAATCAATGGAGAAACACACAAGGGTTTCAAGGAGCCCAGCAGCCTCCTCAAAACACATGGAGGAAAAATGAGAATTTTTCATATGCTAACCCAAAAACTGGTATTACTATTCCTGCAGGTGTTGATCCGGGGTCTAAACCTCCTGGTGGAGAAGGCGGTGCATCGACCGAGGAGATGTTGAGAGCTATTCTACAGAAGGTGGAAGAAGGAAGTAAGAGGTTGTCATCCTTAGAGTACGATGTGAAAGAGTTGCATAAAAAGGGTGATCAACGTGATCAAGAGCTCCAGAAGATGAACGTTGAGTGAGCCGGTTCACTTCTATAGAGTTCCAGATGAGCCAGATTGCAAAGTCGTTGAATAGAGAGCCGGGAAAATATCCTTCCATGCCGGAGGGGAACCCGAAAGAGCATTGCAAGTCGATCCAGCTTAGAAGTGGAACCAACTATGAAGGTCCTCAGATGCCTGCTGATTCTGAGACGCCTCAAGTTGAGAAGGGAATAAAAAGTGAAGGGATTGAGAAGAAGGTTGAGGGTGAAAGCACTCAAGCGAGCGAAGAGCTTGAAGAGGAAGGCATTGAGAAGGGTGAGAGAGTTCCTAAGTGGAAGAAGGCAAAGGAAGCAAGGGAGAAAGTGAAAGAGACCGAGAAAGATGAATGGGGGGTACCCAAATCTGTGATACCCGTCCCATATCCACAACGCTTCATGAAAAAGAAGCTTGATGAGAAATTCGCTAAGTTCCTTGATATGTTTAAACAATTGCATATTAATATCCCTTTTTATGATGCTTTGGAACAGATGCCCAATTATGCCAAGTTTTTGAAGGACTTGATCGCGAAACGACGGCGAGTGGATGAGCCGAAGTTGGTGCAGTTGAACCACGAGGTGAGTGCATTAGTGCACAAGGCGCTTCCTCCAAAGCTGAAGGATCCCGGGAGCTTCACCATTCTTTGTGATATTGGGAACGGGATCAAGAAAGGAGCGTTGTGCGACCTCGGAGCGAGCATTAATTTGATGCCGTTGTCGCTTTTCAAGAAGTTGAAAGGTGGTGAACTTCAACCCACAATGATGACGCTTCAACTTGCCGATCGGTCTATTACTCGACCTCAAGGTGTGGTTGAAGACGTCCTCGTGAGAGTTGGAGATCACATTTTTCTAGCCGACTTTGTAGTCCTAGAGATGGAGGAAGATGAGCACGTGCCCCTGATCTTGGGAAAACCGTTCTTAGCTACGGCGGGGATGGTGCTAGACGTGGCAAATGGGAAGATTACGTTGAAGGTTGACGATCAAGAAGTGAAGATTTCCTTATATGAAGCCATGAAGCACCTGAAGGAGGATGAGAGTTTGTATTGCATGGATGTCATTGATCCGAGTGTTGAAGACACACCTCCTATCCCTAATCCTTCTCATATTCATGAATTTTATAATCCTTCACTTGATAATTTAACCCATGAGCGTTATGATCTTGATTATCTTGATAGGGATAAAGTGAAGAAGTTGAAGGATGAAGAGGTGAAAAGTGTGGACGTGATCCAGTTGGAAGGAAAATGAGGAGTTAATAAGAAAAAATCCAAATTCAAGAACCTGTTTGGTAAGACGCCTCCAGATAAAGGTGAGAAGGAGTTGAGACCCATAACACTTGGGGATGAGAAGGAAGCAAAAGAGTTCATGATGGAAGGACATCAAGGAAAGGAATGCAACCACCACTCTTATGAGAGTAAGGGAGGTAAATTTGAGTATGATGTCCCATAAGCTCCTTTGAGCTCGGTCCGGCATGAGGACCTTAAAAATAGCGCTGAATGGGAGGCAACCCATTTTTATTTGCTTTCATTTGTTTTTAGTGTCTTTTTATGTTATTAGGGTGTTAGGAATCGTAAGTTTTAACCTCGTACGTGAGAGTTTGTTTTGTAGGCTTGTCTCGATGGAGTACTCAAAAGAGAGGAACTCAAGCAAGGGAAGGTGCAACATTGTTGAGAGAAACTGAATTGTTTGGTTGAGGTAACCACAACCCCAAACTTAGACCTCTTCGCAAGGTCGAAGTTTGGGGGGGTGGAGTTTTTCTATGTTTCTTGTTACATTGCACCGGAGCACCCCTATCTTTGAGTGTGTTGGTCATTTGTCTTGAGATGCTCCTCGGAGTGATTTTGATTTGAGTCGCTATGATTTATTTCGTGTTTATTGACCCCTTCTACTTATTAGTTGCCTTTCTTTGAGCATGTTTGATGAGTAGAGTAGAATTGTGGATTAGAGTTAGAGACTTTGTTGTGTGAGTGTTTGAGCTAGAGTGGATTTGAGATAGAACTTGTATGCTTGTGAATTTTTCTTTTTGAGTGCTTGTGTGATAAGAGTGAGAATTCACTAGGACTAGCATGGATGTGAAAGTCGTGAGATTTGAGCCTTATGAGATTTCGATATATGAATGAATCTCTTCGTTTGTGAGTGAATCATCACCTTAGAGGATGCTAGAACTTGTGTGGGCTCTTGCTTCTTGATTGTGTCCAGTTTGATATGCCGAATAGGATCTTAGGCCATCTTTGATTTTATTAAGTCACTTAGCCAAAATTTTCCTTACCAATGACATTTATCCCTTGTTAGCCCCTTTGAACCTAAAGCCTATTTTATTTGCTAGCACATTTTAAACACTATTCCAATTTCTAAGCCCTTTTGTCCAAATTTGAGTGGAGAATAGGAAAGTGTGAATGTGAAGGGAGTAAATTGAGTTAAAAAAGAAAAAGGTTGTTTGTTGAGTGAATATGAGAAGAAGGTGTGATGAAGATATGAGTTGTGGGAAAAAGAAAAAAATTGAGAATGAGCAAAAGAAAAAAAAATGAGCTCATGTGTTTGTGCGAAAAAGAAAAAAAAAAGTGAAGTGATTGAAAAAAAAAGTGAAAGAGTGAGAAAAAAAAATTGAAGTATTGAGAGTATGGAATTGAAAGGGTGTTGATTGAACATGTTTGAAGTATTATGTTCCTAATCTCAAAGTGCCAAAGTTTGATTTTCTATTCTCCATTCACGTTAGTCACTTTACCCTATATGGTTATCCCACCTGTTCAAAGAGCTTACATTACAACCTTGAGAAAAGTCATTTTTGATTCGGCATTGATTTCTAGAGTACGGTCGAAGTCAAGAGCACTTACAAGCCTATGGCTGCCAATTTGTGTGATTGATTGTTTGAGTGAGTCCCTTGATCATTGTTATACACTTGTGAGGGAGAGAAACACATCGTAGAGTGCACATCCATGTTTGATTTTGGTGATTCTTGCTATTGTTGCATGAGTATGATGAAGGAGGGTGAGTGAGTATACTTGTGATTGATCTTTGAAGCTCGAATTCATATACTTGTATGATTGGATTCTTTGACTCATTCCTAACAATTTCACTTGACTTATTATTTCGTTGCTTGAGGACAAGCAACATGGTAAGTTTGGGGGGTTGATTAGGTGTGAAATTGTCATGATTCGTCACTCGAAATGCCCTAGTTTTGAGTATTTTTGATGAGTATTTAGAGTCATTTGAGTATCATTTTCATAAACTAATGAATTTGTCTCTTTGATGCTCATAGATGGATAGAGGGCGAAAAGAGGAGTTCGTAGGACTTTGAATCGACTCAAACGGACGCCCATATGAGAAGATATCGAAGAAATACGAAGAGTACTAGTTCGAGGGAGCAAAAGTATCATTGGAGTGCACAAGCTAGAAGAGCTCGAGCACTAGTGCTCGAGCATGTCGAGTATAGCGCACGAGAGATGCAAGTCGAGCACTTAGTGCTCGAGTGGAATCCAGTCGTGCACTAGTGCACGACCACGTATGGTCGAGCACTTTTTGCTCTCGGGAAGAATGGGGTGCTCGAGTTGGTTTTGCTCGTGCACTAGTGCACGAGTAAGTGCACGACCTGTCGCGTTTTTGGCCCATTAACTCCCGATTCGACCCGTTGCTTATATATACCCCTTCCGAACACGTTTTTTAGGGGGACTTGATAATATTCTGCGTTTGGAGACTGAGTTTTGAGAGAGAGGAAGAGGAGAAGAGACGAGCAAGTTTACAATTACATTTTTTGAGGTTTTCTTACGAATTCACGTCACGATTTTACTTTTTAGTTTCGTTTCTTCCTGTCTTTTGTTCTTAAATACGTTGAGACTTCGTTTTGTTTAATTAATTTCAGTTTATTCTTTTATATCTCAAAACCCTAGTTCATGTTCGATCTTTTCTTCGTTATAATTACCATGTTCATGTTCATTACTTATTTAATTGCTTTAGTTTACGTTAAACATATGTCTAGCTAAAACCCTTGCATGCTTGGGGTAGGATGAACTCGTAGAAGTAGGTTGTGGGTACGTAATTAGAGTAACTTGTGACGTTAGGTTTTAATTCTCTTGGTTAATGAATTCTTAAAACTAATCTAGACTTTACTTTTGAATTTTGTTCGAAAGGTGTTAGAGAGAGGACGACCGTATCACTCTTTAACAACGAGTAGACTTAACTAGAGGGTTTAGGAAAGGTTAATTCATCTACCAGTTTAGCGAAGGAGGACGACCGCATCACCTTAGTTAAATCAGGGTCTCATTAATTAAGCACAATCTATTAACTTGTTAGTGGATTAGTGAAGTCGAGTGTTAGGGTAAAGTATTAGGGTTTAGAATCTTAAGCTTTCACCTTGCATTCTTTTACTTAGGTTATTTATGGCGCGTCACAGTTATTTTGATTATGTACCTGCTCCGTTAGTATACGTAGGGATTCTTATCCTAAGCATCACCATCTCTTACTTGAAAACAAACCGTAGTTAATTCGTCTTCTTTAGTTTGTTAGTATAATTAGTATTTTAGTTGTTTTAATTATACTTGGCCGTTATACTTACTCTTACTACAGTGAACCCGTCCGCTTGCGGGGAAGCGACTAGTAGAAGTTAGTGTAATTCGCTTCAAGTCATTGTTGTTTCTTGCAACATCAGAATTTGCCCTTTTTCAAATGACAAACATTATGTAATCGGATGTTGGAACGAATGTTATGACATACATGTTGAAGATCTAGAACATTCTATAAGGATTTGAAAGATAGATTTTGCACCGGATGTTACAACATGATGGTCACAACATCTAGAAGATTCTACATGAACATGGACGTTTTGAAACTTTCCACCTTATTTTGAAGGATCTAGATCATGTGGTTGCTATCAAATATTTAGAATAAAACCACCTAAATGGACATTTATTTGCAGAGATCATGAGAAGTAATATTTGAAGTTTATTCTATACCCATCTACTAGAATCTAATAACCGAGGCCTCTATAAATAGAGGACATGACTTCAATATCAGACAAGGAACAATCGATTATCAACTTATGAGTATTATTTTACAAAGTTAGTAGTTATTATTTCTTCCTCGTTTTTTGTTATTTTGAATGTGACAACATTCTTAGTAAAATTGGACTCTTTTATTTTCGACAAATACTTTATGAAGAGTGGTGATCTGAAAATATGAAGGTTGAAGAACAAAGAATCATTAGGAATGAATAATCGAGTACACCTACTCTGGTGCTGATCATTAGTTCAAATGTGATAGAGTCATTATTTCTTCATGTATGTTATGTCAAGGGGTTTAGTACATATCGCATAACAATAGATCAATCACTGTGTCAATAGATAGAGAGATCATTGATAGATTGATAGATCGACTTTGACGGTGTATTTTATACACTTAGTCATTTAGATTCAATAGGTGTATATTGAGTCTTGTCTCAATTGTGGAAGATATGTCTTGGAATTGTTCCACACACAATATTTTGTATTTGCTACTTACTTTGTTATAATGAAAGTTTCACAATGAGGCTCGCACAAACTATTTATAGCCTGGGGTAAAAGTTTATTTCATCTTGCAATAATGCGTTTTAGTCTTCCGTTGTATACTCTTTATATTATATTCTTCAGATTATCGTAATATTTGTTACAATTCATTACAACATCTATACTCAACACAAAATGCGGCGCACGATTCCCCCAACAAAGTTATCTAAAAAAATTTACATGGGTTAAGGAAAAGATACAAGAGAGGAAAAATAATTTCTTAACAATAGCTCCACCAATAAACTAGATCAGTATTTTAATTCACTAATTTTTAATGCAATAATCATGAAATTATAAAATTCATGTCCAAATAATAAAATTCGATTTAAATTACTTTAATTAATTACTTACACTCAATCACTATGACCAAGCCCAAAGAAAGATGTTATGTCCTGTTTTGGCAATATATAACACTAAAAAAATTTTAATCGGTCGAATATTGATAAGTATAACTTATATTTGTGGTTTTGTTGTCTATATTCTTCTTTTGAAATTGTTGGATACTGATGCAACCTTTGATGAGGTTGTTAAGTGAGCGGAAGTTGGATTTGTAGTGCATGATCACAATAGAAGGTTAGTGTTGGTTGTCACTCAACCAATTATGTTGCTAATTTTTGTGTTTGTTGCGGAACTTCAGGCTATTAAGGCGACTTTGAAGAGATGTGTTGAGTTGGGACTGGAGAAGGTCAAAGTTTATTTTGTTTCTCTGCAATCTATGCAATCAGTTAGAGGCGAGTGAAGTTATTTAAGTGAATTCAGATTTCTTATTCAGCAGGTGCAACATGGTTTTGCACGGTCAAAGTTTTTGAGCTTGATGAATATTTCTCGTACCGATAATATAGTAGCGCATCGCTTAGCTCATCATTTTTATTTTCTACTGATTTCTCAACCACCTAGTCTGTTTGGGGAGGGACTGAGCTTCAAGACTGGGGTAGAGAATGTTGTATGTGGAGATATTTCTATTTGAATAAAATATCTTTCCTTGGCATTGAAGTAGCCCGTTGTAAGGAAGACCAATTTCTATCTCAACATAAATATATTGTTGAATTACTGCATCATCATAAGCCTGTATCCACTCTCTCTTCTTCAAAGTCAGGTTCTTCCACTGGATCAGTAGACCTCATGGCATACATAAGTATTATTGGAAGCCATTAATATCTCTTATTCATTCACCTTTGTTGACGATAGTTTCTAATCACGTGGATTAGTGGCTGTTTTTAGTTGCTAATTAGATCATCAAACAATTATGTGTGATTGATCACTACCGTAAATAGTAAATACGATTGTTCGAATTTAAAAAAGATAAATATGTGTATTGATTACATATTTAGTTAGTATGTGTGTAGATTGCTTCTTCAGGCCACCTCCTACTTGGAGGACTTGTATAAATACTTTGATTTTTAATGAATAAAGCAAGTACAAATTCACAAATACATCTAAACTTTGTCTACATACACTCAAACACCTCACTCTACAGTCTACACACATATGAACTAAATACGTAATCAATACACGTATTTATCTTTTTTAAACCCGAACAATCATATTCACTATTTACGGTAGTGATCAATCACACGTAATTGTTTGCTGATCTAATTAGCAACTAAAAACATCCACTAATCCACGTGATTAGAAACGATCGTCAACAACCCTGACGTTGTCTTCATGGTCAATCATCTTGCCCAGTTCATGTCTCAACCGACCGTCGATGATTGGGGTGTTGTCAAGCGCCTCTTACTCTATTTTAAAGGAATACTATGTTGAGTTTGCTGGGACGAACACCATGTTCGACGCAGTGGAAGAATAAGATTCACCAACAATGAATCTGAAACATGGTTTTATAACATAACCATAAAGGTTAAATAAACAAGAAATTCTTATAGTGCTTCACAGATGGATTCCTCAACTATGGTATCCACGTAATCCTCGTCTACGAACTCGCGATCAAATCGCTAGTATGAAATCTCTAGTGGAATTCGCTAGGAGAATTCAACGCTAGAGATCTATAGAGAAACTATTTTCTGACGTGACTTCAATGAGTCTCCAAGACTCATATATATAGTAGAGAGTTTCATAAAATCCTAAATGATCCCATAGTTATCTATTTAATTGACCTAGTTAAAATATCCAATATTAAAAAGACACTTTACTATATATATAATAATATATTATATTATTATGATATCATCTTTATTTTTTAAATTAAATATTAATAATTCCATATAATATAATTATTATATTTCTCTATAAATTAAATATTATGATCAATAAAAAATTAAACCAATCCAAATTTAATTCGTAAGCACGAATTACTTGTTGTGTGACCTATAGGCACTCACATGTCAAGTGATTAGTCAAACTAATGGTTTTAGTCGAACCCTAGACAATAAACCAGACAATCTCAACATATGAGGTACGTTGCAAGGAAATGACAACAACCTGTAATGTGAAGCTTATAGTGATAATGTCCTTTCATTCACGAATACCCTGATTAGGTCTAGAACATGATGATGTGTCTACTCAGATAACTTAATCACGTTATCTCATTTTACTAATTGATCATGTTGTCGCATTTGGATATCATTCCAAATGCCACGTGCATTGACCATTGGCTAATGATTCAATTAGTTATGAGAAGACGAATATTCTCTCCAAATCTATTTGAGGAATGAATCTTATTCTTGGCTCAACTACCACATGTACTTCGTGATGTGCCCAACACATGCCATAACTACCCCGTTTAGAGTGAAAGCGTCGATTATGGTCAAAACCCATCACTCCGCACATGTCGTGCGTATTGACCTCAAGTCGGTGGACTATTATACTACTCCACAAATCGATATTCCTGTAGACACGTAAATAGAATACACCAAACATTTTCTCGGTTAGGTATGTCAATACTCTCCAAAGTATATGTTCATCCATCATGAGATACCTAGTCTCTTGTAATTGCGAGAGCCACTACACCCATTAAGAGTATGATGCAGATCGTGCACCAATCTCAATCGCATCATCGATATCCCATTCTCGATGATCATTGTTTGTGGCTACTTTAAGAACAGTGTCATAGTCATTTGAGTCTCATATTCTCAATGACGACATTAGTTCACGGGAACACATATACGAATAAGTGCAAACAATCAAACATAATATTTTATAAGCGTAATGTCGAATATTATTGATCAAATCAATAATACATAGATAATCGAATATGAACAAGTATAATGTCCTCGTAATGATTGTCTCTAGGACATATATCTAACACAATACACTTTGGTCTATTGTTTCGCCCCACCTCAGATACCTCCATTATTGCATATTCAGACTCGTATTTCAATGGTGACTAGAGATGGAAAATCAACCTCTGCTTACATGGTTTTTCTAGGGGTTGACCCAATTTCTTGGAGGTCAAGGAAAAAAATTGGCGTAGCTCGGTCTTCTACCGAGTTGAATATTGAGCTCTATCATCTGTTGCTTCAGAAGTTTGTTGGGTCATTCAACTACTTCGTGATCTCAAATTGCTAGTTCCATGCATTCCACATATCCTGTTTGACACAACTTACTCTATATTCGATTCAACATTCTCGTATGAAACATATTGTCATTGATGTACACTTTGTTCATTATCTATCTGCCAAGAGACTCTTCTCGGTATCGTAAGTCAATACCCTCAATCAACTTGCAGACTTACTCACGAAACTGTTACCTCATCAGCGGTTTGAACTTTTAAGATCCAAATTTTTATCGCCGATGGGACATTAATTCTGCGGGGGCTTATTAATGAAATAAAAGACTCCAAAAGATAAATTTCTGATCTGATTAGAATTCATATATTTATTCATATAATCCAAAATCTTCAATTGCTATGTTTCTTGTACAACAATCTCCTGTAATTTGTAATTGTATGAGTGATTCTTGTGTGCACTCAAGCGCATAACATGCACTTAGATTTTGAGTGCAATTTCAAATTATTTTGATTTTTCAAAGCCTAATTTACATAACGGGTTTTAAAAAGTCAAAATTGATTTAAAATTAGACTCAAAATCCAAGTGAATGCTCTGCACTTGGGTGCATACAAGAATTTGTGTTTGTATATATACGTTCATTCTCTCATATTATTATAGTTCATATTTTATCCTATTCTATAACTTGCACTTTGATTCTTGCCAAACAAGGTTGTAGGTGAATTCATCTAAACTAAACAGCATGATAAATAATCGATCATTCAAAGGTATCAAATTTTCACATTATAATTTTTGATAGATAAATGACTTTTTAAATTTCTAGCTAGGGATTATAGTATATTTTTTATTTTCTTATATTTTAATATGATTTTTAGTATCATTAGTGCATTCATTATAATATGAAAATGAATTGCAGAATGACACTATATACATGGATTTGGATGGATTAATCGGGTAATTTTTTTCTTGCATTATGTTGGTGTTCGCCCAATAATAATGCACAACTTCATTATTGTTCAACCAAAATATCGTGCACATGTTCATAGTTTTGCACCTAAACACAACTTAAACAAAAAAAAATAAAAAAAATTAAAAACTCTGTATGACTGATACAAATGTATCATTGTCATTTTACACATATTTATTTTTATCTTAAAAATATGGGGTGCGGTAGGGAAAATTTTAAGGGACACTCTTGTATTAGGCAAAGTATTTTGTGTATAATACACACCATTTTAAATCTGTGTATAACAATACTTTAAATTCTTTTTTCTTTTTGTTTCGCAGCCAGCAAGCTGCAGACGAATCATGAGTTTTTGAATAAACAACAATTTTATTTGGGTGTGTAGTGTATTACATACATAATACCCACTCCTTGTATTATTGTTTGTTTTAATTAATTTATTACTAAAGGTGAAGGGTACTTTTGTAAATTAAACAATTGTAAGTAAAGACTCGGGTCCCGGGTGAGCATACTCCTAGTTCCCAAATTCTCAGGAATCGGAATTTTACAGAACCCCAATCACAGCATAGAAACCCTAATTCCTTCCTCTCAGCCCGATTACAGCTCGACCAGTTTCAATGGCGTCAAGCGGGCCGAACCTAGAGTGCCGGATGTACGAGGCCAAGTATCCGGAGGTAGACCATGCGGTGATGATACAGGTGAAGAGCATGGCCGATAGTGGCGCGTACGTTTCACTCTTAGAGTACAACAATATTGAGGGCATGATTCTCTTCTCCGAACTTTCCCGCCGTCGTATTCGGAGCATCAGCAGCCTTATTAAAGTTGGCCGCATCGAGCCCGTCATGGTGCTTCGTGTTGATAAAGAAAAGGGTTACATCGATCTTAGCAAAAGGCGTGTTTCCGAAGAGGATATTCAGGGGTGTGAGGAAAGATTCAACAAGAGTAAGCTCGTGCATTCCATCATGCGACATGTTGCTGAGACCATGAGCGTTGATCTTGAGGTTTGATGGTTTTTTCAGTCGGTGATTTTTGGCCCCTGATGATGTGTTCTATTGTATTGCTTGTTTAATTCATTTCTGTAAATTATATTTACTTAGATTTTTATGCGCGTTACTAAAGAGAGAAACAAATGCTTATGAGTATTTGGGTTTTAAATCTTGGTTTCTGTTGTGTTATCCAAATCCGTGTTGTGTTACTCTTCTTTATACAGAAATAGACAATAATAAAAAAGAAAAAAAACAAAGTTGTAGTTTGTGTAGTTTAATAGTTTTTCTGCTTGTTGTGTTATTCTTCTTTATACAGTTAAATTACAGAATATGGAAATAGGTGGACTTTGTGGTGAAAGAAATGGTTAAAGTTGCAAATCTAATCTCTTTTGCTCTGTCACTGCTCCTGTAACAGTTTCGTCTTCAAGGATTCATTAGTCGAGCTTATCTTGTCTTGACTTAAAAATTCATGTATTTGGTGCTTGTTTTGCAAAAACTGTATGTAGAACTGAATCAGTTCAGCCATATCCGTTATATTATTTCAAGTAATGTGAACATGTTTTGAAGAATCTGTATATATATTTGTTGACTCAAAATTTTAACTTGTCACTATTAAAATGTCTCTCTTAAATTGTGAAAATGCTTCATTGTTACAATTACTGAACATTAAGTCCATCTCTATATCTCCGTGATCACTATCACATTCAAATAGTGTTTTGGAGTTTCACCCTTTGGATAGCATTGTAATAATGAGCTATTTTTTAAAATATTCATTCATTATAAAATTGTCTGCAAAAAGACTCTCTCCCTGCATGTTTCCTTTTAATCTTACTTGTTATCAACTCATTCTATGTATTCCCCTCATCTTTCGTACAATTACATGTGATGTTATTAGTACCCTTTATATGTTAGTTATTGACTGTGTGGTTTGTTCTGTATTGTGGTAAATTTTGAAAAATGTTATATTTAAACCAAAATATTGAAAAAGTGTTTCCATAGCTGTTTGAGTTTAATCTGGTACTTTATATACTTTATTTTACTTACACTCGTCTATCTTGTGCTATTTTTCTATGCATTTTACTAATGACAAGTACTATTTAATAGGATCTTTATATCCACGTTGGCTGGCCTTTATACAGGAAATATGGCCATGCATTTGAGGTGAGATTAATGTACTTGTTTGAAAATTCTATTTATAATTACAGCCTCAATTTAGATTAGAAATGATCAACATCTACATTTAAGTGATTAATTAACTACAAACAAATATTGCAGGCATTTAAAGTGATAGTTAATGATCCTGCTTCAGTGCTTGATTCCCTCACCCGTGAAATAACAGAAGTTGGTCCTGATGGACAGGAGGTGGTATTTGTTCACATTGAGGTTTATATTTGTCTTCAGTTGCTGTTGTTATAATCCTTTGCAATTGGTTATTCTTCAGGTGAAGAAGACGGCTCCTGCTATATCAGAAGAAGTTAAAGAGGCTCTAGTGAAAAATATTAGGAGGAGAATGACTCCTCAACCTTTAAAGATTCGTGCAGATATTGAAATGAAATGTTTTCAGTTTGATGGTGTTCTGCACATAAAGGTCTTAATCCTTCGATTTACTCATCTGACTTATCTTCTTCATGCATCTTATATTACTGATTTGTGATTAAATTTGCAGGAAGCAATGCGTAAAGCTGAAGCAGCTGGCAACAATGATTGCCCTGTTAAAATCAAACTCGTTGCTCCTCCAGCCTATGTCCTAACCACCCAAACTCTTGACAAGGTAAATGTTTATGTCACAATGAACAAGTTGGTCTGAAGTACTGAGTTTCATTTGCCTGAAACTTTATTTGTTTATCCAATGTTTGAAATATTATATATCTTTGTCGTCCTTGACTCCTTGAGTATGCTAGTAATGACACTACCCTGCTGCCTTCTTTACATGCCGTCTTATTGGATTCTTGAATATGTCACATAATCCATTTTTATCTGGACTTTTATACGAACCCCACCCCCCCTAAAAAAAGAAAAGAAGTCTATAATTTCAATTTGGGCTTGTTAAAGCTGCAACCCTGTCACAGACTTCCTCAACTGGTTATTGAATGTAAGGTGCATGAATTGCAAATTGATAATCAAAACTTTCAAGTAAAATGGATATAATCATTTACTTTCAAGTGTATAGTATCATATAATTTGATTTGTGCTGCTGCAGTCATGATTGAAGTCTGAAGACAACAAGATTATCCTTACAAATTTGTTTCTCAAGTGTAATTATGTTGTCAAGATTTAGCTTGTTACCATAGGACGATTCATTTTGGCCCACCGTGTGGAGTAACAGATGGATCTGTATACACTATAAATTAACTTATTTTGTAATTAATGCAGGAGCAAGGAATTGCAATCCTAAGTGAGGCAATTAAAGCATGCACAAAAGAAATTGAACATCACAAAGGAAAACTTACTGTCAAGGAAGCACCAAGAGCGGTGAGGATCACTAAATATATAAAATATCACATGATGATTTTTTATTTTTTTTTCTGTTCGAGTTTCGAACCATATCTCTCTCTAATATGCATCTGATGAGTATGTTTTTGTTCAGGTGAGTGAACGGGAGGACAAGTTACTTGCAGATGCTATGGCTAAGATGGCACATGAAAACGAGGAGGTGAGTGGCGATGAAGGCAGTGAAGAGGAAGAAGATACTGGCATGGGAGACGTTGATCTCGAGAATTCCGGAATTCGGCTTACTGAGTGAATTTTATTCCCTTCTATTGCCGTCCAATTTGATATTCTGTTTCATCAGTTTTGTTTAATTTCTTGCCCCCAATTTGATTGTTCTGCATTTTGTCGCTTGTTGTGGACAAGTATATGGATATTGAGCTGAAATTAGCCTTGTTGATGATTTATCCCTGCAATTTATCGTTTTCCATTTTAAGTCATGAAGAAGATCCTCTTGGTAACATGCTTTCCATTTTGATATACTCTTGAATCCTTGTGTGAAAGATGATTCCAAAACTGTAAATTTTGAAACTTTAGCTGAAATTGTGGTTATTTGGTAAAAAGAGATGCAACTGTGGTTGCAGATATTATTACCGTATCAAGACAACGTGATTGGTATCTGTCAGAGTCAGATGTGGTAATTATTGACCCTACTTCTGTTCTATCAATCTTGTCGATGCTATATACCAGTTAGGTTGCCATTATGGGATAGATAATGATTTTGGTAATTCAGGATGTGTGATGGAAAATATACAATATAATACACAAATATTTTGTTTGTTCTTTTGCGAAATTGAATTATACAGGTGGTTACGAATCAGTGCTTTTGATGAGATTTTTATATTATAAATGATTTTTTATAATATCTTGTGTACATGTAAATGTGATTGAAATCATGTATGGTTACATGTAAATTTGGATGTATAATTGTAAAAATATCATGTTTCTAATGAGAAAATGAAAAAAGAAAGAAAGAGTGAATTGAAACGATATTGTTAGCACAATGCAACCTCAAATTTGTTTCCATACCATTTTTAGTATGAGAATAACTCTTTGTTAAAAGGGTTGAATTACTGCAAATACATTATCGTGAATTTTTTTTTCAGTAAATACATTAATTAATTTTAAAATTTAATTTCGGACGTTCATCAATTTAAAGCTTGAAATATAGAATAATTGTCAATTTGGGATCTAAATTTCATAATTTTATTTGACATTTTATAATTATAGTTATTTAAAAATTATTTTAAATTCACAGTTCAAGAATTTATGAGAGATGATTTCACGTGAATGAGAAAATTGAGAATACAGAAGAATAAATAAAATAGAATAATTATAAATTGATAATAAAATGATTAGTTACAAGATGCCAAACATGAACTTTTAATCAATACACCGAGTGTGTAACTTTCCATCAGCCGGATCCTAAATTTGATTAAAAAAAATTGGAGCTGTTCTTCCGTTGAGAAATTATTTCTCTCCCATCTCCATCCCAAAAAGTATGCCCCATTCAATAATTTATTTTAATCATTTGATCACTTCATTTATAAATGAATCAAATAATATTTCAAAATATTTTTACTTTATCTATATTAAAATTTTTCAAAATCCAATGACATAATATTTGTAAATACTTTTACTTTATCTATTCTAAAATTTGTCAAAATCCAATGAACATATATTTATTTTTTTTTTGAGACGGAGGAACTACGAATCGAGAAAAGAAACCCACCTCAACTCAACCTAAACCAAACTTTTATTGATATCAATCGCCATTCATAATCATACACCCTTCCCTCCCACACAAAATATACCCAAAACCATCTCAAAATGTTACATAAAAAAACTTGGTGGGAGGGAAATAAATACGGTGAAGATGCGTTTCATCTGGTATTCTAATATACGCATGTGACGCATTCTTAAAGACAATCGAACACAAGATGAACCACCCTATCAATACAAAAATAAATAAATAACTAAAAACAATGAGACCTAAGCAGGCGCTACAGAACACAGAAAATTCTCATTATCACTACTAATTTCTCCAGATTCTGCAGAAACCTGCCTCTTATAGCAACTGTTGCTGTCCTGCACTTCGTAATTTTGCTCGGTAGTTGCAGCCCCTGATAACACATCATGATCAAGAATAAACATCCACCCCTTGCATTCCTGTTTGCTCTGCAATTTGCTCTTGAAATTCCCGATGTTCTTTTGCAGCTCGAACTTCTGCTCCAGCTCCGTCTCCACCAATGAATTTCCATCCCCGGCCGCGGGCAGCGTCTGCAGCTTCACGTCCAGCGGATATTTCCACTCGATTTGCATACTCGAGGCAACGGACCCACTTGAGGTCTTCACCTCCACCTTCTTCTTCACCTTAATTTCGTGCTCGATCTTCTTGTACGTCCCGTTGTTCTTGAACTTAATCTCGTTCTCGAACTCGATTTTCCCCGTTACGTAGGTGGTGAAATTGCCTGCGCTGGAGTTCACCCATCCTGAGAATTCCGTCTTCTTCTCCCCCTCGACTTCGAACTTCCCGTCGAGCTGGTAAAACTTGGACTCGCGCTCGACGCACATGTTCGGATTGCTGTACTTGATTGGCCCTGCTTGAACCTTATCTGTATTATTATCTAACCATAGATGCAGATTTGCGTCTACTAGCCAGTACGAAATAGCATCATTTATCCCAAATCCGAAATAATGCACTTTCTCATCAAGCAACACGCCTAAAAATGGCGTCAGTTCGATTTCGTACGAAGGCAAATCAAAAGCCCCAATCGAAACAATAGGTTCCCAAAACAGGGGATTTATGCCTCCGGAGAAGATCACCGGGAATGGAACGATTGATCCCACGACATTGTCGTCGACCTTCACCAGGACTTCACGGTAAGCGCCGTGGCCTTTTTTCGTGTCGAGATTGTTAGCTTCGATGTAGTAATCGGGTGGATTTGTGTACCATACCTCGTCGTTATCATGGAAGGAAAGGTAGACCTCGATTACTGCTCTGTAAGTATTTGGGGGAATTTTGATTCCTTGAAAAACGGCGTCGGACTCGCTCTGGATTTTGAACCAGAAGCCTTCCTCTCCGCCTGCGGAGATCGGGAGGATCAAATCGGCGGGATTGTCGTTCAATTCGAGAGAACTGCTCATGTTCACCACCGATGGCGAATTTTTCAATTTCCGAATCGTTGACTTCCGATTAGGTATAGAAGCGTAATTGGGGGAACCGATGGTGGAGACATTGTAGTAGAGGAAAGTGAGATTGACTGTGTAGCTTCCGGTGTAGATTTCGTTGACGATGTTCTCGAGCATGATGGCGAGGGAGAGATTGGACTGGCGGAGAAGAGAGGAGTATTTGGTGACATCCTTGCGGAAATTCCAGGTGATGTCGTTGTCGGAGGGCTCGGCGGTGCTGGTGCGGAGAAGCTCGGCGCCGGAGAGCCAGACGGCGGCGATGCGGTCGTACTGCGATCCGTTGGCGGCGGCGGAGAACTGGAGGACGGCGTTGGTCCAGGTGCAGTTGGTCGGGGGGGAGTAGGTGCAGTTGGTAGGGGGGAGGTCGATGGTGTTGGCGAAGGTGTGGTTGAGGAGGGGGAGAGTGCAGGAAGGGGTGAGGGCGTCGAAGGAGAGGGGGCGGGAGACTTCGATGATTTCTTTGGGTGGTTCGTCGGTGGCGTGGGGGAGGCGGAGGTGGCTTTTGGAGAAGCGGAACTGGGTGAGCGGCGGCGATGCGGCGGCGGAGAGGAGGAGGAGAGGGAGGAGGAGGAGGGCGGAGAGATGCATTTTGAGTAGTGGTTGTTGGAGAATTGAAAGTGAGATAGATAGATAGATAGAGCGGAGTGAAAGGCGGGATTTTATGACTTGGTGGTTTAATTCTTTCTGTGTTTTACCTTTTCTTCTCTTCTTTCCCTTCCTTTTTACTTATTTATAGCTACTCCGTTTTGGATTACTAGTAAAGTGCTTCCACTAAAATGTCATCATTTCGTTAATTTTACACATGCACATAAACACCTGTGTAAATTGGCAATTCGGGACAACATTAAATATTTTTACTTATTTTTATTAAATAATATTAATTGTGCAATTGTTGCACGGTGCCATAAATGTTACTCGCAAGTTTTGAGATGAATAATTCATTAAATTTACAATTTTCAAAATGTGATACTTCATATATTAAAATATAGCCATTATTGTGAAGAATTACTCAACCTTGTATGAAACAGTTTCAAAAAAATTATTCGTGATTAAAAAAAACACAAAAAATAGAGTGATATTTTTCAAGTGAAAAGCAATACTTATTAGTTGAAAATTGGTAATTTTATTTTCTTCCTTAAACATTATTTTAAAATAAATCAAAGTCTTGCGTGCACCAAATATACTATGCAATTCATTTTTATTTTGTTTTTAAATTTAAGTATATTTTTAACTAGTTCAGTTGTTTTTTACTTAAACAGTAACAATTGTCACTGAACAATTGCAATCATTCAATTAGGGATGTTCACGGTACGGACCAAAACAAATATTTGAAAATGTCCGTGTCCGTACGGTACATATATTTTATTTTTGGTACGGAACGGAGCGGAGAAACAGATGTTTTACCTTTTTTTATCATTCTCTCCTTTTTTTTAATCATTTAAAAAAAATCGATGCATGCACACTCACACTAATACTACACAACTTCAACTACAATCAAACATATATCATTACAAGTTCAAATATAACACGTTATATGATAATGGATGGTTAAAAAATTCACATAAATCACCACCAATAGAGTATTTAAAATACAATACATTAAATATGTATATGTTTTTTTTTTTTTTAAATATCTTGTGAATGGAAAATGTAATACTAAAATTACGTTGATCAGCATATGGTACACCATATCCATTTTTTTTTGTAAGAAATGAATATACATGAACAATGAAATTAAAAGAATAAGAAGTTAAATTTAATTCATTTTGATATACACCTAAACATATGTTAACGTTTTAAAAACTTAATAAGACAAATAATATAGTGTTTGTATTGTGAAAAAGAGGAAAAATTATAAAATAGTTTACTTGTACGTGAATTCAAGAACATTGTAATAATATTTGATATATAATAATTAAAATTTAATACATATTTAATTCGGTTCGATACGGTACGGTACGGTTCGGTCATATTTGGTTTTTCGGTACGGTTAATTTGGTAATATCCAGATCCGTACCAAAAAATATTCGGTTCGGTTTCGGTACAGTTAAAATAAAAAAATTCACAATTTTTTCGGCGTGGTTCTTTTTTTATGCGGATTTCGGTACGAATTCGATAATCTCCGAACTCCGTAAAAAGCCCTACATTCAATGTTATTGTCCAATAAAAACAGTCACAACTAAAAATTTTAAATATGAATTTGATTTACATGACATATGGTACACAATCACTACAAAAAAGACGGAGTTTTACTACGGAATATTTGCGACGGCCAAAATTCCGTCGCAAATTTAGTGTATTTGCGACAGATTTTGGTTAGCCGTCGGAAAAAAATGAGAGTTTGCGACGGTTTTGTATAGCCGTCGCAAAAGTTAGTGTTTTGCGACGGAAATATCCGTCGCAAAATCTAGGGCCCACCACCTTCGTTGCACACCGGATATATTTACGACGGATAAGTCGTCGCTATTTTCAAAGTTGAAATTTGCGACGGCCGTTTCCGTCGCAAAACGCCCCGTTTAAAAGTGACCGTTCGTGAAACGGCCCATTTGACCGATTTGCGACGGAAACGTCCGTCGCAATTTTCAACTTTGAAATTTGCGACGGACATGACCGTCGCAAATCTGATCTTTTTTTGCGCATCTTTTCGGGAAACAGTGCGTTAACTGATTTGCGATGGACATGCCGTCGCAAATCTGACCCGATTTTGCGTGACTTTTCGGGAAACGTTGAGTTTGACCTATTTACGACGGATTGTCCGTTGCACATTTTTTTCCCCTTATATAAGCAGCTGCGATGCAGACGGAGAAATAGAGAGAAGAAGAAGAAGAGGAAAAAAAGAGGAAAAAGAAGGAGAAGTCGGGTCCCATCGCTGTAGAGCCAATTCGTCCCCACCGAGTGCTCGTTTCGTCATCTTCTACAAATAAATCATAAGTTTTCTTCATTTTTACCGTTTAAAATTTAATTTTAAAGCATGTTTAGAATTTGTTAAGTTTAGAATTGATTTTAGTTGAATTGTTTGAATTGTATTGTTGTTTGATTTTAGTTTAATAATTTTTAATAATATTAGTTGATTGATTTTAATTTAGTTGATCGAATTTAGTTGAGTAGCTAGTTTGAATTATATTATTTGTTTGATTTTAGTTTAATAATTTTAAATAATATTAGTTGATTGATTTTTGTTTAGGATCGAATTTAGTAGAGTAGCTAGTTTGAATTATATTATTTGTTTAATTTTAGTTTAATGATTTTAAATAATATTAGTTGATTGATTTTTGTTTAGCTAATCGAATTTAGTTGAGTAGCTCGTTTGAATTATATTAGTTGCTTGATTTTAGTTTAATGATTTTAAATAATATTAGTTGATTGATTTTAATTTAGTTGATCGAATTTAGTTGAGTAGCTAGTTTGAATTATATTAGTTGCTTGATTTTAGTTTAATAATTTTAAATAATATTAGTTGATTGATTTTAGTTTAGTTGAGTAGTTTGAATTATATTAGTCGTTTGATTTTAGTTTAGTGGAATTGAATTGAATAATAATATTATAAGTTGATCGAATTTAGTTGAGTAGTTTGAATTATATTAGTTGTTTTAATATTATGTTATGAGTATTTCATTGATTTTGAATAATATTATGTTATGATAGTGGTTTGAAAATAATATTATATTTAGAATATTATGTTATGAGTATTTCATTGATTTTAATTTAATATTTCGAATAATATTATAAGTATTTCGAATAATATTATAAGTATTTCGAATAATATTCGTGAATTTTGTTATAGATGAGCAGACAAGGCAGTGGCAGTGGCAGTCAGCCTCCAAGGGATGAGGAGTCGAGTCGAGGAGGGCGAGGATGGAGGAGACGACGGGTCTCACTGAGACCCGTTGTTCCACCTATTTTCAGGCCGAGGTCTCTATCAGAGACATCTTCACAGCCTGGTGATGGCTCCTCCTCCTCACAGCAGACTGCTGACGGCTCATCCTCCTCCCGCCAGCATCCGGTTGTTCAAGCACGGATGCCTGTTCAGCCACATGGTTCAACGTAAGTTTTAATATTTTGTACTCAAATTTTTTATTAATTAAAACCTAATTATTTTACTAACTTTGAAGTTTTAATTTTACAGTTGGATTCCGGGTCATGAGGCTAGTAATCAGGTTTCCAAGTCCATCCTTAGCGGTGGATTCGACCCCCCCGCTTATAGTTGGGGGCTAGTGTCCGATGCAAGAAAACGGACATACTTCGAGGATTTTAAGGTATTAATTTAATTTATTAATTCACCGTTTATTAATATCAAATATATAAATAGATATTTACATTTAAATTGTAATTGCAGAAAGAATGTGTCTGGGCACTGGAGCACGATGACCAGATGTGGAAGAATTTCGAAAAATATGCGGCCGAGAGTTACAGAGACGTCCTTTATAGAATGAGTGACAAGTGGTACAAGCATGGAGTGGCCACAGACATGGGGACTGACAGTGAGAAGCGATCGATTTGAGACCAATTCCTCCAGTACTGGAATTCCCCTGAATTCAAAGAGAAGTCGGCGAAAAACAAGGCGAATCGGCGTAGTGACCCTGATGGAGAAGGGATGGCGAGACATCGGACCGGTTCTCGGTCCATTTATGAGCACGGGTTGAGATTTGTAAGTTTCGTCTTTAATTCTGTAGTTTTTGAATTTTTATTATTTTTTCCTAATTTTTATAAGTGGTATTAATTTTTACTATCTTTTTTTTCTAATTAGGCAGTGGAACAAGGACGCGAGCCCTCTCATTTTGAGAGATTGCAGCTCGCCCACCCACTCGTCGAGGAGACTGGGAAGTCTACTTACGGCCGTACCACCGAGGTCCACGTAAGTATTATTTCAATATTAATAGTATTATTTCAATAATAATAGTATTATTTCAATTTTTAATATTAAAAGTATTATTTTATATTTTGTGTTCAATTTATTTAATTTTTTGTATAATTAATTTGCAGAGAAAGATGCTCGAGGACCTTGCCTCTCAGCCTCAGCCTGAGGAAACGACAGAAGGGTCGGGGTCAATGCCCCCCACACAGCCTTCTGTTGACGTTCAAAATGAATTGTACTTCAAGAACGTCAAGGCTAAAAAGGGGCGGTTCGCTGGATTGGGCAGCTTCGGAAAGAACTTTTTCCGACCTCGTGGCTCGGGCTCATCCTCCTCTCAGTCTTCCATCGACTCTCATCCCAGTGAGGTCGAGAGGCAGCTTGCCACGGTGGTGGAGCAGATGAAGAACATGCAGAGGCAGCAGCGAGAGAAGGAAGAGTATGAGAGGCAGCAGCGAGAGGCGCACAAAGCCAAGATGCAGCAGTATACAACCGAAATGCAGCAGTAGCAGCCATGCAGGAGTGGTGGCGGTTGTTCGCCTCTGATGTGCCACGAGCGCACATGCCTGCGCCACCGATGCCGCCGACCCAGCCGTCAATGCCACCGATGCCCCGATGCCCCCGATGCAGCAGCCGATTGTTAACCTGGACGAGGATGAGGAGAAAGAGGAAGCCGAATTTAATTCCGACGAGTAGAAAAAATTAAATTTTAATAAATGTGAAATACAATTTTTTTTTAGTTCGAATTGATGTTACTTTTATTTATTTTTTTGTGAAGTACAATTTATTTACTTTTAGTTCGAAATAAATAATTTTACCAAAATAATAAAAATTAAATGGCCACAACATTTATAAAAACAAGTGAGAAACGAAAATGAATTAATTTGGTGAATTATGGAAAAAATGAGTCAATTTGGATACATATACAATTAATTGCGTACAAATGAACGAATTATAAATTTAAGCGGGAGTCGAAATAAAAAATAAAATGGCCACAATATTTATAAAAACAAGTGAGAAACGGAAATGCATTAATTTGGTGAATTATGGAAAAAAATGAGTCAATTTGGATACATATACAATTAATTGCGTACAAATGAACGAATTATAAAATTACGCATTGTCGAAATAAATAGTTTTACAAAATAAAATAAATAGTTGGGCAAATTTTTTTATAAACAAGCTAGATACGAAAAGAAATTAATTTGGTGAATTATAAAAAAAATGACTTAATTTGAATACATATACAATTAATTGCGTAAAAATGAACGAAAAAAGCAAATGGCCTAGCGGCGCGCACCTCCTTTCCATGCACAAGAGGTCGCGTGTTCGATTCCTCTTGGGTTACCCTAATAAGGGTAATATAGAAGGTGGGCCGGTGGCCCAGTGGTCCACGCTCGCCCCGGGTGCCTGGGCTCGAGCCACAATTTTTTTTGTACAGGTTCGGTATTTGCGACGGACTGTTTCCGTCGCAAATATTGTTGACCCGATCGGGTCTGACCCGAATAATTTGCGATGGATCATTGTCCGTCGCAAATGTTGAGCGATCCGGTTATTTTGCGACGGCTCTGTCCGTTGTTAATTTGCGACGGATGACAAAATTCCGTCTCAAAAATTAGCTACGGGTATTTTAACAATGGACGCTTGTCCGTCACAAAATTCGTCGCAAAACACTGTTTGCGACGGATTTTCCGTTGCAAATTCCGTCGCTTAACAGTGTTTTTTTTAGTGAATATTAATAGATAATTTAGGTAGGATGATTTAATGTGGCCGATGAGATTTTGTTTACCAAATCATCAAAGTATAAATAATATAAGACATACAATTGACACACTCTTTGAATATTTTTAAAGTATACTCGTATTTTTTTTAATACCATATTTTTATTAATCAATAAGCAGAACAATTGAATCCAATCTCAACGCAATTAAAATTCAAAAAGATCAGATTTAGGGTCGATCATGGTTAACCACGTTCACAAAATAATTAAACTTATTAATTAATCAGATTTAGGTTCGTCATGATACATGATACTTGCTCAAGAGAATAGAGATCCATTTTAAATAAATATTTCAGTCAAATAGTACAATTTAATTGGTGTTTTTTTATACTGGATTAATTTGTATTATTTACTTCATTAGTGATATTAAAAAAAAAAAAAAAAAACTTCAACAGTGATATTTCACAAATTGATCATTAATACATTATAATTAAGGAAATCTCACAAATTTGGCGTTTATTATAAATTTGGAATTTGGAGGAGAATTAACACTATAGCTGTTAAATTTGATTTTTGAACCTTAGTTTATTATCATCACGTTGAGCTTGATCCTTAATGATCAGTTGATCACACTGGCCGACCAATGGCTATTCGGTTAAATTCGTTTATAGTAAAAATAAAATATATTATCTTCGTCCCTAAAAAATAGTCATATTCTTTTGTACGTAGTTTAATACAATATGTGTGGAGTATATTATAAAATTATTTTATATTAATTTTTAATAAAATAATTGTTTATAAAAAACATGTAAAACAAACTTTACCATCAACTAGTTCACAAATTAACTTTTAACAAAAAGAATAGGCTAAAATATAATGATGAACTCAGCAGGCTTTAATTAGAATGATTTGACAATTTAGTTGGACTTTTATTAAAGCGTATGTCCTTGATATATATGACCAATAATTTGTGATAATATATAAGCAAAGGTATTATGTTGCTCTTCATTTCTCAACTTTTTAGCTACTCGATTAGAACACAAATTTGTAACAATTTTTCTGTTGTTATTTATAGAAATTTTTTGTTGCAATCGACAAGTGCATCTTTTCATTGGAGATCTATGATACTCATTATTAATTTTATATTTCATTGGAGATCTATGGTCATCATAATTAATTTCATATAAGTAGTTAGCTAGCCTAGTAGTATTAATTAATTGGAGTTTTATTTAAGTAGAATTTAAAAAATAGTAAAATTATCAATTAGAGACATAGTCTTTGAATTGATTCATAGATTTAATAACTTTAGCAACCTGAATTGACAATATTAATGAACTTTTTAAATCCATTCTCAACTTTTGAGTCACGTGATTTACACATTAACCAAATGGGTAAGGATAAACCACTCACCCTGGATCATTTCTGTCATCATACACGTTTAACTGAGATGATCGAATATCATTAGAAAAAGACAGGAATTTGTTTATACATGAATCACTGAAGGGTATTGATTGTTTCCATTGAAGAGTATTAGTTGTATTTACTGAAAAATATTATTGATTTACATTAAAGAATTTTAGTTGTTCAGTGAAAATGAACTAAGGTTCTTCAGTGTAAACCAATAATACTCTTTAGTAAAAACAACTAATACTTTTCAGTGAAAACAAGTAATACCCATCAACGATTCATATATAAACCAATTTCACTCAATACATACTCTTAGAAAAAAGGGAGAAAAAAGTAAGTGCACATGATTGTCAACTCTTCGATGATGGTAAAAATGAGATTAAAAATTAATATACTTATAATAGTTAATGGGAACAAAATTATGAGAAATATTATTAAATGAATTAATTTCACATCTCTCTATAAGTTTGAATTTTTAAATGAGACGAAATTCTTTCATGGTATCAAAGTCAAAAAGCTCATGTCCAGACAAAAATTCTATATTCGATTTCCGTTGCGAGCTACTACAACCATATTAAATTGTCCACTCATTCATTACCTCCCCTTTTGAATAAGATTTTTTTTATCAAAAAACAAAAGAATTATTCCAAAAAAAAAAGGCATAAAACATGCCTACAACAAAAAAAACTTACAAGCATAAATGCCTAACATTCTAAGACTGTTTTGGGAATAAAGCCACAAATTTAATGTAAAATTACCATGGATAAAATTTTATTAGCATCGAACTCATAATCTACCTTTAATCTCCTCGACCAACTTATCCTCCTCCATCATAATGTCTTCAAATATACGATTCCTTGCATGCTTTTCAAAGCATTCATACTACACACTTCCACATTGCAATTGTAATCTCCTTAATTTTTTTCCTATGTTAAAGGCTCAAGAACAATAAAAAGTGATACAAAATACAGTTATGCAATGCCGTAAAGATATGCAGCTACTTTGGAATTTTACTCCAAATACTAGACGTCGTCGAACAATTGATGAAGAGATGGTCAGATGTTTCTTCTTCTAAGCCACACACTAGACAACTCCTATTGGATCCATGATAAAGGGCATTTCTCCTGGCAAGGTTAGGTTTTGTTGGAAGTCGGTTTTGTAGCAGTCTCCAAGACATGGGAGCAACTTTTACCGGTTCAGAGCACTCCCAACTGTGGAGGCAAATGAGCAGTTTGCCTCCAATACCTCAAATATGGTCCCCCAATGCGGCTGCTGTTCAAGAAGCAAATGGAAGTCATTTGAACAGTGTATGAACAATTTGCTCATACACTATTCAATAAGCAATTTTTATTTATTTAAATTATATAATATTCTTGTAAGTGTATAGTACTCAATATTATACAAAAATTTATACGAGACCGTCTCATAACATGAGACAATACAAATATTTATGTATTGATTTATTATGTTATTTATAATATAATGTGAGGGGCCTTTTGGTAGACCTTAGTAGTAGAGCTGGCATTTTGGGCTCGGCCCATGGACTGGGCTGGGCCCAAAAAATAGAGGCCCGAAAAAACCGGGCCGTTTTTGGCCCGGCCCGGTGGGCCAAATGGGCTTGTCCCGACAGGCCACGGGCCGGCCCTTTTGGCCCGGTTGATTTTATTTATTTATTTATTTTATCTATTTTTTAAAAGATTATAATTAGTGTTGTTTCTTTAAATGATATTTAGTGTTGTAATTACAAATATATGGACATACTTGACTTCATACTGCCATAATAAGGAATTTAGTGTTGTATATTTAGTTTTTAAATGATATTTAGTGATATTTAAATGATATTTAGAGGGGTGTATTGGTTATAGAGTTTGTAGGATTTTTTTAGACTTTTAAAGTCTGGGGGTATTCAATTTAGATTTTCAAAAGTCTTTAAAAATCATGAGGTATTCAATACGGATTTTAAAAAGTCTTAAAAAATCTTTAGGTATTCAACAGTCTATGGATTTTAATACTCCACGGATTTTCTTAGATTTCCCTTCCAAAATATAAATAAATTTCACTCTTCAAAATTTCTTCTAATAACCAGAGATTTCTACGGAATTTGAAAAGTCTTAAAAAATCTTTAGGTATTCAATAGTCTATTGACTTTCTTTAATTATTTTCCATTGGGATATTAACGGGGCGGAGATGGGGGGTCATTCCCCATCTCCGTCCCTGCAAAATAAATGGGGAAATTTTTTCCCCCATCCCCGTCTCGCGGCGATTCCCCGTTCCCCGCCTACTTATTTTTTTTATCTCATTTTTAAAATATAAAAAAATATTTAAATTAAAAACTTTAATCATACACAACAATTACTTTAAGTTGGTGTTAAAAAAATTAATTTAAACAATTTGAAGAACCTCTAATTCTAATATTTTTAATTAAGATATATACTAAAGTGAAAATAATATAATTTGGAACTAATAACATAACATTAAATAAAAAATGTAATTTTTTATAAATAGTTAATTGAGTAGGAAACTATGAAATATTTATTTGTAATTTACTTTAACATTAAAATTATATATAAATATATTAATTATATAAAAAATAATGCGGCTCCCCGCGGGAACAAGACGGGGATCCCCCGGGCTGAGAATACTATCCCGGTCCCTGCCTACGGGGCAAAAAAAATTCCGTCCCTGTTTGCTTTGGGGATTACACCCCCCCGGTTGTTAAGTCTACTCTTCAAAAAATATAAATAAATTCTACTCTCCAAAATCTCTTCTAACAACCTGAGACTTCTAATGAGGGCGAGGTATAACGGTGATGGAAATGAAGATGAAATAATAATGTATTTTTTTAACTAATGTATTTTTTTTCTAAATAATTTGGATAACTTTTTTTTATATATAAGTGTGTCTCATATATATTTGCATCAATGGTTCCAGCATTGGGGTCTATGTAAATCCATGTAAATCAATAAAAAAATGTATTCCACAATCCTGTAAAGTCTATGAAAATCCAAATAAATCAATAAAAAAAGTCAGTCAAACTCTGCATGGAGTCTATAGATTTTCTAAATCCACAGACTTTTTAAAGTCCAAAAAATTCCGATAGAATCCCAATTGAATACACCCCTCTTAGTGTTGTATATTTAGTTTTTTTTAAACATACTTGACTTGATAGTTGATGCCATAATAAAGAATTTTGTAAATGAAGCCCCTCAATTTTAAGTACCGTGGAATAAAAAAACTCTACCAAACATTATTTTGAGATTAAAAAAAAAAAAATTTGAAATGGGTCGGGCCGGCCCGTTAGCCCGCGGGATATGCTTGGGCCGGGCCGGGATTTTACAGGCCCGGCGTGCAAATGGGCCGGCCCGGCCTGACCCGCGAATAGTGTTTGGCCCGATGGGCTGGGCCGGCCCGGCCCGCCCGTTTTGCCAGCTCTACTTAGTAGTAATGGGAAATATATACTATTTCTCTTGTTTTTTCCTATTAGGTCTAAACTAGTTAACTAAAATGTGTTTTGGTGTATAAGTTTTAGCAAACAATAAAACAAAAAAGAATAAAAGAGACCCCTGACACATGTAGTATGTCAAACAATTTACATGTATATAATACAACCCACAAGATGCTGCAAGAAAATACTATTATTTATCTAAACAAGTATAAAAGCACATAAAGATTGAGTTTTTATATAAAAGAAAATTCACAGAATGTATGAGCTCAAAGCAAGGTATTGGGGTTTTAAATAAGTGGGGTAACTAACCTTTATGAAGATTCAATCTGAAGAAAAGTCACACACCGCTTAATCGAAAATAGCAGCCCAAGATTTGTTCAAATACTGTGCACTCCAGATTTTTTATCTCCCCAAATTTTGCTGATAATAAACCGGACGAAATGAAAATATTAGAACGGGCTTGATATATAAACACGGACTTGCAAATAGCTACCAAACAGACACTACCTAAGATAACTAAACTATCTTGCACACCAAAAGGGCCCTGAGTATGTGACTTAAAAATTAAATATTAAAATTATAAATCTTCGTTGTATTGTATATTAGCAAATTATTAAATAGAAACACAAATCATAATATATAAGTTTTCGTTGTATCATATTTTTATTGTGTTTAATTTTAAAGATTTAAATGTAAATATATAAATTTAATCATATACAAATATTAGATAAAATCGGAAATAATCACATGTCCACCGCTGGACATAATATTATATACCCATCGCGAACGTGTTAATGACACATAAGCAGGGGGCCCACTATTATTTTAATTAATACTAGTATTATTTTAATTAATTGTTTATATTTGTTTATATGTCATTAACACGTTCGCAGTGAATATATAATATTATGCCCACTGATGGGCATGTGATCAATTTCGTAGATAAAATAGAAAATGAATTTGATTAATTAGGAATATTCTAAAAGAATATTTCCATTGAATTAAAATTTGAGTGGAATGATTGAGAGTAATTTTATTGTTGTAAGCAAATTGAAAATTGCCATTGAGAATACTCTCAATTCAAGAGATCATACACCGATCTTGTTGTATATACTAGTGTTTCTCCCGTGCGATGCACAAATTGAATATTATAAATTTTAAATGCGAGATCGTATAATGATTTATATAAAAAGTTTAAATTAAATTTATTTAATCTATAATCCAATTAATATGTATAGATTATATTGTATATATGTGAGCATTATAATTATTTAATTAATCATACAATTTTCAATTATGTACTAAATTCACAACAAATACTAAAATTCATAAGATAATTTTAATATTTAACAAAACTTATGTAGTCTAAATAAAAATTATGTAAATTCAATTCATCATATATAGTTAAAGTCAATAAAAAACATTTAAAAAATATTTTAAATATTACTTTTCTTTTTATATGCACAATATATATTAAATAAAAATATTCAAAAGATAAATAATTTGATATATATTGTGTTGAAAGTAGATTTATAATAACTTAAAGAATTTTGAAACTATTGATTCAAAATAAAAAAGAATAGAAAATGATAAAGTTAATTCACTCTCTTTGATGGAGAGTGGGATTCACCATTGCACCATAAAACAAGTAGACTTCATTTGCTCCAATAATGACAATTTTTTTTTCTCTTCACTTCTATTTTTATATATATATAGATTTTTCTTCCGGATCCAATTTCCACAACCAACCTTCATCTTTAAATTCCTTCAACCTGCAACTACTAAATTTTTTTTAAAAAAATATCAAAAGAATTACGTTCACGACAAAAAAAAAAAGCTCTTTCTCCACCTCCACACACCACCCTCCCATAACCCCATTGATTTAATGACCCCTTCCCTATTTTTAACATAAATGAAAAAGTTTCGAAAATCTATTTTTTAGAAAACTATCACCCACCCAAACGTCGTACCAAAATTGAGTTTTCCCCATCCCCAATTTTCCTAAACATATTTTTGAAAAGCCACTCATACCGTCCTCTCCCATCCTTCATTTACCATGAATGGACGAAATGACTTTTACCCACATACTTTTCCCCTCAACTAAGTATCCTCACACCCATTACCTATGAGAACCTTATTAAATTAAGCATCCCAAGTCCCTCATTCCCAATCTTCTTCTAATAATTACTACTCCAATTTGATTACCTTATTCTTCCCTACAATCCTCCTCCTCAATCGCTTTCTTATTCCTTTACCAACAACCATTTGTTATTCACTTTTATTTCAAAATTGGGTCATATGACACTAGCAATGCAACCACCATTAAAACAATCAGTTTTCCAACATATTATTTTTATTATGGGGATATAGATGAAAAATAAATTTTCATTTTCACTGCCATTGTTGAATTTGAACAAACGGCCCCCTCATTCTTTTGTATATAGGTAGTATCAATCAATTTTTTTTTTTTTAAACTCTTTCTCAAATTTATGAACCCATATCTTTCAAATAATGTGTATTTTCTAAAGACATTTACATATTGGTTCAAAAAAGATACCTTAATTATAAATTCGTTCATAATTAAAATTGTTTTTGCACTAATACATAAAAATATTTGCACAATGGTATAATTTTTTTTCACAGAAATATAACAAGTGTTTAAAAAAAAAAATTTGTAATTAGTATTTCCTTTTTGAATCATTTTGTTTTTTTTCCCTATTTTTTTACCGCATTTTATGCGCCTTGTTCATGTACGTTATTTTAAAGTCAGAATTATCAAGTTGCTTCCACATTATATGATTATAATATGCTTTTTGTTCATTACAGTTTTTCTTATAAAGCTAACTAGTCCCTCTATCCCCATTAAACTTTATAAGTAGGGAGTGCAATTTTTAAATAAAAATTGCTGAAAATATGATTTTTTAAAAGTTTTATTTAAATATAAAATAATATTTTAAAGGAGTAGTATTTCTATTTTATGAGTGTGAATATTATAATGAAACATATTAAAAAAATAAATTTGAAGTTTATTGGAGGGGTGAGTAGTATTTTTGTATTTGTTACTTACCTGACGTACATTTTACTTCAAATATATCTGTTTTTCTTTACCGCACAAAATACATGTGTATCATATCCATACCATTACCAGACTTGCTCTAATTGGATATATACGGACGTACTTTAATAAGATATATGCGGCAAATTAGTTTGCTGTTTTTTCTTTTTTCTTTTTTCCTGAAAGGAACTGGTTTGCTGTTTGAATAGTCTTATAAATCGTCAAAAAGTAAATTACAATAATGCTTCCAGCTTTATAGTTAAATCACTATCGCATTGCTCTTTTCCATTTTTCTTTTTAACCCCTTTTACCAATACCTAGTCCAACTCCAAAGTATCTCAATAAATATTGATACTCCCAACTCTCCACGAATTTTTTAACCTTTTATTATTGAACACAAAATTTAATAAAAATTATTCCTTTCATTCCATACTTATATGCTATATTGTCAAAAAAGTTCATTCCATATTTATTTTTACAAAAAAAAAAAAAATTTAATACTTTATAATAGTTGTTCCTTAACAATAATTATTTCAATAAAACTATGAGTAATACTCGTGTGAACCAGTTGTAACGTACAACTAGTTTCTGAGAATACTCCCACCACCGTCCACAAAAAATAGACTTATTGTCACTGTTATTAAAAAAAAAACCAGATATAATATGTAAAAAAATAAGAATATGTGTGTATGTTGAAGAATGTAGATAAAGTTTATTATTTTCATTTTAAGAAGCATGACTATTTTTTGTGAATGGACAAATAAGACAAACCAATATAATTTTTTGTGGTCGAAAATAGTACTATTTAGTGAAACGGGTAATAACTGGTGTGCATGGTGCATCTTGTTTCCGAATAAATACAATTCACCGGAACAAGTAAATGCCATTTAACTGGTGTGCATGGTACATCTCATTTTCAAATAATATCATTTAGTGAAACGAGTAATATAATTTAAAAGGAGTACACAATATTCATTGATTGACAATAAATTTTATTGATTAATTATAAATTTAAAGTATTGATGTACTATATTATAATCTTTTTACTGAACTTTATAATCTAATGAATGGCCTTTATACATGATAAGCTCATGTGGATAAAGAAGATAATAATTCAAGGGGACGTGCCTCAATTATAAACCCAGAGAATCTCTGTGGTTGAGGAATTGCTGGCCAATGTAATGACAAGTTATTATGGGTCAACATCTCCATCCAATGCAAACATTTTTTATTTGGTCCATCATCTGAACCACTTCCGTACTTAATTGGATCATTAATCAATTTTCTTCACATAATTATAAAAATATATAATCTCGTTTCTCGTTAACTTAATAATTGGTTCTTGTCCAAATTAATAAACAATAAAGAAAAGTGTAAGTCTCATTGTAAAGTTTCGCAAAGTAGACAATTAAAAACATGTGGGGTAACTCTTTTTAACAGGATCCGAATATATTGAATAATTGATCGAACTAAGTGTAAATTAATAATTAAATCCTGGGGAAAACGGTTTTCTGTAATACCAGATCAAGATAAATCATTAATCTTTAACTCAGATACTCCGTACACACAAATGCTTCATTTTTTAATAATTGTACGTCAATGATACAAAAGTATCAAGAATTAAATAGACATTTCACAAAAGTGTATGAAGTTCAGTTTTTGGGGGAAGCTGTATATGTAGCTCCCATTTTGGAATAAATAATAACTAATGTGGAAATGATAAGTTGGGTGAATCCTAGTAATTCACTGTTAGATCACATGCAAAGTACCTCTACTTGATTTATCTCATCAAATTATAGAATTAATTTATTTAATTGTTATTTCTCTATTCTCTATTTTCGAGCGGGAATCGAACTACAAATCTTTATCTAGACGTGAATATTTTAATTCTAATACCGTAAAAGAATTTCATCTCATTTAACTAGAAATCCAAATTTTTAAATAATTGTAAAATTAATTCATTTAATCTGTTCCCCATTTTTTTTAATTTTTATGTACATGTACACAGCTCTTCTTTGCCATTTTTTTTTTATGTTCTAATATGTTTTTTATCCATTGAATCTTTAATACATGACTCCAGAATTATGGTGATTTATTGAATACTCCCTCCGTCCATAAGTAAACTTCTCACTTTCCTTTTCGGGCCGTCCACGAGTAAGTTTCCCATTCCATAAATGGAAATAACAACACTCTATTATATATAAACTTTAACCTTCAAACCCACACAATATTACAAAAATGTCACTCATTCACTTTACTTTTTAACACTATTCATTACTTTATCCCAAAAGTCAACATGTGACCCACCATATATTAATAAACAAATACACTTTCTTAAACCATTCAACAAAAAGAAGTGGGAAACTTACTCGTGGACGGAGGGAGTATATTTTAACATTTCATATACACATTTAGATCTAGATAGAACATAGAATTAATCACAAAAATGACGCAACTATTGATATCAGTCGACATGTATACGCGCTACTATATATGCAATTATGATTTTTTTATTTACCTTTATTTGTGTTTATATAACTATATAGATGTAAAAGTATAAATTCTTCTTCTTTAGACTTAATATAATCTTCATTCATTAGGTAAATTATTTTTCGAGAAAAAATATTTTTTTAGACCTGAATAATAGGAAGAATTGTGAATGTACGACACTATATTTTAAAATTTATAAATACAGAACAATCTGGCTCAAATTAGACTAAATTAATTGGGCTCTATCATTGTGAGTTGCACAATTTTTCTACATTATGGATTTACAGACCTGTAAATGTAGAACACTTTGTTTTTAAAATTTGTAAGTATAGGATAGTCATGCAATTCACGTGACATTTTGACGAATTGAGCTTATTTTGGGCTCATTTTATTCTTTATTTACAGATTTTAAAATATAATATTTTACATTTACCGCTCCGTAAATTATTACGTTTAAACATAACTTCCTAATTAGAGAGGCCTAAAAAAACATCACTCCCCTATCGCCCCCTGGACAAAATTTTTGGACCCGCTAATGCTATCATTTGTCAAGAATTAAACTGTCCTTTCGAATTTTGAAGGATTATATTAATTATATGACACAAATTTATAAAATGCAAATTAAGACAAATATGTGATCTTTTCCCTTCTGCATTCACATTTAGAACATTTGTGTACGAAAATACGGATGATAATCTTCTAGCAAGTTTACATTTTCTTATAATTAAATAATGTGTTATTTAATCGATCGTGAACATAATTATACAAATATCATTGTAGAAAATAAATAAATGAATTAATTTTATATCTCTCTACAAATTCATATTTTTAAATGAGATATAATTTTTTCATAATATAAGAGTCCCGCCCACACATCCTAAGTTTGACTCCCACGGTAAGCAACTTCACTCAAATTAAATTATCTACTCATTGGATCTCCTCCCAATAAAGTAAAATTGAGAATGTTTCATGTATGAACCATTTTCACAATATTTTGTCTATTCATATAGATTAGCATCATGTCTTTTATAAACTAGTTTCACCATACAATTAAAAACAATATTAGTTGTTTTTATTATATAATTTTACTACTAGATTAATACTTTTAACTGAAACTTAATTATTTAAAAAAAAACATACACAAATTGCAAACAAGTTTCACGAAAAAAAATAAAAAATGATTCACAGTATAAATTGCTTATTAGAAGAAGCTCTTTTAGTAGATGCTTAAATATATAATTACTATGACATTTTAAGAAGCAACGACATGATAAAATTAAAAAACACACCTCAATTAAGAAACACAAATTCATGGTTAAATAGTGTGCTATTTTTTTTTTACGTAAAAATGCACATACCCACAAGTTTAATCAAATCAATACGACAACTTAATCTAAATAAATTTTTTGCAGTTATGTCAAGTACATCAACGTCAAATATTTTCTTAAAAATTGCTACCAAAAGCTAAAACATATCAAATTATAAGTTTCTAATAAGACAATCACTATGATATAAATAGAAATTGTCGCTTTTTAGATAAATGGCCCATATATATTTTGAATAATACTAAAGTACACAAGAAATTAACAGACGACGTTTGGAAATTGGAAGGCTTCTAGTTAATTTATTCCCGACAGAGTGGTCCTCTATAAGCATTTATCATGTGGCTATGCTCGATCGTCACTTTTCTTCACAAGTGATATTATTAAATTTTGAAGAATTTATTGCGTAATCTTTTTATTACATGCATGAAATCCAAATTTGTCATCTTCAATATTGTACGTATTTATGATTTTGAGGGACATTGTAATAGTAATACTATATGATGTTTCAATTTTGGAACTTTGGAGGCATGCATTGTGATGTTACAAAGGAAACTTCTCCGAAGTTATTGTAGTTTGTTTTAATTGATGATAATTGTAGAAATTTATTTTCTACAACTCTTATTTATGTGCTTTGTCCAATTATCAGTGCCTCATGTTATTATTTTATTCGTATTATTTTTTTACAAAATTAAATGTTTAAACATCGTTCGTTTAATTTTGGAGTATATGTCGTCTTTACCAACTGGCCGACTCTGCTTTAGAAAAAAATTGCACTTTTATATGCATCTATTGCACGGTGCACTCACTCAACAGTTGAGGTTGTTTACACTAAAAAGTGTAGGTTGATTATACTGATAAGTATGATTAGATTATACTAAAAAATTTATACTAAAAATCAAATTTTAGTGTAATCTAATCGCACTTTTTAGTATAATCAAATCATACTTTTTAGTATAAGCAGTTTCAACTATAGAGTGAATGCATCATACACCAAATGCACAAGAGAATTACTTTAGAAAAAATGAATACTCCAGTTGGACAAAATATACGATGAACCACATTTTATCATGAAACTTGTATGCATTATATATATATTTTTTAACATTATTAATTGTCATAATATTGTACAATAATGAAAACAACTAATAACGTTTTGAGTTGCATATACAATTATAAGAAAATAAAAAATTGTGTATTAATTTAGAATTGCTTACGTAATTTTTCGATAAAAAAAATTCATAGTAGAATTGTCTACTACTTGCCTACAAATTTTTTTAATCATGTAAGCACCTTTATTCATTAACCTATAAGCAAATGCCTACAAAAATCAATTATTTGTCTACGGAATGGAATTCCTAGGCATTAATTACCTACAAACAATTTGCATACAATAATTTACCCAAACAATTTGCCTACGAAAATTTCGTAGGCAAATTTCTTTGTAGGTGGAGAATGAAAAATGTCTATATAATTAGAAACTTTTGTAGACAATCTCCACCACGAATTTTTTCGTTAAAATTTTTCTAGTATATTGATAATTTATGTAGGCAAATTTATATTTTCTTGTAGTTTACGTCGAAACTGGTTTAAAAAAGGACTTTTGCGGGCTTGAATTCTTTCTTCATGCATTATATATTGTTAGGACTTTTTTATTTATCTTTTTCCTTTCGTGGAATCGTAAAACAAAAGTGATAGATGGTTAACCGCACATCAAAGTTAATTAAGTGATTAATTGTTTTTGTATATATATAATGAGATAAATATATGCAAATATTGGATTTTAGTTAGATGACCGCAATTGATGGAATGTTATTGAAATGACTACTTTTATAATTGGAACCTGAGTATTAATAAGAGTTCTCTAGTGTAAATTTAACTTTCAATATTGGTTCATCTTTCTAGCTAGTGTAACTTTCTATTTTGTTTCATCTTTCATTTTGTGATCGATCGAAAACCGTTGGGGAAGTAGAATTGAGCAATTCTTATTGGGAATGGAATGCAAGTGAATAATCTCGTGAGAAATAAATATTTCATAAATCAACTAGTGATAAAATTAATAATCATAGGCAACAATTAATAAACATAAATTACTGTGTGTATATATATATATATATATATGTGGAAAGGTAGAAGACTGTCACTTTTTTTTTTAAAAAAAGTAAAACAACTAATATGTTTTTGAAAAAAAATATCAATATTAATTTCCTCCATCTGTACACAATTTTTTTACCTTTTTATTGTTGGACACATGATTTAATGAAAAATATTTTATTGAATAATTAGTAGATAAAGTAAAGGTATATTGTGGGGATTATTGTGAGACTCAACTATTTGTTTGTGAGTGGTGTTTATTTAAAAAAGAAAATGAGTAAAAGATTGGTTGATAATCCAAAAAGAAAAATGAGTGAAAGATTGGTGGACCTCCGAGTATATATAGAGAAACAATCATTATGCTTAAAAAATACCCACAAGTTGCACGGTGTAATAAACAAGTCTATATCTTTGCGAAAATGTAAAAAGTTGTGGAGCGGAAAAAAAAAATTAAATCTCAATTTATAAGTAATTAAATGTTATAGAACTTATATAATGAGTTAGATGCAGATAGATTATAATAGTTACATGCAGAACAAAACCCTAATATTTGAAATGTAAATGAAATCAATTTTTGTAAATGGGACTGGGTATCAGATTGAATTCTCTATTTTGTAAAAACCCATTTTCTATTTTGTGATTGAAAGGAGAAATAGGCAATTTATATCTCGTGAGAATTAAATATTCAGAAGAAAAAAAATCCAAGACAAAAAATAATCATGGGCAACAAAACAAATGAGGTACTTGACATTTACTGTACTGTAGAACTTTACTGCATGTGGTAATTAAAGTACGCATTGATGAATATAGGGGAAAAGACTAAATGGGACCAATCACTGAGCAAATCGTCTGGTATCAAATAAAGTTTATCAGATTATGTCCAAACCCAATTAGTACACAGTAACAATTGGTAAAAGAGTTAAAAGATATCAAACCCTAAAAATAACTTTACTGTGCTGCAATTCAAAATAAATTATCTTCATTATACAACATTACTATAAATTAATAAAACAACTAATCCTATTAAAAAACAAGCACACAAAAGTTTTATACTAGTAAAATTGGTTCACATTACATTTTATCTTTTCTAAAATGATCATCTCTAAATCAGTAGCTTAAAACATTGTATAAAAAATACAAATCAGTTTTATACTAGTAAAATTAGGAAAAAATTGCATGTTTAGTCCCAAGAGAATAAGTACAAAACACTTTTGGTACCTATGTACAAAAGTGATTTTTTTTTTTTTTTTGTAGTTTTATTCCTATCCATTAATTTTTGGAACCAAAACTTCAAATTTATTCATTCTTTTAGGACCAAAATTGCTATATATCCATTATCTTTGAGACCAAAACGATAAAAAAAAACTACGAGACTAAAAGTGTCAAAAATATGTTCGTTTTGAAATGAACTCATTCTCTTGGGACCAAAAGAACAATTAATTAACCCATAAAATTGATACACAATACACTTTATCAACCTTAAAAATGATCTCCTCTAAATCAATGTCGTTTAAGCGTGAGACCGTCCTATAACATAAGTAACACATATTAGCACTCATTTCTATCAAAGTGTTAATGCATGATGCTCAATTTATATCTCACTTTACTGTTTTATGATATGAGATAGTCTCACACCAAACTAGTCATTACTAAAACATTATATACAAAATATAGGAGAAATATGTCCTAAATAATTTCAGTCAATTCGTGTTTTACCGCATGCAAACCAACTTCATGAATATCTTTTGATTTTGGTTCTATGCGCTCTAGCGCGCTCTCTCTCCTCTTTTCTCTTTTGTTTCTCTTGGTTGAAAATGAGCATAGCCAATCATATATAGACTGGAAAATTTATTAATTCTATAGCTGAAAACCTATTCCAATACTCATCATTTGATACATGACCATTTAAATTCATTTAAATTATTTCTTTTGGGGAGATAAATACGAACTTTGTTTACCATAGTTAATTTTATAACCCGACTTTAATTATGATACAGTCTCTGTACTGCTTTAATATTTCATATCGTATATTACAATATTCAATACATGACACATATAATAAAGGATACCACAAATCATTATTAATAACACATATTATGTTTTAAAAATAAGTAAAATACCAAATTATTATTGATGATCTTAAATTCTTTAATTAAGCAATATAATCTCCTCACTCTTCGGTTGCGGGGCGACTTAATTAGGATGAATGGACATACGATCTTAGACTCTTAGAAGGGTGTTTGACTAAATTTATTTGAAACATCTTATAAGCTTTATTATTTTATAAGTTGTTTTTAGAGCTTATAAGATGTAATTTTTAAGAAGCTTATAAGTTGCTAAAGTGTTTGACTAATACAACTTATAAGATTTTTGAAGATATATACTAAATATTTTTTAAATTTATAAAAAATATTTTTTCTATTTTTTATCTTGAGGTAGGGGTGGGTGGGGGTTGGAGAGGGGTGGGGTGGTTCCAGGGTGAGGTGGGTGGTTGGGAAAATAAGTGGGAAAATTCCAACTTATTTTTTTACAGCTTATAAGATGTTAGGAGCTTATTTTATGATTTTATAAGCTGTTATGCATCTTATTTTGCCAAACACATTAACAATACTTATAAGTTCTTTAACAACTTATAAGTTCTTTAACAACTTATAAGATGTTTTAAGTAGCTTATAAGCTCAGCCAAACACCCTCTTAGTAGAATTATTAATTAGTTCGGACCATCCGATCCAACTTAATATTGAATGGAGGACATGCACTTTTGAAATTATAAATTTCAAATTAATAATATAAATTGACAAAATCTCTTTACAAGAGCTATTTTATAAAAGTTCAAGGTTCAACCCTAATAAAAAGACAAAATAATATTTTTTAAAAAAATTAAATTTTCATGTTATCTGCCCGCCTACAAAATGTAGATCAAGTTGACCCAAAGCCTCACCCACACATGGGTCGGGTTGGATATGTTGATGTCTTCTTTTGACATGTAATTTTTTTTTTTAGTCCAATCCATACTTTCATTTAGTCAAAATTATTAAAAATATCCAAAATTTAACATATAAACTCTTTTTTATCAAAAGATTTATAAAAACTCATTTTTACCCATTTTACAAATAAAATATCTCATATACCCTTTAATTTTTATTCCTACTCTTTTATTTATTTCCCTCTTCCCGCTCCTATTCTTTTCCTTATATCTAATTCATATAAATAATATTATATTAATTTCAAAAAGGAAATAAATTTAGGAATATAATATTATATAATTTTACCATTGATAATGAAAATAATTTTTTTTCAATATATATGTTGTTGATGGACGACCAGGCGAACAACAGTGTTTAGAGGATTAAGAGATTAATAATGTAAATTAGATGTCGGCGACCAGCGGAGTCCAGGAGGGTCCCAAACACCAGGCGACCAGAAGTGACGTCAGACGAATGTCTGGCGACCAGCACAACAAAGAGGCAAGAGGAACAAATAATTAGAATAAAAGCAACGACAAAATATTCATCATCTGGGCGACCAAGCGAGCAATACTGGCCCACGAAGATTAGCTCAAGATTTCACTAACTTAAACATTGCATTAGAAGCAAACAAGTGTACTAAACACTTGTCATTGTACAAGATGTAATAGTTTAGGAATAAGACAAGTGACTAAACACTTGTCAAATACAAAATTAAAAGGGCTAAGAGAGTGACACCTCCTACTTGCTTGTAAGTCTATAAATACCCCTTCATGAAAGGGTCAAAAGAAGTTCAAATATTAAAAAGAAGACCAAGTTCTTGTAATTTCATTTCTTAATCCCTTCTTACACAAAATCATCACTTGTAATCTTGTTTGATGACCTTCTTGAGTATTAAACAACCACTAATTATCTAATTCGAATCAAGGTCATCAACAATTGGCACTAGAGAAAGGGTCCGAACCTCCATTTGATCGAAGATTTGAAGAATTCGATAAGAGAGTCACCGGAATCTGCAAAATCAACATCGGATTTCGGCCAAAGTCACCGGAAACTCGAAAAAATCACCAGAAATCTGGAAATTAATGAGGTAATTCAACACTTGTGAAGAAGTTGTTCATATTTAAGAATTAGAATGCATGCATGTGTGAATTAGGATTTGTTAAATAACCAAGTTCACACATACAAGGCTAGTAATTCTTAAATTAATAAAGATAAACACGAGATCTTCATCACCGGAATATTCAATCGAAAATAGCGGGATCACAAGAAATACAATCTTCAAGTGCACATCTGTCACGAAGATCGCGGACACGAGTATCATCTACGGGTGACCATGCACGCACCGTACGAGCCATGTCCAACAGAAACGTGCAGGTTACTATCGACACCCTTTCCCCGGAGGTGGAAGCCTTAGCCAGAAATCCGGAGGAAGTCGCGAAAACAATTGCCGTTCTACAATCGATTCAAAGACAACAAGAAAGAGCGGAACCGTCAAGAGCGCTGGAGACGACCAGGTGGTCAGTCGAGCAGGGAAGTAAAAGGCGCGAAGATGCACGGAATGACGAGGTGGACAACGCCCAAGCCCGACGGAACAAAGGTAAAGCCCCAATTAGCGAGAGGTTAGGAAGCAAAGGAGAATCCACACCGGGAGGAAGGACATAGATGAGCAAAGGCACGGCAAGAAGTATGGGGCACAATTACGATGGAAAAACAGAGCGCATGGAAGGGCGTAGGGAGATCACACCACCAAGGAGTGAGCAGCGGCTGTGCACTGATGCTCGCCCATCTGTCCATGATCGACTTCGGCGATCAGCCTTTGGGCGGCTGGGCCCCAATGGGACCAGCAACGTCGCTAGGCGACCAACGCAGGAGAAACGTCCCGTTGACGAGGGACTGCGTCAAGATGAAGTCATTGGGTTTGATCACGACGAACAGTCTCCCAACGGTGGAGCGTCTCCGAACGAGTTGCAAGCCCTCAAGAAGGCAATTGAAGAAATGCAGAAACTGCTAGATTCTCAAAAGGGCATTGGCTCGACGGTTTTGCCATCATCGCCGTTGTCACCAGCAATCCTGAACGCGCCAGTTCAGAAGAAAATACAATTCTCGGCCGCCAGTCTATACGAAGGAAGTTCGGATCCCAAGGTTCATTTGGCAAAATACTCCAACTTCACGATATCCATGAAGGCGTCAGATGCAACACAGTGTCGTAACTTTCCACTCACACTTGGTGATGGTCCCCATCGTTGGTTTTCGGCACTTGCTCCAGGATCCATCAACTCCTTCGCACAATTGAGCAAGGAATTTCTATCACATTTCTCCACGGCTGGACCGTTCTTAACTCAGAGGCACCGCTTGGCCGACATCAAGCAAGGAGATGACGAATCGGATAGGAAATTCCTAGAAAGATTTGACAAAATACTTTTGGAAGGAGAGATGGTCAGCGAAGATACTAAGATGGTAGCAGTAATGGCTGGCTTGAAAAAAGGAACCGATTTATGGAAGGAAATACATCTCGCCTGCCCAAAAATGTACGCAGAGTTTAGACATCGGGCAGGCATACATGTATCCATGCAAGAAGCACTGCAGAAAGAATTGAGTGATAAAAGTGATCCCAAGAAAGTCGGAAAGAATTCCACGGGAAGTGAATACAAAGCCCCGAAAAATATGAAAGCTTTCATTGAAAGGGGCAGAGTTGAAAGAAAGGTTGAATCAGGTATTTGCTACATCGATAGAGGCCGTGTATAACAATGTTAAAGACAGAGATATGCTTTCAGAACCAAGGAAAATTCGACAAGAATGCGGAAAGCTGAATCCGAATAAATACTGCGCCTACCACCAGAACATCGGACATTTCACTAGTGAATGTCGAGACTTATTGAAACAACTTTGGAGGTTCTATGAAGAAGGCAAACTGTCTGAATTTTTGAAGAAGAAACCAGGGAAGAGACCCAGAGCGGTTGGTCCACCTAGCTCGGATGACGAGGACAGTGACGACCAGCCGAGCAAGACGACCAAGAAGGGAAAAAAAGGTTCCAACAGCCCCAGCAGAACCGATGCGAGAAATTTTTATGCTTGAGGCAAGTGGGCCTATTGGGGGATGCTCAGACGGAAGACCTCCAATCTCAAAGAGAAAAAGGAAAGCAGAGCTGAGAGCGATAGCTCAGGTAAGAGAAGTGGGAGTCAATCAAGCCACCAAGAAGACGGGAGACTTGGTGTTTTCAGAAAAAGACTTGGATGGAGTACTCACCCCGCACAACGACTCATTGATCATATGTGCTAACATAATGGGAACCCGAGTCCACCGATTGCTCGTGGATACCGGATCATACACAAACATTATGTTCAAAAGTACATTAGATCAGATAAGGGATTGTGCAGAGTATGTAAAAGATTGTAATCATAAGATAGTGGGATTCGGAGATGCTGTAACCGTTCCCCTAGGAGTAGTAACATTGTCATTTGAACTTGTATCGACCGAGAATCCTGACAGGAGATTGACTAGAATGATAGAATTCCTAGTGGTAGACCAACAATCTTCCTATAACGGATTTCTCGGTCGACCTTTTATCAATGAATTCAAAGCAGCTGTTTCAACGTACTACTATTGTGTTAAATTTTCAACACCAAAAGGGTCAGGTACGGTAAAAGGTGATCAAAAGAGAGCTCGTGAATGCCTCCTGCAGTTACTACACAAAGACAATCAAGTATCAGTAATAGGCGAACAGTCGAGCAGCAGCGTCGAAGATGAACCATCCATACTTGATGAAATCATGAAATCCATCGATACGGAGATGATGGAAGTAGACGACCAGCAAGAAGGCGAACAAGAGATCCAGAACGACCAACAAAGACAAAAGGCTGAACCTTGCCCAAACAATGTGGAAGACCTTGAACCACGGCTAGGAGCAGAGCCGATGATGATAGAAGATGAACTCAACTTGGAAGGGCCCGTCATTGATCCTCGATGGAAAAATAAAAAAAGGAGAGCAACACCGGTCAAAGAATTGGAAGCAATCAGAGTCGACCCAAACCGAGAAGACTTAGAACTCTTCATTGGATCTGAGCTCCCAGAGCCTTACAGATCCAGAATGAAGGAATTCCTAAAGTCCAATCTCGATGTATTCGCATGGTCGCATGTCGATATGGTAGGCATCAGCCCTGAGCATGCCTGCCATAAGCTAAATATCGATCCAACCAAAAATCGGTAAAGCAAAAAAGAAGGAAGTTTGGGCCCGACAAGTACGAAGCATTGGATGTAGAGGTAAAGAAGCTATTGGACAATGACCTTATCAAAGAGGCACTATATCCTAGATGGGTGGCTAATCCAGTGTTGGTGAAAAAACCGAATGACACGTGGAGACTATGTATCGACTTCACGGACCTGAATGCTGCGTGCCCCAAAGACAACTTCCCATTACCACACATTGACCAGTTGGTGGACAACACAGCTGGGCATGAACTCCTCACATTCATGGACGCATTCGCCGGCTACCATCAGATACCAATGCATCCAGACGACCAGAAAAGCATAACTTTTTACACCAACAAAAATCTGCTATGTTGGAAGAGGATGCCATTCGGGTTAATCAATGCGGGAGCCACATATCAACGACTCGTTAACAAAATATTCGATGAACACATTGGCAAAACAATGGAAGTATATGTGGACGACATAGTGGTGAAAAGCCCAAAGAAGGAAGATCGTTTGGAACATCTAGCACAGGTGTTCGAAATACTCCGAGCATACAACATGAAGCTAAATCCAAAGAAAAGCAGCTTCGGCGTTCATTCAGGCAAATTTCTCGGACATCTTGTTAGCCAACGAGGCATTGAAGCAAATCCATCAAAGGTGAAGGCCATTATGGACATGCAGCCTCCAAGATCCGTCAAGGAAGTGCAACGACCTACCGGATGCTTGGCGGCCTGAACAGATTTATTTCAAGATCCGGAGATAAATGCCGACCTTTCTTCGATGCTATAAAGAAAGGCGGATTCCAATGGACGGATCATTGCCAGCAGGCGTTTGAACAGCTGAAGGAATATCTCAGCGATACCAAAATCTTGTCAAAACCTGTTCCAGGAGAAAAATTATACCTCTATTTGGCAGCTTCAGAGGTGGCCATCAGTTCTGTTCTGGTTCGTGCAGAAGAGAAAATTTCATCTACCCATATACTACGTAAGTCAAGCTTTGCACGAGGCATAAATCAAATATTCTCCGATGGAAAGATTGGCATATGCACTGGTAATGAGCGTCAGGAAACTTCGACCATACTTCTTCGATCACCAGGTAGAGGTCTTGACAACCTTCCAGCTAAGGCAAGTTTTACAAAGACCAGACACTGCTGGTCATCTCCTCAAGTGGTCCCTCGAAATAAGCCAGTTTGGAATATCTTATGCACCTCGAACAACGATTAAAGGACAAGCATTAGCCGACTTCATAGTCGAGCTAACCTTTCCTCAAGATCCGACGAGAGGTCATAATCATCCATGGTATATGTACGTCGATGGATCATCCACCAACACTGCATCAGGAGCCGGAATAGTGCTAATCAGCCCAGATAGACAAATCTTCACCTCGGCAGTACGGTTCGATTTCATGGCAACGAATAATGAAGCCGAGTATGAGGCGTTGATAGCCGGACTTCGTCTAACATTGGCGGTCGGGGTTAGAAGATTGCAAATATATGGAGACTCACAGCTGATAGTCAACCAAGTCCGGGGAGAGTACGAAGCGAAAGATGAAAATATGGCATTTATATCAAAAGATCATAGCTCATCTAGCATCTATGTTCGAGCAGATTTTCATTGAACAAGTACCAAGAGAGAATAATGCTCAAGCAGACGCACTGGCTCGCCTGGCCACCAGCACAGGCCCGACAGAATTGTCAGACATCACCATCACAAAAATATGTCAACCATCAACATATGACTACAAGATCAATCAAGTAGATGAAGAATCTGAGGAAAGTGACTGGAGAGTACCTATCCTCAAATATCTTCGTGATGGTGAAGTTTCGGGGGACCCCCAGAAAGCAGCCAAGACGACCAGGCGAGCAGCAAGGTTTACAATCATGGACGACCAGCTCTACAAAAGAGGATTCTCACTCTCGTTATTGAAATGCTTGACAAGAGAGCAAGACCAAGAGGTTTTACGAGAAATTCATCAAGGCGTTTGTGGAAATCACGCTGGGGGGCATGCGTTGGCTTACAAGACAGTAAGACAAGGGTATTACTGGCCTACATTACTGCAAGATGCTATCAAAGTTGCGAAAACTTGTCACAGATGCCAGATATTCGCACCCAATATTCACAAACCACCAACTGAGATGATAGCAGTCAATAGTCCACGACCATTCACAAAATGGGGAATCGACATCATATGGCCTTTCCCAACCTGAAAAGAAAACGTAAAGTTTGCGGTGGTGGCCATGGATTATTACACAAAGTGGGCTGAGACGGAGGCACTCGTGACAATCACGCAGGAAAAGATGATCAGTTTCATATGGAAAAATATCATGTGTCGATTCGGAGTCCCACAGGCAATTTTGACTGACAACGGACGACAATTTGAAGGCAAGAAAATAAGAAACTTCTGCGAAAAATGGGGAATCAAGAAACATTTTTCAACCCCATATCATCCACAATCTAATGGCCAAGTTGAAGCAGTTAACAAAATAATCAAGAACATATTGAAGATCCGATTGGTGGACAAAAAAGGAAAATAGTCAGAAGAGCTACCAGAAGTGCTATGGGCATATCGAGTATCATATAGGACAAGTACGGGAGAAACTCTATTCACCATGGCATTCGGCATTGAAGCAGTTATACCCATAGAGATAAAGGTACCAACAGAGCGAACAACAATGTTCGACGAACAGGCGAACAACAAGGCTTTAGGTGCAGAGATGGATTTGGTTGACGAAAAGAGAGTTTTGGCAGAAATGAAGAACGCAATATACAAGAGAAGGATTGCAAAGCATTACAATTCACAAGTAAAAGTTAGGGAATTCAAGATCGGAGATCTCGTACTTAAAAAAGTTTTAGGACCACTACCAGGAGTATTCAGACCGACTTGGGAGGGCCCATACAAAATAACTCAGAAATGGAACAACGACACTTATGACTTAGAAGACATGAAAGGCAACTCGGCCCAATACTCCTGGAATGCAGCTTTATTAAAAAAGTATTATCAATAGGCAAAAATTGTAAGGAAAATGTAAAATTTAGTTTAATTCAAAATTTTATGTTACTTGTATAAGTACAATTGTATGTTAAAATCTTTTTTCAAAAGATGTATATGAAGCATGTATTGTAAAAAGTAATTTGCTAATTCGTTCACTCCACAAAGCAAGTTTGCTCGCTCAAAAACTTGAGGGAAGGGGCGAGCAACAGGGTTAAAAGAAAGCAGACCCAAAGGCCAAATCCGCATAAGGATAATAAGGCCCAAAATTTATGGGCAACCATCAAAGAAACATCTAAGGCCACGTTCATTAAGGACTCATAAGGCCCAATTATTCTAGGCTAAGTCTGTTTAAGGATAAAAGCCCACCTTAGCCGATCAGGCGATCACCAGGTACAAAGATATCTTAAAAAAGAAAAACAGTTGTTTGCAAAGATTATATAAAGCTTGAAAGCGAACAGCAGTGTCAACAGCGAACAAGCGAGAAGGAAAAAGGCACAATAAAAAAAGAGATAGACAATGTTTCCAAATTTATCTTCCATTAAAAAAAAAGAGGGATTACAAGCAAGGGGAAGGAAAGTACAAATTAGCCCTAACAAAAGCTAAAGGAAAAATAAAAACAAGAAATCTTCAAGCTTGGGGGGCCGGAGGAGCATCTGTGGTCGCCGGATCAGTCGGTGCCGCATCAGAAGTGGGAGCAGTCGTGGCTGCTGCAGCTGAGGTGCCCGCTCCATCAATAGGAGTTAGGGGAAAAGAATGGAGGCCATCAAAGATCTCTGCTTCTCTGCTCGGTTCCTCGCCCGAGAACTGGGGAGGGATGATTTGAACACCTTCCCCAAAGATGTCCAAGGGGATTCCCATCTCCCCAAGATCAGCCACCGGAAGCGAGAACCCAACACCAATGGGGTTGTCCTTGACATAGCCAATGATGTCCTTTTTGGCGGTGGCCAGAACATCCAGGTTGTGGTCCAGGGCGAACTTCACTGACCTTATGCTCTCGGCGTAGGCACATACATACCCCAAGTTGGTATTGTCGGCCACGTCTTGAGCATATAGGTCGTAGGCGACCAGACCAGTTTTTTCCTGTTGAAGACGAGCGACCTCAGCCTGGAGCTCTTCAATTTGGGCGGCCATCACGGTCTTCTCACCCTCCAACACTTTGTTTCGCTCGTCGGCGACCCCCAGTCAAGAGACAGCTTCTCCGACTGATTTATGGCGAATTGCTCGCTATGCACAGAAGCGTTGTACATTTGTTCCAGGTTTGCCACCGCTTTGGCATGCTCGGCTTTCTCTTGGGCGAGCTCATCATCTTTCTTCTTCAAAGCGGCCGCCTTCTCCGCCTCAAAGCCTTCAATCTTGCGACCAAGGCTGCGATTTGTTCTCTCCAGTAGAACAATCTGGTCAAGGAGCCTCTGGGCCATCACAGCTTGATGGCTGGCATTATAGGCGACCAGCCAAGCATTGTCGCTAGCAGTTTGATCCTGGATAATTTCCTCGCAGGTCTTAGTCCAAGAGCGAGGGACCATCTCAGTCGCCCGGCGAACATGAGAGTCCGGGATATCAAGGTACGGGGGCGGAGTCTTCACGCAACTAAGTTGATGAAGCACCTCTGACCGCCCAGGGTGCTCCTCAGGTTTATACCTAGAGAAAGAAAAAACTTCAAAGTTAGAAAGCATCACAAAATGGCGACCATCACGGATGCAGTTTGGAGACTTACTCCCTCAATTTCACGGGGTCATACCCCAAGTACGAGCGATCATTGGATGCTCGCTTCTTCTTCAACATGCCGGCCATAGCCTGTTGCTCACTTACAATCTCAAGTGAGGAAGGTTTGGGAACGGGAGGGCGGGGAGCACGGTTGCTCACCTCCATGACGGACTTGGAGCATTTTGACGCTCGCTCAATACCTTCCCCTTCGTCACGAGAGTCCTCCCGAGGTGCCTTCTTCTTGGGCCTCTCTTTTTCTTTCTCCGTATCACGAGGAGAAATAACAGCCTTAGAAGCTCCTTTGGAGCGACCACTAGCGACTCGGGGGCGAGCTTGAGGGCCAGGCCCCTCCCCAGCCCGGAGACGCATAAGGGACAGTGGTGGATCTTGTCTCTTCCTGGTTGGCTCCTCGGCGGCCATTTGCTTTACTCTGGCGGCAAGCAAGTGATAAGATTTTGGGATGGTCGGTACGGCAACAGTCACCCGTTGATCTGTTTAAAAGAAAAAATAAATAAGAGAAGTATTAATTACAGGCGATCAGGCGTGCAATAAAGCAAAATGAGTAAGAATGGTTACCTTCGGGGATCTCTGCTTGGGCCTCTAGGTGATGAGGACTCGTGAAAAGTTGGGCAATTTTCAGACAATGAGCCTTTGAAAGATGAAGAATGTCATGATCAGCGGGATTCCGGAGAACTATCACGGCCAACGTATACAGGAACTCCTCACTCAGGCCTGGATTACCCCACTTTAAAACTCTTGGACCTGCAAAACAGCAAAAAAGAAAAAAATTAAAATTAGTCCCCAACGCGGTCCCAAGAAGGAAATAAGAGAGCCTACGTTTGACTACGCCAAAACGTTCAGGGGAGTTAATACGCGCTTGGCCGCCTGAGAAATCCGCCGATGCTCGCCAGTCGCCCCCGATAAAAAAGAATTGGTTATGCCAACTCTTGACTTTGTTGGGAACTCCTTCAATGAGTTTTACTCCCGTCCTCGCCTTAACATAATACCAGCCTATGCCTTCTTCTTTACAGGCTGAGATGACCAGGGCGTAATGGATTTCGGCCGTACTAAGTTTATTCTTGTACCCTTCGAGGCCGAAAAGAGTCATCAGGGCAAGCAAATTACTCCACCCATTGGGAGTAATTTGGGTGATCGCCAGGTCAATGTCCTCCAGGAAGCGACCAATAATGGGATGAAGCGGCAACAGGAACCCCGTGTTCAGTATGTCCAGGTTGATCGCTGTACAACCCGGTGGTGGGCGATTAGCAGTTTCTCCTTTCTTGGGGGCATACAAGAAGATGTCGTAAGGAATCTTATAATGAGACCTGATGCTATCTAGGTCATCCTCAGTAACTAAGCTGGAGATCCTGCTCGCTGTGTAAATACTCTCCTGGGCGGCCATAATAACACAAGAACGAATGGGGAAGGTTTTGGAGTAGCGATCGGCATACTCTCTCCATTCGTTTTGGCGAACAACACCTTCGGGTATCTGAGACTCGGGAGTCACTCTGGAGGTAGGGAAACCTATCTCCTCAAGAAACTCCCAAGTTACGGCCAGTCGTGGTCGCTCCACCTCGGGTTGGTCGCTCTCAGCTTCAATTTCAGCGGCCACCTCCTCCGAATCTTCCCCTAAATCCGAGGAAGTACCTTCTTCTGCATCTGGGCAACCAGCAGGGTTTTGAACCTCTTCGTCGCCAGAATGTTCCGAGGCATGAGCTTCAATGGAGCGAACAACAGAGGATGCCTCGGAACCCGTTTCCTCATCCACTAACAAAGTTCTTGGGTTTCGAGCAAGAGCTTGACGAATCGACCGGTGAGGAATATGGGAGGTTTCTTCCATAGGGCGTTTTCCGGGATTACGTTCAAAAATCTCGATTGAAGCAGTTTCGCTCGAAGAGGAGGCCATTCGAAAAGTTATTTTCGAAAAAAATGACGAAAACGGTAAAGAATTTTGAAGAAAAATAAAAGTAAAAGCTTTGGAGGTGGAAATGACAGAAAACGGCGGCGCTGGGAAAGAACACGATGGCGATCGAGGGTGTGAACGGCGGCAGAAGAGATTTCCAAAGAAAAATAAGCAAAAACAAAAAGTAAAAACAGGACAAAGAGTAATAATCTGTAATTACCTTGATGATTCACGCGGAAAATGGCAAAGATTTAGACAACAAATGAGAGAAAATCGAAACAAAGCTTGGAAGAAAGCTTCAATGGCGGAAGTAGAAGAGAATTTCCAAAAAATGAAAAAGTGAATGAGGATGGATATTTATAAGGACCAAAAACGGGGGTCAAAACAAAATTTTTGAAAAATTTCGTAGTCCCCTACTCGTAAATAAAAATACGCGTGGGCGGTTAGTGACATCATCACCGCCCACGATGTTGCGAATTCCGAGAGATCTCGGAAATCCAACCGTCGCACACGCGTGGAGGACCCTGCTGATCGCCCTCGTGATCAGATGTTCGCCAGTTTTCCCGCCCAAAGAAATTCAAAAATCTGTTGTTTGCTTTAAGCACAGAGTCGTCATCCCATCCAAATTATGACTTGTTCCTCATTAACCAAATAAATTTTCTAATAAAGAACAAGTCATGGGGCAATGTTGATGGACGACCTGGCGAGCAACAATGTTTAGAGGATTAAGAGATTAATAATGTAAATTAGATGTTGGCGACCAGCACAACAAAGAGGCAAGAGGAACAAGTAATTAGAATAAAAACAACGACAAAATGTCCATCATCTAGGCGACCAAGCGAGCAATACTGGCCCACGAAGATTAGCTCAAAATCTCACTAACTTAAACATTGCATTAGCAGCAAACAAGTGTACTAAACACTTGTCATTGTACAAGATGTAATAGTTTAGGAATAAGACAAGTGGCTAAACACTTGTCAAAGCCAAAATTAAAAGGGCTAAGAGAGTGACACCTCCTACTTGCTTGTAAGTCTATAAATACCCCTTCATGAAAGGGTCAAAAGAAGTTCAAATATTAAAAAAGAAGACCAAGTTCTTGTAATTTCATTTCTTAATCCCTTCTTACACAAAATTATCACTTGTAATCTTGTTTGATGACCTTCTTGAGTATTAAACAACCACTAATTATCTAATTCGAATCAAGGTCATCAACATATGTTCCGCAATAAATATTATTGTTAATATTTTTATGAAATATATGATTATTATTTTTATTATAATAAATTAAAATTGTTTTCGTATCATTATAAAACACCAATAAAAAATACTTTAATATTAATTAATAAATTGACAATGTCCATTTTTTAAATTTTTTATTGAATTTCAACAAGTATTCTTGAAATGTCTGAGACTTACTACGACATTCCCAACCATAATTTCGTGACGGAGCCGGGTCAAAACCACTTTTTAAGTCGTTTTACCCTAGAAAAGACAAAAAATAAATATTAATTTAAGTGATATTCAAACATTTAATAATTTCTAATAAGTTTCAATAAATACTATTGAAAGGTCGGAGTAAGGTTGGAGACAGGATATAGATTTGCTAAAACGGAATTTTCATTCAAATTTTTTCGACGGAGCTGTGTCGGAATCGATTTTTAGGTCATTTTACCATAGGAACGACTAAACGGATACATGAATTTGAGTTAAGTCTATTATTTAAATTTTAATCGAGTTTTAACAAGTAGTCTAGAAGAGTCGGAGCATGTCTGGAGATAATAAGGAGATTTGCTAAAACAACATTTTCAATCATAATTTTGTGGCGGAGCTTCATCGGAATTTCTTTTTAGGTCGTTTTACCTTAGGAACGACGAAAAAAGATACATGGATTGATTGACATCAATTTTTTAAATTTTATATAACTTTGACAAGTATTATTGAAATGTCGAATCATGGTTGAAGATAGGACGGTGATTTGCTAAAACAATATTTTCAATCATAATTTTTTGACGGAGCTGTGTCGGAATTACTTTTTAGGTCGTTTTACCTTAGTAACAGCGAAAAAGATACATGAATTGATTGGTGTCAATTTTTAAATTTTTTTATATTACTTTGACCAGTACTATTGAAAGATCGGAGCATGGTTGGAGACAGGACGGAGATTTGCTAAAATAGAATTTTCATCCAAATTTTCGCAATGGAGCTGTGTTAAAATCGATTTTTAGGTCGTTTTAACCTAGGAACGACTAAACAAATTCATGAATTTGAGTGACATCTAATTTTTAAATTTTAATTGAGTTTTAACTAGTAATCTAGAAGAGTCGGAGTATGGTTAGAGACATGATGGAGATTTGCTAAAACGATATTTTTTAATCATAATTTTGTGACGGAGTTGTAGCGGAATCGCTTTTTAGATCGTTTTACCTAAAGAACGACGAAAATTATACATGAATTGAGTGATGTCTATTTTTCAAACTTTTATTGAGCTTTGACAAATACTATTGAAATGTTGGAGCACAGTCGGAGACAAGACGAAGATTGACTAAAATGAAATTTTCATTCAATTTTTTACGATGGAACTGCGTCAGAATCGTTATTTAGGGCGTTTTACTTTAGAAACGACTAAACAAATACATGAATTTGAATGATTGTGGATATGTTCATGTCTTCTTTTAACATGTAACTTTTTTTTAGTCCAATCTATACTTTTCATTTACGTTGGTTAGACAAACCACAAACCCATCATATTAAATCAAATTGCCGAATCTAACCATTAGATCCATGATTTTCTGTTAAACTAAAACAAACAAAGAGAATTAATATGATTTTAATCTATATATATAACTGTATATATGTAAAAATATAATCCATACTAATATATAGAATAAGCATTCTATGCTTATATGACAATATTAGTTTTCCTCTATTTCAAAGTCCTTCATTTCTCATTTAGTCAACTATCTACTTCTCATCTAAGTTGTTCATTTCATATTTTTAATCTTAACCGTTAATTTTATCCAATTTTTTCTATAAAATCCCAAAATTATTGTATGAGCTCACTCATCCTACATTTTTTTATTGCTCTCAAACTTCTTGAACTTCGTTGGTTGAAAGCGAATCCAGGTTTGCAATCTAAATTTTCCTTTCCCTCTGTGAATTATAAACCGGCGAAGAAAAAGATGTACTGGAGGTTATCGAACAGTATAGAAGTTGATTTACATCCGGTTGATTGTTATTCGAAACGAAATAGGTGGATGAATATAATAGGTTTACGTTCGGTTGATTGTAGACAACGGATTTGCACAATATTTTTTATTTTATTTTAATAGGAGATAATTAATTTTAGGGTTATATGCGCATGTGTGGCTTAAATTGTGATGTGTTTGAAATATCTATTGGTATGGTTTTATTTTTTTTACTATTCTTGATAATATTCTTATTTTTCTTGCAGGTTTATAACAATAGATATTCTTATTTTTCTTGCAGAAGAATACAATGATTAATAGATATTCTTGAAGATTTCGTCGTTTTTAGACTTGAAGATCAACTCTACAATTTTTTTATTTATTAGGAACATGTAATATTCCATTGAATATTTGCAATCACATTCAATTTTTTAATTATTGAATAAATGAATGATCCACAATTAATTATTTCTTAAATTTAGTAATGCAATTAATTCAAATTTAATAGCAATAATGATAACAACCAATTAATTATTTCTTAAATTTAGTAATTCAATTAATTCAAATTTAATAACAATAATAATAACAACCATAATTAAAGTGAACCCTATTTTAACATAATAAGTATCGGTAATGCTACACATGCAGAATCAGCCCAGGGTAGAAGGGGGTATTATTGGTAATCTATATGTAAATAGGGGTATTAATGGGAATGCATATGATAGCTTGAAATTAATTTAGCCTTGGAAAAACCGAAATCCAATTTCTATATTCTCTCTCTATTTTTAAATTTAAAATTTGAAAATGACTTCTATCTTCTCTCTCCACTTAATTATTCGCAACTTCCAAAATAGTGGAGATGCCAATTTTTTTCAATTATCCTTATAAAAATATCAAATTCAAATTCATTATAATATTATTTAGATTCAAAATTAAAAAAAAAAATCGTATTTTAGATTCAATATTTTTTATTTCGTATTTTTGGCTTTTCAAATTCAAAAACTTTCATATTTTAAGATTTTCAGATTCAATGTTATTTTTCTTGTTTTAGGCTTTTCAGGTTCAATTTTTTTCTTATTTCTTCGTCTCATTCTCAAAATATTATTTTCACTTTCTTCCATCTCATCCTCTAGAAAAAATGGTGAAAACCAGATCATATATTAAATTTGAATAAAATTTCACTCATCCGATATTTATGTATATATAATAAATTTGAATAAAATTTTAGTTTTACTTGAATATATATTATACACACTTGGATTTTGAAAAGAAATATTAAATTTGATTATATATTAAATTTGAATATATATTATACACACTTGAATATATATTATACATACTTGATAATATCATTAATGAACTATACTAAGGTACCAATAAGCAAACGTTGATTAAAATTTATTTATTAATATTTCAATAAAAGTTGATTATATATTAATTTTGAATAAAATTTCACACATTGCCGATATTTATGTATGTATATATATATATATATATATATATTAAATTTGAATAAAATTTTAGTTTTAATATTTTGTTTAATAATTTTATGTATAGTGCAAGAATATTCCTCTTGAATAATTCAAACTTACTGAAGTTTTTATTAGAATTTGTATCTTTTAATTGGAATAATTCATCTCCACGTATACCTTTAAGTGCGCCTTTGGAATAATTCAAATTAACCGTACCAATAAATTGAATAAGTCCTACACAATAAATCACACGCATATATACAACCCCACTAAACCCTTAATTATTGCAACTTCATCATTTATATTAATAATTTTATGTATAATACAAAAAAAATTCCCCTAAAATAATTCAAACTTACCGCTGAAGTTTTTATTGAGATAAATCCTACATTTGTTATCTTTTAATTTTACATTAATTTTATTAATTATATTATATCTCATTTAATCCTTACTTTAAAAGTAAACACGTTCTAAATTTCTTATGCCGTACTTTAATTATTAAATTCATCAGAATTTAATCATTTATATGTAACAAATTTCCTATAAAAAGGCACATCCATATCACCATGATTTTTTTTTCGATTTATTATTTTTTGGAATTAATCTAATATATGCAAATTAGAATTGCTTTTCTCATATATTTCCATGAAAACCTCTGCAAACTGTTAGATTGATCCATTACACTTTTGGAGTGATTTTACTCCGTGTGTATATTTCAGAATGTGAATTACCATATTCTATTTTTAAGTGAACTGCCATATTCTATTTTTTTTTAATGTTGTACAAAATAATTATAAGTATAATTTGTATATGATATCACTGCACTTATAAAATATTAAAATTAAATTTAACATGATTGTAAATTAATAATATAATTATTTTTTGTAATCCCGCATAAGTGCTAGTACGCAAATATTTGATGACTTAGTGGATAGATAAACTTTTATATTTCAATTTGTATGATATGTTCCAAAAATATAAATAAAGCTTTAATAAATTTATATTAATACCATTGATAGTGAAAATTTGGCTCTCGGCCATTGGTACATTTTTTTAGATAAAAAAAACGTAAGGCCTAAGGGCCATATAGATAATATTTCAAAAGTTCTAACAACCACTAATCTCATCCCAATGTAACCATCTATGCACGATCTTTGTCACTGCAATGGTCGAACATGTTATCATCCCCACCACCAACATTAGCAACACTGTTTTCCTCCTCACGGACACTCGAATCTTCTAGGACGATTACGGGAATCTTCCTTTCTTTCATTACCTCCTGGAAAACTTCGTACAACTTGTGACATGGTTCATCTTCGAGAATCACATCATTGATAGGTTTTGGGTTGAAGTAATTGATCAGCCGTTGGATGAAGACTTTCACATCGGACTTGAGATCTTCATGCTATTTTTTGTTGTATTTATAGACGCACATAAGACTTTTTGGCGATGAGGGGATTAGAGGGTTATTTTTTGAACTTTTGGTAGGAGTGTGAGACATATTGTAGAAGAGGTGTTTTGATAGATGAGATTGATTCTAAAATTAGTTAAGTATATATAGTGTAATGTGTCGCATCGATCTTCGGAATCCTCAATGATATTTGCCTGGCAAATGACAACCCTTCACATTCTTTGATCTTTGATTTTTTTTTAAACGGTTGGATTTTGGATGTTGTATGATAATATGGTAGAAAATAACTGACAATGTACAAAAGTTGGTGTGAGTGGAAGATTTAAATTTTAAATTTAATTTTTAACTGAAATTGCTATGGAAATAAAATTGAAAAAGTCATTTTTTTTTTTGGATAAGTGGGAGAAGTGACATTGAAAATTAGATTGAATTAAATTCAATTTTTTTTATTTGTTTAACTTCCCACTATCATCTGCCCAACTTCCTCCTCTAATTTGATTTGAATCTCACGTATCTGTCCAACTTCCACCTCTAATTTATATGTTATATATCTTTGTACATTGAGTAGATTAATTTAATTTTGACATTTAATTTTAATTCCTAAAAGAAAAAAAAAATAAGAAGATGATACTACCACAATATTTCAATATAATATATAAAAATAAGACGATATTACATCGATCATAATAGTAAACAAAATCAAAAAAAGATCAATATAACAAAAGTTGAACATAATAAAAACATCTTTAATGTCCAAAAAGATAAAGACAATGCTTTTTGTAAGTTTTTCTATGTATTACTAATAGTTTTTATGAGTATTACTAAGAGTTTTTCAATGTATTACTAATATTTTTGCAATGTATTACTAAGAGTTTTTCAATGTATTTCTAATAGTGTTTCAATGTATTACTAATAGTTTTTCAATGTATTACTAATAGTATTTATAAGTATTACTAAGAGTTTTTCAATGTATTTCTAATAGTGTTTCAATGTATTACTAATAGTGTTAGTGTTTAGGGTTAGGGGTTTGGTGTTAGAGTTTAGGGTTTAGGGTTTAGTGTTAGGGTTTAGGGTTAGGGTTTAGGGTTTATAAGAGTTTTTCAATATATTACTAATAGTTTTTCAACGTATTATTAAGAGTTTTATAATGTATTACTAATAGTTTTTCAATGTATTATTAATAGTGTTTATAAGTATTACTAAGAGTTTTTCAATGTATTACTAATAGTTTTTCAATGTATTTCTAATAGTGTTTCAATGTATTACTAAGAGTTTTTCAATGTATTACTAATAGTTTTTTCAATGTATTACTAATAGTTTTTCAATGTATTACTAATAGTTTTTCAACGTATTATTAAGAGTTTTATAATGTATTATTAATAGTTTTTCAATGTATTATTAATAGTGTTTACAAGTATTACTAATAATTTTTCAATGTATTTCAAATATTGTTTCAATGTATTACTAATAGTTTTTCAATGTATTACTAATAGTTTTTCAATGTATTACTAATAGTTTTTCAAAGTATTATTAAGAGTTTTATAATGTATTACTAATATTTTTTCAATGTATTATTAATAGTGTTTATAATTATTACTAAGAATTTTCCAATGTATTACTAATAGTTTTTCAATGTACTACTAATAGTGTTTATAAGTATTACTAAGAGTTTTTCAATGTATTACTAATATTTTTTCAATGTATTACTAAGAGTTTTTCAATGTACTACTAATAGTGTTTATAAGTATTACTAAGTGTTTTTCAATCTACTACTAATATTCTTTCAATGTATTACTAATAGTGTTTATAAGTATTACTAAGAGTTTTTCAATGTATTACTGATAGTTTTTCAATGTATTTCTAATAATGTTTCAATGTATTACTAATAGTTTTCAATGTATTACTAATAGTTTTTATAAGTATTATTAAGAGTTTTTCAATGTATTACTAATATATTTTCAATGTATTACTAATAGTTTTTCAATGTACTACTAATAGTGTTTATAAGTATTACTAAGAGTTTTTCAATCTACTACTAATATTTTTTCAATGTATTACTAATAGTGTTTATAAGTATTACTAAGAGTTTTTCAATGTATTACTAATAGTTTTTCAATGTATTTCTAATAGTGTTTCAATGTATTACTAATAGTTTTTCAATGTATTACTAATAGTTTTTCAATGTATTACTAATAGTTTTTCAATGTATTACTAATAGTGTTTATAAGTATTAATAAGAGTTTTTCAATGTATTACTAATAGTTTTTCAATGTATTTCTAATAGTGTTTCAATTTATTACTAATAGTGTCTATAAGTATTACTAAGAGTTTTTCAATGTATTATTAATATTTTTTCAATGTATTACTAATAGTTTTTCAATGTACTACTAATAGTGTTTATAAGTATTACTAAGAGTTTTAGGGTTAGGGGTTTAGTGTTAGAGTTTAGGGTTTAGGGTTAGGGGTTTAGAGTTAGGGTTTAGGGTTAGGGTTAGGGTTAGGATTAGGGTTAGGGTTAGGGTTTAGGGTTTAGGTTTTAGGGTTTATAAGAGTTTTTCAATGTATTACTAATAGTTTTTCAACGTATTATTAAGAGTTTTATAATGTATTACTAATATTTTTTCAATGTATTATTAATAATGTTTCATGAATGAGATCGGGATATGAATTGACATTTACATTATCGTGGTTAACAGAATCAATGCTCATATTTTATCCGAATTGAAGTGCAAGGAGAAGATTTCTGGAGACAGGTTGCTTTCGAACAAAAAATTGTTCAAGAGAATTTTTTTTTGAAGTATGAAATCAACGTATGAATTTTTTCGAAGTGCAAGAAGAAATTTTTTGGAGACATGCCATATTCTACTTTTTTTAAATATGAATTTTATTTTCTGGAGATAGACGACTTTCAAAGCAAAACATTGTTGGGATGAATATTTTTTTTGTTTGAATAATGAGACTAAAAATAGCCGTTGGAATAATGAGAGTAAATACTAATTAGCTGAACTTTAATATTTTTTTTTTTGAAAATAGTCGTTTGATAATGGAAGAGTAATTTTGTCATTAATTATGTTAATGTCAAAATTCACTTTGGGAGAAACAAAAGTTGATTATATATTAAATTTGAATAAAATTTCACTCATCCGATATTTATGTATATATATATTAAATTTGAATAAAATTTTAGTTTTACTTGAATATATATTATACACACTTGAATTTTGAAAATAAATATTAAATTTGATTATAATATTAAATTTGAATATATATTAAAACACTTGAATATATATTATACACACTTGATAATATCATTATTTTTGTTTTCTCATTTTCTTATGAACAAATTTACAAATATCCATAACTTCTCATGTTTTGATAAATGTATCTCAATATTCTACTTTCTACAAATAAAGCATAACATTTCGTAAAAATAGCACCGTATGTCCACTTATTGATGCATGTAATTAATAATAAACGTTTTGGGATATAGTATTTATTTTTTCCAAACCTTTTTTTTCTCAAAAATTGAAATGTTAAGATGTATACGTTCAATTATATTTGTATGTTTGATATTTTCTTATATTAATGTTATTTGGAGTTGAGCAGCAGGGTATAAAATTACTATCAACTCACATCCTTGATAATATCATTATTGAACTATACTGACGTACCAATAAGCAAAGGTTGATTAAAATGTATTTATTAATATTTCAATAAAAATTGATTATATATTAAATTTGAATAAAATTTCACACATTGCCGATATTTTATGTATATATATTAAATTTGAATAAAATATTAGTTTTAATATTTTGGTTAATAATTTTATGTATAATACAAGAAAATTCTCCTTGAATAATTCAAACTTACCGCTGAAGTTTTTAATAGAATCTGTATCTTTTAATTGGAATAATTCAAACTAACCGTACCAATAAAGTAGGAAAATATAATATAATTGAAATTTATTTAAAATAAAATTTGAAATAGAATAGCAATAAAAAAAGTCCGAAATTACTATATGATATAATTTGAAATTTCTTTATATAATTACTATTAAAAAATAGTCCAAAATTAAAGTTTCGTTTTAAATTTGATTAAGAAAAAATTATTGACTAAGTCCTACATAATAATAGAAGATTAATTATGTCATTAATTATATTCGGTCATTAATGGCGCATGCATATGGAGTGGAGGGAATGGATGGAGGGAAAATAGGGAGGGAAGTTTGTAGAGGAAAATTAGTGAATGGAGGGAAATTAGGCGCCTAAAACTAATAATAATTATCTATTTTAATTAACATTTAATTAAAAAAAATTGGGTTCTACCCTTGTTAGTGTTAGTGTCCTAGAGACAATCCATCGAAAGGACATAATACTAAGATAATATTCAGATTTGGTTTAATATTATTATTGGTTTAATATTAAATGTATGGCGTTACACTTATCTGAATATGATGTTTGTTTGTTTGCATATATTCTTATTTGTGTTCCCATGAATCACTACTGTCATTGAGTGAGTGAGAACTCAGATGACTTAAGTATGATTCTCAAATAGCCCCAATCAAGGATCATCAAGAATGGGATATTGATGATGCAATTGAGATTGGTGTGCGATCTGCATCATACTCTTAGAGAGTGTAGTAAGATCTCACTTACTACGAGATACCGGGTATCTCATGATGGATGCACAGATACCTTAGAGGGTATTGGTATACCCATCCGAGAAACCGTTTGATGTAATTCCACATAATGTGTCTACGGGTGTCTCGGTTAGTGGGAGCGATGTGATACTCCTTTGACTTGAGTCAATACGCACGACATGTGTGGAGTGGTGAACTTTGACCATGACCGACGCTTGCACCCTTCCACGGGTAGATATGGCATGAATTGGGTTCATCACGAAATGCATGTGCGTGGTAGTTGAGCCAAGAATAGGATTCATTCCTCAATGTGGATTTAGAGAGAATACTCGTCTTCTCATCATAATTGGATCTAAGTCGTCGGCCGACGCACATCAACTTAGACTTTGTGGCTAAGTGTGATATACTTGATCAATTAGTGATTTGAGATAATATGATTAAGTTATTTGAATAGACACTTCATCATGTTCAAGACTTAATCGGGTATTCGTGAATGAAAGGAAGTTATCACAATAGCCCACAATATTACAGGTAGTTGCAGATTTCCTCGCAACGTACCTCGTATATTGAGAATGTCTGATTTATTGTCTAGGGTTCAATTAAGACCGTTAGTTTGACTAATCGCTCGATATACGAGGGCCTATGGGTCACACAACAAGTAATGGCAATTTACCAATTATAGTTGGTTGATTAAATATTGTATTGGATATAATATTTAATTTATGGAGAATATAATAATAATTATATTTGGAATTAATTATTATTATTATTTAATTAAATTAGATTTAATTAAATATGAAATCCCAATAATAATATTTGGAATATTATTATACAAGAATAATAGATATGGTAAAGATATTATTCGTAGGAACATATCTAGGGAAATATAATCCGTAGAGATTATATTACGGGCTAGGCCCGATATCTTGCTTAAGAATTAAGCCAAGTTAATCCCTATAAATATGAGTCTTATGGGAATTCAGAAAACGACACAAGAAATATAATTTCTCCATAAAATCTCAGTTTGAATTTTCCTAGCAAATTCGTCTCGAGATTCAACGCTGGCATATCGGTGCGGGTTGGTAGAAAGCCGTTACGTGGATACCATAGTTGAGGATTCCGCGTACAAATCGCTGTAAGGATTTATTATGTTAATTTATCCTTTCTATTTTATGTTATACAACCGTGTTTCAGATTCGTTGTTGGTGAATCGTAATCTTCCGCTGCGCCGAATATGGTGTTCGTGCCTCTAAAACCCAACAGTGGTATCAAAGCATCAGGCTCGGTTGTATACATAATTTTATGTATATCTGTAAGTAAAATTTATGCGTGATTTCAATTTTGATTTTGCCCGAAATTAATTTTTGAAATCAAATTGTTTGATTTATAAAGCCTTTAATATTTTAATATTTTAAAATCGCTCTTCATGTTCTCGCACCGTGTGCGATTGACTTCTCCATGGTGTGGGAAATTTTGATTTTGGAAATCAAAATTCTATGTTTACGTGTAAAGGCTGGAGAGTTAATACATTAAAATATGTTTTGCTTCAATAATAAATTAGATTTATTATTTAAAAAAAAAATATTGAAGAGGAATTGGATTCCTGCTTTGACAAACATCTCCACTCTTGGTCAAACTCGCTGGGCGAGTCCAGTAGATCGGACGACTGCACCTAAGGCACCGCTGCGATTTCCAGTGGCGGTCCACGTCCGAATCTGCTTCTGTCCTTGACCTCATCGAGAACCGCCGCTAATTTGAAGAATTCGCTAGGCGGAATTCTTCCTTAGTGCTCCGAGCCGATTCAAATCGAGGCTGAGTGATGTTGGGCAGATCTTCGCGAGACACATGCTTGGTGTCTCAGCCGTCGTGAATTGACGTCTAGGGCAACGTCGTTGAGGCTAAATCGCGGCCCAGCGCTCTGGATTGAGGTCGCGACCGATGGCGGTGATTCGGCTAACGGCGGCGCTCCAGACTGATTCATGGACTACCAAAGGCGGTCGGCTATTTCGATCGTCACTGCATCTCGCCCAATGGTGGAGGCCGTCTGTGGCGGTGGTATGGACGGCAGAAGGCAGCCGATTGCTGTTGTGTTCCGTCCGTGCATTAATTGGGGCCTGGGTTTGAGAATTTGATTCTCCCCAGACCCTTCTATACAATTATGTAACTAATTGCTTAAAGGCCCCTGGATTATAATTTTAAAATTCAGAATTTATATTTTTAGATTTACTATTCTTAAGGCCATGTTTGGCAAAACGAATTTATTAAAAACTGAAAATTGGCTAAGGGCTTGTTTGTTTTTAACTAAAATTCTAAAATTTTGGAAATTAAAATAAGGGGCTGTTTGATTGGATCAAATTTTGATATTTTGGGCAAAATAATTTTGAAAAATAACTTTAGAAATTGATCGAAAACTTGGAGCTTGTTGATATTTCTAATTTTAGCAATATTTTACCTACGGATAATTAATTGTTAAGCACGTTATTTTGATTTACGTGTGATTTATAAATATTGATTATTTATAAATATTAAATATTTTGCATGTTTATTTGATCTATGTGCTAAATATTTAATAAATGTTTTATTTATGAAAATTTGATTTTTTGAAATAAAGCATGAGAACGTGTCTCGGTTAGTGGGAGCGATGTGATACTCCTTTGACTTGAGGTCAATACGCACGACATGTGTGGAGTGGTGAACTTTGACCATGACCGACGCTTGCACCCTTCCACGGGTAGATATGGCATGGATTGGGTTCATCACGAAATGCATGTGCGTGGTAGTTGAGCCAAGAATAGGATTCATTCCTCAATGTGGATTTAGAGAGAATACTCGTCTTCTCATCATAATTGGATCTAAGTCGTCGGCCGACGCACATCAACTTAGACTTTGTGGCTAAGTGTGATATACTTGATCAATTAGTGATTTGAGATAATATGATTAAGTTATTTGAATAGACACTTCATCATGTTCAAGACTTAATCGGGTATTCGTGAATGAAAGGAAGTTATCACAATAGCCCACAATATTACAGGTAGTTGCAGATTTCCTCGCAACGTACCTCGTATATTGAGAATGTCTGATTTATTGTCTAGGGTTCAATTAAGACCGTTAGTTTGACTAATCGCTCGATATACGAGGGCCTATGGGTCACACAACAAGTAATGACAATTTACCAATTATAGTTGGTTGATTAAATATTGTATTGGATATAATATTTAATTTATGGAGAATATAATAATAATTATATTTGGAATTAATTATTATTATTATTTAATTAAATTAGATTTAATTAAATATGAAATCCCAATAATAATATTTGGAATATTATTATACAAGAATAATAGATATGGTAAAGATATTATTCCTAGGAACATATCTAGGGAAATATAATCCGTAGAGATTATATTACGGGCTAGGCCCGATATCTTGCTTAAGAATTAAGCCAAGTTAATCCCTATAAATATGAGTCTTATGGGAATTCAGAAAACGACACAAGAAATATAATTTCTCCATAAAATCTCAGTTTGAATTTTCCTAGCAAATTCGTCTCGAGATTCAACGCTGGCATATCGGTGCGGGTTGGTAGAAAGCCGTTACGTGGATACCATAGTTGAGGATTCCGCGTACAAATCGCTGTAAGGATTTATTATGTTAATTTATCCTTTCTATTTTATGTTATACAACCGTGTTTCAGATTCGTTGTTGGTGAATCGTAATCTTCCGCTGCGCCGAACATGGTGTTCGTGCCTCTAAAACCCAACAACCCTGGGCTGATTCTGCCCATTTAGTATCACCCAATAAGTATTTCAACTTAAAATCAGTAATTAATGTTTGTTAACTATTTCACGTAATTTGTAACATGTTTAGGTAAAAAAATTTACGTTGAAGAATACATCTTCAATACTTATAAGAAGTATTTTGGTTCAATGTAATGATTATGTATTGGATTAAGTGTTCATTAGATTAATGACCATGCTAATTAATGTCAATCAATACACAATTTATGTAAACTAAATTAATATACCGTGCGTGTTATACAACTTAACAAATAAATTTTATTTCATGTTTATAATTATAAAATTTTATTTATTTAAATATCAATCAAAATATATTTTATGTTAATTTGGTGAATTTATACATAGATGATACTCATAATAAATACTATATTGATCACCAAATTAACATATTTATTTATGCTGATAGAATAATTTTACTTAATTATGTATATAAGATGGATTTAAGTAAATTAATATGCTAAAAGAACATACTAAAATCTCAGTGGCGTATTAAGTTCTATTAAATTCAATGACGTAAGTTGTTATGATATTTTGCAATGATTTATGCAACTATTTTTCTTAATTTGTGGGGATTTAAGTATATTTAAGGTAATATTATATAATAAAATGTTAAAATGTCAATTGTGTATTAAGTGATATTAAATTCAATGAATTAAGTTAGTATCTTATTTTGCAATGATTTATGCAACGGTTTTCTGATTTTGTGGGGTTTTAAGTATATCTAAGTTAATATTATATAATAAAATATTAAAATCTCAATCTAAGTGGAAGTAAATTATTGAATTATGATGATATTAAGCAACACATTGCTTAATTTGTGGACATTTAAATATATTAAAGTTAATATTATATAATAAAATATTAAAATCTCAATCACAAATTAAGTGCAAGTAAATTCCATGAATTGCGTTAATATTATGCAACTATTTGGATTAATTATGTTGTAAATAAGTGCATAAATAAAGAGACATCGTTTGTTGACCCAGTTCGTCGGGAACGACTACGTCTGGGGGCGATCCAAGCCAGGAGTTCCACTATTATTCTTGTGTATGAGTGTTTACAAGTATGAGTACAAAGGTATATTTATAATGATAAAACCCTAGTCTAATGGATAAGACCCAATGAGTTTCTTGGTCCATAAGTAATGTCCACACCAAATCTCCTAGATTTGGAATATTAAATCTTCTAGATTTACAACACTCCCCCTTGGACATTACGACATAACATAAATGTCTTATCATGAAAACTCCACGTGCTAGGGATCGGCCAAATAATAAGTAGGGAGGAATGTCACCGATCTTCTAGATCTAAATCTTCTAGATTTATTTCGGGGTTACCGCTCCCCCTGAAGACAACAACGCTTTAAGTCTTTGCATCCCAATACCACGGATATACTTTTCAAAAGTAGACGTAGGTAAGGATTTAATAAATAGATCTGCTAGATTGTTACTAGATTGCACCTTTTGAATGGTAATTACGTTGCTCTTCTGGAGTTCGTATGGGTAGAAAAACTTAGGTGAGATATATTTCGTCAGGTTTCCCTTGACGTACTCATTACTCATTTGTGCGATGCAAGCAGCGTTGTCTTCAAATATAACGGTGGGAGGTGTATCGCCTTTGGCGATACCACACGAGTCACCAATGTGTTTTACCAAGGACCTTAACCAAACACATTCTCGTGCGACTTCAAATAAAGCTATTATCTCTGAGTGGTTTGAAGACGTGGTAACCATGGATTGTTTAACCGATCTCCATGAGATTGCGGTTCCACCACAGAGAAAAACATAACCAGTCTGGGATATGGCGTTGTGGGGATCAGACAAATAGCCAGCATCCGCATAACCTACTAAGGTTTTGTCTTGGTTCTTGCGGTAAAACAGTCTAAGATCTTGAGATCCTTGGAGGTACCGTAGAACGTGCTTAACACCATTCCAATGTCTCCTCGTAGGAGAAGCGCTATATCTCGCAAGCAAGTTGACAGCAAATGCAATGTCCAGCCGAGTGCAATTTGCGAGATAGAGCAAAGCTCCAATAGCGCTAAGATAAAGAACTTCTGGTCCCAGAATTTCTTCTGAATCTTCTCTTGGCCTAAATGAGTCCTTATCCACTTCAAGGGATCGGACGACCATCGGGGTGCTAAGTGGATGAGATTTATCCATGTGAAATCTCTCCAATACCTTCTTTACGTAGGTCGACTGATGAATAAGAACTCCTTCTGGGAGGTGCTCGATCTGCAAGCCGAGGCAGTACTTGGTTTTACCCAGGACTTCATTTCGAATTCAGCTTTCAAAATTGAACTGACTTCTTCAATCTCTTTGCATGTTTCGATTATGTTTAGGTCATCAACATATACAGATATAATGCAAAAACCATCTTGCAATTTCTTCGAGAATACGCATGGGAAAGCTTTATCGAATGTGTATCCCTTCTTCTGAAGGAATTCACTAAGTCGGTTGTACCATATGAGGCCCGATTGCTTCAGACCATACAACGACTTTTGCAGTTGTACGTTATACATACTGCGGTTTTCACCATCCTTTATCTGAGGAATGTTAAATCCATATGGAATTTTTATATAAATATCAGCATCTAGTGATCCGTATAAGTACGCGGTTACTACATCCATTAATCTCATTTGGAGATTCAACTTAACTGCCAAAGATATCAAGTAGCGGAACGTTATTGAGTCCATGACGGGAGAATAGGTTTGATCAAAATCAATCCCGGGTCTCTGCGAAAACCCTTGTGCTACCAGCCTCGCTTTATACCTCTCCACAATATTGTTCTTATTTCATTTTCGTACAAATACCCATTTATATCCTACAGGGATAGCACGCGCGGGTGTACGAATGATAGAGCCAAATACTTGTCTTTTGTTAAGCGATGGGAGCTCTGCATCAATTGCTTCTTTCCATTTAACCCAATCGGAACGCTTCCGACACTCGACGATTGATTTGGGTTCGGGATCTAGATCATTTATAATGGAAAGGGCTATTGACGCTGCAAATGTGTCGTCGACGACAGTAATATTTCTATTGTATGTTTCTCTCGTATCTGTAAAGTTCACAGAGACTTCGACGTTTACGTCAACCAGACCTTCCTTATTTCCCATTGTATCTGAGTCTGGTCGTTCCACGGTCCTAGTGCATGGAATATTTTGTGCACGTGCTTCATCACTAGGACTCTCGTCTCCTAGAGACTTGGAGTTATCTAGACGGATCTCTTCTAGAGATTTTCCATTCGACAGACCAGATTTGCTAGTCTTTCGTTTATGTGTGTTACTATCTCTTGAGGGTCCCTTATGCTTTTGGCGTGTGGGGGCATGAATGCTCATTTTGCTTGGGACCTCAACCCTTTGGGGAGTATTAACTGCAGGTATATGCGATCTAATCACACCTCTATGGTCAGTGAACGCGTCTGGCAGGTTATTTGCTAAGTTCTGCAGGTTAATGATCTTCTGAACTTCCAGTTCAGATTGATTAGTGTGCGGATCTAGATACTGAAGATTACTTATGTTCCACGTAAGTTCCCGACATTCATTCAATTTTGAATTTGGATCTCCCCCTAATGTTGGGAAGTAATCTTTATCGAACGTGCAATCAGCGAATCGGGTCGTTAATTGATCCCCGGACAAAGGCTCGAGGTATTTCACGATGGATGGAGAGTCAAATCCGACGTAAATACCGAGTTTCCTTTGTGTGCCCATAGAGGTTCGCTTGGGTATCGTTATTTGTACGTATACCGCACATCCGAAAATACGCAGATGGAAAATGTTAGGTTCTTTCCCACACACTAACTGTAGGGGGGATGATCATTATATGCAGTTGGACGGATTTGGATTAAGTGCGATGTATGTAGGACTGCATGCCCCCAGCATGAGGTGGGTAGTTTGGAGTTCATAAGCAATGGTCTCGCGATAAATTTGATACGTTTTATTAGCGCCTCAGCAAGACCATTTTGGGTATGGACGTAGGGGACCGAATGCTCCACTTTAATTCCCAGTGTCATACAGTAATCTGTAAAGGCCTTCGAGCTGAACTCAGCTGCATTATCCATGCGAATCGATTTAATTGGATAATCCGGGAATTGAGCTCTAAGCTCGATAGTCTTCGCAATGAGCTTCACAAAAGCTTGATTGCGGGTGGACAACAAACATGCAAATGTCCACCTAGTGAAGGCATCAATAAGGACCATGAAATAACGAAATAGTCCTGATGCTGGGTGAATCGGTCCGCAAATGTCTCCTTGAAATCACTTCAAGGAAAAACCAGAGACTCTAGTCCAACCTTAGTGCACGACTGGCGCACTATTAACTTACCCTTAGAACATGTATCACAAGTAAATTCATCAACATGAAGGATTCTACTATTTAAATTGGGTAGAATCCTACGTATCATATATTGTCCTAGATGACTTAACCGCTGATGCCTTAATTTAAAGAAGTTCGGGTCATGAAATTTCATACTCATGGCTAGATGGAGATTTGATGGCCGGATGTAGAAATAGTACAATTGGGGGGAGAAGGAAGAAAGTTCTTCTATAAGATTGTATGAGTGGTGGCGCTATCTACCAATCATAAATCACTACCTCAATCCATCATGCCAGAGGAGATTAACTCAAACCTAATAGCTAATATGTTTACTAGCCATGAATAGCAATATCCAAGTAAATTTAATGGACAGCGTTAATGTAAACACATCGAAGCTAAAGCATAATATTATACATAAAATAAAATATCCGAAAGAAAGGATCCAAAATATAAAGTACTAAAACAATCAAATGCACAAATCACTCATCATCTCAAGGTCCTTGAGCTTGATGCCTAGAGGATCAACGTTGTCTTGGTCAAAGTCTGCTTCAGGCAGGTTGGCATGGTGAGATTCGACTCTAGGGGCCTTCTCCTTTATCGTCCTTCTGCTGCTTTTGATAAACCTCAACCAAGTGCTTGGGAGTGCGACACGTGCGAGACCAATGGCCTCTGCATCCGCATCTGTAGCAGGACTGCTTAACCTTGCCAGATTTTGAAGAGCGAAATTCGAGGTTCAGTGACCACCGGATGTACAACGACCTCAGCCTTTAACTCAGATCATCTTACTCTCTCTCCCCCTTCCACGTTTGCAACTAATAATATAATTGTCCCTACACTACTGCTGGAGTATAAGGTTGCATGCGTGGAATGTTGATAGATTGTTCTGCATCAACTGGGTTACAATACGGTGCATCCACCAATCGTATTGTACCGGAGGGAGGAGTATATGGTCCTACAGGGAGCTCCATAATATTCCGGGGTCCCTGAATGAGGATATGAATAATGAATTCCTCACTCAGGTGGTTCATGAGAAAAATCAACGATTTCGCCCTCAGGACGTTAGTGGATTTCGAACCTTCGAGAATTGTTTCGCTTAACTCATTTAAGGCTAGATGGATCTCGACATCTAGCGACCATGTCAGGTAGTTATTACCATCGAGAGCAAGCTCATCGAATCTTTCATGGTAATATTAGACATTATTCGCTATAATTTTTAAAGTGACATGGTAAGAGTTGTGACCAAATTAATTAACAACGGAGGAATAAGGATTTATTTGATTATTTTAGAGCACATAGAGGCAAGTATTGAGCGCCGTCTACCCAAAACATAAATTTACGGTCCGACAAATACCGGGCGCCGCCTACCCGGGCATAATACGCAGACTATAAAGAAATAAACTATGTGTGGAAAAAGTAATGCACGTAGGATAATTAAACCACATAAACGTGCATAAACTAAAAAGGGAAATAATCGCATGAAAATAATTTGCAGAAAATATACGGTTTAATAGACAGATGAAATAATCATAAGGGTAATTATTTCGTGTATATTAACGCAATTTAACGAAATATTTTCAGGATTAAAAAAATAAATGAATCATTGTGCGGCGGGCGCGCGGTGTGCGGCAATGGGTGCGCCTCGCGTGCGGCAGGTGGCGGCGTCTCGCGCGGCGGACGGCGGCGGTCGCACGCCTCCGAGACGTCGGCCGTTGCTCGTCAATTCAATACACAATAATTAAATTCAACTACAATTATGAATCAAATAAATTCATAGTAAAAGTACACATCAAAATATGAAATTCATATGAAAATTAATTTAGGGCGTACCGTATAATCTCGGGAAAAGACTTGTACACGTCTCAAGTGGGTGGGGCAACCATTTAGGCATCGAGTCCAAAAGAAAGCTCAACACGAGATTTGTTAGTAAATTTCCAAGAGACGATTTAAATTATATACGCATGAATAATTATACACGTGGGAGCAATTATTCAGTTTCCCATGCTTTATCAAAATTACATAAATAAAGCTTTTATAATTAAGAAAAGAATTTGGGCTAAAATAATAAAAGACCCAAAATTTTATTCATTTTATTTACAAAGGCCAAAGTTAATAAGATTGAAAAGGTCTAGTTTATCAAGGTTAAAAGGCCCAGGTTATAAAAATTAAAAGGATATAGCCCAGGTTATTAAAAAGAATGGACCCAATCCACTATATCGGCGCAGCCTCGAATTGGCAACAAGAGTTGCAGTGGTGCCTCGACGCAAGGTGGCGGAGGCACTCGGCGGCTTAGAGGTGGTGCGAGGGCAGCGCGACGGACGCACGCTCGCGGCGGTCCGAGGGAGGCGCGACGTGGCACGGTGGATGCACGACGGGCGCGACGCGGTGCGGTGGTCGTGCGACGGGCGCGATGTGGCGCGGCTGTCCCGTGCGGCTAGCGGCGTGCCTGGCACGGTAGCGATCGCAGGCGGCGTCGATTGCGGATGGCGGCGATCGCGCACGACAGCGGGCAGCAGCGGCCGTAAGCCGCCGAGCCGACTTCAGGTGGCGGCTTACGGCAATCAGTCGCGAAGCAGATGGAAATCTTCCGATCTGCGGGACTAACCCAGAAAGTTTCCCAGGCACGGGCTCGATTAACTCCGCAAGTTACGTTGGTGGCGGTGAGATTAATTTAAAAGAATATGTTAACGAAGACCAGAATTTGGGAGTTGAAAGCTTATACATATGAGTATATGCTAATTGCCATGAATAATACGTGTAAAGGTAGATGCACAATTAGCCTAGTTGGTTTCACTCGCATATGTTGAATTGTTTGAGAGGTATAGTTTGCGAAGAAATTAAATCAATTTCATGTATATGTATAAGTAAAAGCTGACGCATGTATATAGATTTCATGATACAAAACGAATAATTAATCATTATGCTTAAGAGAAAACAAATCGAGATTCATACTGATTAAGTGCGGGTAGAGACTCGTGCTGATAACGTGTTTGTTGACCCAGTTCGTCGGGAACGACTACGTCTGGGGGCGATCCAAGCCAGGAGTTCCACTATTATTCTTGTGTATGAGTGTTTACAATTATGAGTACAAAAGTATATTTATAATGATAAAACCCTAGTCTAATAGATAAGGCCAAATGAGTTTTTTGGTCCATAAGTAATGTCCACATCAAATCTCCTACATTTGGAATATTAAATCTTCTAAATTTACAACAAATTCGTAGACATTACAACAATTAGATATCAATCTATTTAAATATAGAATATGTCGATGGGTGCATCATTATAATAATATCAACTAATTAATTTTTACATTCAAATCATACATTTTAAATCTTTATAGCAAGTATTTCTCTAAATATAATAATTTATTCAATTTCATGCATTAGTTTTTTAGATTTCTTATAGATTTTTTAATTTGAAAAAAAAAATCATATATAAAATACTAATTTATAAGAAATTAACACGTTTTATATTAAGGTTGAATATTATAATGTTTATTCTAGATATTAGTAGGAGTCCATATAGGTTTGTAATATTAGTAGTTGCTAACATGAATTGTTTAGTTTTTTATGGGAAATTTTGTTGTCCATTGTTTAAAGATTTATACTTTTCATGAATTTTAAATTGTGGTTTAGAATTTATATTGAACTAATATAAAAAGATGTATTTGGTGCCTAAAGATAAACACATCTAATAACCTAATTTTGTGCCAATTCATCCTCAAACATAATTATAGATGTGTTGACAGTGATTTCGTGAGGATCTCGCCTTCTGGTTCCTAGCGGGTAGGATTCGATATTTATGATAACAATAAGCAATAAATGCAAGAGTTAGTGAGCTCTCAAGAGTAGGTTTATAATAAATGTGATGATGTGTTACATTTGGGCATTAAAGGCCCTATTTATAGTGTACATGGTGGGGTTCCCCACCTTGGGTTGGTGGACCTGTGGGCCCCTCATATTCCTAGCTGGGAGGTAATGAGTGGCTACAGCCTCCCCTACGGGCCAATGAGAAGATGCCACGTGGCGCTGCTACCCCTGAGCAGATGGGACTTGGCCCCAACTACCCACTTTGACTCTGTCACATCCTCTGCACTGGTGGTACTGACCATACCCACAGCTGGCGGAGCTGGGATCGGGCAGACGGGTAATCGGGTAGCTGGGTACCGAGCGGGTGGCTAGTGGCCTGAGGAACCTTTTCGCGGGAAGCGGGTAGAGGTCTCCCAGGGCTTGTCGCTGGCCGACCGGCCTCTGGTCTTCCCAACAAGTACGCTCCCCGATACGTCTCCATGGCCTTTATCGGGTAGACGTCGAGATTCTACCCGCCTGCTTGGCCCAGACCGACTATCCTGATTTCCTCGCCTGTGCTCCACTTCGGCCCAGCGGGTTGATCCCGTTACCCGAATAGTCGGGTATTATTATTCGGGTATAACAATTGCCCCACCAGTCCGCCATCGGGAGGCCATCGATGTCGGGTGGCGGGCTGGTCCAACCGCGGATTTGAATTTGAATTTTGAATTTTGGGGGTGACGTTCCGTCTTCCGAGGTGTCGTTTCGTGTTCCGTGCCTGCTGACGTCACGGGATGGTGTGGCTGACGCGCAAGATCCCAGGCGTCAAGTCCGCCGATTTTGTCCCCAACCGTTGCGCGCGTGTCCCCACGCGCCCCCCATACTTTTGTTTAATTCTATTTTTGACCCCGTTTTTTTGCAGTTTAGTCCCCCCATTTCTCCTATAAATAGGGGTCCCCCCTCTCATTCTTATTTTCGCCACTCTCTCTCTTGTTCCCCCTTAGCAAGTTTTTGCCTTTTCCGACGAATTTTCCGGCGGCTCTTTCCAGAATTCGGCGACTTCTTTTCCTTTTCAAGGTAATTTCTTGCTCTTTTCTACACTTCTTCCTTCTTCTTCTCTTTTCATTTCTTGTGTTTGTTGGCCGTTGGCCGTTGTACTCTTTTCTTTTTCGACCTTTAATGAAATCGTCTTTTTCCTTTATCATCGCTTTTCGTTCTTGTTTTCTCGGTTAGGTCCGACAATCGAATTAGTAATGAGATCGAATTATGAGATTGAATTATCAAACGATTAAAATTAAACAAATGACTAATGAGTGAAGTGCTTTAGCCGATAGATGGGCAGCGATTTCATGAATACGAGATTGAATTAACAATCAATTAAAATTAACCAGATGATTAATGAGTGAAGTGCTTTAGCCGATAGACGGGCAACGACTTCACGAATACGAGATTGAATTAACAATCGATTTAAAATTAACCAGATGATTAATGAGTGAAGTGCTTTAGCCGATAGACGGGCAGCGACTTCACGAATACGAGATTGAATTAAAAATCGATTTTATTGATTACAACTTTGTGCTCGAGATGCAATTACAAATGGGTCCGTTCACGGGCAAGAGGACGATGCGGGCTAAATTATCTAGCCACTACTGGTAGTATTTTTTGAGTAGGGAGGCGTTCCAAGGGTATTGGGCCGGATTACCCTCAAGGCCCTCTAGCTCGTAGGCGCCGTTGGCCAGGCGCCTGGAGACCTTTAGGGGTCCCTCCCAATTCGGGCCAAATGCCCCCTTGGGCTGCCCGACCGTCCGTCGTAGCACCAGGTCCCCAGCTTCGAATTTCTCTGATCTTGATTTTCGAGTTGAAGTATTTTTCAGCCCGATGCTTATAAGCTATGTTTCTTTGCTCGGCGGATAACCTTCTCTCCTCCAGCAGGTCCAACTCGTTTAGCATGGCTTGGTCGTTCTCGGTTCCCACGGGTTGTGAGGTGCGGAGGCTTGGGATAAGGACCTCTGCCGAGATGACTGCCTCTGTTCCGAAGGCCAGAGCGAAAGGAGTCTCCCCGGTGGCGGTGCGGTTGGTCGTTCTGTATGACCATAATACTTCGGGTAGCTTGCTTGTCCATGTTCCCTTGCTCTCCTCCAACCTTGCCTTCAGCGTGTGTTTGATTATTTTATTCACCACCTCGACCTGCCCGTTCGACTGAGGATGGTAGGGCGACGAGAACAATCTCTTAATTTTGTGCTTTTGGCAGAATTTCTCCATCTCCAACCCGTCGAATTGCTTCCCGTTGTCCGAAATGATTATTTGTGGGAGGCCGAATCGGTAGATTATGTTGCGCCAGATGAACCTAATGACATGCTCCTGGTCGATTATTTTTAGCGACTCCGCCTCCGTCCATTTGGTGAAGTAATCCACGGCGACAATTGCGTACTTGATGCTACCCGGGGCTGTGGGCAAAGGACCAATGAGATCGATCCCCCACTTTGCGAATGGCCACGGGGTCAGGATCGAGGTGAGCTCGGTTGGGGCCTGGTGGATTGCTGGTGAATAGATTTGGCATTTGTGGCATGCCCGTGCATAGTTGATCGCGTCCTTTTTTAGAGTGGGCCAGAAATAACCCTGTCGGATAACTTTCTAGGCGAGCACCTGGCCGCCGGCATGGTTTCCGCAACGCCCCTCGTGGATTTCTACCAAGATCTTCCTTCTCTGCCCCGGCGTTATGCATTTTAGGAGGGGTAGGGCGAAGCCTCGCTTGTACAATTGATCCCCGATGATCGTATATCGGGCCGCCCGAAGTTGTAATTGTCTTGCCGCTACTCGATCTTCTGGGAGTTTCCCGTCGCGGAGGTATTCCAGAATGGGAGTCATCCAGCTGTCCTCCTCCTGCCCCAGATTGGTCACCCGCTGGTTCGAGCTCGAAGGAGCGGTCAGGTAAGTGACTGTGATTTGCGACATGTCGGCTGCCCCTTCGGAAGTTGCAAGTCGGGCAAGGGCGTCAGCTTGAGTATTGTAGAGTCGGGGTACCACCTCTATGTGGACTTGATCGAACTTTCCAAGGAGGTTCTTGGCCAATCCTTGGTAGGCCAACATTCTGTCGCTGCGTGCCTCGTATTCTCCTGAGATTTGGCATGTGATGAGCTGCGAGTCGCTATAGACTTGGAGTCTTTTCACACCCATGACCATGGCCATTTCCAGACCGTTGATTAATGCTTCGTATTCGGCCTCGTTATTAGTCGCGTGGAAACCGAACCTGATGGCCGTCATGAATGACTGGCCGGACGGGCTGAGAAGGACAACTCCTGCGCCTGCCCGCAAAGTTGTGGAGGATCTGTCGACGTACATTTTCCATGGCGGCTGCTCGATCTTGGACATCGCCTCCGGGTAGGTGAGCTCGACTATGAAGTCGGCCATGGCCTGGCCTTTGATGGATGTTCGAGGAGCGTATGTGACTCCGAACTGCCCAATTTCTACTGCCCACTTGAGGCATCTACCCACCGTGTCTGGTCGATGTAACACTTGCCGAAGTGGCATTGTTGTCAGTACCTCTACTTGGTGATCGAAAAAGTATGGGCGTAACTTACGCACACTCATTACTAGCGTGTAAGCTAACTTTTCCAAGGGTGGGTACCGTAGCTCGGCATCATGGAGTGTCTGGGTGACATAGTAGATCGGCAGATATGCCTGCCCCTCAGCCCGCACTAGCACGACGCTGAGAGCTGAGTCTGAGACCGCCAAGTATAGGAAAAGTTTCTCGCCGGGAACGGGTTTGGTCAATACCTGGGTATTGGACAAATATGCCTTCAAATTCTCGAACGCGAGCTGGCTCTGGGGTGTCCAGTTCAGTTTCCCCTTCCGCATGCTGTCGAACAATGGTTTGCACCGGTCCCCCATGCGGGAGATGAAACGGCTGAGAGCGGCCAGGCTGCCCGTCACCCTTTGTACCTCCTTCACCGTGTGTAGTGCGCTTATATCGAGGATCGCCTGAACTTTGGTCGGATTTGCTTCGATTCCACGCTGGCTGACCATGTGCCCCAAGAACTTGCCCGACTCGACGCTGAAACTGCACTTTTTCGGGTTGAGCCTTTTTCGATACTTCCTCAAGATTTCGAATGTTTCGGCTAGGTGAGTGAGGTGGTCTTCCTTCTTCTCGCTTTTAACGACAATGTAGTCGATATATACCTCCATGGTTTCCCCAATTTGGTCGTGAAACATGTGGTTGACCAGTCTTTGATAGGTTGCCCCTGCGTTCATGAGCCCGAATGGCATCCGCTTCCAGAAGTACATGTTCTTCTCGGTGAGGAAAGTGGTGTGTTTCTGGTCGGCGGCGTCCATCGGGATCTGGTGGTAGCCGGTAAATGCGTCCATGAAAGTGAGCATCTCGTGCCCGGCCGTGCTGTCCACCAGATGGTCGATGTGTGGCATCGGGAAGTGATCCTTTGGGCATGCTTTGTTCAGATCCGTGGAGTCGATGTACAGCCGCCAGATGTTGTTATTTTTTTTTACGAGGACGGCATTAGAAACCCATTGTGGCTTATCGTCGGGGTCGACCATCCCGATAAGCTTGTTGTCGAGCAGTTTTTTGACCTCGGTAGCTATGATTGCGTACTTGTCTGGGCCGAATTTTCTTCTCTTCTGCGAGACTGGCTTGTGGGCTGGGTCGATGTGCAATTGGTGGGAACATACAGCTGGATCGATCCCGACCATGTCTTCGTGGGACCATGCGAACACGTCTAAGTTGTCTTCTAAGAAAGCGGTCATCGTTGTTCGCATTTCGTCGGACGTCGATGAACCTAGTTGAACACTCACTTCTGGCCGATTCTTCATTGTGACCGAGATCAGCTTCTCGATCGGACTGGCTCCCCACTCACCGTAGTGCGGATCGTCGATCTCTCCGGTTAGGGTGCTGTCGACTTCCATGGGTTCGAACCCGATCCTGGGCTCTAGTTCGATCTGAATGTCTTCCAAAATTTTGGAATCTTCATCCATCGGGCGGGTAGTGGGTGGTATTTCTTCGTCTATTTCCATGTCTCCCTCCTTGATCGTGCATATATAATCTAAATGTGCGGAATTTGAAATAAGATCGATATACGCTAAACATCCGCGTGCTATTTTCTGATTTCCCTTAAGAGTCACAACCTTCCCAGAGGGGGTTGGGAACTTGATACAATAATAGAATGCTGAGGCGGCGACTTCGAACTCGTGCTCGAAAGGTCTGCCGAGAAACCCGTTATAGGTTGATGGCTGGTCGACAATAATGAAGTCGAGCTATTTCGAGGCCTTAACCTCAGCATCTATACTAGAAACTAATTCTACGGCTAGCCTAACTATCCCATAAGGTTTTACAGTGGCATCGCCGAAGCCTTTGATAACCTAGTCGCATGGCTCAACGTATATCTCGAAGGAGCTGTCCAGCTGGTCGAAAGCGGCCTTGAAGAGGATGTTGCAGTAGGCCCCAATGTCGACGAGCATGCGATGGACGGTGACGCCCATGATGTTGACAGAGACGACCAGGGCGTCGTGGTTTGGGTAGATGACCCCAGTTCGATCCTCCTCCTTGAAGGCGAGGAGGTCTGACTCTCTTGCTGTCATATTGACCGGCATGGTGATTTGGTGGACATTGTCCATTGCTCGCAACTCGCTTTTCTGCCGACGGTTGGAGAGCAAGGTGGTGGGCGCGAATCCTCCCACGGGGGAGAGCATGTTGACCGCGCGGCGGGCTTGATGTTCCGGTATTGGTGGGCATATGAGGGCTGCCTCCCGATTTGGCTCCACGGGGTGGGCAGCGGCTTGTGTCTCCGGCCTAGCCGCCGGTCTCTTCACGAACTCCTCCAGCTTCCCCTCCTCGAAGAGTCGCCAGAGTTGTTTCAGGAGGTCGCGGCACTCATTTGTGTTATGCCCGACGGTTTGATGGTAGTGACAGTATTTGTTGGGGTTAAGTTGAACCCCCGGCTTATGGACCCACGGCCGTGCCTTGGGCACCATATTTTTGTCCCGGATTTGTACGTAGACGTACTCCGGGGTGGCCGATAATTTTTCGGCCAGCTTTACTTCGACGGAGTCGAAGGGTTTGAACGGCTGGGGAGTGCGGTAGGAAAAGTTCCTCCGGCTCGATGTGGTGCCCGCTTGGGCGCGGGGTTTCTCCCTCTCGGCAGGGGCGTTCTCGCCTAGCCGCTGCGCCAGGATATCGGCGTTGTATATGATCTTTCCGGCCCGCTGCCGGAACTCCGAGTATGATTTGGGATAGTCCTTGTTCATGGACTTCCACAACTTTGTTTTTGGGCTAGCGGAGCCCGCCTATGATGCCGACGAGCTTGACCTCGTCACCGACGGGCTCGCCCTCCATGATATGCGGTCGACCCGGTCGATATACTCCCGGTCCGTCTCGTCTTTCCCCTGGGCCAAGTTGGCCATGCGGTTGGCGCCGGCCAGACGTGGCGCCATTGAGGAGAAATGTTCCAGGAACAGTTCCCCCAACTGGTGGAACGAAACCACCTTCCCCACGGGCAGCGAGGAGTACCACCGGTGGGCTCTGTCACCTAGGGTTAATGGAAACATTCGGCACTGGGTGGCGTCCGTCGCCCCCATGAAGATCATGTAGGTGGAGTATTTACTTAGATGGGTGACGGGGTCCGTCTCCCGTCGTACTGGCCCACCGCGGCCACGTTAATTTTTGGTTGGGCGGGGGCCCGTACCAGTATGTCGGCGAGGGGGGAGTTTGGCATGTGGGCGGCATGGTGCTGTCCGTCCCGCCTCTCGAGCTTGGCCTCGAGCTCCGTTACCTTTTTCAAGATAGCAGTCATTGCGCTGTCAGCCGCAGGGGGAGAACGGGGACGTGGGTTGTCCCCCAGACGGTCACGGACCGACGGCCTCGGGGCCGCATCGTTGTGACGCCTGGGAGAGCGTGCCCGTACTCGCTCCCGGGGCCTGGAGCTGGCGTTCGATTCGCACGGGCGGGTAGATCCCCGACCCTGGGAACCCAGCCTGGAGAAAACTGAGACCGCGGGTCGGCGAGACACCCGCTGAGAGTCGGCCTCCTCGTCTAAACGCCTCTTTAGATTTTGAGGCCGAGGGTTACTGGTGGTCCTCCCGGCCGCCTCTTGCTCAGGCCGAGGGTTGCTGGTGGCCACGGTGCGGGCCGGCTCCTTTCCGGGGCGATGGGTCCGGATCAGAGCGGCGTTGATCTCGGTCTGCCGGCGCTCGATCATTGCCCTAGCCGCCTGGAGGTCCTCCGGAGTTCTCATCGCCGACAAGAACTCGAAAGGACCCTAAAGTGTCTCCGCCGTGGCCGGAGCTGGAGTGGTGATTAGGCGTGAAATTGTCATAATTCGTAGCTAGAAACGCCCTAGTTTTGGTCGAGTTTATAGAGTATTTAGAGTCAATTGAGCATTATTTCTACACGTTGATAAATTTGTCTCTTTGATGCTCATAGGTGAATAGAGGACGAAAAACGGAGTTCGTAGGACTTTGAATCAACTCAAACGGATGCCCGGATGAGAAGATATTGAAGAAATACGATTGGTATTAGTGCGGACGAGGAAAAGTATCACTTGAGAGGAGTTAGAAGTCACTCGAGTGACTAGGTCGAGCGCCCCCGCTCGAGCGCATTGCTCGAGCGCCTAAACGTACATAAACTTTCTTGCGCTCGAGCAGCTCGAGCGCCACCGCTCGAGCGAATCGCTCGAGCGCCCAAAACATACAGAATGATTTCAACGCTCGACTAGCTCGAGCGGAACCGCTCGAGCGATTGTGTCATTCGAGCTACACTGCTCGAGCGGGACCGCTCGAGCGCCCATGGATTTTTGCCTCCGGATGCGTATTTTCGGCCCATTAACTCCCGTTTCGACCCGTGCCTATATATACCTCTTCCAAACACGTTTTGAAGGAGACCCGAACGTTAGAAATAATTTTAGACTTAGTTTTTGGAGAGGAAGGAGACGAGCAAGCTTTACTTTTACGTTGTTGAGGTTTTTCATACGAATTCTTAGTTTCTTTTCGTTTCTTAGTTCCTTTTCATTAGTTTGATTTCTTTAAACGCTTTGAACGTCATTTTAGTTAATTAAATTTCAATTCTTCGTATTCATTTTCTTTAAACCCTAGTTCATGTTTCGTATTTTCTTCGTGCAATTCATTATGTTTATGTTCGTCGTTTCTTCTATTGCTTTTATGTTTGTTAAAACCATGTCTAGCTAAAACCCTTGCATGCATAGGGTAGGATGAACTCGTAGAAGTAGGATGTGGGTACGTAATTAGGGTAATTTGTGACGTTAGTTTTAATTCTCTTAATTAATGAATTCTTATAATTAATCTGAACTTTACCTCTAAATTTAGTACGAAAGTGTTAGAGAGAGGACGACCGCATCACTCAATAACAATTAGTAGTCTTAACGAGAAGGTTTAGGAAAGGTTAATTCATCTACCGGTTTAGCGAAGGAGGACGACCGCATCACCTTAGTTAAATTAGGGTCTCATTAATTAAGCACAATCCATTAACTTGTTAGTGGATTAGTGGAGTCGAGTGTTAGGGTAAAGTATTAGGGTTTAGAATCTTGAGCTTTCACCTTGCGTTCTTAGACTTAGGTTAATTCTTGTTTGTCACAGTTATTTTGATTATGTACCTGCTCCGTTAGTATACGTAGGGATTCCTATCCTAAGCATCACCATCTCTTATTTGAATCCAACCCTTAGTTAATTCGTCTGCTTTAGTATTTTTAGTTTACTTAGTTTATTTCAGTCTTTTAATTAATCTTTCAAAAAACCCAAAAACATACACTCATATTAACTACGACGCGTAGATCTTCAGGGATCTATTCGCATATACACCATCCCTTGGGTTCGATAATACTTGGTCCCTATACTTGCCCATACTACAGTGAACCCGTACTCTTGCGGGGTAGCTACTAGTAGAAGCTAGTGTAGTTCGCTTCAAGTCAATGGCGCCGTTGCCGGGGATGGCGTTTTATGCTTTTTTAATAGGACTTGTAGATAGCTTAGTAGTTAGTAGTGAGTGCTTTATTTTCTGTTTAGTTTTATTTTTTATTCAATCGGCAGTTGTGTTTTGATCCTTCTGCTAGTGTGTCAGGTTTATGAAAACACGCTCACAAGGCAATACGAGCGAAGAGAGATTACCTGCAGATCCTGAGACAATAGCAAGAAGGAACCGAGCCTTCTTAAGAAGGATGAACGCTGCCGACTTAGGAAAGGAACCAATGGACATCAATAATGAGTTGGACAATGCTGCCAACGATTTCAATCAGGCAGTAGACCGGGTTGATGGCTCTGGAGGGAGTGGTGGTCAGAATCAAGACCAGTTCGTGGATAGTCAGAGCCAGAACCCGGGTGCACAAAATGTAAACAATCCAGCTCAGAATCTTGTCCAAAATCCTCTGAACAACCCTGCTTACCCACAAAACCCAAATAACCCTTTCCACAACCCAGCATACCAACATTACCCATACCCACCATATCCTTATCATCCATATCCATATCATCCACCTCCTGTCTACAACCAACCACCTGTTTACCAACCACCACCCCAACAAGTACCAGTACCTGCTGCTAATCCTCAACACGTTCCTCAGAACGTAGATCATAATATGGCGATTCGAGGGAGGTTTGCAGCGCAGCCACAGCGGTACTATAATGGAGTGGCTTTGCCTCCTGTTGAGGCAAACAACTTCTCGATATCCCCGGGGATTTTAAAGCTGCTTACCGAGAATCAGTTCAAGGGGGTGATCGGGAAGGAGAATCCTCATACACACCTGAGGAGTTTTCTAATGATAGCCTCAACATTTAATTATAATGGCATGTCTGAAGATGCCAAGAGGCTTAGGCTGTTCCCATTCTCATTGACGGGAATAGCAAAGGAGTGGTACGATAATACGCTCCCGCGGGGAGGTATTACCACTTGGGCCGAGCTCGAGCGTCTGTTCCTCGAGCGATTCTACCCTCCATCTAGGACGATCAAGGCTAGAATTGAGATCTCATCCTTTCGCCAGAAGCAAGGAGAGGACCTACGTCAAGCGTGGGAGAGATACTCAAACATGCTGATTGAGTGCCCGCAGCACGGGTACAATGAGGGAGACATTATGGCGTTCTTCTATAGTGGTGCCAACAAGGCGGGGCAAGACCATTTAGACGCTTGTGCGGGCGGAGCATTCTTGAACCAAGGCATAGAGAGGTGTAGGGAAATCGTGGACAACATTGTCACGAATGCCGGTGCTTGGAGTGGAGATGCAAATTTTCAGAGGGTGCATCAGGTTGAAGAGGGAGAAGGAACGAGAAGGCTATTGATGGCCATGATGGAGAAGATAAACAACCTCGAGTTGGGGAAGAGTTTGGGTGGAGAGCATGCAGTAGAGAATGAGAGAGTAGACCAACCCAGTGGACAGCAAGAGGTAGCCAATTACATGGGAGGTCCGTATTACAATCAGCATGACTACCAAGGTGGAAACCAGTATGGAAGGCCTTCTTATGGCCAACCATTTGTGCCTCCAGGCCCACAGCCACTTCAAAATCAATGGAGGAACACACAAGGAGTTCAAGGAGGCCAGCAGCCTCCTCAAAACACATGGAGGAAGAATGAGAACTTTTCTTATGCTAACCCAAAATCTGGTGTTACTGTTCCTGCAGGTGTTGATCCGGGGTCTAAACCTCCTGGTGTAGAAGGTGGTGCATCAACCGAGGAGATGTTGAGAGCAATTCTGCAGAAGGTGGAGGAAGGGAGCAAGAGATTGTCATCCTTGGAATACGATGTGAAGGAGCTGCACAAGAAGGGTGATCATCGAGATCAAGAGCTCCAGAAGATGAATGTTGAGTGGACTAGAACTCAACAAGAGAACAATCGAAGGTTCACTTCTTTAGAGCTCCAGATGAGCCAAATTGCAAAGTCAGTGAATAGAATGCCGGAAGGGAACCCGAAAGAGCATTGCAAGGCGATCCAGCTTAGAAGTGGAACCAATTATGAAGGTCCTCAGATGCCTGCTGATTCTGAGACGCCCCAAGTTGAGAAGGGGATTGAAAGTGAAGAAGTTGAGAAGCATGAAGATATGGATGAGTCCCAGAAGGGCAAGGAAAGTGAGGAGGTTGAGAGAGTTCCAAAGTGGAAGAAAGCAAAGGAAGCAAGGGAGAAAGTGAAAGAAACAGAAAGAGATGAATGGGGGGTACCTAAATCTGTGATACCCGTCCCATATCCACAGCGCTTCATGAAAAAGAAGCTTGATGAAAAATTTGCAAAATTTCTTGATGTTTTTAAACAATTGCATATTAATATTCCTTTTTATGATGCTTTGGAACAGATGCCGCACTATGCGAAGTTTTTTAAGGACTTGATCGCGAAAAGACGGCGAGTGGATGAGCCGAAGTTGGTGCATCTGAACCACGAGGTGAGTGCATTAGTGCACAAGGCGCTCCCACCAAAGCTGAAGGATCCCGGGAGCTTCATGATCCTATGTGATATTGGGAACGGGATCAAGAAAGGAGCGCTATGTGATTTAGGGGCGAGCATCAATCTCATGCCCTTGTCGCTTTTCAAGAAGCTGGAAGGTGGTGAACTTCAATCCACAATGATGACGCTTCAACTTGCCGATCGGTCTATTACTAGACCTCAAGGTGTGGTTGAAGACGTCCTAGTGAGAGTTGGAGATCACATTTTTTCAGCAGACTTTGTAGTGCTAGAGATGGAGGAAGATGAGCACGTGCCCCTGATCTTGGGAAGATCGTTCTTAGCTACGGCGGGGATGGTGCTAGATGTGGCAAATGGGAAGATTACATTGAAGGTTGATGATCAAGAAGTGAAGATCTCCCTATATGAAGCCATGAAGCACCCGAGGGAGGATGAGAGCTTGTATTGCATGGATGCAATTGATCCTCGTGTTGAAGACACGCCTTCTATCCCTAATCCTTCTAATATTCATGATTTTGTTAGTCCTTCATTTGATTATTTAACCCATGAGCGTTATGATCTTGATTATTTTGATAGGGATGAAGTGAAGAAGTTGAAGGATGAAGAGGTGAAAAGTGTGGACGTGGTCCAGCTGGAAGGAAAAGGAGGAGTTAAGAAGAAGAAGTCAAAATTCAAGAAATTGTTTAGTAAGACTCCTCCAGATAAAGGTGAGAAGGAGTTGAGACCTATACCACTTGAGGTGGGGAAGGAAGCAAAAGGGCTCATGATGGTGGGGCATCAACGAAAGGAGTTCAAACACCACTCTTATGAGAGTGGGGGGGGGGGTAAATTTGAGTATGATGTCCCATAAGCTCCTTTGAGCTTGGTCCGGCATGAGGACCTTAAAAATAGCGCTGAATGGGAGGCAACCCATTTTTATTTGCTTTCATTTATTTTTAGTGGCTTTTAATATTATTAGGGAGTATATTGAGTCGTATGTTTAACCTCGTATTTGAGTAAGTTGCTCGTAGGCTTGTCTCTAAAGGAGTAAAGGTATCATGGAGTTATTCAGATTGAAGGAACCAACTTGAGACAAGGAAGTGTGCAAAGCTAGTGAGAGAAACGGGATTATTTGGTTGAGGTAACCCACAACCCCAAACTTAGACCTCTAGCAAGGTCGAAGTTTGGGGGGGTGGAGATTTTTATGTTTCTTGTTACATTGCACATGCATGCACGCCCTTATCTTTGTGTTGAGTTTGATTGGTTATTGGTTAGTTGAGATACTCCTTGGGGTGATTTTGTTTTGACTCGCGATTGCATATTTCATGCCTATCAATCATCTTATGCTTGTTGATTGCTATCTTTGAGTATGATTTGATGAGTAGAGTGAGTTGTAAGAGTGAGTTAGAAATTCTTTTGTGTGAGTGTTTGAGTTTGAGCTGATTAGGGAGAGAACCCGTATGCTTATGAGTTTTCTTTTGAATGCTTGTGTGATGAGAGTGAGAATGCACTAGGACTAGCATGGATGTGAAAACCATGAGAGTTGAGCCTTATGAGATTTTGATGCATGAATTAATCTCTTCGTTTGTGAGTGAATCATCACCTTAGAGGATGCTAGAACTTGCATGTGCTCTTGCTTCTAGATTGTGTCTAGTTTGATATGCCGAATAGGATCTTAGGTCATCTTTAATTTTATTGAGTCACTTAGCCAAAATTTTCCTTACCAATGACATTGATCCCTTGTTAGCCCCTTTGAGCCTAAAGCCTATTTTATTTGCTAGCACATATGAACACTATTCCAATTCCTAAGCCTTTTTGTCCAAATTTGAGTGGAGAATAAGAAAAGTGTGAATGTGAAGGGAGTGAATTGAGTTGAAAAAGGAAAAGGTTGTTTGTTGAGTGAATATGAGAAGAAGGTGTGATGAAGTTTTGAGATGTGGGAAAAAGAGAAAAAGATATTGAGAATGAGCAAAAAGAAAAAAATGAGCTCATGTGTTTGTGTGAAAAAAGAGAAAAAAAAAAGTGATTGAAAAAAAAAAGTGAAATAGTGAAAGAAAAAAAATTGAAGTGTTGAGAGAAGTGGAATTGAAAGAGTGTTGATTGAATATGTTTGAAGTAGTCTGTTCCTAATCTCGAAGTTCCGAAGTCTGATTTTCTATTCTCCATTCACTTGAGTCACTTTACCATATTGTTATCCCACCTGTCCAAAGAGCCTACATTACAACCTTGAGAAAAGTCCTTTTTGATTCGGCATTGATTTCTAGAGTATGGTCGGAGTTGAGAGCGCTTACAAGCCTATGGCTGCCGATATGTGTGATTGATTGTTGAGTGAGTCCCTTAATCATTGATATACACTTGTGAGGGAGTGAAACACATCGTTGAGTGCACATCCATGCTTGATCTTTGTGTTTCTTATTATTGTTGCATGAGTACGATAAAAGAAAGTGAGTGAGTATACGGGTGATTGACTTTTGAAGCTTGAGTTCATTAGCTTGCATGATTGATTTTTTTTTGACTCATTCCTAACAATTTCACTTGACTTATTATTTCATTGCTTGAGGACAAGCAATATGGTAAGTTTGGGGGGGTTGATTAGGCGTGAAATTGTCATGATTCGTAGCTAGAAACGCCCTAGTTTTGGTCGAGTTTATAGAGTATTTAGAGTTAATTGAGCATTATTTCTACACGTTGATAAATTTGTCTCTTTGATGCTCATAGGTGAATAGAGGACGAAAAATGGAGTTCGTAGGACTTTGAATCGACTCAAACGGATGCCCGGATGAGAAGATATTGAAGAAATACGATTGGTATTAGTGCGGACGAGGAAAAGTATCACTTGAGAGGAGTTAGAAGTCACTCGAGTGACTAGGTCGAGCGCCCCCGCTCGAGCGCATTGCTTGAGCGCCTAAACGTACAGAAACTTTCTTGCGCTCGAGCAGCTCGAGCGCCACCGCTCGAGCGAATCGCTCGAGCGCCCAAAACATACAGAATGATTTCAACGCTCGACCAGCTCGAGCGGAACCGCTCGAGCGATTGTGTCATTCGAGCTACACTGCTCGAGCGGGACCGCTCGAGCGTTTTGCTCGAGCGCCCATGGATTTTTGCCTCCGGATGCGTATTTTCGGCCCATTAACTCCCGTTTCGACCCGTGCCTATATATACCTCTTCCAAACACGTTTTGAAGGAGACCCGAACGTTAGAAATAATTTTAGACTTAGTTTTTGGAGAGGAAGGAGACGAGCAAGCTTTACTTTTACGTTGTTGAGGTTTTTCATACGAATTCTTAGTTTCTTTTCGTTTCTTAGTTCCTTTTCATTAGTTTGATTTCTTTAAACGCTTTGAACGTCGTTTTAGTTAATTAAATTTCAATTCTTCGTATTTATTTTCTTTAAACCCTAGTTCATGTTTCGTATTTTCTTCGTGCAATTCATTATGTTTATGTTCGTCGTTTCTTCTATTGCTTTTATGTTTGTTAAAACCATGTCTAGCTAAAACCCTTGCATGCTTAGGGTAGGATGAACTCGTAGAAGTAGGATGTGGGTACGTAATTAGGGTAATTTGTGACGTTAGTTTTAATTCTCTTAATTAATGAATTCTTATAATTAATCTGAACTTTACCTTTAAATTTAGTACGAAAGTGTTAGAGAGAGGACGACCGCATCACTCAATAACAATTAGTAGTCTTAACGAGAAGGTTTAGGAAAGGTTAATTCATCTACCGGTTTAGCGAAGGAGGACGACCGCATCACCTTAGTTAAATTAGGGTCTCATTAATTAAGCACAATCCATTAACTTGTTAGTGGATTAGTGGAGTCGAGTGTTAGGGTAAAGTATTAGGGTTTAGAATCTTGAGCTTTCACCTTGCGTTCTTAGACTTAGGTTAATTCTTGTTTGTCACAGTTATTTTGATTATGTACCTGCTCCGTTAGTATACGTAGGGATTCCTATCCTAAGCATCACCATCTCTTATTTGAATCCAACCCTTAGTTAATTCGTCTGCTTTAGTATTTTTAGTTTACTTAGTTTATTTCAGTCTTTTAATTAATCTTTCAAAAAACCCAAAAACATACACTCATATTAACTACGACGCGTAGATCTTCAGGGATCTATTCGCATATACACCATCCCTTGGGTTCGATAATACTTGGTCCCTATACTTGCCCATACTACAGTGAACCCGTACTCTTGCGGGGTAGCTACTAGTAGAAGCTAGTGTAGTTCGCTTCAAGTCAAGTGGCGGCTTCACCGATGTCTTCGGCTTGCTGCTGGGTTCGAGTAGCTTTTGAAGTAGTCATTCTCAGAATGAAAGCAGATGGGATTTTTGAGAAAGGAAAGGATAGAGTGGTTCGTTCGAGGTGACTAGATGAACGAAACCGAGTGTGCTTCGATATTAGTCACCCTTCTTCTAGCGCCAAAATGTTGACAACGATTTCGTGAGGATCTCGCCGTCTGGTTCCTAGCGGGTAGGATTCGATATTTATGATAACAATAAGCAATAAATGTAAGAGTTAGTGAGCTCTCAAGAGTAGGTTTATAATAAATGTGATGATGTGTTACATTTGGGCATTAAAGACCTTATTTATAGTGTACATGGTGGGGTTCCCCACCTTGGGTTGGTGGACCTGTGGGCCCATCCTATTCCTAGCTGGGAGGTAATGAGTGGCTACAGCCTCCCCTACGGGCCATGAGAAGATGCCACGTGGCACTGCTACCCCTGAGCAGATGGGACTTGGCCCCAACTACCCACTTTGACTCTGTCACATCCTCTGCACTGGTGGTACTGACCATACCCACAGCTGGCGGAGCTGGGATCGGGCAGACGGGTAACCGGGTAGCCGGGTACCGAGCGGGTGACTAGTGGCCTGAGGAACCTTTTCACGGGAAGCGGGTAGAGGTCTCCCAGGGCTTGTCGCTGGCCGACCGGCCTCTGGTCTTCCCAACAAGTACGCTCCCCGATACGTCTCCATGGCCTTAATCGGGTAGACGTCGAGATTCTACCCTCCTGCTCGGCCCAGACCGGCTATCCTGATTTCCTCGCCTGTGCTCCACTTCGGCCCAGCGGGTTGATCCCGTTACCCGAATAGTCGGGTATTATTATTCGGGTATAACAAGATGTAAACTAATTTAATAACCTGATTATGTGACAATTATAGTCACTTATACTAAACAAATTATTTGTCAAATGTTAATAAGTCAAAGTAATTTAGTCTAACAATCTGATTACTATAATGCTTATGAGAATTCTATAATTAACAAAAAGTTGTAACTTTACAATCTGTATTTTATTATCACTAATTTTAACATGCACTTTAATTTTAAGTTCAATTTTAATTTTTCCAAGACACACACTAACACGCCGAATTGTGTATTTTTTTTTTGCAATTGAAATATTACTGATTACTTCTTGGGTATTATTAATTATTTCTTGGGGTGATACTAATTATTTCTTGGTGTATATTTTTCAAAATTCAAGTGCACACCCGAACTACTCTTTTATTTATTTATTTATATATTTTCTCTCTCTCTCACTCATTTTCATTTTATCTTTTTTTTTTTAATCTTTTGAGTATGTATATGGTAAAATTGGTTCATACATGAATCACTAAAAAATATTAGTTGTTTTCACTGAAGAGTATTAGTTATTGTGAAGAGTGTTAGTTTGTTTTCAGTAAATTTCTAGTACTCTTTAGTGGAAACAACTAATATCCTTCTGTGAAAATAAATAATACTCTTTAGTGGAAACAACTAATACTCTTTAGTAAAAACAACTAATACCCATCGGTGGAAACAACTAATACTCTTTAGTGAAAACAACTAATATCCTTCACCCATTTGTGTATGAACCATTTTAACTCTATATTTTGTCTTTTCCTTATATGCGTTAGGTAGATCAAATATTGTGAAAAATTATTAATTAGTCAATAGATTGTGATTCTGAATGCCTTTAGGATTAAGTAATTAATTATTTCATATTTTTATACATTATATACTATAGTGATCAAGCAGGTTGGTAATTTTTATTTTTTGATTGAAAGATCTTTTATTATTTATTTAAGTGAATTATACATGTTGGTGTGTCTATGCTAAAGAGTTCACGAGCACATCATTGTTGGTTATTTGAAAATATGATTATGTGTCTCTTCAACAATTAATTGTATTTTCAACAAGAACACGATTTTTTGTTCTATTGTGCTTCGCGATGATTATTAATAAAAATCTACCTATTTACACTGCTGGGTTGTACCTTCCTAAGCCGATTTTCACTCAAGACCAACTATTTATTGTAATATCCAAAGTAAAAAAAAGTATAGATGGATTGAAGATTATTTGCCTTGATTCTAGGAATGGCAACGGGCCGGGTTGGGGCGAGTACTTAGATACCCAGATCCGCCCCATTCTTTAAACAGGGCGGGCGGCCCGACCCGCGAGGGTCTCGGGGCGGCCCATTTTAAATATAATTTTTGTTATTTTAAAAATAATACGTAAATAATTATAAATTTATAATATAAAAATATCTATAAATTTGAATTATTGTTATTATATTATATATATATTAATAGATATGAAAAATATATCATATTTATATATATTATATACTATATATATATATATTTATATGTATTTCTATAAAATATATATTAAAATTTAATATAAAAAATGGGGCACGGGTCCGGGGCACGGGTTTTGAGTGATACCCAGACCCGCCCCATTCTAATACGGGGAACGGGGGGGGGGACCCAAACAGCGCGGGCCGGGGCGGGTTAGGGCGGGGTAGGTTAATATTTCCATCCCTACTTGATTCAAAAGGTAAATCATTGAAGTATACAATAAATGTTGTTTATAATAAAATTTTAGAAATTTATACTCCCACCATCCCTTTTAAGATCGTTCATACAGAATAGTGCAAATATTAATGAAAATTTTATATATTAGTATTAAAAAGGTAAAGTTGTGATATTTTCGACATTTCTACTTTATTTAGGGTACTATATTGTTTAACGGTATATTGCATAATGAAATAACATCAGTTATAGATTATAGATGTTTGTAAGTGGTTAATGTTAAAGGGTAAAATAAGTTTCCGTAGTTTTGAGCAATTTATAAAAAGATGAAGAGATTAATAATTCTCCGGAATATGATATTTATTTCATTAGATAAATAAATTAGTTGGTTTGTTACTCCTTTTTGGACATTTAGAAATACTAAATATTGAATCTTACATTTAAATATTTAAATTTAAACTATATTTTAACAATGCAACATATTTTTAAATATTTTACTTATATACAATAAAATTAATTAATTATAAAAATATACTATAAAATATAATTAACTTTTGAAATTTGTAATAATTACTGTAATGTTGAGTGTTATATATATATAAAAAATAATTTTATTTTTCATTTTAATATATTTATAAATAATATATATTGAATCATGTGTATATAAATATTAAATTTTAATCAATATTTTAATAATAAAATATATTCTTATATATTTTATTAGTATAAAGAATTTCTTTTTAATTACTTAAAAACCTTTAAAAAAAGTTAAATTCAAGCCCGAAATCGTGGGGATATAAATCCGGTGCATTAATCCAAGCCCTAAAACCAAATCCATACGTGGAAGAGATTGCCAAACCTTAAATATTAATCATCATAAATTTTGAAAATTCTTTATTTTTACGTAATGGAATGTAATTATTTTAATCGTAAATTTTGTTTTCGATTTTAAATATTGAATTGCGAATTCAATTTTTTTTATAAGACTTTTAAAAGCTGATATGTTTTAAAGTGCTAGATCAATCCTATTAAAAAAATATGTCTATCATAAATAATAGGTCAAATTAGTTTTTTCCCGTAAGGCTTGGTTTACCAAACCTATTCTGATCCCTATTATTAAGGATAATATTGTATAGAGTCAACATCTGTTTATATTTTTAGATAGGATCCGTGCATATATTTTCTTTGATTTGTTCTCCTCTAATTATGGAGATATTGTTGTAATCCTTTCCTATATATTAGTGAATTTCTCTACTCACCAATCAACGGTGATAATACCAATTCTCTCATGGTATCAAGTCTACCTCACCTCAAACCCTAGTTTTTTTTTTTTTTTTTTTTTCCGATCCCTTCTGCACTTCATCATCTTCTCCTCCCTTTGCTGCCGAGTTTCTTCTATGGCGTCCTCAACTCCTGCCGCTGCCTCGACCACGGCCATGATTCACTTGGTCCCGATCAAGTTGTCCTCCTCCACCTATCTAATGTGGAAGTGTCAGTTCCTCTCTATGGCTGCCACTCACGATCTTCTTGCCATCGTTAATGGCACGTCTGTACCTATTCAATGAATATTAAAAATGATATTTTGAAGAAAACCTATATAAATTTAAAGATATATAGTAGGAGGGTAAAATTACGAACCGTTATTTAACTATATTGACAACGATTTTATTCCATTAATTTATTTGACAAGAAAACATTTTAATTCACGTCTTTCTACCAATTTAATGGTTGCATAGCAGTGTTGGAAAGGGCAGCCCTTTGAATAAGCAACGTATGATAATGAGTGATACGTACAGTTGAATATTTAATTCCAAAATAAAAGAAAATATCAATATCATCACATAATTATATTGCAGCTTGAGTCAATGCATTGAATTAATTAAAGTAGTAAGTACGCCTTAGAAATCACACCAATCCAAACCGTCAATTGATGTACTGGGATTATGATATTAGTTAATTGTGCCGACATATCGTTTCATTAAAAAACAAACAAACAAAACAAAAATTGTGTGACATGGTACACATGGTTATACTTACTTCTCTTCAAAATAAATATGAAAATGTATGTCAAAATGTTATTTATTTTGAATGAGAAAGTATAGTATTTCACAATATAAGATAATTATAGTTTTTCTTCTTGACTTTGATATCATCTCATTTAAAAATTAGAATTTGTGAGAGCTGTAGAATTAATTAACTTATTTATTTGCCTAACAATTACATCTTAGAGCTCATATATAATGAGGGGAGTAGGTATAGAGTGAAACTAATTTATACATGAATTGTTAAAGAATATTAATTTTGTTTGTTTTCAGTAAATAACTAATATCCTTTAATGAAAATAATTAATACCTTTCAATGGTTCATGTATGAACTATGGTCGCTCAATACTTTGTCTTAATGAGGATATAAAAGATATTATAGCTTAAATAAGTTTGATTCAGTTGCAGGGAAAATAGATGCGAAAAGGGGTCGTGGATGCAATCCGAGACAAAACTTGCAGTGATCTTATTTTTTTTTCTTTTCTCAAGTATACTATTCACTTTGTTCGTTGGTGCAATTTATTTTTAGGAACTTGAGAATTTTTTAGATCCCTCATAAAGTTAAGACGGCTTTCGATTCAGTTTGCTTCTCTTTTGAAAAAAAAAAAAACAAAAAAGGAAACCACTCTTTGGTTTATTAAAAATAAAATGACCCTGAAATTATATAATAAACTTAGGGCCAAGGTTATATACAGTCCTATCTTTTATTAATACAACCTCACCAAAAAGTGTTCGGAAAAAAAATCCGAAAATTTTGACAATTTTCGAATTTTTTTTTCCGAAAATGTAAAAAAAAAATACTGAACATATGAAATTTCGGATTTTTTTTCCAAAAATTGTTACTTTTTTCGGAAAAAATTTTCGAACACTTTTTTTTGGTGGGGTTGTATTCATAAATCATGGGACTGTATTTAACCCTGGCCTAAACTTATAAGATGTGGGGGCTTGGGATTTTCTTATGGGCTTTTGGATTCTCTTGTGGTCTTTTATGTTTGGGCCCGGTTAAATACCCCTCTATCTTTAATACATACACCCCTCTTAATTCATTTTTATTGTAATATATTTATTAAATTACTTATATGCCCATTCTAAAGAAAAATAACCTACCGATCCATTCACCCCAGCCCCCCTTTGACCGTTCTTCTTCAGAATTTGGTTAGTAGAGGGCATGACTTTTACCTTGGTTAATTGACGGTTTGCCATTTTTTGGATGAAAACAAATCAAGCTTAGATTCCCATAAAAGCCCTATTACTATTTTGTTCTCGCACATCCTGTAGAAACCTCAGGCCAAAATAACTATAATCCTAATTTGTGGTGGGCTCTGGACAGTCGGCGGTGGGAGACGGGAGCCGCGTTGCAGGCGGCAGATTGCGGGCGGTCGTCAGAGGGCGGTGGGAGATGGGAGCGGCGGGTGGTAGTGCGGTGGGCCGGGGCTGCGAGAGAAAAACGATGAAGAGGTCGTGGCCTCGTGGGTGGTGGACGACGGTATGGGTGGGGCAGCGGCTTGAGTACGACCAGAGCTTGCTTGCAAATATGAAGAAGCAGATTAACACAGAACGAGAGGAGGATGGGGAAAAGTATAACTTGAGGAAGAAATGAATTAGGTTTTTTTCTTTTCTTTTAGGGGTATAATAGGTAGATTACTATAAGTGGAGGTGTATGTATTATTAATGGAGGTGTATATAACCTGGCCCTTTATGTTTTGGACTACGTCCCAATTACCTTTAGGTCCAGGCTATAGTTCCACATTTTGTTAATACATTTACTCCCAATATATATTTTGAAAAAAAAAAAATCGGAAAACATATTAATTTTCAGTTTTTTCGAAAATGTATATGTTTGGTATTGTATTTTAAAAATAAAATCAAAAAATTACTAAAATATATTTTCGAAACATTTTTTTTAAAAGTGTATTAACAAAACATGAGACTATATATAACCTGACCTTTACCTTTAGTTTGGTTTTGCCTTATGAGCTTTGCCTTATTATTTTAATATATAGGTTGTGTCTACTCACTTTATCTTTCCCTTGGCTGGATTGGGAATCCTTAATTTTTTTATTTTTTTTTAAATATTACACCAATTAATTGGTACGAAATATTTTGTAGTTAAAATGGTTAAACGTGAAAATTATGGGAAAAAAATTATCTTATTTTAAAGGTTTCCTCTAGGGCTGTTCACGATATGAACCAAAATGAATATTTAAAAATATCCGTGTCCATACCAAAATTCGATTATTTTAAAATTCGTGTGTCTATGTCCGTACCAAAATTTCGGTATGGATCAAAGCGAATTTCCCATTATAAACGGAGCGGATCGGTAATGGAGCGGGGAAATAGATATTTTAATCTTTTTTTTTTATCATTCTCTCATTTTTTTTAAATCAACTTTAAAAAAAAAATTGATGCACGCACACTCACAAGAGTACTACATAACTTCAACCACAATCAAACATATATCATTACAAGCTCAAATATAACACATTATTTGATAATGGGTGATTAAAAAATTAATACAAATCACCATCAATAGAGTATTTAAAATACAATATATAAAATATATATTTAAAAAATTCTTTTAAAATATCTTGTGAATGGAAAGTGCAATATTAAAATCACGTTGATCGTAATTCCTGATACTGGATACACCATATCCAATTTTTTGTAAAAAATGAATATACATGAACAATGAATTTAAAAGAATACAAAATTAATTTTAAATTATTTTGATATACATCTAAACATAACTTAACGTTTTAAGAACTTAATAAGATAAATAATATAGTGTTTGTATTCTGAAAAGAAGAACTTATGCTATCGTATAGTTGTACTTGAATTCAATAATATTATAATAATATTTGATGAATAAAAAATAAATAAAAATTAAATTTAATACATATTTAATTCGATTATTCGGTTCAGTTCGGTACGGTCACATTCGGTTTTTCGGTACGGTTAATTTGGTAATATCCGTATCCGTATCAAAAAAATATTCGGTTCGGTTTTGGTACGGTTAAAGTAAAAAAATCCATAATTTTTTTTGTTCGCTTCTTTTTCAATGCGAATTTTGGTACGGATTCGGTAATCTTCGAACTCCGTGAACAATCCTAGATCCCCCAAAAAAAAAAAGGAGAGAGATTGCAAGACTTTAACTATTTTAGAACAAATTTATCCCAAACTCATCTTCCACTGTATTATTTGTCACCTAAACTAAATTGAGTTTAATTAATAAAAGTGCATTAGTATGTGTAAAATAAGAACATGAGATGTAAGTATACTAGTACAGAAAATATATAATGGTAACATGCGATGTTATTTTATTGTCACTTATGAAAATATCGATTAAGCAAAAGGAGAAGCAATTTCGATAAATAACAATTAAGCATGAGACAAAATAAGTATTTTCTTTGGAAACTTTTATGATATAACTTTAAACTTTTTATAAACTAATAAGCTGGCCTTCTTCTCCATCAAATTCAAAAAAATTATCATACAACGATGTAATATTATTTATTCTACAAGTATACAGAGTGACACAAAACTTATTATTTAATTAAATATAACTAATTAAATACGTGGATTGTAGAAGGAAATGCATATCTTGCCCTCGCATTAGATCATAGAGCTGTCCAATGGCCCAGTATGATTCTGGCCCACTTAGGCCCAAAAATTATTGTTTATACTCAGAATAGGCCCAAGAATAATATTGAATTGTGATTTTAATACTTTTCCATTCATCGAGTTCGACGTGTGAAATTTTATGAGAGTGCTCGGAGCCCCAAGGGATATTTCTTATTAGCAATCGGGGTGACGGCGACCAACACTAGCATTACCGAACGAGGGATGTTGTCCTCAAAATTAGGTACAATTTAACAGAGAGAAAAAAAAAAAAAAAAAAAAGAATGTCGTTGTCAGAGTTAGATACTTTCTACAAAGGAACGGTGAAGAAGGGGAGGGGCACAACCTCGAATCACAAGCACAAAAAGACTCGTGTGAGATCATGAGCACAGAATGACTCACGTGAAGAGGCACAACCCTCAGATCAAAGGACACAACCTTCACAATCCTCAGATCACGAGCACAGAAAGACTCACGTGATGGGGCACAACCCTCAGATCAAGAGCACAAAATGACTCGCATGAAGGGGCACAACCTTAGATTGCAAGCACAGAAAGACTCGCATGCAGGAGAGCAACCCTCAGATGGTGAGCACATAAAGAGTCGCACCCTCGAATCACGAGCAAAGCAAAGACTCATATTGAAGAGACATAACCCCTCGAGTTGTGAGCACAGAAAAGACCCTCAATCCGTGGGCACAATACCCTAACACAAGCAATACCTCAACCTCGACAACCAATTCAGTGAAGTTTCCTTGTTAGATTACCACTCGACTGCCGAAGTACCTAAAAGGTCAAATTAGGGGCAATCATTGCAGCACTAACTATCTCTATGCGTTAGAGCTCGCCACATGCCTAATACCTCTCCAGATCGTCGTAACTAGCTCGTCAACCTCATCACCTCGCTGATCTCTCTAGCTTGTCGTACCCTAGCTCAACTTCGACCAAGTGTTAATATAAAAAGAGATAAGATCAAGGGCCAATGTCAAAGAAAATATCAAAGTATCATCATCTTTTTGAGACAAGACTGCAAGATGCATTAAATGTAAAGTAAATTTAGTCTCAATTTAGATCAATGTTTGTAATTAAAAATCTAAAAGAAAGGGTTGAGATTATGTTTTGATCATCAAGCTTATGTCTTTATAAATAAGGGATATCACTCACATTGTAGGGAGATGAGAGATCACTCATGTACATCAACTTATATGCAATATATACACAAAGACTAGGGTTCTTAAACCCAAAACCACATTCAAGGCAAAAACTCGTAAGTTCTTGCCTCATTACTCTTGTTCATTTTATTTTTATTTTGTTTTAGTTAGGTATTTTCCATAGTCACATCACTCATCTTACTTGTGCCCAACAAAATGGCTATCAACACATTTCACATTAACTTTTACAAATATTCAAATATGCATTCACATCGGGGAATTACTTAGTTATAACAAACCAGCTTACTATATTTATAAAGAGTTGATCTCATGTAAATTAGTTTTACTATACACCAATTTTACAACAGTAAAAAAAATTAACACTTTTTTAATGTAAAACTAATTAATTTTTTTTTAGTTAGATAGTTTTAATTATTTGACGTCCCCCGAATTTAAAATCATCATAAATTTCACATAATAGTGGAACAACATACAGAACAGAAGAAAAGGGGTTTGAACACACACACACACACACACAAAGTAGGAATCGAAGGTGTTAGGAAGCAGCTGCTCCACAGAGGAAGCTCTCTCTGTCACTTTGAATGGCGCCATTATCAACCCAAACCCTCCTTCCATAGCACCCATATCTATCTTCCCAAAAATAACTCTGAAAACAGCTCGCTCTACCAGACACCACATCACCATCACCCATATACCCTCTACACCTTTGCCCATTCTCCAATTCACTCTCATAATACTTATTCTTCTTCTTCTCCTCCTTCAGTGACTGCTCCAGTTCCACCGAAACCCCATAGTTCTCCGATTTCATCTTCAATCTCAGAGGATATCTTCGCTCCACAGTCATATTCGCAATCAACTCCCCCAACCTGGACTTCATCTCCACCTTGTTTATCACCTTCACCTCCTGCCTCACCATCTTAATCGTGCCGTTTTTCGACATTCTGATCGTGTTTTCGACCTCCGTCCTGCTCCACACATGGCAGGTGAAGTTACCAGCGCTCGATTTCACCCACCCTGAGAATTTGCTCCTCCTCTCCCCTTCCACCTCGAATTCACCCTTCATTCGATGCAGCTTCTCTTCGCGCTCCACGCAGGTACTCGGATACCGGTACATGATCGGCCCCGCTTGGATCCTATCCGATCCATGATCCAACCATAGATGCAGATTTGCGTTTACCAGCCAGTACGAAATTGCGTCAATTACTCTGAATTCGAAATTATGCACTTTCTCATCAAGCAGAAGCCCTAAAAATGGAGTCAATTCGATTTCGTACGAAGGGAAATCGAACGCTCCGATCGGAACTACAGGTTTCCAGAACAGAGGATTGATCCCTCCGGCGAAGATCGCCGGGAAAGGCATCACCGATCCGACTGTATTGTCGTCGATCTTTAGGAGAATTTCTCGGTACGCGCCGTGGCCTTTCTGTGTGGGTAAATTGTTCAATTGAATGTACACATTTGGGGGATTTGAGTACCAATTCTCATCGTTGTTGTGGAAGGAAACGTAAATCTCAATCACGGCTCTGTATGTGTTGGGAGGGATTTGAATTCCCTGGTAGATTTCATCCTTTTCGCTTTCGATTTTGAACCAGAATCCTTCTTCCCCTGTTGAAGAAATGGGGAGAATCAGATCCGCTGGGTTTTCGTTTAATTCCAGGGAATTTTTGAAGTTCAGTGGCCCTGTATTTTCACCCAATTTTCTTCTGGAATCGTCGTAGTAGAGAAAAGTGAGATTGAATTGGTAAATGCTGTCGTAGACAGCGGCGTTGGCGGCGTTTTCCAGCATTACGGCTAGGGTGAGGTTGAATTGGCGGAGGAGGGAGACATATCGGGTGATGTCCTTCCGGAAATTCCAGAATGTTCCGTCGGCGGTGGGCTTGGGAGTGCTGGTGCGGAGGAGCTCCGCGCCGGAGAGCCAGACGGCGGCGACGCGGCTGTGCGAAGAGCCGCTGGCGGCGGCGGAGAAGTGGAGGACGGCGTTTGACCACGTGCAGTCATGGGGAGGGGAGTAGGTGGTGGTGGTGGGGGGAAGGAAGGTGGCGGTGGTGGTGGTGAAGGTGCGGGAGAGGAGAAGGAGTGTACACGAAGGAGTGCGGGAGTCGAAGGGGAGGGGGCGCGTGACTTCAATGTAGTCGGCCGGCGAGGAGGCGGCGGAGGTTGAAAGAATTGTAGATAGTGAGAAGAGGAGAAGAATGTGATGCATTTTGGTTGATGAATCGAGAGTTAGTTCAAATAACGTGTACGCGGGAGTTATGAATGTTGGACGTTTTACTTACCTGCGCTGTACTTATATAGTAGTTATTTTTAATTTGTAAATTTTCTGTTTAAAAAAAAAAAAAGGTAAATAATAAATTTAAATATATATCATGCAACAATCACTAGTTTAAATTATGAATCGTCTCATAACTTTCTGACAAAATTAATTTTTTATCAGATTTAGTCCCAAATTCTCTAACAAAGTCCAATTTTGGTCCAAAATCGGTCGAAAATGTCAATACGATATCGTTTTGAAATCTGAAATTAGGAATTTATGGCAAGATCCATATGTGCTAATTATATTTGATTTTTTTTTTCTTTTAGGATTTTTAAATATACATGATGTGTTATAAAATTGTAAAAGAAATGAAAAAATCAAATATATAAGTAGCAGATATAAAACCCACACCAGTACCCTTGCCATAAATCACCAAAACCTGACTTCAAAGTGAGATTGTTTCACTTTTTTACCGCCGATTTGGAACCAAAATTGGACTATATCAGAGAAATTGAGACTAAATCTGATAAAAATTAATTTTGGGACCAAATCTATTTTATCGGAAAGTTATAAGATGATTTGTATTTTAAACTCCAACTATCACACTAGTGTAGCGGCCTAGAACTGTTATTTGAAACAAGTAACTCTAGTGTTCGGCAAACATAGCTTATTTATTTTGATAAACAGTTAAGGTCATAAAATACTCGATTTTAACGAATTCGGCTCGTTGGGTTCGATATATACAAATTTTATTGTATTTCATTGTAATATATGAGGACACGTTAAACTCAAATCGAACATTATTTTCAGATTTTTAGTGTAAGCTTGAGCTCAACTTATTAAATTCGAATTTTAAGTACTCGACTTAATTTAAATAATAGCTATAAGTTAGGTCCTTTAAATAAAAAAAAAAAAAAAAAAAAAAAAACTCGGGGTAAGTAGTGCAATAGCGTTAATCAACTATAAACGGGAAAAGGTATGTGTAAAAAAAAAGGAATTTGTAAAATTAAATTTAAACTTTACTCAAAGATCAATATTCTTTAGCACATGTCTCTACTTAGCAAGAGCATTTTCATGAGTTGATAATGATATTTGGGCAGAATTTACACCTAAAGTTGTTATTATGAAGCCGATTGTCTGTTGGTATATCAAGAAAATGTGCATTATGATTTTGCAGAATCATATTATGAAAAATTGAGATTATTATTACTACATTTTTAGTAAGTAAAGCTATTGGAGCCAGTGAGCCTGTGTGATGTTACAAAGGAAACTTCTGGGAAGTTATTGCAGTTTGTTTTGTCATTTAAATCAATGGAAAGTTTTGAATTCATAATATCTTTATATTATTGTTTATAATTTTTAAAAATTAAATTAAAATAAAAAAGCAAAAATTTATAAAAATATCATGTGATATTAGTGTTCTTGTGTTAAATTTATTAAAAAAGTTTCAAGTGTTCAGCACTTAACCAGGTGGCTTAGCCCACCTGGCTACCGAATTCTTCACTCTAATGAGTGACCCGGATTCAATTTCCTTTGAGAACGAATTATGGGAGTTATAAGGTGGCTTGATGATTTCTTGGAATATTTATTGTCAAGAGTTGGTTATATATGTCGATTTATTTTGTCATAGTTGCAATAGACTATTTCTATCTAAAGTAAGTCTTCCATGAGACTGTCTCATGGCATGAGACAATGAGAATGAATGTAATTAGAGCATGGACTCATTAACACTTTGGAAGGAGTAGGTGTTGATTTGTATGATCTCATACCATGAAACGGTCTCATACGAGTTTTTGCCTTCTATCAAATGTTGCTCTTGTTTAGAATTGTGATATTTTTAATTTGGGCAAAAACTTGTATAAGACCGTCTCATGGCATGAGACCACACAAATTAACACCTATCCCTACCAAAGTGTTAATGAGTCAATACTCTAGTTACATTCATTCTCATTGTTTCATGCCATGAGACGGTCTCATACAAGAATCTTTTCATTTTTTCCTAAAATTTTGATTTTAATTCTACTACAAATCCAATAAATTCTTGCCACGTTGACTTTCATTTGTTTAAAAATGGAGTAGCTCTTTTGTAAATTCGACTTCACGTGAACTTTCATTTTCAGATATCACGTCATGCATATAAACTATCGTTGTTATAAAAAATAAACGTGATTTTATAACAGTGATGTATAACAGCTTTTTGGTAAAGTAAACCACCTACCTAAAAACTGAGGGGGAAAAAAAATGATTTAACAAATACAATAGCAACAGCACAAATTGAAATTACCAACTGGCAATATGCCAGAAAATCTGAACAAATCTTGGAACACTAGAATACATACACCTAGTAATACTCTCACTTGAGGCAAATCTTTACTAAAACCAACACAAAGGCTATGCAAGATAAGTCTTCTACAAAGATGCAGCCCCTTGGTCCAGCAGAAGTTGTGTTATATCCTCATACTCCATCAAATTCGAGATGTTTAAAGGGGTTGCACCTTTTTTGGTCTTAGCATTCACATTAGCTCCCCTACATATAAGAACTTCAACTGTCTCGATTCTGCCTCCTTCGACAGCTAAATGCAGAGGTGTGTGGCCTTCACCATCCTGGGATTCCACACGAGCACCAAACTCAACAAGCATCATCACCACATCTTTGTTTCCTTTAATGGCAGCTATGTGAAGTGGTGTCAAGCCATATTGATCACAGAATTCTGTAGTTGCCCCCTTTTCAAGTAGTGATTCAAGTGCATCGAGCTCTCCACGCCTAGCTGCTTGAAGCACTGCTTCACCTCGTTCCAGTAGTTTAACCACGTTGACCTACATTGATAAAGATTAGAAGGGAGGCTACAAGTGTGAAAAACAAAATACAGATTATTTAAAGGCACAAGTCCTTAAGTTATTGAAATTTGATTTCACGAGCTTCCTCAAGATGAGAATTGACAGAATTTTTCACTCAGTTCGTGGAAGCATCCTTTGGTCTTAGTGTTATGCTTTCAGTCCAGCAAATAACAAAGCTTGTACATAATTTTGAACAGTGAAGTAAAAAATATATCAAGGGACGTTTCCTAGTGGAACCTGAGAGAAGAAGAGGCTAATTTTCTAGATCGTTAAACATATTGTTTTTTAGTACTCTGGGAAAAAACCAGCAGAGTTTCTATTTTATTACAGATATTGGTAAGCAACAATGACTGACAAAAACGGCAAGCAGGTATAGAATAATAATTACAAACAGATAGTAACAGACCCAGTAAATTTAATATGCTAAACATCACTGCACCACTTAATTTCTTAAAGTATATATTCATCCAAATTGATCATCGCTGGAATTGGTCATAGTGAACCCAACAAAACGGAGGATCAGGCGATACAGTAAGTGAAGAAAATTAGAAGTGAACTCTCAGCCTCATGGGTTTCAGTTGATCATTGAAATTACTGATCTTAAAGATAATAATTCAGCCCGATAAATATTAAATTGAAAACAGCATCATTCGAAAGAGGAAGATGAACTAAGTGTGCACACTTATAATTCCTAAAGGATTCACAAATATCTTTCAATCATCGGTAAAACTTCAGTGGCATTTGTACCCTACGGCTTTAGTTCAGGTAAAGATGCTATGAAAAACTATCAAGAAATGAAATTCTGAGTCACTATCTGGTAACTTGGTAATTTCAAAATAAAAGCACCCAAGAATAAGTCAAGTTCTTGGTGATAAATAACAACAGGTTCTTTGCTTTACAGAATTATTGATATGCTAACTTGACGGCATGGATTTTATCTAAAAAAGAATTACATCAACCTTTTTAATTTAAGCATATAATGCAAGAAACAGTCAAAGAAGAGTAGGCCTATCATCGAAAGTGTACAGCTCAACGAAAACCATATAGTTTAATCATATAATTTTAAGGGGAAGAATCTCATTGAACTCAAGTTCTATCATCCAGATCAGTGAATTGGTAACTTAGTCTTACAATATCGAGAAAGAGGTTTATCAGATGAAGCATTTGAGAAGCTAAATTCACTTTAAAAAGTGTAATGAGGCAACCGAGGCTGTAGCTATTGAACTGCTGTATGCTAAAACTACTACTCTAATAGGGTACGTGTCTAATTTAATGTTTCAACCTATGTGGATCTTCTAATTTTGTAAAATGAATATCAAAGAACCATTTGGTTTATAATTAGGCTGTCAATCACTGATCTCCACACGAAGAAAATAAAAACAGCAGAAAGCAATTGGGAGAAATCAGAGCACAAGATCGTTCCTCTGAAGCCTGTAATAGGTTGCAAAGGCAAATAAGAATGAGCATTAATCTTCAAAACAGAATTGCTCTTAATATAAGCAAGAGATTAATCATCGGGGTAACAAGTTTTTAATGATTCTATGACGAAATAACTTGATTACAAAACCAGGATAACGAGTCTGCTGCTCCCAAACATTTGTGCCAAATCAAAGTGATGGTGTTGAAGGATTTCTGGCATTTTCAAATCACATAATCTCTAGTCCTACTATAGATAGACCTATATTCCACCATGGAAAAGTATTCAATTCTACACGGATGGATCAGTCTCACTCTCAATTCTACTACTATTTTGGGATATAATCCAAGACAATCCTAACATATGGCAATCAACGAAATCAGGGATTAACGTTGGGTAATGGAGTTACTACTCTACTTACGTGGTCCTTATCTCGTGCGACTTCAATTGCTGAACGGCAGTGATCCACATCACCAATCGTAGGGTCAGCGCCAGCTTCCAGAAGCATCTCCGCCATCGGACGGTCCCCATTCGCCGCCGCCCTATACAACGCCGTCCGCCCGTCCTTGCTCCTCGCGTCCACGTTAGCGCCTGCGCTCACCAACACCTTAGCACTCCCCAAATGCCCTTTACTCGCCGCCAAATGCAGCGGCGTTCGCCCCTCCTTATCCCTGGACTCCAATCCCCCGCCTCCCTTAACCAGCCTCTCCACCTCCGCCGTCCGATCAAACGCCGCCGCCACGTGTAATTCCGTCCACCCCCTAGACGCCCACCTGACGTCGTCGTACACCTCCCGGTGTACGTCAACCCTCAGCCCCGCCTCCAAGAGTAAACCCACAATGTCAGGGTACTGAGTCGCGACGCGGTACAATGACTCGGCCTCTCGAACCGGCAACTCGGAAACAACCAAACGCTGTCGTTTCACAATGCTCCTCACCGCCTCAAAATCCCCCGCGCCCACGGCGTGTTTGAGTAGAAAGGGGCCGACGAAATACACCTTGAGCTTAACGTCGTAGGTGGGTCGGTGAGTGGAGGAATTGAACCATCGGTTGACAAGATCGGACTGGGTTGACTCAGGCGAGTCGGTACTGAGTTCGGGCGCGGGGGCGGTTTTGATGAGGAAGCGATCAGAGGGGGAGCGAGGGAAGGTAGGGGGGAGGTGGGATTGGGCCTTGAGAACGATCTGAAAGGTGGCGGAGGAGAGTGGGGCGATGAGTCCACTCGGCGGGTTGACCAGGAACTTGTGGGGGGAGGAGGTTTGGACCTTGAAAGCGAGAGGGGCGGTGGTGGTGAGAGATTTGAGGCGAATGTTGGTGCGACATTTAGAGCCCAAAGCAAAGTCTATGAGAATTTCATGGTCGGGTAATTCCACTAATTTCTCCATGGTGGTTGTGAAATGAAGAAAAAAATGATGGAGAATCGGTGAGTCATCTCGGTGAAGGAAAGTGTAGAAGACGACGCTGCGAAAGGAAGTACACGTGAAGTTGTGGCCATGTAATTCTGATGGGGTCGTCAAAGAGAAAAGACTACTCCTTTTGGCTTGTTTGTTTTCATTAATATTACATCCGTTAAATTTTTTTTTTTTTTTTTAAGTAATTTAATGCGATATATTTAGACATGTTAATCCGGGTCGGACTAATAGGGTCGGCCCGTTTAACCCTAAAAAATACAGGGTTAGAGCTATGGTTTAAGAGACCCGTTTAAATCAGGGTCTTTTTGGTCCGACCCTATTAGCCCGCGGGTTAATAGGGCTAGCCCGCCATTCCGGGTTATATATATATATATATATATTTCAATTATTTATATTATATAATAAATGTATTAATTATTTATTACAATTAAAGTATTAATATATATATACTCACATTTTTTCAATTCATCATCTAGCCCTAACTTCAGTAAAAGATGATGTACGAGAAATCTAATCCATCCATTTTAGTGTTATTTTATTTTTAGTTCCTTTTTTAGGTTCTTCCATCCATGTACTAGTAGTACTTAGATACACAAGTGCCCAATTAGATGAACTTTTTAGCTAATTTGCTGCTAATATTGTATATTCTTTTGTTTCTTGGAGATTAAATTTATTAGTGTCATTCCGATTATTTTTTTTTTTTTTTTTTTTGTATGATATGCATGGTAGTGAGCTGAATTATTACAAGTATGATTGGGTGAATTTTTTGTAATTATAATACTGCAATAAATCGAAAATTAGCCGTGTTAATGTTTGAACTATTACGTGTTGGTGTTTTGTACTTTTTAAGTATTGATGTTTGAATTTTTATAATTACGTTGAATTGTTTTTATGTGATTTTAATTAATTTATTAACAATGTTTAAATTCATTAATATTTTATTGCCACTATTTTAAATTTGTGTTGAATTTTATTTTTTTCGACATAACCCGTTTGTGGCCCGTTTAGCCCGAGGCCCGCTAGGGTTAGGGTTAGGTCTTAAATATTAAAGGCCCGTTAAGAGTGAACCGGATAAGACCCTAACCCGTTTAGCCCGAAGCCCGTTAGGGTCGGCCCTATAGGGTTAGGGCTAGCCCGTTTAACATCTCTAGATATATTGTAGGAGGATATTGTGAGTTCCGTCTTTTAATAAAATGATTGTTTATAAAAAAATATACTCCCTCTGTCCCCTTTAACTTTCATACGGACGTTCCACAATAACTTTCACACTCAAAATATGAAAATAAAACACTTTCACATTAGCTACTTTAATTCAAAATACTCATCATTCATTAGTTGAAAAAGTCAATAAAACGGTTTTTCTTAAAATTTGTTTCACCTCACCTATGAAAGTTAAGAGGGGACAGAGGGAGTATTTTTTTATGGACAATTATTTAATGCAAAAATGGACATCACAATACCCTTAATATCTTTCAATATATCGCATTAAACCACGTGCAAAAAGGGATGATTGTATTTTGTGAATGGAGGGTAAAGTTGTTATTCGAACTGAGCGAGCCCAATTACTTGATGCTTGAGCTCGGCTCGATAACTTCAACGAGCTAGAAATAGAGCTCGGCGCGGCTTGCTAATAAGCCTAATTAGCCGAGCCTAAGGCGTAGGACGATGTCAGGTGATGGGGTTGCACGGTTGGGTGACATAAGGCGTTGACTACGTAGTTTAGCGTAGAACTTAAGCCAGCGACGGATACTGGTGAGTGGTGGCCGGTGCCAGTCGAGATTGAGATTTGAAATTTTAGAATTGAGGTGAGAAATGACAGTGGCATGAAATTATGGTCTGTGAAGACTAAAAAGATATGGAAGGTATAATGAAAAATTGTGACCTAAGTAAAGAATTTATATATATACCTCAAACCTATGCGAGCCTTTTCTAATAGCTCGCAAACTCGTTAAACAATTGAGTATTTTTCAAACTTGAACTCGGCTCGTTTAATCTTATGAGTTGAGCCTTAACGAGTCAGGCTCACAAGCGACTTGTTTCTTTTAACAGCTCTAACAGAGGAAGTATTAGAGAAGTGCTGTTTACCAAATAAATGTTGATGGGATTAAATGGCTATTTATGAGTGTTTTGGTAAAAACATCAAATGATTTGGTTCTTTAATGCTAAAATGATTGACTTGAATGAAAGATGATGAAATGAAAGCAAGAACACCAAGATTTGCCAGGGGTTGTTAGTCCCTGGACTTGAATGATGATTGTATTGAATATACTGAGAGAGATTGAACTTTTTTCTTGTTACAAATGAGTAACTATTTATAGTTTTCTCACTCTAGGGGTACATAGGTCATTTCCGACCTCTCAGGGGACAGAGGCATTAAATGCTCCCTGCTCCTGAGGGCGCGCGGACTCTGGTGTATCAGAGTTTGCAGGTGGCCGGCCAATAGGATGTCGACGCGTGTCCAAAAAGGACGATTCTCTGGCGTGTTTCCTTATTTGGATGGAATATTCCCTGTGTTGCAGGGTACGGAGGCGGCCTTTTTCCTCTTGGGGGAAGTTCTCGTCTGATTTCATCACGTGTTCCAAATCTTCCTTGCCGGCCGGGGGTATATCGAGGTCGGAGACCGGTCTCTTGACAGATCGAGTGGTCGGAGGTTATCCCTGCATGTTGGTGGTGCCCGGGTGTCTTCTAATGGGCTTCCTTGGTTGAGGCCGGACCGGTCCGGTCTCGGCCCGTACGTCCTACTCCCGGATCAACGCATACGGATGTTTCACGGTGATTTCCGGTCTCATTCATGAGGTCGGAAAACGGGGTCGGAGACCGCTGAGGCCGGGCATAGGCCGGCCTGGGAGGGCCCGTTCTCTGAGCGTCGCGTTGCCTTTTCCGGCTGGTTTCCGGCCGGCTCCGGCTTGTGGGCCAAAATGGTCACAACAATTGCCCCCAGCTCGGCTCTCAGAGTTTAATGAGGGGCGAGGTGGTCGTTTGTCGCTCGTCGTTGGTTCCGGCCCCAAACTGCCCGGAGTGATCGGAATCCGGCCATTGACTGATGTCTCGAAAAGACACGTTGTAACGTGTGCCTCGAAAAATATGTGTGCCGTCAGTTGACGCCTCGGATTCCGTGTACATCGATTTGATGTACGTGACGTGATGTGACCCCTCGAATCCCGCGCATTTAATGCATGTTGTGCGCAGGTGTTTGACGCGTGGACCGTCGTTTCGAATTCTTGCACATAGGCCCCTGGGCCTAGAATTTTTATTTCAAAATAGGCCCCCGACTCTTTCTTATAAATTGAGAAGGAATTCTTCATTTCCAAACTTTTCACTTCTCGTGCGTTTTGAATTTCTTCGGCAAGCGTTGCAATTCTACGGCAAATACTCTGGCGAGCTTCTCACGGCGGCGACTGGTGGTTTGCTTAGAAAGGTAATTTTCAGACTCCCATAGCTTAAGACTTTTTTTTCCTAGAATACTATGATACGACGGTGGATGGGTCCTCCGCCTGGGCAAGGGGGCGGCGCCTCCTCGAGTGATGGCGGTGGTGGCGGAGCCAATCGTCGTTTGTTTGAAGAGGAGGGAAACTCTCGCGGAGGGAGTGGAGCCTCTCCTTCCCGTTTAGCGGGCTCGATCTGGGCTCGCGATGACGACGGTTTGGATGTATTGTTCCCGGCTCCGGGCCGGTCACTGCTGGGTACCGGTGCCCGGGAAGGAGTTCCTGAGGCGATAGGAAGGCTTCAGACTGGGTCGTCGGCCCAGCCCATGGAGATTAGTAGGGACCCGTTGGACGACCTCCTTGAAGAAGATGACGAGGAAACTGGCCACGGTGAAGGTGATGACATGGCCAACATCCTGTTGCTTCAGAATCTCGCAGCCGAGCAGATAAAAGAACGGCTAGGGATGGTGAACGAGGCTTCGGGGTCGGAAGCTGAGGAGATTGAAGGGTCGGCTGCGGCCGGCCGGAGTCTTAGCCAGGACCGGAGAGACCAGGTCAGACGAGCCTTTCGTCTGTGGTCGGACTATGTGGCAGAGAAGGATGATGTGGATTCCGTCGTCTTTGATTTTGAGGCTTATCACGATCATTTCCGGCTGGGTTCAACCGTTCGCGATCCGGCCACGATTCGGATTGCGGATTTGGAAGAGTCTAAACGGTGGACAATCGGCCAAGTACAGAGTCGGGTGACCCAGGACTTTCTGGACGAGGCCCAGGTTGGCTGGGACATTCCATACGACGTCCAACTCTATGCCCCGGAGGTGAATGAGCGGGCCGATCAGCCTCCCCGTGGGATGGTGGCCGTGACCCAAGACATGATGGAGGTCGGACTCCGCTTCCCCCTCCATCCGGCCGTCTCCTATCTTTTGAACTATTGGAACCAGGCGCCCATCCAACTGCTTCCGAACGCATGGATGATTATCACGAGCGTCATGGCTCTGTTCGGGCAGAATCGACTTTATCGGATGCCGAACCCGGGAGAGATGACATATCTCTATCGGATACAAAATGAGAGGAGCGGGACCGGTGAATCATATATCTAAACGAAGGGGCAGAAGCTGGTGACCGGCCTGTCGAGTAAAGGCCGCAACGACCGGAAGAAATGGTTCTTTGTTGGTGGGGCTTGGAAAACCGGGTACCCGGACGGGACAGAGATCGATGTTCCGACCAATATCCGGCCGAAAAATCCTAGTAAGGAATTTTTAGTTAATATTCGAACCAAAAGTACTGATCTAATTTTTTTACTTCTTTTGCAGGCTACCCTTGCCCTTCCGACCGGGAGTTGAACTTTGATTTTGCGGTCGTCAGGGAACGGATTCTGTCGTTGCCGGCTGCGGAAAGGAATCAGGCCCTCCTCCGAACGCGACAAGCTCGGCTTTCCAGCCGTTTCTTCCAGTTTCCGCGCCATCTAAAATTGACGGGTAAGCACCAGGGCGGGACCGGGTCCCGACCTTTAGCGTGTGTTTTTTTAACACTTCGTGTGTCGATATTGCAGTGCCCGATTTCCCGATCGTGAGGCAGTGCCCGCCAGAACCACTTGATTGCTGCCCGGAGATATTTTCCTTAATGGGGGCTTGTGCAGTGAAGAAGACGGCCCCAGGGGCTAAGAAGAAGAAGAAAGGGATCGGCGCCCGGACCGGGATCGTGATCCAGGAGCCGACCCCTATCCAGTCCGTTCCGGCCGCCGGGGCGGTTGCTGCTAAGGTCCCAACTTCCTCTCCGATTACGGGCAAGAAAAGGAGCTGGAAGGAGGCCGAGATCGAGGAGGCCGGCCAGCATGGGTTGAGCCCGGGCCCGATTGACATCTCCGACGACACACCGCCCGGACCCAGGCCGGTCGGGACGGAGACCGTGGCCCATGGGGTGCCGGCTCCAGGTCGGGAGGATGACCGGACCTATTTTGGTCGTGATCCAGCCCGCTTCCAAGCGTAAGTTTGTTGATTTTAAAATTTTCCTAAGGAATTTCTATTCGCACCTGACCTGATCTCTCTTTTGTCCAGACTGACGCGCAATAACTCAGGCCTCCCTCCACTGGTGCTGGATTTCCTTTCTTCCCGGGCTCCAAGTTCTATCGTGGATATGCCGGAGTATATGAGCCGGTCGGTAAATTCTTTGCCCCAAGCTTGGACTCGGGAGTTAGCTGATGTCGCCGAGCGTCGCCCCCGATACACCGGTCGGGCCTGCGTTGCACTCGTCAGCCAGGCGACCATCATGGCTAACCTGGTGGAGAACGAGCTTAACAGTGCCCTTAGCACTGTGCAGAGGTTGGAGGCCGACTTGACCAGGGCTCGGGAGGAGAAGGCCGGGCTCGAGAGCGAGAACGTCGCGCTAAAAAAAGAGATGGATTATGCGGTCGGCCAGATGGAGGCCGTCTTGAAAGAGAAGGATGACGCTCTCGGCCGGGTAGAGATGGCGTACAAGGCACTGGCAGATACCCGGAACCGGGTGGCCGAGATGGAGGACGTCAATGCCGATCTGCAGCTGGAGGCGCACAAAGCCTGGGGGGATGCCGATCAGGCCCTTGCCCGGCAGGCCGAGTTGGAGAGGGAGCTCCAAAAGAAAGCTGAAGAACTGGCCGCCTCCCTTAGCCGGCCGGCATACGATCCGGAGGATCCGACGCCAACCCGGAGCTCTTTTCTGAGTTCTGTTTCTACATGGCCGCCGCCAGTATGCTCCGGGTTGCGCGCCAGGCCGGGCTTGAGACCCAGTCTCTGGAAAATTACTTCCCGGAATATGCTGCTAAAAACCCGGTCAACGAGGGCTACTGGTTTCCCTTCCTCGATCTGGAGACCGAACTGGGGGTGGACCTTTCATGGTTTTCACACCGGCATAGGTTGATCCAACCGGGTCAGGGCCCCCCGGCCGCTGACGAAGAAGAAGAAGAGGAGGAAGGAGTGTTGGGAAAATAGGGGTGCCCGGAATCTATTCGGGATGAATTTTAAATACAAATTTAAATACAATTATTACTAGCATGAATTAATCCTAATTAATTCAAATAATAATTCCAACAACTAATTATCATCATGCATGTTAAATTAATTTCACATATTTAACTAGGCGGAATTAAACAAGTAAATATGCGATTAACGTACCTCTCGTAGTAATGGCCTTTGGATATACGGGACACTTGTAATCTCGTTCTATCAACCCAAAGCCTTCTCAAGTATTTCCCTTTTCACCTCACTTGATCGCCGGTGGGAGACGCTTTCAAGCAATTTAATAAACTAAGGAAAAAGAAAAATATCTATGTTTTTTTATTTTTCCAACACATGGAATTATGTACTTGGGGATGAAATAATCATCCCCTATTTATAAATAAAAGTGGCCGAAAATATTGTGGTTTATGGGCTTGGAAAAAATCTTTTCTTAGACTCTAAGAAATCTTGAATATATCTCATATATTCTTTTCTCCAAAATAAAATATTCCACAAAAATCTCACACTCTTAATTATAAGATGTAATTTTCGAAAATTTCAAGTTGAAATCCAAAGATTTGGATCTTCTTGAATATATGAGATATTCTTGTACTTCTAGAATACATATCTTTCATAATATCTTTCCAAGAAAATCAACAAAATCTTATTTCTCCTTGATTCTCATATTTTCGAATTTTACTTGAAAAAATCAGCATTAATATATTCTTTATTTTAATCACCTTATCATTATTGGGCTACTTAATGGGCTACTTGAGGGGCCTTAAGGAGAATTAAGATTGGACCTCATAATGGACTTCTGAATTTCAATATTGAGCCCCAATATAATTCAGCCCATTAATATTAATTATTACCACTAATAAATTAATATTGCACTATCCATCTTAATCCATATTACGATAATATGGGCTCCCGGTTATTATTTCCCGCGTTTAAGATTATCAAGTCCATTAATTAATTAAGCTTCTGAATAGCTCTAAATTAATTAACGTCTTTCACCTTGGAGTAAAGACAACTCAACATTATTATTCGTACCGAAGAAACTAATTCTTCACTTGCAAGATTTGGTACAATAAAACTTCTGAGCCCACCAAGAGGACTAATCACACGAGCCGTACTCGCACGCGTTTCTCCGTATTAAATCTTAGCAACCGTCGTATGATTAATATTACTGCCCAAGACACAAAGTTCGAAGTCACAATGATTCTCACCCAACATGAATCAAAGCAGTAACTATTAAGCACACACGGTCCTATTTAAGTGACGGAGATTAAGAAATCAACAACCACTGAGGTCTAATTCTTCACCTTTCAGAGCAGAAGAATTTATCCTCGCTGTAGGACCTCTTCAACACATACTAAATGTGCTAGTGCAATCTCTTAGTCAAGACAGACCAATCTGAGCCTTACACATCGACCTTTCACGGCGGATTGTTCAATTCCACCTAGGTCGTGAAAATGTATGTTTAGTTACAAGTAAACTGTCAATGTCGTCTTCCGTGATCGGGTATCACCACATTAACTACTATGTAACACGTACTATATATTGAACGGTTTGCAATAGAAATTCAACATTCAATCATAACTAAAGCAAATGCGATAAAAGAATTATTCTCATAAAACGAGTGTTTGATACACGAGTTATACAAAGTAAAAGCATACTTTCACGTATAACTCCAACAAGGAGGAGAGGAGGCCCCTCCGGAGGGCTCCCAGGCGGCGGGCGGAAGTGTCGTGGAGGCCTGTGTTGAAGAAGTTGTTGCCTTTGCGGCCAGTACTGGAGGGCAGGCGAGCCCGGCGGCTGGGACAGGCGATCCTTGATTATTCACTTTACCTTAGCTTTTCTTTATTGCTTTCCTAAATGTAACCGGCTCCCGACCGGAAGTGTCTTTCTTTATTTTGAACCGTTGTACCCTTTCCCGGCTTTTAGACCGGTTTATTGAAATGAAATTCAGTTTTCCTTTAATCTTTGCTGTTACGTTTTTGCTCTTTAGTTTATTTACACTTGTCAAACTGTTATAAATTTTAACAAGTATGAATGGGATTTTGCTCCGGGCTCAAGTGTGATATGCCGACCTTGACATGGTCGGCATATGTTTTTGAACTGGGCCCGGTGCTTGGAATGGCCTTGGTTGCCTTGCCGAGCCCAAGTGTGATATGCCGACCTCGATACGGTCGGCATATGCTTTTGAACTGAGCTCGGCTCTCGAAGTGGCTTGGATGGCCTTTCCGAGCTCAAGTGTGATACGCTGACCTCGATACGGTCGGCGTATGCTTTTGGACTGAGCTCGGATTTTGGGGGTAGGATTGAGTTGTGCGAAGAGCTTTGTATTGATAAGAACTTTGAACATATAGTACAAAATTACTGGTAGTATTTTTTCAAGTGAATTGCATTCCAGGGGTATTGGTCCGGAGTACCATCCATGAGTTCCATCTCGTAAGCACCCTTGGAGAGCCACTTGGATATCCTGAACGGACCCTCCCAGTTCGGGCCGAATACCCCTTTGGGCACTTGGACCTTCTTAAGGACGAGGTCCCCGACCTGGAATTGTCTTCTTGGAGTTGCAATTTTTTTCGGATTTCTTCTTGTAGGCCGCATTTCGGAGGTCGGAAGTGAGTCTCCTCTCATCCAGCATATCCAAATCGATCCTCCGGGCGGTGTCATTGTCCTCGGTGATCACCTGGGCCGTCCGGTGGCTTGGGAGGGAGACCTCTGACGGGATGACGGCCTTGGTCCCAAAAGTTAAAGCGAAAGGTGTTTCGCCCGTTGAGTTCCTTGTAGTTGTACGGTACGACCAGAGCACGTCGGGTAGCTTGGCTGCCCACTTTCCCTTTTTGTCCTCAAGCTTAGCTTTGATAGTATGCTTGAGGATTTTGTTTACGACCTTGACTTGGCCATTTGTCTGCGGGTGGTAGGGGGCGGAGAACACTTTCTTGATATTCCACTTCTCGCAAAACTGAATCATCTGGAGACCGTCAAACTGTTTTCCATTGTCGGAGATGATCACTTGGGGTAGTCCGAAGCGGCAGCTGATATTTTTCCAAATGAACTTGATGATTTGAGATTGGTTGATCTTGTTGAGTGGCTCGGCCTCCGCCCATTTTGTGAAATAGTCGACGGCCACGACGGCGAATTTGTGGCCCCCGGGCGCAGTGGGCATTGGTCCGATCAGGTCGATGCCCCACTGAGCAAAAGGCCAAGGGCTATACATGGAGGAGAGCTGCTCAGGGGATAGCTTGATGTTGGGCCCCAAGATTTGACACTTGTGGCACGACCTTGCAAAGTTGACGGCGTCTTTGTTCAAGGTCGGCCAGAAATATCCTTGTCTGATCACTTTGTGGGCCAGGGCCCGGCCTCCGGCGTGATTTCCGCATACCCCCTCATGGATCTCGGCCAGGATGCTCTGGACTTGCTCCGGGGTTATGCACTTTAGGAGTGGGAGGGTAAAGCTTCTTTTATATAAGAGGTCGTCAATGAGGGTGTACCTTGACGACCGGAGTTGCAGTTGTCGTGCCCAGATTCTATCCTCAGGGAGCGTGCCGGTCTTGAGATACTTTACGATCGGCGTCATCCAGTTTTCATCCAGGTGTTGGTTGATGATCCGTCCACGTAGAGTTTCCACGGGGGGTGATTAATTCTTGTGAACTTAGGTGGAAAAGTTAATTCCACTATGAAATCGGCCAGGGCCTGACCCTTGATGGCCGTTCTTGGGGCGTACGAGACCCCATACTGAGCTATCTCCAACAACCACTTCATCAACCTGCCGCTGGTGTCCGGCCGGTGCAGGACCTGCCTCAAGGGTAGGGTGGTGAGGACCACTACTTGGTGGTCGAAAAAGTAGGGCCTCAGCTTGCGTACACTCATGACCAGAGCGTACACCAATTTCTCGAGTGGGGTGTATCTGAGCTCGGCATCGTGTAGGGCTTGGCTTACGAAATAGATCAGAAGATGGTTCTGACCGTCCGCCCGGACCAGTACCGCACTGAGGGCGACCTCGGAGGCCGCAAGATATAAGTAAAGCTTCTTCCCCGGATCCGGCTTAACCAAAATTTGTGGGTTCGCCAAGTATTCCTTTAATTTCGCAAAGGCTGCTTGGCTTTCCCTATTCCAAGAAAATTTGTCATTTTTTATGGTCGAGAAGAAAGGCTTACTTTTATCTCCGAGCCGGGCTATGAATCTGTTGAGAGAAGCAAGGCATCCGGTCAGGCGCTGCACTTGTTTGATCGTCCTTGGCTCTTGCATGTCGAGGACGGCTTCGATCTTGGCCGGATTGGCCTCAATCCCACGCTGGCTGACGATGTGCCCCAAGAATTTGCTGGCCTCCACCCCAAAGTTGCATTTCTTTGGGTTTAGCTTCATATTGTAGGTTTTGAGGGTCTTGAAGGTCTCTTCGAGATCCCTGAGATGGTCTTCTCTCTTCAAGCTTTTCACCACGATGTCGTCGATGTAGACCTCCATGGTCTTCCCGATCTGATCTGCAAACATTTTGTTGACCAGTCGCTGGTAGGTCGCGCCGGCGTTGATCAGGCCGAAAGGCATCCGGATCCAAGAGAATATATTCTTCTCCGTGCGGAATGAGGTGTGCTTGATGTCTTCGACGGCCATTGGGATCTGATGGTAGCAGGCAAAGGCGTCCATGAAGGACATCATTTCGTGACCGACCATGCTATCCACCACGTGATCGATGTGCGGCATCGGAAAATGATCCTTTGGGCATGCCGCATTGAGGTCGGTGAAGTCTATACATAGTCTTCAGGCATTGTTTGTCTTTTTGACTAGGACGGCGTTTGCTACCCATTGGGGCTCGTCTTGAGCTTGCTCGATCAACTTGTTGTCTAACAACTTCTTAACCTCTTGGGCCAGAGCTTCGTATTTCTCCGGGCCGAATTTCCTCCTTTTCTGGTGGACCGGCCTCTTGCTGGGGTCGATCTTTAGGTAATGGCAGACGTGCTTTGGGTCTATTCCGACCATGTCTTGGTGAGACCAGGCGAAGAACCCAATGTTGGCTTTGAGGAATTCGACCACTTCCCCCCGCATTTCGGTCGGTATGCAAGAGTCGATCAGAACTTCCAGTTTCGGCCTCGAGGGGTCGACTGGAATGTGTTCCAATTCTTCCAAAGTAGTAGCTTGTTCATGGCTTCGCCGGTCGGACGAGTCGAACCTAGGGTCGAGGTCGAGCTCGGATGGTTCGAAACCGATCCTTGGCTCGGGATCATCGATTTGCATAGAATGGGGGTCGGCCGATGTGGATCCGACCTCCAGAATGACCTCTGTGGCCGGAGTGGCCGGCTCGGTGCCGATGGGCGGCCCATCCGATGCTTGGTCGTTGCAGATTGAAAATAAATAAGAGTTGAAATAGTTCAAACACCTTCTAGCCATTGATTGGTCACCTCTAACGGTGCCGACCACCCCCTCGGGGGTGGGAAACTTAATACAGTAATAGTAGGAGGAAGCAACTGCTTCAAAAACCTCTAAAAAGGTCCTACCCAGAAAGCCATTATATGAACTTGGCTGATCTACAATTATAAAATCTAACGGCCTAGTTATCTTGACCTCTTCGTTGTAGCAACAGATGAGTTCCACAGAGAGCTTTATCCTCCAGTACGCAGCGACCGTCGCATCCCCAAATCCCTTCAGCTGAAGGTCGATTGGCCTGATGAAGTTGACGAGGTCTCCGAGCTGGTCTAGGGCCGTTTTGAAGATGATATTGCAAAAACACCCGTTGTCGACCAAGACCCGCTGGACCTCTTTGCCCAAGATGTGGGCGGCGATCACCAACGCGTTACCTTTTGGGTACAAAACCCCGGCCCGGTCTCGATTGGAGAAGGATATCACCAGATCTTTATGAATTTTTGGTTCTGGGGGTATGACCAAGTTGACATTGGTCACCTCCCGGATCTCCGCTTTCCGCTTCCGGTTGGACATCGTCGAGATGGGGGTGAGGCCGCCCAGGTTCCCCCCACTGGCCTGGATCATGTTGACCCGACCGCCAGGGTTCATTGGTGGGAGGAGGTCGTCTTCATCATCATCCTCCTCCAGGGCTGCGACTGGCCTAAGGGGCCGGCCACCTTTCTCGTTTCTTCGAGGGTGACGTTGTTGCTGCTGCGGCGGGTGGTTCTCCTGACGGCTGGCTGGCCTTTGCAGGAGGTCGTTTAAGCGCCCTTCGTCAAACAGCTTCCACAGCTGCTTGAGGATATCACGACACTGGCTCGTATTATGGCCAATAGAGTCGTGATAGGCGCATAACTTTTTAGGGTCCAGCCGGGACCGGTCCCCAGAAAAGGGCCTTGGCCGGGGAAGCATGTCCCGGTGTTGGATCTCATTGAAGATATGCGCGGGGGACTGCCTCATGACCTGAGTAAGGTGAACCTCCACGTCCTCGAAGGACTTGAAGTTACCGGGTGGTTTGGCCATTTTCCTGGCTTTGGGACCGCTTTTGGGAGAGGCCTGAGCGACGGCCTCCGTCTCCTTTGGTATCGGCTCGGACTCCCCCAGCCTGAGCTCCAGTAGCTTCCTCCGGGCCAGGTAGTCGCCGGCCCTGGCGCGGAATTCAGCGTAGGTCTTTGGGAAGTCTTTGGTGAGATGTTTAAACATTGGAGATCGTCCGTGGAAACCCCCAAGAGTTGCGTGCAAGGCCAGCTGGTCGCTAACTGGCTCGCCGGTCAGCATGACCTCGTCCACCTTAGCCACGTAGTCCTCGTCGGACTCTTCCTTCTCTTGGCGGATCCGCATCAAGCGGTGCCAACTTTCCGGCCCGGTAACTTTGGCCGCGAAGTATGATGAGAATTGTGCGCTCAGGGTGGTGAACGAGTTGATCGACTGTGCCGGGAGAGACACGTACCATCTATGGGTGAGATCACCTAAGGTGAGGGGGAAAAGCCTGCACTTTGTGGCGTCGGTTGCGCCACGCCCGGTCATGTAGATCCAGAATTTGCTCAGATGGGTTTCCGGATCTGTTTTTCCCTTGTAGAGCGGGGTCGGCGGAGGGACGATTTTGAGCTGGACCGGGGCGAGCTCAATATCCACAGCCAGGGGCTCGTTGGCGACCGGCCGAGCCTTAGGTTGGCCTTGCGCTTCTAGGAGCGGTTTCATCTCGTCAAGCTGCTTTTGCATCTTGACGAGTTCTGGACTCGGGGTTTCGACCATTTGGTCGCCAGCATCGGTCAGGGGGGCGATTCAATCGAACACGGCGGCACGGGGAACTCCGCGTTCCAGAAGACCACTTTGGGCGAAACTCAGCTTGCGCCTGGCGGAGTTTGCCGGGGTTAGACTGAACTCGGCCGCCCTCTTGTGTGGCATTTGGGCCGTGCTCTGTGAGTTGGAGACGGATTCTGTGTCACCATACCCAGTGTCATAACTGGGGAGGCGGCTTGGATACCACAATGGGTCCATCGTGCCCAAACGGTCGAAGACCGGGTGAGCGGAGCCTCGCGACCGAGTGGAACCTGGGTTCGCTCGGCCTTGGCTTTCGCCCTGGTGTTCCACGGCTTTCGCTTTTCCCTTGAGCGCACGGGCATGGGTCTTCTTTTTTGAGGCAGAGGTGGTGCTTCGGCACCCCCTTGCCTCTTCCGCCTAGCAGCGTCGTCCTGACCCGGCCTGGTCAGGAGTAAGGAAACCTCGGCCCTGGGACTGAATGGGCTCTTCTGGAAAGCGGATCGGGGAGGCCACGTGTTTGGCCTTTCCCTGGCGGGCAGGGGTTGGTTACCCCGATGCTCGCGTTGTGACGTCCCTCGGCGTGGCCGGAGCGCCGATGGCCTTGTAGGCATGGGATGATTTCTGATGATCCATTGCTTCTAGAGAGAGAGAATTAGTGGCTTGAGGGTTTGAAGATTTGAATATATGAAGCTTTGAAGAACAGTGGGTGTTCTTTAAAGAGAGGTAAAGAAAATATAAGTTTGATGGGTTGACACCCTTCTTCTAGCGCCAAATGTTGTTTACCAAATAAATGTTGCCGGGATTAAATGGCTATTTATGAGTGTTTTGGTAAAAACATCAAATGATTGGGTTCTTTAATGCTAAAATGATTGACTTGAATGCAAGATGATGAAATGAAAGCAAGAACACCAAGATTTGCCAGGGGTTGTTAGTCCCTGGACTTGAATGATGATTGTATTGAATATACTGAGAGAGATTGAACTTTTTTCTTGTTACAAATGAGTAACTATTTATAGTTTTCTCACTCTAGGGGTACATAGGTCATTTCCGACCTCTCAGGGGACAGAGGCATTAAATGCTCCCTGCTCCTGAGGGCGCGCGGGCACTGGTGTATCAGAGTTTGCAGGTGGCCGGCCACTAGGATGTCGACGCGTGTCCAAAAAGGACGATTCTCTGGCGTGTTTCCTTATTTGGATGGAATATTCCCTGTGTTGCAGGGTACGGAGGCGGCCTTTTTCCTCTTGGGGGAAGTTCTCGTCTGATTTCATCATGTAACCAAATCTTCCTTGCCGGCCGGGGGTATATCGAGGTCGGAGACCGGTCTCTTGACAGATTGAGTGGTCGAAGGTTATCCCTGCATGTTGGTGGTGCCCGTGTGTCTTCTAATGGGCTTCCTTGGTTGAGGCCGGACCGGTCTGGTCTCGGCCCGTACGTCCTACTCCCGGATCAACGCATACGGATGTTTCACGGTGATTTCCGGTCTCGTTCATGAGGTCGGAAAACGGGGTCGGAGACCGCTGAGGCCGGGCATAGGCCGGCCTGGGAGGGCCCGTTCTCTGAGCGTCGCGTTGCCTTTTCCGGCCGGCTCCGACTTGTGGGCCAGAATGGTCACAACAAGAAGTATACTGATACTCTCATTCCCAAACGGATTTGCATCGATTTTTGGAGACAATAATTAAAAAAAAAAAGATGAATTTTATTGCTAGTAGATGCAAGTTTAATGGCAAAGCTGATGTTATTTTGGACAAATACTAATTCGTTTAGAATGAACCAATGTATTAAATGTGTAATTTCATTTGGAATGGAGTGATACTCTCTTTTTACTCCATTCAGACTCCAAAAAATAAGATTACTTTGTATTTTAATTCATCACACAAAGATGGATGACTTACTATATTTAAAATATTATTAAATTAATATTTTTATTTCTATTTAATGCGTATTGTTAATTTGTTACTTGTTATTGTCTTAGTATATGCATAGCTTATGGGCTTAAATGAGAAAATAAAATAAGTATTTATTGCTTACTATAATAACTTACATTTTTTAATCTATGTGAAAAAATCTGTAAGTTAATCTTTATAAATGGAAGTATTATTATTATTGAGAGGTGTTATCTCTAAATCTGGTAAATATCTTTCTAATCATATGAAAGTGTGAAGTTTGAAGATCCGTCCTTGAACCCTAACAGCTGGAAAAGCCAAGAGAGTTGACAGTTATTCGGTTACAAATGGTAGTTACGCAAAGCTGTTACAGTTTCAAGTGTCATCTGGTGCCAACTTCAAGAGGTCATAACTTCCTAACTGCTTGGAGGTTATAACTGACTCGAGTTGCAAGATGAAGAGCACGTGGCAGGCTATCACTCTCAACTCATAACTGCTCAAGGGTGTTTCAGTTGCTGATATATAAACTAGCTCATTGTTAGGTGAAAGGTAGATTTCAACTTGTTAGCTAGAGTGATATTTTGAGTGCTAGATTCTACTTTCCTAGCTTATACTCTGGAGGATATCATTGTAGTTCTGTAATCTCTTCTTCAACATAGTGAAAGGCCTCACAAAGTGGATGTAGATCTATTGGATCGAACCACTATAAATTCCTGAGTCTTGTGCTTTGAACTCTACTGAAATTCTCATCAGTTGAGTTGCTTTCGGTTTTGAACTCTTCTGATAGCTCTTAAGGTCTACTGATTCCAAAGTCTACTGATCTTGTTTAATTCAACCCTGTTCAAGAGTGTATTCTAGCTCTTGAAACCTGACAAATTGGCGCCGTCTGTGGGAAGAAGCTAAACAAGGCAAGAAGCAAGGATGAGTGGCTCCACAAAGTTTGACATTGAAAAGTTCTCAGGGAAATCTGACTTTGGGCTTTGGAGAATCAAGATGAAGGCCCTTCTGGTTCAGCAAGGATTGGCTGAAGCCATTGAAGAACCTGGAAAACCCGAGGAAGAAGAAACGAGTAAGAAAGTGGCAGAAAGGGCCAAGATCAGAGAAAAGGCACACAGTACTATCATTCTGTGCCTTGGTGACAAAGTTCTGAGGGAGGTTGCTAAGGAGAAAACTGCAAAGGAGGTCTGGGACAAGCTTTCAAGCTTGTACATGGTGAAGACCTTGGCTAACAGGTTGTACATGAAGCAGAAACTCTATGCATTCAAGATGGCTGATGACAAACCCATCCTGGAGCAGTTGGATGATTTCAATAAAATTCTGGATGACTTAGAGAATATTGAAATCATGCTGGAAGAGAAGGATAAGGCCCTTATCCTGTTAAGTGCTTTACCAAAGTCTTATGAAAACCTGAAGGACACTATACTATTTGGAAGGCAAGATACAATTAGCCTTGAAGATGTGCAGTTGGCCCTTAAGTCTAAGGAACTGCAGAAAACATCTGAAGCTAGTAGCAGTTCCAAGGTGAATGAGAGTCTGACAGTGAAGGAAAACCATTCAAAGAAGAACTTCAAGAAGTGGCCTAAAGATAAAGGCAAGAAACCTGAGAAGAAATCATCAGAAACCTCTAATGATGGAGAAGGCAGGAAGTGTTATCACTGTCATGAGACAGGACATTTCAAGAGAAACTGCCCTAAGTGGAAGAAGTCATCAAAGTTTAAAGGAGTTGCTGAATCGGGGAAGGACAAGAAACAAGCAAATCAAGCAGTAGAAACTGAAGACTCCACAAGCTTTGAACTAGCTGAAGTACTTTCCATCACCACATCAGAGGAGAAGAATGAGTGGATTCTGGATTCAGGTTGTTCATTTCACATGTGCCCTGTGAAGGAATGGTTCACTGAGTTCAAACACCAGAATGGCGGATCAGTCTTGCTTGGAAATGACCACACCTGTAAAGTAAGAGGAACTGGCTCTGTAAACTTGAAGATGTTTGATGGAGCTGTCAAAACTCTGAGAAATGTGAGGTATGTACCTGATCTTAGAAGGAATCTCATATCTCTTGGCATGTTAGATAACATGGGGTACAAGTTTACTTCTGAAAATGGGGAATTAGTAGTTACCAGAGATAATCATACTGTTATAAAAGGAACTAGAAGGAATGATCTCTATTTCTTACTAGGAAAGACTGTTACTGGTGGTACTAATTCTGTAAATGAAAAGGACAACACACTGTTGTGGCACAACAGGCTAGCTCATGTGAGTGAAAAGGGCTTGCAAGAGTTAGCCAAACAAGATCTCCTAGGTGGAGACAGAATCTCAAAGATAAATATATGTGAACACTGCATATATGGGAAGTCTAAGAGGATGAAATTCAGCACTGCTTCTCATACCACAAAAGGAATTCTCGACTATGTACACTCAGACTTGTGGGGACCCTCAAAGAATCCCACAAGGAATGGAGGAAGATACTTCATTACCTTCATAGATGATTACTCAAGGAAGGTATGGATATCTGTATTGAAAACTAAATCTGAAGCATTCAGTAGTTTCAAGAATTGGTTAGCTGAGGTGGAGAACATCAGTGGTAAGAAGTTAAAAGTTCTAAGAACTGATAATGGGTTGGAGTATCTATCTTAAGAATTCACAACTTTCTGCAAGGAGAGAGGCATTGTAAGGCACAGAACTGTACCTGGAACTCCTCAACAAAATGGAGTTGCTGAGAGGATGAATCAAACCCTGCTAGAAAGAGTGAGGTGTATGTTGAGTAGCTCTGGATTACCCAAGTCTTTCTGGGGAGAAGTGGTAACTACAGCAGCTTATCTCATAAATAGAAGTCCATCTACTCCACTGAAGTTCAAGACACCAGAGGAAGCCTGGTCAGGACACAAACCTGACTTCTCCAACTTAAGAGTCTATGGATGCAAGGCCTTTGCTCATATAAGGCAAGACAAGCTGGAACCAAGAGCTCTCAAGTGTGTACTGATTGGATATCCAACAGGGGTAAAGGGATACAAATTGTGGTGCATTGAGAAGGGAAGTGAAAGGTGTATCATAAGCAGAGATGTAACCTTTGATGAAAACTGCTTACCTCTTAAGGTGACTGAAAATGCAGGCTCTGGAGAGAATCAAGATAGTACTACACATCTTGAGGTGGAGCCACAGGATATAAGAAACTATGCTCATGAGAATCAAGGTGATCATGAGAGTGATCAAGGCAGTGAGACTGAGTACCAGGATTATCAATTAGTAAGGGACAGGGTCAGGAGACAGACTCATCCACCACAGAGATTTGGACATGCTGATGTAATCTCATATGCACTGTATGTTGCTCAAGATGTGGAGCAACAGGAACCTAAGACTTATACACAGGCTATTAGCTGCAGTGAAAAAGATAAATGGATTGTAGCTATGGAGCAGGAGTTACTTTCTCTTGAGAAGAACCAAACTTGGGAGATAGTGGACAAACCTGTGAATAAGAAACTAGTTGGGTGCAAATGGATATACAGAAAGAAAGTGGAAGCTATGAAAGGGGGATCCATAAGATACAAAGCAAGGCTTGTAGCAAAGGGCTTTACTCAGAGAGAAGGGGTGGATTTTAATGAGATATTCTCCCCAGTAGTGAAGCATTGCAGCATAAGGATTCTTTTGGCCTTAGTAGCTCAATACAATCTGGAGTTACACCAGATGGATGTCACCACAGCCTTTCTTCATGGAAAGATAGATAAACCCATCCATATGAAAATTCCTGAGGGAGTGAACATACCTGATTCTGCTAACAAGGTTTGTTTGATTAAGAAGTCACTATATGGACTCAAGCAAAGTCCAAGACAGTGGTATCTCAGGTTTGATGAGTTTATCACATCGGTAGGGTTCACAAGGAGCAAGTATGACAGCTGTGTTTATTTCAAGGATGGTCTCAGATTGAAGACTTACTTACTGCTCTATGTGGATGATATGCTTATAGCAAGTGAAGATGAAGAAGGAATTAACAAGGTAAAGGAACTGCTCAAATCAGAGTTTGAAATGAAAGACCTTGGGATAGCAAAGATGATTCTGGGAATGGAAATAAAGAGGGACATGAATACCATTCATCTCAGTCAAAGCTCATACTTGAAGAAGGTGCTTGACAGGTTCAGAATGAATCAAGCTAAACCAGTAACAACTCCCCTTGGACAGCATATAAAACTGTCAATTCAGCAAAGTCCAAAGGATATCAAAGAAAGATCTCATATGAGTAAGATTCCTTATGCAAACTCAGTGGGAAGCCTAATGTATTCCATGGTATGCTGCAGGCCTGATCTTACTCACTCCATGAGTGTAGTTAGTAGATACATGAGTGATCCTGGAATAGGACACTGGGAAGCTGTGAAGTGGATTATGAGGTACATTGTTAGCTCTGTTGACAAGGGATTGAAGTTTCACAAGTGCACAGGAAATGAAGAAGCATTAGTTGGATATGTTGACTCAGACTATGCAGCTAATGTTGATACTAGGAAGTCCTTAACTGGATATGTGTTCACTTTGTTTGGAACAGCAGTGTCTTGGAGATCAACACACCAGTCAAATGTTGCTCTATCCACTACGGAAGCTGAGTTTGTAGCACTTACAGAGGCTGTTAAAGAAAGTCTTTGGTTAAAAGGGATTCTGAAGGAGTTGGGACTTTATCAGAGAAAGGTCACAGTGTACTGTGACAATCAGAGTGCCATACATTTGGCAAAACATCAAGGCTACCATGAAAGAACAAAACACATTGATGTAAAGTACTACTTTGTACGGGATATGGTAGAGAAAGAGATGGTGCATGTAGCTAAAATAGCTACTGAAGATAATCCTGCAGATGGATTCACAAAGGCATTGCCTAAGGCAAAGTTTGAACTTTGTCTCAGGCTTATTGGAATGCATTAAAGCATTGGTTGGTGCTGCTCTTGAGGGAGCAGTGGTGAGGGTCTTTTGTTAAAGGTGCTATTGTTGATTTAGAGCTAAAGGTGGAGATTTGAGAGGTGTTATCTCTAAATCTGGTAAATATCTTTCTAATCATATGAAAGTGTGAAGTTTGAAGATCCGTCCTTGAACCCTAACAGCTGGAAAAGCCAAGAGAGTTGACAGTTATTCGGTTACAAATGGTAGTTACGCAAAGCTGTTATAGTTTCAAGTGTCATCTGGTGCCAACTTCAAGAGGTCATAACTTCCTAACTGCTTGGAGGTTATAACTGACTCGAGTTGCAAGATGAAGAGCACGTGGCAGGCTATCACTCTCAACTCATAACTGCTCAAGGGTGTCTCAGTTGCTGATATATAAACTAGCTCATTGTTAGGTGAAAGGTAGATTTCAACTTGTTAGCTAGAGTGATATTTTGAGTGCTAGATTTTACTTTCTTAGCTTATACTCTGGAGGATATCATTGTAGTTCTGTAATCTCTTCTTCAACATAGTGAAAGGCCTCACAAAGTGGATGTAGATCTATTGGATCGAACCACTATAAATTTCTGAGTCTTGTGCTTTGAACTCTACTGAAATTCTCATCAGTTGAGTTGCTTTCGGTTTTGAACTCTTCTGATAGCTCTTAAGGTCTACTGATCTTAAGGTCTACTGATTCCAAAGTCTACTGATCTTGTTTAATTCAACCCTGTTCAAGAGTGTATTCTAGCTCTTGAAACCTGACAATTATTATTATTATTACTACTACTGTTACTACTATTACTATTATTGTTATTTGAAAATAAACTTAATAAGGATTAAATCTTTTGTACACTAAATTTATCTTGCAATTTAAGTCTATATTAAATTATTACTTTTGCTTGCACTTAATAGTTACAACAGTTAAATCATAACTTATTGTAGTTGTTTAGTAAAAATAATATTTGATTGATCAAGGAAAAGGACCCGTCAATTTTTTTTTTTTTATAAAAGAATTTGTTTAAAAATATTTTTGAATTATGATGCATCCAAGTGCATAAAAGACTGACCAAACATATTTTCATTTCTAAACCTGTAACTCAAAACTTCACATTAAAATTCATATCCAAACATATTTTTAAATGTAATAATTTCTTATATATATTCACGTTCACTCAAAGCATTAATAAACTTTTTTTTTTATTATTATTAAACAAAGAGATAACTTTTGGGAGGAAAAAGAAAAAACAATCACACCCTTAACAACTGAAAACAGCGGAATTTTTTTCATATATTAAACAAAGACAGAATTGGAAAGAAATTCAGTCACCACAGCTCACAAGCTATTGTTCTTTTTTCTTTTGCTTTTTTACAGATCAAGGCAAAAACTGCAAACAACTCGACAACTTTTTTTATTTTTTATACTATTACTACTTGTTTTTTGGGGGAAAAAAAAAAATCAACGCCACACATTATCTTTTATATTTTCAATTTGACATACATTTTATTTCTTTCTTATTACTTATGCAATCACATTATTCTCGATTATGTCAAGTTTGCTAAAACACTCGGCAAAGAATAAGTCTTGTGTGAGACCGTCTCATAGTATGAGACCAATAATATTTGATCCACTTTTAATTTAAAACGTGTCACTTATTAATTAAAAAGTTGTCACTTTTAAAAAGTGATAAAGTTTAAACAAAAAGTGATAATATATATTTGTTAAAAGTGACTTATCACTTTTCTTTAAAAATACTATCACATTTAATTATAACCCTATCACTTTTTTTAATTTGATCGGTCTCATATTATGAGACGGTCTCATACAAGTTATTGCCCTCGGCAAATGATCACATATATCACCAAAAATACTGATAAACTCAATTTCATGTAAACTTTTTTTTTTTAAAATATTATCGTTATATATACACACTATCATATTATGTATATTCACTATTACTATTTAAAAATTAAAATATTTTTTAAATATTTATAGTTAATATTCATACTTGATAAAAGAAATTTACGTAAACTTAGAGTCACATGGGAAATGGCTGAAAACACTACATTCCTTTAATTCCTTTCATTACAAGCCATAATAAATTTTCTTATCATTCGTCACATAAATACACTATTCCAGCAATGGGAGATCAATAACTATTATGAAATACCAACGCTACACTATTCACATTACAATAAATTCGTAATTCTATTGAAAAATCATCATTATTATAATTAAATAAGAAATTATTTTTCAGTAAAATCAGGGTAACTATTCAATAATACTATCTCCGTCCCGAAGGAACTTGTCTATTTACTGTTTTCTCGTATTTTAGCGAGCGGAAATGATAAAATAATTTTAAAGTTACTTAATACTCTCTCCGTCCCGCTATTCTCTTCCTGTTTTGTCATTTTGGTCTGTCCCACTATTCTCTTCCCACACCTTATTTGGAAACCAACTAATAATATTAAATTGATCTACTTTATTCACATCCACTTATTTTAACCACATTACACTTTATTATCTTCTCTCTTCATCACATCACATATACTATATCTATATTTTAATATCCACCTTAAATGTTGTGCCCAAAAGTAGGGGTAGCGGGACGGAAGGAGTAATAAAGTAGATATAAATCTATCGTACCCTACCTTAAAAGTCATTTTATCATTTTAAATATTAATAAACAACTCGCTCATAAAAATACAAAAACAAAAGTAGTGTGCAAGTTCCTTCAGGACGGAGAGAGTAATAAATATGATTTTTCAAAATACACTTAATTACTTGGTGTACTTGATGCATGAGAGTAAATAGATAATTATGTGATTGTGATTGCATATGTGATTCTTTCGTAAAATTTCTATATATACTCCCTCTGATTCAAAATAAGTGTCGTTCTAGAGATTTTAGGACAAATTAAGAATTATAAATTTTGACATATATACCCCACCTAAATCTCTAAAATATCTATTATATTTTGATAATATCTAACAGATCTGTTATATTTTAATATAAGCCCTAAAATATTTCTTATATTTTGAATTTGAATTCGGGGTAAATCGGGAAAACACGTGAAAAAATAATTAAAACGACACTTATTTTGAAACAAATTGTAACCTCTAAAACGACACTTATTTTGAATCGGAGGGAGTATTATGTAGTCATTGTAGAAAATTTATGAAAGAACCCACACAAAAAAAAGATTTTTTTATGTTGAAGAGATATCAACTTTATCGTACAATTCAAAATTAATCTCTTTAAAACCATTTTAACTGTACAACTTAAAACAAGATTAGTTGTTTTTGTTATATAATATTACCATCAAATTTAAATCTTTTAATGAAAAAACAAATATGTTAAGATATATATATATAAAAAATACAAATAAGTTTGTCGGTGATTCACAAAATATTATTCCTTAAAAGATTATTTAAAATGTAGAAATTAATTTTACGAATTTCTCCTAATTTTCAACATTAAACTGTCCCCATGACCAAGGGAAATGATATGTACTGGAGAAGGACACAAACTTTATGCACAAGGCATTGTCATCGGTTAATATCTCTAGAGCCTAGGCTAGCAGGACATAGACTTTATGCATTATAGGTCTTCTGTTAAATTTATTCAAAATATGAAATTGATACTATTAGATATATATACTGATATTATTTGATACATTTATTAGTTTTATAATAATTTATACAGAGTTTTAATTTTACAAGTACAATGGTATCTAGTATACATCTAATTATATCAATTAATATACCTAATAATATTAATTTCATAATTTGTTAGCAGGAGAATTTGTGTTACTTTGTAACTTTAGCGCACAGAACATTCTTTTCGCATTGCCTTCCGTACTCAGAAATATTTTCTCTGCTTCGCGCTCTGTCAGTTTGTTATGCGCACTACCCCTGCATCCCTGCATATAATTATACACACGCCTGGGCATTCTCTCTCTCTCCCTTCAAGTTTATAGTTGCACTTGCTCTCGCCTCTAAGATTTCAACAGTTGGAGCAAAATGTTCTACTCTCACCAACTGCTAGCTCGGAAAGCTCCTCTCGGCCAAATATGGTGTGATTTTCACTTACTTTATCGCTCTTTTCTAGCTTTAATTTTGTAATGTCACGATTTCAGTTATAGATATTAGTTGATTTAAGTAGCATCAAGATCGAGAAAATTTAATGGCCGCTGTGGCTCGAAATGCTATATATGTAGTTTGTTTGGTTTGGAGAATATGATTTGTACTCTGTGTTTCGTAATTTGAACTGTTTTTTTTTTTTTTTTTGAACGGAAAAATTTACTATAACAATGGTGATGTCGAATTGATCACATCATGATTCCTTGTTTATGTGATTTTCTTATTTGATCGTCGCTTCGGCTTAACTTCGTTTTCCCTTTCGTGCTTACTCTGTGTGTGTCGGTTTTTTGAGTAATTTTATATTATTTTTAGTATTTGACAACTTCTCGTGCGATCCCGAATTATCACTGTAATTCTTTTTTATGGGTGATTTTGAAGGATGGCGGCAACGATGCATGCGAAGATTCACAGGCGAAAGTTAGATAAGCTTAACATTATCAAAATCTGGTGACATTTTCGTCCATGGTTTTTCAGATGCATCGTTTTATTTTACGAATTCGTAGTTCGTTAATTATAGCTGATTTTATTACAGTGAAGAAATTTTAAATCCTTCAGTTCCAATGGCTCTCAGACTTTCTGGAATCCTCATGGGTAAAGTTCAACTCCAATTTCTCGTGTTTGGATTTCTGCTAACAGAATCTTAACGTCTGTTATAAGATTAATATTTCAGGTGGAGTTGTGATTGTTTATGAGAGAAAAGTAAAACTCCTCTTCGGTAAGCTTCATTAATTTCTAATAGAATTTCCCCTCTTTTAGTTGGAATTCAAACATAACTTTATGAAATTAAATTCCTCATACCCACTAATTCTATTTCTTCTTTGGATTTTTGCTGTCGGTTTTCAAGATGATGTCACCCGCCTAATGGTAAGGGCATTGTTTCTGGCTGCTGTGATCAATCAAACCAATTTTCTCCCATTCCCATGCCATGGGGTTTTCTTCATCAGGACCCTATAGCAGGGAATTTTGAATTGCTGCTATATAATTGTGAATTTCTACTCTTAATTTTGCACAGGTTGAAATAAATGAAGCTTGGAAAGTTAAAACTGCTCCATCAGATCCAACTAGACTTCCCAAAGGCAAATCCCACGCCAAGTGAGTGTCATCATTCTCTTTTTTTAAGAATGTTTGATTGCGTATTTTAAAACTTTGTGAATTGATGTAGTCTTTATTATTTTAAATCGAAATTTGATTTTTGATCATTCCAAAAATTGCCATGATTGATTTATCAACCTAGTTATTATTGGAGATTTTACTTGCAACACATTTATCCAATAAAGCAACAATAGATGTAAGAGAAACTGCATTTTTTCTTCCCTCAGAGCAGCTATCATATCCAGATCACATTGTTTACACTGGAAATGGTTGTGATTGATAAACTACTAGGATGGGCATTGATTTTGAACTCCTATTCCTTATGCCTTTTCAATTGTTTGGATTGTATAGATATGAATCAGTTACATTGCCAGCAATTCGTGACGAAGACCTGGGGGAGATTGAAGAGTCGCGTAGTTATTCTAACGCAAACACCTTTATGGATTTTCAACAGACAACCTATTTTGCCATGGTAATGGTATTGGATTTCTGGTTCTTACATAATTTAGTCAGTGAGATTGTCCCACCATAAACATGTTTTAATGAAGTTGGAAGGTTGATGGCTTGTTTATGTGTTATTTAATACCAAAATGCGTGAACTAAGTGACCATATCCCTTCCTATATAGTTCCTGCAATACCTTAGCTAATGCGAATCCCATTAAACTTTTTATAATATAAATATACGCGCGTGCTTCCTGTTAGTATAAGGGCAAAAAAAGTGCAAGTACGTGGTTTATATCTTCATCAGTTTCAACTACGTGTACTAATCATCTTTTGAAAAAATCGTGGTGTCCTAGATGCTAATGAGGAAAATGGTTTCTTTCAGAGACTGGATAGTGTGGATGACCCCTTTGCAAATCAAAACAAGGGTGATATAAACAAGGACCAACATCAAGGTGTCTGGGATTCCCTTGAATATTGGATTTGAGTTACTCTCTTGTTTTTCTAGTTTATAAAATCAACTAATACCTCAAACCTTCTTCTATTTCTATTGCAGCTGATGCTGCTAATATTACCATAAATGATAACTATGATTCATTTATGGCAGATGCCTCTACATTCAATCGTTATGAAAGGTATAAAACTGTGACTTGCAAGTTTCTGTTATAATTTACGTGTCTATAAGCTGCACTTGCACACCCAGAATAACCTTCACTCTGGATATTTAACTGCCATGACTAACAAGACATTTTTCTTGTAAACTATCTGCTACTATTTGTTTTGACTCTGGAGCAATGTAACAGGTTTGATATTGAAGAGAACGAGGACACACAATTTAATCCCACTCCTCCAGAGCATACTGAGATCCCTGGTCTCGTGCCATCGCCAACTCGTCATATGTCATCACCACCTCGTCCAGAGAAGCACCATATGCGTAAGGGTTTTTGGTAATCAGTTATTGTGAATAATTGAAGTGCAGGGGCATTTCCACTTCCATTAATCATATATTCAATCACTGCAGTGATACCACCTTATTAATTTCCACTGTTACCAAAGTTGCTTGCAGAGTTAAAGTTGATACATGGTATTCATATTTAGGTTATCAAATATTTCAGAGGATAAATAGAACTTGTGACAAATCCTTCTCCTGTTGCTTATTCGAGTAGTGCGTCAACTTAGAAGGCAAAATGGTGTGCCAGCCGAAAGCATTGCATGCATTACTCTTATTGCTGAACCATTAGTGCTAAACATAAATCTGACTGGAAGGAAAAACCAAGTCAGAGGATTAACCTAATTAAATCAGAATATAATTTTGGTAGCAAAGAATAACATTTCCTCAGCTGTCTCTATCTCTGATAAAATAGGAAGTGTTCTGCTAGTTAGTTTTATCTTTGTTCTAATGTCTGCAATTATTGCAGCTGATGAAATACCGGAACAACATCCTGAGGAGCTAGCCAGGCAGCCAGCTGTTGAAAGCAAGGAAACCAATCTGGTAGTCTATTATTCGTGCAATTGGAAGGGGCCTCAGCTGGATGCATTGACTCTAGAGTTTCTCACACGTTTTTCTTCTATAGCAGGACCAAATGAGGCAAAGGCTTGTTCGAAGGAGGGCAAAGAGACGTGGAGCTTTTGCAATGGACTACGACCAAACTATCATTCCTGGTCACATATATCAATCATGGCTTCAGGATTCTTCTGATATTTTGTCAGGAAGAGGAAGGAAAAGAAAGGTGATACTTTCGCATACATCTTTTTCTTACCTGTACTTCTTAGATAGTTCAATCTGCTCAAGCATCGAAGCAAAAGATGTCAACAGTATAGTACCGCCCTTTGGTTGCTCATCATATTCATACCAAAGATTGCACTATTGTTTCATTTTCTGATCTGTTGAAAGTGGTTCAAGTATATTAAGATTAATGGCATTGAGTCAATCTGCAGAGGCCCATGGATGCCTTCTCCAGGATGAAGATAGGCACTCTCATAGACCTACCTTCTGTTGTACTGGTGGAGAAGTTAATCACGAGGGGGCATAAAGTGCATTATCCAACACCTCTCTGGGAACAATGGGTTAGAAGCATACAACCTCCACTTGATTCACCTTCAGGTCAGATTTTCTTCACTTTATGCACGATTGCTTATTGAATGCATATTTAACGTTAAGGTTTCTATGATCGTATAGGTCGAGCCTCTCATCCTCAGCCACCAGAACCATCATCCACATCTCCAGAACGAGTGCATTTTGTGGAACCAGCTGGAGATGTAAGCCATATATACTTCTTCTCATTCATTTTGAAAAACGACATCTTTTATTTGTTCTAATTGCTATTGTGAAGCCTTTCGAAGAGTTTCAAAGTAAAGTTGAGTCAATGTCGAAGGGAAATTCCGTTGAGAAGCAACGAGTAAATGTCCAAGACAATGCGATGCCCCCTGAGATACTAAAAGATCTCAGAAACAACCTTAAAAAGAATGGATTTGGAACACATGAAGCTAATGGAGTGAGTTCAACCAACAACAATCCGTTGGCCACCCCAGGAAATTCTGGTACACTAGTGTTCATACCTGTCATGATCCATAGATTTTCTATACTTCCCAATGAGCATATATGTGTATATAATGCTACAGGTGATGAAATAGGGTCAATTCCCAGCTCAGGTTCCGGACATGGTTACGTCTCGCACAATTCAGATGTCAATTCAGGAAGGTGAGGCTTGCCAAAATAACTCGTGCAGATCTAATTCTATAATATTAATTCCAAAAAAACCACCAAATCATGCTCTTTATTAAGTATGCAATCCCATGGTTCAGGCTTGCCAAAAAACGACCCTTTTCAGCTTCTAAAAACAGTGGAAATGGCCTTGAACCAGTAGCAGAAGAGCGCTCCTGGAAGCATACTGAGCCAGACTTTAAGTTAGCTAAACAATCTGAATACGAGTTCACCGCAGATCATGGTAACTGAACCTTGCAACTCTATTATTTCCAGTGGCTGTTCTCTCAAAATAAATATGTAGGGGTACTTGATTAATCCAGTTAATTTTGCAGACCTTGTGGTTGAAACTGGACCAACACAAACCCAAAAGCGTCCAGTTATGGATCAGCCACTCGACCAGATAACTAATTCCATCAGAACGTAATCTACCTCAAACTTTCTAGTACTTATTCAAATGAGATCTGAGTAAATCATTTTCACGGTTGATTCGATAAATTCAGGCACTTGAAGGCTCATTTTGACACACCAGGAGCTGCTAAATTTGAATCTCTAAATCAGTTAGCACTCGGGATGAACAAAAAGAGAGCAGCTAGTTTATTCTACCAGACTTGTGGTATTATTCCCTTTCACTTAATTCTTACTTCAATATCTACATGATTAACCATAAAAAATCTTTACATTAATGTTCATCACAGTTCTTGCTACACGAGACTACGTAAGAGTTGAACAAAGGGAACCTTATGGAGACATACTGCTTTCCAGAGGAGCAAAGATGTAAAAAGCGCAAGACGCAGGTGGATTTTTATCTATTGAAAAATGAGTTTAATATGCTTCATTAGATTCAGGCGTAGTTTTACTTATCAAGGGGAGTTCCCTCTTCTAAAGATCCTTAGTTTGTGTTTATATATGTTGGCATAGAAAGATCTCTGTTGAGAATATTTGATGCTAGCGGAGCTAGTTTTTGTGACCCATTAACTTGGAATTTATAATGTAAAACCATATATATAAAAGCATTTTTGATATGAGGTTAAATGTTGAATTTCTTTTAAAATTCATTTCATTACAAATTACTTGTACTTTATACTAGTAGAATATTTTTTTTTTTTGTAAAATATTAAAAAAGAAGTGTGTTGTTTGCATGACAGTTCAATTACGCACATGAATAAATTAGGATAATTCAGATTTATAAAATTAAGAATGCTCTACAAAAGTATTTTTATTCGGTAGGAAAGATGAATGTACATGTCACCTGTTAGGGTCCAATTTCGCATACTCTTGTTAGGAACACTGACATTATAAGCGTTCTCTGTTGAGTTGAACTGAATCATAAATCCTTTTGCTTTCAAAACATAAAATAAAATAAAGATTTATCTTTCAAACCTTAATGTAATTGATAATCCTTTGATTTGTCAATAATCCTTAGATTTATCACAAATTCTAGCATGTACTTGATTTTAAACTCAATTTTCACTTCAATTTTAATTTTTCCAAAACACGTGGAAATACACCGAACTGTGTGTGTATTTTTTTTTAGTTGGGGTATTATGGATTAGTTCTTTGGGGTATTACTGATTAGTTCTTGGAATATCATTAATTACTTCTAATTCAAGTGCATACCATGCACTCAAGTGCACACTAAAATTACTCTCGATTTATATATCAACTAGGTCAAAATTCTATAATCCTTTGATTTATTTATATATTTAATAAGTTTATTTAATTGATAATATGATTTAATATATCCCACGCGTATTTAACATAATGATATATAAATTGTAATACTGATCGATGTGATTACCCAACCCACACCAGATGTACGAATAGACTCAGGTACCTTTTGTCATATCTTTAGTTAATATACTCTACTCATAAAAATGTTAAAAACAGTAGGAAAAATTTTCGAAAAAAAATGCCAAAAAACATGTATTTTCTCAATATATCATTTTTATCACAGTAACATAGATGAAAATTAAATTTTCATTACTATTATCATTATCATTGAAAAATTTAAAACAAATTGCAAGTTTCTCCGAGTTGTTGATATGATAGAGCTAACCACAAATACAATACGCATTTAAACATTCAACCGAAAAGTTATTGTATCATACTTGATGCAAATGCTTCCATGTGCATACAAGTTTTATATTTATAGATCACATAAATCTAACAACTACTAACTTTAAAAAAACATCTTTATTTTTAACAAAGAAAGAGAGTATTATATTATTCAGTTAATAATGTCATTTATTTTAAGTAAAATGTACTGAACTAATTTCACCTTAACATTTATTTGTATTTTGTGTGTATTTTTAAATAGTCTAGTTGATTTTTTTTCTGGAATGGAAGTAACATTTATTAGTTGTTTCTTTAAAAGATATTAATTTTGTAGTAATATTTTATAATGAAAATGCTTAATACCATTTTGAATTGATTTAAACTTTAATTAACAATTTTACATTACGAAATCGTCCATCTATGCTTATCTTAATCAGTATAATGAAGTTCTTTAGATTGACCACAAACACTTACCCCACATAATTGGACTTTTAATTTGACCTACTCTTATGTGGCATTGTACTTGTAGTTTTATTCTAATTACTTCACCAAACTTCGTTAGCTCACCAAAGTTAGACAACTACTTAGTAAATATGTATTAATTAGTTAGTAGAATTTTCATTTTTGTTTTGGCAATTTTGATCCACATTCTAATGGATCATATATAGCAGGATCCAATGGCCGAGCCAGAAATCTTAATTACGGTGACCAACTCATAACGAATTGAACATACGTACACGAAGATAATAAATTGTATGTACCTATTCATTTTTCCTGAGAATCTTAGTACATAACTATGTCATGTTGCAATACCAAACATTTCATCAAATATTTGGAGTTTTATAAAAAGAATTATGACAATTTTATTTTTTATCTAGGGTAGTTTGAAATTCAAGAACGACACAAAAGAGAAAAAAAATATATACTGAACATATATATATATATATCTTAACCAATCTATAAAAACTCATTTTGATTTTTCCTTTTTCATTTCTTGCATATCACAACACACTAATATTTCTTCTCCACTATTGTAAAAATTTTCGTAATATGTAAAACTTTAAAAATAAAAAATTTAAATTAATATTTTTCTTCAAATTGAAAAATCTCTTTGAATTATAATATTGAATTAACGGCAAACTAATTAATTAAATTAAACCTTATTAATCTCTTCGCATTAAAATATTTACTATTAGTTCAAGGGGAAATTTTTTTTTTTTTGGGTTTGTAACTTAGAGGTGGTTGTGCTTTGAGGACAATATGTTTCCGGACTTGTAAAAGTAGGACAATATGTTTCCGGACTTGTAAAAGTAGGACAATATGTTTTTTACTTTGTAAAAATATGACTATTTTTTCAGGCTTGTAAAAGTAGGACAAAATATTTCAAAAATCTATAATTGTAGTACTATCGAGCCCAAATTAGAAGTCCGAAATACACCCCTCACGTGAGATTCACATGCTAATTTAGCCCGATTAATTATTATTCAGGCTCGATTGTTCTATATTTCCAAATTTTTTAAATTTCTACTTTTACTAGCCTGAAAAATATATTGCCCTACTTTCAGAATGTCTGATAATATATTATTCTTAAAATAGACTCTTTTAAGTTGTGGAGACCTATAAAAACATTTTCCCCATTAATTCAAATAGGAAAAAAAAAATCTCTTCCGATATTAATTAACTGAATTCCCCCAAAAACCATGAGAGATCAAATTTATGAGAGAGATGACAAAAAACAACGATTGTGACCGTGACTACGGAAAGGGATAACAGATAAAAAATTCTCTACCATGTGGAGCGGTCCCTCAGAGCAAGAGAAAGAAAGATGGAAGAGAGAACGATAAAATTAAAATTGTGTTTAATAATTTATTTATATTTTATAGTTTTAGGGTCGTTTAAGTTTTAATTTATTGTTAGTAGATAGGAATTTTAGGGCTTATATGCCTAACATTCTCGTTTAAGATAAAGTTTTGAAAGTCTATGGGACAAGCTCTTAAGCCTCTATTTTGAAAATACTCTCCTCTCATTCATTCAATTCATTGACTTTAAAATCTATTTCTCAGCCATTGAATTTTAATATTTAATCTAATCTTGACCGTTGATTTTTTCACATCTCCTCGTACAACTAAAAGTCAATTACAATAATCTCTCCAAAAAAATAATCCAATTCTTCTTCTTTTTATTTTTTTCAATTTTGCTATGAAGTTCTATATTAATTTTCCTTTAGTCTAAATCTTCATTTTTTTTTCTTGCAGGATTTTCATCCCAATATATTCAATCTTCATATTTTTTTTTTGCAGGATCTTCATCTTAAGGTATTTTTTTTAATTTTATGTTTTTTTATAATTTTGATGTAAGAATTTAATCTTCATATTTTGTCTAATCTCTTCTACCAATCATCATTTCCTTAAACTCATTTTTTTTTTATTTGGACGAATACAAATCTCTATGCGTCTAAAGGTATTTACTCTATTTACTAATTATGTTATTTTATTCGTATGAAAATGATTATTGTGTGATTTTATTTTATTTTATTTTTAGGATTGAACATCAACAATGAAGATGAAGTGGATGATCAATTCTTTGTATGAAGTTAAAGTGGAAGATCAATTTTATTGTGAAGATGAAGAATCATTGATTATATGTTAAAAATTAGATTTTTTTTTTAACATTGTAATGTATTACATACAATTCAATGTATTATTTACAATTCTATAAATAATATTCTTTATGAGAAGTTATAATTTTTATTTTTTTTAATTCTAAGATGATGAAGAATCGTTTAAATTTGGATGATGGATATCTTTTATATATATTCATCTTCGATTCGATGAATATATCTTTCGAAATCTTCGTATGAATATATCTTTCGGAATATATATTCTTGAAAAATAATAATGGATTATTGAAAGCAAGATTTGAGTCCATGAATCCTTTGAAAACATGAGTTTTCGAATTATATATATGATGATGTACTTTGAATATAGTTGGAATGTTAATACAATTTATCTTACCTTTTAAATTTCCCTCTAATTAACAACTAAGATTTATTGACCTTTTCTTTTATACTACTATTTGATAAACTAAGATATTTTTAATGTCTTTACTAAAATTAATTAACATAAATAGTTTTTGTTAATTTTCAAAATGAATCTTTCCAATGTGGTGGATACAATATTTTTTTTCATGTGTACCAACATTTCCTTAAAATTAGTATAGAATAATAATATATATACCAAATAATTAGGAATACACAATTTTTAATTTTTTTATTAAGATATGGTGTAATAGATAACATGTTTACGTGTGTATCCCATGTCCCTTAATATACGGATGAATATTTATTAAACATGTTCGAATAAAATTAAAATTTTATTTTTAAATTAATGAATTATTTGTATTAAGATATTATTATTTTTTAAATTAAGAAAATTTGACTTTTTTTTAAAACATGAGACTTAATTAACAAGTCATATATCAATGCATCCATCAACTTTTCAATTTATTCACTTAACTTATGTACCTCAATTATATATTTGATTGTATCTTGATATTATCTCACATTCAATGCTGATTATATAATTTAGGAAAAATTGACCAGTGTTTAAATCATGTGATCCAATTAACAAGTCATATATCAATATATATATATATATATATATATATATATATACTTATCTTAATTATATACTTTTATTATTAGGATCAATTTTATAGTTAACTATATTCTATTATTTCATACTACCTCCGTCCCAGTTTTGTTTACCTATTTGACTTTTGTTGATTTTTTTGTGAGACTTAATTTGTAGTATTTAAATGGATAAATTAGTTTTTTTATTACTGCGTATTATTCAATTGAAGTGCATGAAACAAAATAAAGATGTTTTTCTACGTAATTATTAGTGGAATGAGGTGTAATTTAGAAGTGTTTGAAGGAGGTACATAATGAAATGGGTAAACAAAATTGGGACGGAGGGAGTATAATTTAATACAAATTAATTATATTAAGAAAAATTCTTGTGTAGGAAAAAAATTGACGGGATTGTTATATTTGTTACATAATTAAATGTCATAATTCAAAAATATTGACCGATAATTATTATATAAAATAATGAATGGTTTGTAATTTAATCTTCCAATTAATTTACGTATATCATTTTATAGTTTTAGTGATTCTTCTATACACCAAAGTACATGATATGCACTTGAATTTTAAAAGTTAATTCCGAAAAATACATAGTTCAGTGTGTAATGTATGTTTTGAATCAGTAAAACCCAAAACAATAATCAACAATATCTTAAAGTAATAATCGGAAATATCATGAGCAATAATTAACAATACCCTAAGTGGTAATCAATAATACCTAAAGTAGTAATCAATAATATCTTAAAACATGATATTAATAGTTTCATATCATGCTACCAATTCGTTTACATATATGTAAAATATAAAATATAATATATAATCTTTCCAATTAGAAAATATTGATCAAATTAATAAAATATTTACTTTCTAAATAACAATTAATTCATAAATGATAGCATTCAACTAGATTTTAAGTTTAATTTTGACTTCAACTTTAATATTTTCCATACATGCACTAAGCCACTAACACGCCGAACTATGTATAATTTTATTTTTTTTGCAATTGGAGTATTACTAATTACTTCTTGGGGTATTATTGATTATATCTTGGGGTATTACTAATTACTTCTTGGAGTATTACTAATTGCTTCTTGAATTTTTTTTCTTCAAAATCTAAGTGCATACAACACACTCAAATGCACACTATAACTACTCTAATTAATTACTTTTTAAAATATAATCTTTCATTACTCACCTCCTAAAATCTCCAGCAAACATCTCCTTAATATATTGGAATGGGGTTATCAAATGGAATGAGAAAATAATATTATACTTATTTTTGTACTGTTTACATGTAAATTTTTAATATATGTTAATTAAAATATAATGTTTAGTATAATAATTATTTTTATAGTGCACCACAAATTTGAATAATATGTTTTAATTTGATATCTTATTAAATGACCAACAAAAAATTATGATTTACGATCTAAACTCATTTAATAAGCATTTGCAAATTAACTAAATATTATATTTAATTTTTTTTACTATATTGTAATTATTTTAGTAAATTAAAACAATTCTATTAATTGTGTAACTATTTTTTTAAGATTAAGTATAGAGTAAAATTGGTTTATACATGAATCATTGAAGGATATTAGTTATTTTCACTAAAGAGTATTAGTTGTTTTCACTGAAGAGTATTACTTATTTACATTGAAGAGTCTTAGTTGTTAAGTGAAAATTAACTAAAACTCTTTGATGAAACAACTAAAACTCTTCAGTGAAAACAACTAATACTCTTCAATGATTTATGTATGAACCAATTTCACTCGATACATATTTTATTTTAATATGATATATTATAATTTATATTGTTATGGTGCTAGATTAAAATATTACTATGTTTTTGTTGTTGTCGTGTATTATAAACTTAACGAGTTGTATGTGTATTTTATTATTTTTCATTACACATAATGCTCATATGATATAATTTTATGTGTAATGTTATTTATGTTTTTTTATATTAGTGATATATTCATGTTTACATCAAACAAGAAGAGAATCGAGTATAAATTGGACATGACACATTAATATTTTAACAAGGGTGAGTGTTAATTTATACTATCTCATGTCATGCAATGATCACACAAATTTGTGTTATAATAAATAAGATAAAATATTATATAACAACAGTTCATGATAAGTTTATCATGAAATAATTTTTTAGTATCATTAATTCCATCGGGAGTATAATTAATCTCATCAGGAGTATCATTAATCTGGGTCAGTGGTATTATATTGTAATTGTTGTAAATTTTCTTGAACTCAAATTTATGTTACTCCTAATGAGATTAATGATACTCCAGGACAAATGTTTAATACTTTAATTCATGATAAACTTATCATGAACCATTTTTATATAAAACCTACTCAATAAACAAATCTATACTAAGAAATTCTTAAAAAATTTATCCAGATTTATTTATCACAATTACTTGCAATCCGAAATGATCTGAGATTACAAGATTCTTAAATGAGAAAGGTTTTGAATCTGTTGATGGGTCAGATATTCTCTGCAGAGTGTTTAAGATGAAACTTGATTTTATTGTGAAGAATTTTAAGGAACTTCAAATATTTGAAAAAATTGATGCATGTAAGTTTATCTTTTTATATTTTTAAATTTTTAGTTCCATAATATTTGTCTTTCATGAATAAAATAACGTTACATTTCTATTGAAAATTTTAGTATATAACTTGATTCAAATATTTTCCATCTGCAGTGTTATACGCAGTGAAATTTTAGAAAAAAGAATTGATGCATGCTCATATTCTTTTGTTTTTTAACCGTGAAAATAAAATTTCAAATTCAGAGGATGTTAATCGTATGATATCTGCAGAAATGCCAGATAAAGATGGTGATGTATTTTTGTATGATTTGGTAAGTGACTACATAATTCACGGACCCTGTGGATTGGCAAAAAGAAATTCTCCTTGCATGGTCAACAACGTTTGCTCAAAGAACTTCCCAAAGAGTTATAATTAGTTTACATCCGTTGATAATGAAGGTTTCCCACTGTACAGAAGAAGAAATACAGGGGCCACTGTTGATAAATGAATTATTCATTTGAATAACCATTTTGTGGTTCCTTACAGTCCAATACTATTACGAATGAGCTGATAGAGTTACTGCTACTGTGGAGAAGGAAGGGGTCATTAAAGGTGAATCAAAATTGAAAGACGAAGTGAAAAATTTCGTAAACTGCAGATACATATCTACGTGTGAAGCAATTTGGAGAACTCTTCAGTTCGATATACATTATGGGTATTCACCGGTTATGAGATTGAATTTCCATCTTCTTAATCAGCAGAGAGTTGTTTTTCGAGATGAAGATTACATTGATGATGTACTCGAAAGACCATCTTCAGGTAAATCAATGTTTCATTGCGTGAATGGATAAAAATAAAACCAATAATGAGGATGCAAAGAAGTTGGCCTATGTAAAATTTTCAAAAATCTATATTTGGGATAGAAGAAAATACCAATAGAAAAAGAGAAAAAGTAATAGATTTTCTTTGGGAAGACTATACAGTGTTCCACCAGGGGTTGGTGAAGAGTATTATTTGTATCTCTTACTGTCTTATAATAAGGGATCAACATTTTATGAGATGATACAAACTATTGGTGATACTGTGTATGATACCTTTAAGGATGCTTGCTATTCAATGAGATTGTTGGATGATGATCGTGAGTACATTGATAGGATAGCAGAGGCAAGTTATTGGGCAAACACTCATTACTTAAGGAATATATTCACTATTCTTCTCATGTCATCTTAAATGAACTCTCCAGAAATCGTATTTGAAAAGACGTGGGAGTGTATGGAGGATGATATACCCTATCAAAGAAGACGAACATTGAATATGCCAGGTATAATATTTTTAAAAAATTAATTTGATTTAGATTGTAAAATTATTTTATAATTATGTTTTTTTCTAATATTTTTTTTTAGATTTACAACTTAATAGTGAAGAGTTGAAAAATTTGGCTTTAATTGAAATTGAGAAACTACTGCAGATGAATGAATCCACTTTGAGTAGATTTGCATCAATGCCAGTATCAGATTTTGAGTTTGAGAATAATGTAGTAAATAAACTCATTTGTCAAGAATTGAATTACGATCGGTCTGAACAAAGAGAAAAATATGACAAGTTAAGTTCTACTCTAACTCAAGAACGAAAACTTGTGGTTAGTGAAATACTTGAAGTTGTTTGGTTGCAAAAAGAAATAGTCTTATTTTTATTTGGATATGGTGGAACTGGAAAGACATTCATTTGAAGAACGATCTCCGCAACAATACGTTCGAAAGGAAATATTGCTCTTAATATTGCATCAAGTGGAATAGGATCTCTACTTCTGCCTGGCGGACGTACTGCTCATTCAAGATTTGTTATACTGCTTAATATTGATGAGACCACCATGTGTAATATTAAGCTGGAGATACATTTGTCCGAATATTATTGAAGATACAGCTTATTATATAGGATGAGGTATCAATGATTAACATATTTAGCTTCGAAGATTTGGATATTGTTAGATCTCCAGATGGAACCATGAGCGATATGTCTTTTGGTGGTAAAATCGTTGTGCTTGGAGGAGATTTTAGACAGATAATTCCTGTTATACCAAAAGGAAGTCGAGAGGATATTGTGCACTCAACTATCAATGCTTCATATTTGTGGGATTATTGCATGGTATTTTATGCATCTTTTATTAAATAATAATCTTTTTAAAGAATTAATTATTGAAAAAGTAAATACATCTAATTTGTTTTCAATTTTAAGGTTTTAAGATTGACGAAAAACATGAAATTACAAAGTTCTGATCCCAATACGTCCTCAAATGATGATGATATTATTAACTTCTCGAGGTGGATTTTGAAAGTTGGTGATGAGAAAATAGGAATAGGCAAGATGGTGCCGCTGAGATTGAGATTCTGAAAGTTAATTTGATTTATGATGTCATTGATCCAGTTGCATCTATAATCAAAAGTATTTATCCATCCTTAATTGATAATTTAAGGACACAAAAATACTTTGAGGATAGAACAATAACTGCACCTACTCATCGAGATTTAGAGTCTATAAATGATAAGATTCTATCTATGATTTCGGGTGATACTAAAGTATACTTGAGCTCAAACAGTGTTTGTGCCTTTGAATTTCGAGAAGGAGATAATGGACAAATGGTTACAGTTGAATTTTTAAATTCTGCTAGGTATTTCGGAATATCAAATCACTGTCTGATCTTGAAAGAAGGAGTGCCTATAAAGTTACTAAGAAATATTGATCACAAATCCAGGCTGTGCAATGGAACAAGATTGATCGTCACCAAACTTGGCAACCACATTCTCGAGGCTGAAATAATATCTGAAAGGAATGTTGGAAATAAAGTCTTCATCCCAAGAATGACATTGACAAATTCTGATCCTACAATGCCAGTGAATTTTACAAGGCGATAATTTTCAATTCTACTGTGTTTTGCCAAGTGCAATCGCTTTCTTCTGTTAGATTGTATCTTCCTAAGCCTGTTCTCACTCAGGGTTAACTTTATGTTGCAGTATCCAGAGTGAGATCAATTAGATGAATGAAGATTTTATCACTTGATTCTAACGGAAATCCTTCCAAATACGCAACAAATGTTGTTTATAGGGAGATTTTCCGCAATTTGTAAGCATTATTTTCTAAACATTTGGTTAATAATAAATGTCATGAATTTATAGTTTATTGTCCTTGGAATATAATTATTTATTATTAACAAATATTTTTAAAAATACAATAAAAAACTGAATAAATAAAATAATAATAGTAACAACATTTATAAAACATAAAAAAATTGATTAATAACTTTACCATAAATTTTATGTACAGCTTCGCGATAATTGCGGGTTTAGCACTAGTTATAATATATTTCCAAACCTCTCCAAGATGATGTGTCAACACCACCTTATTCTTAGGCTGGTGTGGCATGTCTCAAATCTCTTCATTTCGAAATACTACGCTGATGTGGAGTCTTTTAATATAGCTCTCTTGGGAAAATGGAGGTGGAGGTTCCTAAGAGAAAAAAATTGTTTATGGGTCAAAGTCATCGAGTCCAAATATTGGGAGGGGCGGGGAAGGGGGCTAGATATTTTTCCGAGAGGAGTAAGTAAATGTATGTCGGGATGGTGGAGGGATATAGTTAAAATTTCGTCGGGGTCGGAAGGGGAATGGTTCCACGGGGGATTGGAAAGAGTAGTAGGGGATGGTAGACAAACCTTGTTTTGGGAAGATGTGTGGCATAGGGGGGTTTTGCTTAGAGAAAAGTTCCCTAGGTTGTTTAGCTTTAATTTAGATAAGGGGGGGAAGTGGGAAGTTTGGGTGAATGGGAGGGGAATACTTGGAAGTGGAAGTGGAGGTGGAGACGTACTTTATTTGATAGAGAGCTAACAATGCTCAATTGCCTTGAAAATTCTCTTGACATGATTCAATTAAAGGAGGGAGTTGTTGACCAGTGGAAGTGGACTAGAGCTCAGACGGGATGCTATTCAACCAAGGAGGCATATGAATTCATACAGGCTCGACATCGATCATCAAATGAACTTGGAGTTAAAGAGAGGTGCTTCAAATCAATTTGGAAGAGCTGGGCTCCACCAAAAGTTATTGGACACAGTTGGAGGTTGCTTCATAATCGCTTACCTACCAAGGACAATCTAAGAAGACGCAACATAATGGACTTGGGAGACATCTTAAGGTGCGTATTCTGCAACGATAAGGAAGAATTTTCCAAACATGTTTTTTTCGAATGCAACAAAGTGTATGTCATATGGATGGAGATTGCTAAGTGGCTTAATTTTACAACGGCTTGGCATTCCAATCCATTTATACATCTTGTGGAGTTCGAAAGCATGCTTGGAAGAAAAAGAGGCAAAAGAGTTGCAAGAACTCTGTGGCTAGGAGTTAGTTGGGTCATTTGGAAATGGAGAAACGAGATCATCTTTAAGAATGCGGAGTTTTCTTGTTCGAGAATGGTGGGCGAAATCAAAGCGCGGTTATGGAGTTGGATTGTTGTTAGAGACCAAGGTGTAGCTAGTTTTGCTTTTATTAATTGGTTAAATAACCTAAGATTGATTTTGTGAAAGCAATGTAGTTACTGCTCAAAGTTGTAAGGGGACTTGGTACTGCTTGTACCACTCATTTTTATAAAATTTATTTTTTCTGATAAAAAAAAAGTTGGTTTAAGTTTTGATCTTGACCATTTATCTCACAAAATTAAATTTAAACCATTCATTTTATATTTGAATTTTTTTAATCTCTTATTAAGAGTATCGCACACACCATCCCCTTTCTCTAAAATACGCCGCATGTTTAACTCCCCTGTTGCAGCCATTATCGGCGTTGCCTCCTCTATTACAGCCGACATCGCTGTCATCAATATTACTTATGCACTGTCATTGCTCCGACGTGATCGATCATTGTGCCTACTCCGAATCCATCTCAGGCGACTTCTCCGTCTAGCCCAGTGATTCAAGTGGTGGGCATCTATCGTGGATTCCCACGAGCGCGTCGAAAGTGGATATGCAAAATATGGATAAATCCAAGGTATGTAGATCCCGAACTGCCACTGTATCTCCTCTATTCTTTTCTCACTCTGTCATCCCTTTTCTGTCAGATTATTTACAAATTGGCGCCACCTCGCTGCTCTACTCTCGCCGCCTCAAACCGCATCTAATACTGTGACCTTGAACCAAAGGTATGATACTGTTTTTTTATAGTATTTTTCTTGGTCATAATTTTTTTTCTTCTCGCCTCCTTTATTAATTTTCCCCATCCTCCATTGAACAATCTCGGCGCTACCGCCATGTCCTCTAAGATGTAAAATATATATATTTTTTTTACAGTTCAATGATTTTCTTACTTAAATATTTTAGGAATTTATTTTTGCAAAATATTTATATATGCTAATTTTTATAGGAGTATATTGCAATATTTTGCAAAAAATATTGTCACGTAAAAAATAACAAGATTCTCAAAGAATCTTGTCATCCAATACCATGTCTTATCATGAATAATAGATTGTAACATTATTATTTTTTTGGAAAAATTTTTACTATTCAAAAGATATTATCACTGAAATAGTATATTATTCCCAAATTTTTTTTGCCATGAAATGCAATATCTTACCATATATAATACAATAATAGATATTTTTGAAATAAATATTTTTGTTAAAGATATTATCACGTAAAAGATGGCAAGATTCCAAAAGAATCTTACCATGGATAATAGATTGTAACATTAGTTTTTTTTTTTTTTTTTTTTTTTTGTGACAAAATTTTACTACACAAAAGATATTGTCACTGAAATAACACATTATTCTAAAAATTTTGTCATGATATACAATATCTTACCATGTATAATACTATGTTACCGAAAGTTAGCAATTTTTTTTTAAATTTTGATTTTTTAATAAAAAATATTCAAAATATATGTATACGTGAAATATTTAGGAGGGAAATGAATTTTTTTAAATAATTCAATTGGCGCTTAAATATAATTCTTATCATTGGATTTTTCCAATATAAATACCAACATATTAATCAATTGTTCCCACACAAACATCTACACACTATTTCATTTTAAGTATGCCATATCTTTTGTCCAATGTTACATTTAGATCCGAAATTTGTGAATCTATGTTTAGAGTTAAACTTTTACGTTTGATTTATGCTGCATCTTCATACTATGGGGGGGAACCTCGGCATGGTGATAGTATTGTTAGATATACATGTTAAATTTTACAAATTATACATTTCATCCATTTAAAAAAAATTATGTTTTTGCTATTTGATGCATACACATTGATAACATTTATTTTTTATTGTCAATTTTTTTATGAAATTAATATAGTTTAATTATTTTTGTAGGGTATGATAATTCATTCTTTTATTCATAAGAATCTTATGTCTACGTATGAGAATGTTGTGATTGAGGGGAAGATGTACATTTTACAATATATTAGCATTGCTGCAAATTATAATATCATAAACTACTGCTTCGAATTTCTTCCTTCAACTCAAATGACTAAATGCGGTGATCTATTATTATGAGACCTATTTTTCAGTTCATTACATTTCAAGATATATTATGAGGCCTATTTCTGGGTCTTCATAACTGCTGCTTCAAATTTCTTCTTTCAACTCAAATGACTAAATGTGGTGAATCTATTATTATGAGGCCTATTTTTCAGTTCGTTACATTTCAAGATATACTTAATCAGACTTATGAAAAAGATTCAATTCTTCAAGATAAATTCTTTTTATATTTTGAGTAAAATTATTTAAACTTTATTCACATAAAATTAAATTCATTATTTTTTTTTCAGATATCCATGCACATGTTATTTTCATTGGACAAGTTGAAACAATTCATGGATATGGTGATATCATATATAGGACAATAGAACTTGAACTTGAAGATGGAAGGTAACAATTTTTCTTTTTGTTAATTTGATGTAAATATTCATTTTTTGTACTCAACTTTTTTTTTTATAAAGGTACGACTATGAAATGTATATTAGAGAGAGATTTATGTGAACAATTTATAAATTGTGTTGTGCGAGAACATGAGCCTCCCGTGATAATTATTCTTGAATATTCAAATATCATCCATCCAAATGGAGGTTAGTACTTTTATATTCAACCGAAATTATTATTATTATTATCATTATATATAATTATATTAAATAAACTCTTTTTTTTTTCAGAGAAATATTTCACAAATGATATCATGGCTACCAAGATGCATGTCAATGTGGATCTATCTGGAGTGTTCGGTTTAATAAAAATTTGATCGTTTCATACTAGACTATATCTTTTTTAAGTTTGATTTTAGTTTGAGCATGTTTGCGGTGCTACAATTATTTCAGTATGTGTTCTATATTTTCAGACAGTTGTGTTCTGTATTTGAGTATCTTTATTACGAATATTTTTAAATAATATTGATGTTGCTCTATTTTTTTAATTATATTCTTTACACTCAATATGTATATAAAATATGATATAATATCGTACTAACTTTTAAAAAAATTGATAAGCATACCAAAAAAATACCCGCGAACCACAATATTTTTTATGGTGCGTAACATGTGTATGCCAACTTAAGCATACAATGTTAAATTAAAAACTTAAATTAAAGTCGCGAACCATAATACATGTGTCTAACTCCATCTACTTCTGATGAAATATCTGAGTTTTCAGATTGGATTTTGAGAGTTGGAGATGGTGAACTTGGAAAATTGGGAATAACAGAGATTGCTTTACTGATATTCAGATTTCTGAAGAAAATTTTATTTATGATGTAGTTGATCATGTAGCTTGCATAATAGAAAGTATATACCCTTCAATTTCAGAAAATTTCGCACGCGTGCTTATTTTGAGGATAGATCAATACTTGCTCCAACTCATAGAGAAGTGGAATGTATTAATGAGAAGGTTTTGTCTATGATACCTGGTGAAATAAGAGAGTATTTGAGTTCTGGTACTCTTTGTAGATCCGTGTATAGACCCGGTGGTCGTGGAGAACTGCTTTCTATTGATTATTTGAACTCGGTCAAGTGTTCCGGACTTCCACACCACCGTTTGGTATTGAAGGTTGGTGTCCCTGTAATGTTTCTCAGAAATATCGATCAATAGTCAGGACTATGTAATGACACCAGATTGGTCGTTACAAAACTTGGAAATCATAGTCTGGAAGCTGGAAACATATCTGAAAAAAATATTGGGAGTAAGGTATATATTTCCTGAATGACCCTGACTAATTCTGGTGATACTTTGTCTTTTAGAATTCAGAGGCAATAGTTTCCGGTTCTTTTGTGTTTTGCAATGACCAATCTTTGTCCACCGTCCGTGTGTACCTTTCGAAATCAGTTTTTACACATGGTCAATTATATGTTGCAGTCTCGAGAGTCAAAGTAAAAGAGAATTGAAAATTCTCTATCTTAATTCTAATGGAAGACCGTACAAATATACAACAAATGTAGTCTACAGAAAATTTTTCATAACGTTTAGTTTTAAGTAATATTGTGTTATAATAATTTCAAATAGAATCTGTGAATTAGTTAGAATTTTTCAAATTTTCTATTTATTCATGTTTAATGTTTTTTATTGTTTGTTGAATTTTAATATTATATCAAAATTAAAAGATATTTAAAATAAAAAATATTTATATTTATAAATTGAAAATAAAAATAATATTTTTTTTCAGTCCGCGAAATTCGCGGGTTACGTATTAGTTATTATATATCGGAGTTTCAGGAATATTACAATTCAATTGTTTATTGAATAGAACATTATTGGGTTATGCCCTTTTCACATGTTATTAATCATTTTTCTTTTGGCATTTAAAGTTTGAATAAACGGAGTGAAAACATTAATTAAGTTTGCTTTTATATTCTTAAAAATTAATAAATTTACGTAGTGTATCGTATTTTCATTGCATTAGTTTGGTATTAGAGCGATAAAAGTAATATATAAAAAAAAAAAAGTCTAAATAAATGTACCACATCCCCTACAATAATGCATTTAATCTAAGTTGGTGTGTAAATGCATAATTATTCAATAAAATTATAATTATTATTACATTTACAATTATTACTACTTATAGGACACGAATGTTTAATGACTAAGTACCTTCATTACGGTTAGGCGACCGTGTTTATTTGGCTCGATATGATAGTGCTGGATAGATAGGACAACGGAATTATTTAAAGATTAGTTGACTCATATATACTTCTGTTTCACATTTATTATTTTATTAATTTAAATTTAGAATATTTGTCCATCTCGTTGTATTCAGTATTATTCTGTCAAAAAAAATATATATATATATATATATTCAGTATTATTCCCGAATAGTCAGCCGGGCATTAATATTTTACATGTGATGCGAACTGCATCCTCCAAAATCTAAGTACTCTGTCTGTTCATTTTTTTTCTTTATTCATAATAATAAAAAAATTGGTATTAATGTTTTTAGCTTATTTAAATTCTGAAAATAAGTACATGCAAATCACTAATTAAATTATGGTTATGGTCACATAAAGAAATAATCATCAGTTTAAGAGTACTTTAGTAAAAAAAAAAAAAAAAAATTAAGTGATCTTTTTTTCAGTAAAAGAAAAAATTAGAAGGTAGCATTTTTTTTGGAAAGAAAAAAAAAATCATCTAAGTTGGCATATATCATAAGTCTTAGTCTTTGTATGTATCAAATGTATCGTGTAATTCAAGTGCATGTGTATAAAATCACCCGTATTTTTACTGAAAATCACCCCTTATTAAATCATAACATGTGTGCATAAATTTTTAGTTAAAAAAAGAGTAGCCCTTCATTGATAATAAAAGTGATTTTTTTTAAATGTACTTAAATTGCACAGTATACTTGGTGTACAAGAGACTTACTGCAATGATTTCGTTTCCTTACACATTAAAATAAATTACTTTATTAGTTGTTTCACTAAAAAATATTAATTATTTTTACTAAAATAGTGCTTGAAACACTAAACATTGTTTTTAGAAGTTTTTTTTTTTTTTTCAAAAGTTAGTGAGAGGAAGCTTTTAAAAAATAATACTTCTAAAAGCAGTTTTTAGTGTTTCAAAACACCCCCGAAAAACATTAGTTATATATACCGTATAGTTGATGTACAAAAAGTGCTATTTATAATTTTTTGTTGAAGCTCATAATTAATTATTTAAGAAAGATAGTATTACAACTAAATTCATAATCTTTTTATAATATTGAAATTTACAAATTCATATTGTACTTTTTATTATTTTAAAAGGTACTCTACTAGTATTTATTTTTAAACATTATAAATAGAAGATTATTTTTTGACCGTCCATGGTCTTGTAGTCTCTCCCTAACTTCATACCATCACATACAAGAGTAAAATTCAAGAGTAATTTTAGAAGGTATAAAATATTTTTACTAAATAATATTACTATCATGATACAGACTTATATGTACCAAGTGCATTGTACGTATAATTCAAGTGCATTTTTGAAATATTATCTTTGTTGCATTTTGACAAAGGATAATTTTTCATTAAAAATAAAAATGACTTTTCACTGATAATATAAATGTATTTTCAAAAAATTATTTGAATTGTTTAATACACCTAATGTATAAATAATTACTCTGTTATTATACTATATTTTAAAAAACAATTAATACCGTAAATAAATTTCACCATAAAAATAGTTTGCAATCTACATGATGTTGGTGAACGAATCTAATCGGGAGGATTAGTGGCTGTTTTAATCCGTTTTTACGTCACCAATCAATAGCGTGTGATTGATTACCACCGTAAATGGTAAATCGGGGTTTGGGCTATCGAATTTGTGTAATATGTATATCGAAATCGAATTAATTTCGTATGTGTGTACGTTAAGGTGTATTTGTGTGTGTTTTTAGTCTGAAATTCGAAAATTACATAAATAAGCTGGAGAACAACTATTTATAGAGACCATCAAGCATGAGGTGTCCAAGACCCTTGGTCTCCCTTGCCTGCATGCTTGACATGTGTCTCTTTAATCTTATCTAAGCTGAACCTTAGTTACAAAGTCTTCTTTGATCTTATCTCGGACTCATTGTTGTTCGCCTAGGTCGGCTTGATTGATCTTGTTGATTCTCCAACTGAAAGTTGTTCGCCTCTTGAGGTTGTACTTTGGAAGTTGTTCGCCTTGTGGCTTTATTCAGCTTGGCTTTGGGATCTTTGTCCTTTGTTCCCTTGTACACTCCTTGGCTGTTTGTTGTATCCTAGTTTGACCAAGTTGTTCGTCATTGACGACTTCACAGTTGGCTCATTCTTGGTCCCGGGCCTTAATACCTGTTCGCCCATTAGTTGTTCGTTGGGAGAGTTGTTCGTCACTTCATGCACCTCCCAGGTTGGTTAATGCGCCAAAATAGTGATTTTCTTTGTTTTAGACTTCAATAATTGTTCGCTCCATATTTAGATGATGTTCGCCTATCAACAATTGCCCCCTATCCTGACTAGATGTTGCATCAGACGAGTAATTTTGCGGCGAGCAACTGTAGTTAGGATATCGTCTTGGCCAAGATTTGGACGAACAGCATCTCTGTGACGAGCAATGTTGGAATAACCGTTTCGTCTTCCCATGATCTGGGGAGATCACGAAGATGACGCCAGCGCAATGATTGCGCGCCGCTCACGCGCGAGCAGCCCCAAGGCGACGCGCCCCTATAATTATTTATAGGCCCTTCATCTTCTAGTTTAGCTCGGAATTTACCCCGTTTTCTCTCAATTGAGCCCCAGAACTTTCGGAAAATTACGCCTGGGACCCCGTTTTTGTTTGGGGTATAAATAGTGGGAAAACTGAAATTTTTCCCACTTTTCCCCCTCTTGCAACAGTCTCCGGCGAACCCTTTCTTCCTCCGACGATTCCAAGCTTTCCGGCGTCCGTTCTTCAGCATTTGATCTCAAATTTCAATTCCCAGGTAGTTATTTTTCTTTTTCTCTATCTTTTTCTTTCGAAAATTCTTTCTACCGCCGTGTGGACCCAAACGCCACCGTCTTCTCCGGGAAAGCGCCGCCGTCTGCAACACTATCCGCCACCGCCTGGATTTTTCCTTTCCCTCCTATGTCTTCGCACTCGAGCAATAAGACTGAGGAGACCTTAGACCCACTATTTCCAGTCGCGATCCCCATCGATCAACCTCCCTTCGAGATTTCCTCGGCGTCGGATCTTCACGTGGAATCTGTGGTTCGCTCTGTGGAGGATACCGGTGTGGGCCCATCTGGGAGAGAACTAACGGTTGTGGCGAACAAAAATCGGGACGAAAATTCTTCGTCTTCTGCCGAATCTGAAGATCCAGATCTCAACGAGCTCACTCGTGAATTTTTGGAGGGTATCAATTTTCCATCCCCAAGGATGCGGGAAAGTGAGATCCCGGCTGGGGTTGCTCGCCTATTCGAATGGCGAGCATATGCTGAAAGGTATGCGAACAGCTTTCCTCGTCCACAAAGACAAATAATGGACAAGGTGAAGACTGATTACCAGGCGAGCAAGATCAAGAGCGTTGTTCGCGAAGATGAACTGGACTCTATCCGGAAAGACTATAAGATCCCATATGATATCTACATGTGGGCTCCTCGGAGAAAGGAAAGAGCTGATCGCCCACCTCCCGGATGCACGGCGATCAACATCCACACCTTGATTGCTGGGTTGAAGTTACCTCTTCCACCTGTTGTTGGTCGATTCTTAGAGGCGACCAACTTGGCCATCACCCAAATTACTCCAATTGGGTGGATGAACCTTTTGGGCTCCATGTGCCTGTTCGCTTTGGAAGGGTACGTTGATCGGATCACTGCGGAAGAGATCAACTACCTGATGACAATCACAAGTTGCCCCCGAGGAGAAGATGGCTATCACTACCTCAAGGCCAGGACTGGGTTGAAAATGGTGGAAGAGGTGCCGAACAAGATTCGTGATTGGAAACAGCACTTCTTCTGGATTGGGGGTGACTGGCGAGCATCTTCTGGTCCACACGGCGGCCCTGGACGAATAAATTCTCCAGCAGCCTATGGAAAATTGAAACGTAAGTTCAATTCTTGCTCGCCTTTGGACAGTTGTTCTAATTTAACTTTTTTTGTTTGTTCGCAGGCCCTCGTCTACCCAAGTGGGATTCGAAAGAAGAGGAGTTGAACCCCGAGTTCCTGTTTACTTCGTGCTTGGTCGGCCTCCGCAATAAAGCAGATAGAACTATAGACTATCTCTGCCGATCAAGGTGTCAAAAAGCTGCTCGCCTCTTGACCTATCCTCACCACCTGGAGGCTCAAGCTGAGGTGCCCCCAGGTATGAGAATTTCTAACTCCTGGTTCAAATTTTGTTCGTCATTGCTATGTTTAACTTGCTCGCCAAATTTCTTATCTCTTCTTTTTTTTTTTTTTTTTTTTTTTTTTTTAGCCGAGCAAGTAACTGTTGCAGTTCCCCCAAGCTACGCTCTTCTCGAGCAAAGGGTCCTAGAGATGGGACCACCAAAAGGAAAGAGAAGGAGAGGTGACCCTCCTCAAGCGGTGCTTGCTATGTCGAACAAGCCTGAGGGGGCCAAAGTTCCAAGACCGGCTGCCCCCCCAGTTCAAATTCGGTCCCCTCCCGTTTCCCCTCCCCAAGGGGGAAAACGTTTAAAGAAAGCTGATGGGACTCCCTTGTCCCATGATGTCCCCGGCAAGGGGAAGGAGAAAGTGGGTCACAGTCATCCCCGTCCAGAGGGGGATGCTGTTCGTCGCTCTACCGAACCTGTGGAAAGAACAGGCAAGGCGAGCAAGGATTCCACCTCTGGTCGTGGTCCAGAGGATCTCACCCATCTGGGTTGGGATGAGCGAAAATTCAAGGAGTAAGTCCACATTAGCTTCTGCCGAACAAGTTTCATCATCTCATTTTACTATTCTTCTAAGTATTCTTTCTTTTCCTGTTCGCAGATATCGTGCCGACGATTATCCCGGCCGAGCAAGTGTTGTACATCAGTACGCTTGCTCGAAGACTCCCGTGAACATAAGGGAGATTCCTGGCGAACATGTTCGCAAGGCGACGGAGTTGGTCGCCCGGGCCTGGACGCGTCCTCTGGACAAGGCCATCCTTCAGCAGGGGCAAATGGACAATCTCCATCTCTCAATGATGCTCGTTGCCAATGGCCTCGTCACTGCTCAAAGAGCCATTGCCCAAGTTGCCGAGCAAGAAGAATCTGCTCGTCTTTACGCAAATACTGCTCGGCAACTTACTGAAGAAAAGGATGGCCTGGTTGGCCAATACGAGGCTAAAATTGCTCGCCTCAACAACCAAATCAATGTTTACATTGATGCTGAGCACAAGCGTTTGGAAGAGATTCAGGCCATGTCCAAAGAGCTGAAGGATAAAGAGGCCCTGCTCGGGGACAAGGAGGCTTTACTCGGTGAGGGGGAGAAGAAACTGTCAGCGGCCGAGCAGAAAATCGTTGATCTTGAGGCAGAGGTTGCTCGTCTCCGAGAGTCTGAAGCCAATCTCTTTACCCGCGAGCAGCTTGAAGAGGAGGTTCAAGCTCGTACCGGCCCCATCTCCAACCTTGGATATATTTGTGCCTATGCGGACAGCATCCGTACGGCTGATGCCTATGATTACAAGGAGATGGTGGAGGAGATGGCTAAGGATCTGAATGAGTTCCTCGAGAACTATCCTCCGCCGAACAACGTTTCAATCCAGTTGGCGGATCTGGCTGTGCTTGGGGTTAAACTGGATAAACTTGACCCCAGTATCACCATCACTCATCCTCCACCAATTGTTGATGATGGCGAGCAAGAAAATGAACCAGCTGCCGCGGACGAGCGAAGTGCTAAAGAAGCGGAGGATAAGGCGGCTGAAGACCTTGCTCGGGACATGATTGTCGACCCCTCTGCCGAGCAACCTCAAGATCCTCCTCCCGCCGAACAGCAGTAGTTTTTAGGACCTAGCTTTTTTTCTTTTCTTCTTTTGTAGTACTTGTAATGGCTGCTTCCAGCTTGTACTATTTTTGGGGCTTAATGCCTTTCTTTAATGGAAAATGTCTTTCTCATGTTCGCTCATTTTCTTATATATGTCAATTACCTTTACATTTCTGTCAATGCTTTTACAATTATGACATATAGTATTGGGCTTCTGTTCGAATTGAACTTTGCCTTTAGTGGAATCAGGGTTTAGCCTTAGGTTCTGTTCATTTTAAAAAACGAACAACCTTTAAGTGGCTTTGGTCCTTAGGTTTTGTTCATTTGTAAAACGAACAACCTTTGAATGGACTTGTACCTCGAGCTTTTGGACTTTTCCTCTTTTGACGAACAACTATTATATTTACATCGCAAAATAATTACAAGTGTTGTAAGACTGTCCATCACTATTATATACAATCTGACGAACAGCTTTAAACACAAACTAAAACTTGCTCGCTTATAATGTTTTTGCCGAGCAACTCTATCTATAAAATCAAAAGAACTAACACCAGACTATACAATGTGCCGAGCAACTTTTGAATCCATTCCTAGGAAAATTTAAAAAATTTGGCAAGTTTTTAGCCTTCCTTCAACTCATACGCATCCCTTGCCCCCCAAGACATTTGTTCGCCCAACTTTATTGATAGTACTTCTTTAGATGTACAGCATTCCAGGAGTATTGGGCCGGCTTGCCTTCCAGATCCTCAATATCGTATACGCCATTGACGTATTTTTCTGTAATTCGATATGGGCCCTCCCAAGTTGGTCCCAATACACCTGGAGGTTGGGCGAGCAACTTTCTTAGAACCAAATCTCCAACTCTGAATTCCCTAACTTTTACATGGGAATTATAGTAACGTTCTGCTCGCTGCTTGTATGTGGCATTTTTTAGCTCGGCATTCAACCTTTTTTCTTCGAGCAAATCCAATTCAGCATTTAGAGCAGAGTTGTTCGCCTGTTCATCAAAGTTGGTCGTCCTAAATGTAGTGGCCTTTAACTCAATTGGTATTACAGCCTCTGTCCCGAAAGCCATTGCAAAGGGTGTTTCTCCGGTGCTTGACCTGGGAGAAACTCTGTATGCCCATAAGACTTCCGGAAGTTCTGTAGACCAACTGCTTTTACTCTCCGCCAGTCGCACCTTTAACGTATGCTTTATGATTTTATTTACGGCTTCAACTTGTCCATTTGACTGGGGGTGATAAGGTGTGGAGTAATGTTTCTTGATCCCCCACTTCGTACAGAATTCTCTCAACTCTTGTCCATCAAACTGTGGACCATTGTCTGTCACGATTGCTTGTGGAACTCCAAAACGACAGACAATGTTCTTCCAAATAAAGTTGATCATCTTCTGCTGTGTTATATTCATCATGGCCTCTGCTTCCGCCCATTTTGTGTAATAATCGACTGCCACGACGGCGAATCGAACATTTCCAACCCCAGCCGGGAAAGGACCAATGATGTCCATCCCCCATCTTGCAAAAGGCCATGGGCTGTATACTGACACAAGTTCCTGAGCCGGGGTATGGATGCCTGGGGCAAAAATCTGACATTGATGGCAAGTTTTGGCTTTTTTGATTGCATCCTGACGTAAAGTCGGCCAATAATAGCCTTGTCTGATTGTCTTGTATGCCAAAGCTTGCCCCCCAGTATGATTTCCACATACTCCAGCATGTATCTCTTCAAGCACTGCTTGCCCTTGCCCCCTAGGCAAACACTTGAGAAGTGGGATTGATATTCCCCTTTTGTAAAGTTGCTCGCCCACCAGAGTATATCTGGCGGCTCGCTTTATTAGCTTGGCAGCTTCAAAAGGGTTGTTTGGTTTTTTCCCATTTTTCAAGTATTTGACTATACTTGTTCTCCAGTCTTCTTCTTCACTGGTTTGATCGTCGAGTTGATTGACATTATAACTTACTGTTGATGGATCTTTCATCTTTGTAACTATAATATCTGCCAACTCTATGGGGCCTTCACTTGTTGCTAGTCGGGCAAGTGCGTCTGCTTGAGTGTTGCTCGTCCTTGGAATTTGCTGTATGAAAACTTGCTGCAACATGGACATCAGGTGAGCAACAATCCGTTGATACTCGATCATGTGATCATCTTTTGCTTCGTATTCACCTCGGACTTGGTTCACGATCAATTGTGAATCGCCAAATATTTGCAAGCGTCTGACACCAACTGCGAGGGATAGGTGGAGACCAGCGATAAGAGCTTCATACTCAGCTTCGTTGTTGGTTGCCATGAAACCAAATCTGATTGCCGAGGTGAATACTTGTCTGTTTGGACTTATTAATACTACTCCTGCCCCCGAGGCTATATTGGTTGATGACCCGTCCACATAGAGATGCCAAGGATGATCAAGTCCTCTCGTCGGATCTGGTGGGAAAGTTAGTTCGACTATAAAGTCGGCTAATGCTTGCCCTTTGATCGCTGTTCGAGGAGCATAGGTCACCCCAAATTGGCTAATCTCCAGTGACCATCTTAAGAGACGACCTGCCGTGTCGGGGCGATGGAGAATTTGCCTGAGCGGGAAAGTTGTTAGAACTTCGACTTGATGGTCAAAGAAGTATGGTCGTAACTTTCTCACGCTCATAACCAAAGCATACGCCAGCTTTTCGGTTGGAGCATATTTGATCTCTGCTTCGTGTAAAGCCTGGCTGACGTAATAAATTGGTTGATGGAATTTGCCGTCTTCGCGCACCAAAACAGAGCTGATGGCAACTTCTGATGCGGCTAAGTATAAAAAGAGCTTTTCTCCTGGGACTGGTTTTGATAAGATTTTGACATCTCCCAGGTAGTCTTTAAGTTGATCGAAGGCCGCCTGGCAGTTGTTAGTCCATGCAAACTTTCCTTTTTTGACGGCCTCGAAGAATGGACGGCACTTGTCCCCCGACCTGGATATGAACCGGTTCAACGCTGCTAGGCACCCGGTGAGTCTTTGCACCTCTTTCACTGAACGTGGTGGCTGCATATCCAGGATGGCTTTAACTTTTGAAGGGTTGGCCTCAATTCCCCGCTGGCTAACAAGATGACCCAAGAATTTCCCTGAATGGACTCCAAAGCTACTTTTCTTTGGATTCAACTTCATGTTATAGTGTCGAAGAATTTCGAACACTTGAGCCAGATGTTGAAGATGGTCCTCCTTCTTGGGACTTTTGACAACGATATCGTCTACGTAGACCTCAACCGTGTCTCCAATTTGTTGATCAAACATCTTGTTCACCAGTCTTTGATATGTTGCTCCGGCATTTATGAGGCCAAAAGGCATTCTTTTCCAACACAGCAAGTTTTTGTTTGTATAAAACGCCGTGTTCTCCTGATCATCTGGATGCATAGGAATTTGATGATACCCAGCGAAAGCATCCATAAATGTTAACATCTCGTGACCTGCAGTGCTGTCCACCAATTGATCGATATGTGGGAGAGGAAAATTGTCCTTCGGGCATGCTGCATTTAGATCCGTAAAATCTATGCATAGCCTCCAGGTCCCGTTTGGTTTCCTCACGAGTACTGGGTTTGCTACCCATTGTGGACAGAGTGCTTGTCGAATGAGATCGTTGTCTAGCAACTTCTTAACTTCTTCATTCAAGGCTTGGTATTTGTCTGGGCCGTACTTCCTCCGCTTTTGATGAACGGGCTTCCTTGCTTGATTTATGTTCAACCTGTGGCAAGCATGTTTCGGATCTATCCCCACCATATCTGCGTGAGACCAAGCAAAGACATCTAGATTCTTGGTGAGGAACTCTTTCATTCGGGATCTGTAAGGCTCTGGGAGCTCTGATCCTATGAATAATTCAAGATCTTTGTTGTCGGGATTAACTTTGAATGCCTCCAGCTCTTCGACTGGAGTTGCTCGTCGTTTTTGTCCCTTCCAACGGGGATCAAGTATGGGTTCCTCAGGGTTGGAATCATTTTCGATGTCCATGGGTTCTGCCCCCAGGCGGGGTTCTAGATCATCAGTTGGCTCCGTCCCATTGTTGTTCGTTTGTACTTGGCCCTCCAAGTCCTCCACTGAAGGTTGTTCGTCATCACCCCTTTGTTGTTCGTCAGATGGAGGTTCCTCGCGGGTGGTAACGAGTTGTTCGTCCAACACTTGCTCGTTCAAGTGCTGTTCGTCCGCATCCATGTGGTCGTCTATGTCCATCATATTGTTTAGTATTGATGGTTCGTCGATGGGATAACTTGTTGCTTCCATCATGGATATTTGTACAAATTTTGCTCGTAGCTGTTGAACGCATTCTCGTGCTCTCCGTTGGTCTCCCTTAATTGTGCCTGTTCCACTGGCTGTTGGAAATTTCAAACAATAGTGGTAAGTGGAACACGCAGCTTTAAATTCATTAAGAAAAGGTCGGCCAAGAAACCCGTTATAGGTCGACTCCTGGTCTACAACCAAGAAATCTACCATTCTTGTTATATTTCTTTTGGGTTCATTGGCCGTTACAAGTTGTACAGCTAATGTTACAATTCCCAACGGCGTTGTCACAGCATTTCCGAAACCTACAATTCTATGTGTTGTATTCCGAACATAACCCGAATAATCTCCCAGATTATCGAGGGTCTTCTTGAATAAGATGTTCGTGTAGGCTCCGGTGTCCACCAACAGTCTGTGGACTCTGGTCCCCATAATCTTGGCACAGATTACGAGCGAATCGTTGTGCGGAGTTAAGACGCCTTCAAGGTCTTTTTCGGTGAAAGTTAATTCCGCCGTTTGCATGATAGACGGCTTAACTCCCATCTCTTGTACTTGGCCAATCGCTCGTAGCTCCGCTTTCCTCTTCCGGTTAGAGTCAGGTGGTTGTCCATCAAAACACCCTCCTGCGGGACCTGCGGGTTCCATCATGAACAGGTCTTCTAAAGGTTGAGCTGGCATACTGGGAACTGGTCGCCCGGGTTTGTTGTTTCTCTGAGGTTGACCATCCTCTTCATCTTCTGAGTTGTTTTCCCGAGCTCTTTTCCCAGGTTGCCTCTTAACGAAATCGGAGAGCTTTCCCTCCTCATAAAATCGCCAGAGTTGCTTAAGCAAATCTCTACACTCACTCGTAAAATGCCCCACACTTTGATGGTAGGCACAATACTTGTTCGGGTTGAGTTTGCCAGTATCCTGACGGATTTTACATGGTGGGGAAAGCAACTCTTTCTCCTTTACGCTCTCATACACAGTATCAACTGATACTGTCAATACTTGGTTCAATTTTTCTTTCAAATCCGATCCTTCGGTGAATGCTTTCATATTTTTTGGGACCCTGTAGCTTGTCCCGACGGGCTTTTTGTTATTCTCCTTAGGATCAACTTTGTTCTCCCCTAAATTTGTTTGTAGGGCCTCGTGCATGGAAACGAAAATGCCAGCTTGGTTTCTGAACTCGGCATAAGTCTTTGGGCACTTCAGACGTACCTCCTTCCATAACTTCGACCCTTTTTTCAATCCGGCCATCACAGCGACGATCTTTGTATCTTCGCTCACTGGTTCTCCTTCTAGCAAAACTTTATCGAATCTTTCCATAAACGCCCGGTCAGTTTCATCATCATTTTGTCTTAAATCTGATAGCCGGTGTTTTTGGGAAAGATACGACCCCGCCGTTGAAAAGTGAGAGAGAAATTCTCGACTTAGCTGAATGAACGAGTGGATTGATGCCGGCGGCATTGATGAAAACCACTTGTGAACCCGATCGCCTAATGTTAATGGAAAATTCCGGCATTGGGTGGCGTCGCTGGCCCCTACGGAGACCATGTAGTCCGTATACTTTGATAAGTGGACCCGGGGGTCAGTAATGCCCTCATATTGAATGCTTGCTGGGAATTGAACCTTTTTCTGGATCGGGGCCTTCAAAATGTGGGCTGCCAAAGGTGAGGACGGCATGCTGGTCGCTCCCATCCCCCTCTGTTGGTCTAGTTGCCCTTGCATGTTCTCCACAGCCCTCCTTAGGCTTGATAATTCATCAAGAGGTGCCCCCTGACTTGGAGGCTGTTCGGCGAGCAAAGGCATTAACCTTTCTGCTCGTCGCAGTCCCTCGCTTGGAGTGGGCACTTCTTGGACTTGCCTCCTAATGTTGTTCGCCGCATTTGGTCCAAGGCGCCTAAAGGCTGACTGGGTGAGTCTCTCATGGACTGATGGGCGAGGCTGATCAAAAGTTGCTCGCCCATCTTCTGCTCCCCGGCGAGCAGCTTCTCGTTGATGGGGTTGGCTAAGCCTGTCTTGGGCACTGGAACGTGTTGTTCCATGGCTAGACATAGTTGTTCGTCCGCGACCAGACTCAGCCTGTACTTCTCTTTGGTCGACCACCTTGGCCTTTCCCTTATTTCGTCTGACTTGAGCACTATCAACTTCTCGTTGCTCGCCCCTGGTAGTCTTGGGCCTAACAACCTCTAGGGACTTGTCCCTTGGCCTTGCTTGTGTTGGCCTAACCTGCTCTTGTTGCCTCTGGAGGGCCTGGAGAGCAGCTATGGTTTTAGCCAACTCGTTGGGGTTGTTCGCCAAAGCCTCCATCTCAGGGGGGAGGTTATGTGTTATGGCTGTATGCTGTGACCTGTTCGCATGTTTTGGGTCACGGTCCTGGTGGTCGGCCGACGTGGCTCGGGTCTGAGACGCTCTCTTCGACAAACGTGATCCTTGGGTCTCTTTAGATTGAGGCATTTCAATTTAAATTGTTTCTTAATCTTAAAATTGAAGAACACCAAGAACACCAAGAACACCTTTGCTTGAATCTTCAAGTATTTCTTGAGGTTTTCTTTGAATCTTCAAGTTTTCAACTTGAAGTTCTTGAGTAATCACACTAAACCGGAGGTTCGAACCCTCCTTCTAGCGCCAAATTGTTGGTGAACGAATCTAATCGGGAGGATTAGTGGCTGTTTTAATCCGTTTTTACGTCACCAATCAATAGCGTGTGATTGATTACCACCGTAAATGGTAAATCGGGGTTTGGGCTATCGAATTTGTGTAATATGTATATCGAAATCGAATTAATTTCGTATGTGTGTACGTTAAGGTGTATTTGTGTGTGTTTTTAGTCTGAAATTCGAAAATTACATAAATAAGCTGGAGAACAACTATTTATAGAGACCATCAAGCATGAGGTGTCCAAGACCCTTGGTCTCCCTTGCCTGCATGCTTGACATGTGTCTCTTTAATCTTATCTAAGCTGAACCTTAGTTACAAAGTCTTCTTTGATCTTATCTCGGACTCATTGTTGTTCGCCTAGGTCGGCTTGATTGATCTTGTTGATTCTCCAACTGAAAGTTGTTCGCCTCTTGAGGTTGTACTTTGGAAGTTGTTCGCCTTGTGGCTTTATTCAGCTTGGCTTTGGGATCTTTGTCCTTTGTTCCCTTGTACACTCCTTGGCTGTTTGTTGTATCCTAGTTTGACCAAGTTGTTCGTCATTGACGACTTCACAGTTGGCTCATTCTTGGTCCCGGGCCTTAATACCTGTTCGCCCATTAGTTGTTCGTTGGGAGAGTTGTTCGTCACTTCATGCACCTCCCAGGTTGGTTAATGCGCCAAAATAGTGATTTTCTTTGTTTTAGACTTCAATAATTGTTCGCTCCATATTTAGATGATGTTCGCCTATCAACACATGACTCATGCTCAATACATTTGCAATATAGGGATTGGGCAAAGTAAAAGAAACTTTCTTTAATTACGAATATATAAACAACTTTTTTTCAAAGAAAAGAGTAGTTTTCGGATTTAGGACATATACCACTTAAACATTATAAAATAATAAGAAATAGAAAAAGGTTGGCCTAAATCCTAGTTTATTCTGATCCTTATATATTTCCAAACAAACCTGAGAAGTATAGTCCCCACGGATCACCATCAACTTGTCCATGCTTTCTTGTTTCTTACTTGTTCAACATCACCATTTAAAACCTAGCCCATCATTTCTCAATTATTTCCTCTTTTTATATTTGTATATTAATTAATTAATACTGTCATCATCACTTCTTTATTCCGCAGTATACTTCCACATGCAATACAATCATAGCCGACAAAATATCCAACAATTGCAAGTTTTCACTTGTTTAAATATATATGTTAATTTGTACCACAAGTTTTTCCAATATTTTATGAACTCGGTCAAAATGTGAAAAATTATATAAATATTAGATATATATAGTTAAATAAATGAAATTCATTGAATTTAAATCAGTTTGTAATATAATGGTCTCACCGCAGTTCTATTCTTTCAAATTCCAACTTTAATATTTCATTATGAGTAAGATCTCTTATACATTACAATTCAAATATATATAATTCTCTTGTATATCAGGTGTATTGTACAATTCAAGTATATTTTAAACAATATTTTTTCACTTGTTATTACAATTGATAAATAACAACAGTTCAATAAAAACTGTTGTAACTATTCAATAAAAACAACTGATACTATTAAGGGACCGTTTGGTTTACGGAATAGGATTGGATTAGCTAAAATTGGATTAGAACGATTATCGTAAAACGGATAGACTAGAATCAAATAATTTGGACAAGAACCAAAGTTTTTTGATCGAATTGTACACGATATAGTCGTTCTAATCTATTCAGGGTCATGGTCCTGTGCAATCCCTCAAATCAAACACAAGATTACCTGGGATTATAAAAACAATCTCAAGCAATCACCCAAACCAAACGAAAAGTACTTATATTACACGATGCACCCGGTACATATAAGACTCAGACGACTTTCATCATATATTTCACTATTTGAATGATTAATATACAATATTATGATCATGTTTATTTATTTTGAATGTTACACATGTCATTCAACCACAAGCAAACATCTATAATATTTAAAAAAAATAAAATACCCTTTCAATCTCAATCTATTGCGAGACAAATTAAAATTAATGTGAACTAATTTCACCTTAAAATTTATTTGCATTTAATGTATATTTTAAAACAAATTAATTATATTATGAAGAAAATTATTTAATAATAATATTATATAATAAAAACATATAATCGGGAGAAAATTTAATCTATACAATTATTTTAAATTTGTTTCATAACTCACCGTTTCTTATTTTCATTTTTGTAAAAAATAAAAAATTAACTCACAAATTTGCCTTCAAATTCATAGAGTGATTGTTTTTACCCTACTTTTGAAAAAAGACTGACAAAATAGTTGGCAACAGATTAACACCTATGTTGGCACGATGTCAGACTTTTGCCAACCCTTATGGTCAATTTTTTTTATTTGGACGAAAAATAATTTTCCTATAATTTTTTTTGGCAAATTTGCAAAATTTTATAGGACAATTGTTTTGTGTTACTTTTAAAAAAATGTTTTTTTGTTCGAATAAGATTGATAAAACAGTTGGCAAAAGGTTGACACGGTGCCAACTTTTTGCCAATTTTTTAAACATAAAATATCTTTTTTGTTTAAAAAAAATAGGACATAAAACAATTGCCTCATACATTTTTTTTTTTTTGGCAATTTTGTGGATTTAAAAAAAAAAAAAATACAGTAGAACCAGAATATGTGTATTTGAAAAGTCAGGCTGCGAAAATTCGAGGAAAGATCAAAATTCAACCTGGGGATTCGCGTGTACATTCGTATCACACTGCGTCTGCGTGTATCTAATTCCAAAAAAACTACCTTTTCACCTTTCCCTACTTTAATTTAATTTTTGCCGGTCTTTTCAAGTCGAGCTGCATCTTTCGCCCAAACGCGTTTTGTAGAAACAGTCTCCGTATTTATTCGCTCCACAATCACACCAACTTGCTTTTTTCAGACCTTATCTCTCTACTCTCTTTCCCTTCCAATTTACTACTACTAATCTTTCGTGCCTTTTCAACTTTCTGGCTTTGTGGGCTCGACCCAGTCAACTACGTTAGGTGATTTCGCCGGATTTTCAAGAACCCTGTTCCATTGCCCATTTTTAGAGCTCTATTGATTGTATTCTTGGTGAAAGAATTGTGGGCTCTTTTGAAATGAAAGAGTTTTGGAGATCTAGAAATGATGTCTTCTTGACATTTACTGTTTTCAGCCTCCTTAGGTTTTGCTGGTCTCTCAATGATGAAGGTATGGGGTTTAATTTATGAAAACATACTAATAGGGAAAATAATGATTTGGGGTTTCGATGTATACTTGATTAGGTGAGGCTTTGCTGAGATTTAAAGGAAAAATTGTGAGTGATCCCCATGGGGCTTTATCAAATTGGATTAATGAAGTTGGTGTTGAGAGCCCCTGTTCTTGGCCCGGAGTTGAGTGCTCAGAAGGGCATGTGGTTGTATTGTGAGTCAATTGTTGCTCTAAATTGTTTGAGTTTTGGTTATTTTGATGTGTAGAAAGTTAGAAATCTTGATTCTAATTGCAGGAATCTTAAAGATCTTTGTCTAAGAGGTACTCTGGCTCCTCATATTGGGAGCTTAATTCACATGAAATCATTGTAAGATAGTCTATTCTGATTTCTGTTTAAACAGTGGATTCACTGCTATCTTAATCTTGAAGAATTGTGTTCATTAATTTCCAATTTGTTTACAGAATTTTGAGAAACAATTCTTTTTCCGGTATCATCCCCAAAGAGATTTTGAATTTGAAAGAATTAGAGGTGTTAGACCTTGGATATAATAACTTCAGTGGAGAGCTTCCATGTCATCTAGGCAACAATTTCTCGATGACGGTTCTGTAAGTTTGTTGTAACTATGCTTCGTCTTTAGAGGGAATTACTTTTCTTGCTTTGATGAATGTGGATTTTCTTATTTCTTTTTCAAATGCAGTTTGCTGGACAACAATGAGTTTCTTAACAGCATAAACCCTGAAATTATCGAGCTTCAAAAGCTTTCCGAAGCTCAAGTGGAGGAGGACTTGTTATCCAGTTCCAAACAGGATTCTTGTGATAGCTTATTTATCCCATGGTAAACAAAATCTATTTACTGATGATAAATCTAGTATAGGCATGCATAATTCTCAATTGTGGTTCACAATTTCATACATGTTTTGATGAATCCTTGAGATAGTTAATTCCAAGCAGATCTATATAGTACTACCTGGCCACTGGGTTCCTCACTTTAATGAGTGATCCAGGTTCGATTCCCTTTGGGAACGAATTAAGGGAGTTATAAGGAGACTTGGAGAATTCTTGGAGTACTTGGGGGCTTGGTGAACTAACTTTTAACTACTAACAAATAATATTTACCGATAAAAAAAATTATAGTACTTCATTGAGTTTTTCCTCGTTATCGCTTTGCCATTGGTAGTCAGTTTTTCATGTGCTTACTCAATCATCCAAGTTTGCTGTGATTGATAGAAAGTAAATTTGGTTATTTGTTTCTGTTTTTGGATAAATCAAACTCATATTGGCAAATGTTTGTGGTAATTGTGTACTATAATTTGAATGCTTTCGTCTGCCTCATTCCTGGTGTGTTGTAATTATTCTACCCAAGAAGTATAATTAAACCAAAATATTATCAATATAACAAGGATGACAAAAACTTGTACACGCCATTTGCACCGTGCAACTCAATTGTATTTTTAAATGGTATATTGGTATTAGTTGTTTTCATTTAAAAGTATTAATGTTTGTCAGGACTCCATGGGAAACGAGAGATGTGGCAGAACGAAGATTGTTACAAGAAACTCGTAGGAGACCACATCCTTGGAGAATTTGGCGGCCATTAGATCCATCTCCATCTCCATCTCCATCTCCAGCTCCATCTCCATCTCCATTACCTACCCCAGTACCACCCCCATCTACTCCCATTAACAATGATATCTCTCCACCAACACTTCCAACACCAAGAAACGGGACTACCACACGAAGAAAAAGTGGTGGGACCCATCACGGGCTCAGACTGTTTGCAGCCATTTGTGGACCCTTATTGCTTTTACTTTTAATTGCCGCTTTCATCTTTTATCGATATGGTAAAGTTGCAACCGTCAAGCCGTGGGCTACGGGATTAAGTGGACAGCTGCAGAGAGCATTTGTTACTGGTATTTTCACTTTTTACGACTTCGTATATTGTCGACCTACTAAGCTTATATTCACAAAAAGAAGTTGAAATTAAAAGATCCATGCAGCGTTTTATGTCATTCTTGGTCATTACAATAGTGAAAAGAGCTTATAATGCCACACTTAACCATCTTATAAGACTATAAAAGAACTCATAAGCTCCATTATTCAAACAACATTAGCAACTTATAAACTGTGCGTCTTTGGTGTCTCAGGTGTCCCTAAGCTCAAGCGAGCTGAACTTGAGGCTGCTTGTGAAGACTTCAGCAATGTGATTGGTTCGTCGTCAGTTTGTTCGTTTTACAAGGGTACATTGTCCAGTGGAGTTGAGATAGCAGTTGCGTCTATTGCAGCGAAATCTGCAAAGGACTGGTCGAGTAGCCTGGAATCCCAGTTCAGAAAGAAGGTAGTACCTCTTACATGATTATATTAAGAATCTACAAGTTTTATGAATATGGTATCATTTTGTGTCACACAAATGTTATGTGAGGATTAAAATTGGGGCCAAAACGGGGCAGCAGACAAGGCAAGGGGCCAAAATTAAACTTTCGCATGACATATAAAGACACCATATTCAGTTTTCGACGATTTTGGGCCAAAATTGAATTAACTCTTAAATATTGTGACTAAATTGAAAAGGTCAACCTTTTTGGAACAAAATTGGACAATAGATAAGTTATGAGACAAGAAAATGTTTAACTCAAACTATCTACGATCATTTTTAATAAGCAGGTGCAAATTCTCATTTTTCTAGACATTAACTCACTGTGGTTGTCGTTTCAGATTGACAGACTATCGAAAGTGAATCACAAGAATTTCGTAAGCCTTCTTGGTTTCTGTGAGGAGCAGCGACCGTTCACAAGGATGATGGTTTTCGAGTATGCTCCCAATGGAACTCTATTCGAGCACATACACAGTGAGTGTTTCAATTAATTATTTCTTCATCTCATTAGGGCCTGTTTGGCTAATCAACTCACATCACCGTTCGTTCTTCCAGTAAAAGAAGCGGAACACTTAGACTGGGCAATGCGACTGAGGATAGCAATGGGCATAGCCTACTGTCTGGAGCACATGCACGGAATGACACCCCCATTAGCCCACAGAAACCTGACTTCCTCGTCTATTTATCTAACCGAAGATTATGCTGCCAAAGTCTCTGACTATGTCTTCTGGGACGAAGGGGCTGAGAGGCAATCGAGCCCAGAAAGCAATGTGTACAGCTATGGAGTCATGCTGTTTGAAATGGTAACTGGTAAGCTTCCATATACTGCAGGCAGTGATTCTCTTGAAGACTGGGCATCAGATTACCTTAGAGGAACACAGCCTCTACTAGAAATGGTGGACCCCACTTTAAGATCGTATGAAGAAGATCAACTTCAAGAGATTGGTGATCTGATCAAATTGTGCGGTGATCCTGACCCGAGACAACGGCCTTCGATGAAAGAAGTTTCTGGGAGGTTGAGAGGGATAACCGGGATGGGGCCCGATGGGGCCGTCCCGAAACTGTCACCGCTTTGGTGGGCAGAGCTTGAGATTCTGTCAACTGAAGCTGCTTAGAGTGAAATTGGGAGTGTAAGTATTATTTCTTATAACATGGAGGGAATTACATTTCATGCATATGGGAGGTGTATAGAGGGCTGGGCTGGGGATTGTATGGCTATATTGGTGAATATTTTTGTGTTCTTTGATTTCTTTTTGGTAAGAAATGTGATGTCTGGCTGCCCAATATGTATATCGGAGAGAAAATGGCAAAAATGCATCTTTAACTTCCTGATCGCTCGCATTGTTTTGAAATGGCCATTGACTATCGAAGAGTAGGTAATTGTAAAATCAACCAGTTAATCAAAAAGAAAATTCAAATCGGATTGGTGGATTATTGATTAAGATAGTAAGGATCATGTGCGATAACAAAAAAATATAAAGGATTTTTTTTTTTTAGCTCATTTTACGCGAGACAATTAAAAAAAAAAGAGTATGTATATAGTGAAATTGTTTCATACATGAATTATTAAAGTGTATTGGTTGTTATCACTAAAGAATATTTGATGTTTTCACTGAAAAGTATTAGTTGTTTTCACTGAGGAGTCTTAGTTTGTTTTCACAGAACAAGTAAGACTCTTCAGTGTAAACTAGTAATACTCTTCAGTAGAAACAATTAATACTGTTTAGAGAAATCAACTAATACCGTTTGATGATTCATGTATGAACCATTTTTACTCTATACTTTGTCTAAAAAAATTCAGTATTCAAAAGGAAACTAAATAGGCATAATATTGTGTGAGCATGTTTTACTGTGAAATTTGTTTGAAGAGTGTTAGTGTTTCATTAAAAAATATTAATTTTAAAAAATATTAGTTATTTTTACGAAATGGTATGAGTTGAATGATGTGAGATGTTTCATTAAAAAATATTAATTGTTTTACAAAAATTATTAATTGCAAACCAATTTCACCATAAATAAATTTAACATGAGTAAGTTTTAAATGAAAATGATTCATGATAAGTTTATCATGAAACTGTTTTAATTATTAAATATTTGATCAGGAGTATTAATAATCTCATTAGGAGTATCATTAATCTTTCAAATTTTATTTACAACAATTATAATATAATACCACCGACCTAGATTAATAATATTTCTAGTCATATATTCGATACTTTAAGAGTATATATGTATAGTGAAATTGGTTCATACATGAATCATTGAAGTGTATTAATTGTTTTTACTGAAAAATATAACTTGTTTTCATTGAAGAGTATTACTTAATTTTACGGAAGAGTTTTAGTTTGTTTTCACTGAACAACTAATACTCTTCATTGTAAACAACTAATATCCTTCAACGAAAACAATTAATACTATTTAATGAAAACAACTAATAACTTTCAATAATACATTATGAACCATTTTCACTTTATACTTTGTTATATTTTTATATAGTTTAATGATAAGTTTATCATGAACTATTTTCATATAATATTTGCCATTTCACATTATACCTACTAAAAAAATGGATAAAGACATGAGAATATACTTAATTTAGATTGTATCTCATGTAAGAAGGTTTCGCGCATTTCATTATATCAAATATGAAATATGAATCTCTTAATTTCATTTTCATTCAACCCCGTCGGCCTTCTTAATTTTGCAATTAAGAGTTGAGACAATCGTAGGATTGTAATTCGAGTTTCAATGGGGTTGGGGTTGGGGTTGAGAGCTGTGGGGGAAGTTGCTGGTAATTTTAAATTAATATCAATATCAATTTTCAGTGTTGAAAAAAGCTCTGTTTTGTTTGTTGTTCAATGATTATGATTAGTACATAAATGCATCTAATCAATTAATCTAGCTTTTGGTTCTTCGTTATAAAATATTAGATTTTACACATGAAAGATTCTTCCTTCACCTTATACTAATACATGTATTCCCTTAAATTAAATTTCAAGAGCAATATATATAATAATCAAATTTCGTGAGCTATAAATTTCTTCATGAGAGAAGGTGGGCATCACGTTGGCATAATTAAGAAAACAAAATTTAAGTTGTTACCACGTTGTGTAGCATATAATCAAGTCCAACCACAAGTCTACTACTATATAACCCAGAAAACACTATATCAATTCACTACACAAGATGGCAACCAACCAACTCATTACCATTATCCCCTTCCTCCTCCTTCTCTCACTCTTCGTCAGGTCGACCACCGCCGTTCCACAGCTTGAAAAAGCGGTGGACGTGGTGGTGGAAGGCCTGGTCTACTGCCAGAGCTGCGACCACAGCGGCACATGGAGCCTCACCGGGGCCCACCCTATGAAAAGGGCCACCGTCGGCGTCGTCTGCAAGGACCATAAAAACCGAATCAGCTACTACAAAGCCTTCGAAACCAACGAAAAAGGGTACTTTTATGCAGAGCTGAAAGGCTTCAAGATGACACACTCTTTCTTGGACCATCCCCTGCATTCATGCAAACTTAGGCTCGTTGCTTCGCCCATCAAAGCGTGCAATCTTCTGACCAACGTCAACTTTGGACTCTACGGCGCCCCCCTCCGCTACCAAGACAAGAGGATTGTGAAGCCCAACTACGAGGCCGTTATTTACGCTGCCGGTCCTCTGGCTTTCCGCCCCTCTCATTGTGCTCTTAAGGATGATGGGGATGATATATAATTAGGGGGACCTTTTGAGAAATGGTGAACATGTTTTGTGTTTTCTAACAACTTACTTCAATGTAATGTGTAAGCTACAAATTATTTTAAATTTTATGAAATTGTCTTCCCCACCAGAATATTGATTTATGTTCTCCTGATCGATTAAGTTTTAAGAATCAAGTGAAATGCAGCAAAATTTAATCAACATCACAGCTAAACGAATTAAGGGAATAGTGTGACAATATGTTGGGGACAAAGAAATTTATTTTAGCACATTTAGAAAAAAATATTTATTTAATTACTTTAGAGGAGATGGCGCCAGGGTTTCATCCTCAGGAGAGTGCCGATGCCGTGGTTCTGCTCCTGTTGTATTAGTATTGAGAGCAAGAGAAAAAGATTGAGATATTGAATTTGAGATTTTAATCAATATATATGAGGATGGTTTGAGATGAACAGAGAAAGGGGAAGCAAACGTGCTTTTTTCTTCTGACTTTATCAGTAAACAAGTTAAAAAAAAAAAGAGGCAACAAGTTAGTAGGGTTATTATGAAAAATCCATGGCATCTTATGTAATGGGTTGCATACAAAATGTACTAATTGGAAACTAACTTTAATATGAGTATTGTTATGCTAGAGGGTCTTCATTAAAAGGAGTACTATCTAGCAATTTTCCCAATTTAAATTAGCCCGGCTTGATTAAAATGAACCAATCAAATTACTATCAAACTTCAGTAAACCCAAACAATCGATTTGATTCGATTCGATTTGATTGACACTATTAAATTTCAAGTTTAAATTAAAATTGTTTTATAGAGTAAAATACATTTCAATATCAACATTTATTCTTTGATATAGATTGTTTAGGAGAATTTGTCGAATCAAATTGTAATTTAAAATTTCAATTCATTATTAATCAATAAATATTCTGATTAAAAAATCGAAGACAAAGTATAAAGTTAAAATGGTTCATAAATTTTTTAAGGGTATTAGCTGCTTTCACTAAAGAGTATTAGTTGTTTTCATTGAAGAATATTAGTTGTTTTTACTGAAGAGTATTAGTTGTATTCACTAAAGAGTCTTAGTTGTTTACTGCCAACTAACTAAGACTCATCAGTGAAGACAACTACTACTCATCAGTGAAAACAACTAATATTTTCAGTAAAAACAACTAATACCCTTCAATGATTCATATATAAACAAATTTCGCTCTATACATAATTAAAATCAAAATATTTAAATTTCCAATCCTACAACCATACAAAGAGAAAAAATAATATAAATCATAATCTCAAATATATATATAATCTTTTAAAATAAATATGTATAGAGTGATATTGGTTCATATATGAATCATTGAAGGATATTAGTTGTTTTCACTAAAAAATATTAATTGAATTAAAAACAAGAAAAAAATACATGTTAACATTCATAACCAATAAAAACGATAATAACTTGATTACTATGTTTTTCCTTCCTTGCCTATTTGTTGGGCTACTAGAAAAACATAAATGAGAATTTGATTAACTTACAATTTTTCTAGTTTCTTGAGTTCCTTCATCTTGTGTTATTGGTGGAAAATCAGAAGGTTGAGTCATCTCCACGGCTTGATCAGCCCCATTATTGGCAACCACTTCATCTTCTATAAATTTCTCTGTCATCTTCTTCCATTCACAACCCTTCTGATTGTGACCCTCTCCACCACAGAATTCGCAAGTCAATTTAAACTTTTGCCTTGACATTCTTTTAACTCCCCTTGATTTTTTCTCTTCTTCACCTGCACTAGCCCTTCCTTTTTGTTTCAGGTCTACCCCTCTTCCTTTTCCTAAAGTTTGGGGACAATGGAGGAATGTAATCATGTCTTATTCCACAATTCTTGCCCATTCATTGGTGTGATATAGTGTGCATACACTGTCGTGTATGTGTCCATAGAATAACATTTGTGGATAAAATCTTCCACTTTCCATCCTTGTGAACATATTGCACTCACAACATGCTTGCATGGTATCCCAGAAAGCTCCACAACTTACAATCACAAGTACATGCCTTCAAATCCACTGCATATTTTAATCCATCAAAATTTGTTACCTCATAATTCCACTCATTTGATTTTAGGTATGTAGTCCTTGGAAGCCTCCATACTCTTCCACAACAAGTTTCTAATCCTACCACACACAACACTCCCCTCCCATTTTCTTTCACACTTATCTATGTTCTTCTGCAACCTACTCATGATGTATTCTCTGATTCACTCTAACATAGTTAGGATAGGTGAGATCTTGCATCCAATATGATCGAGTTGAATATTCACAAATGTTATTAACAAGAGTGTCACACTTTGCATATGTGTTGAAATGTGACCTCGACCATTGTGAGACATGCTTTTCTTGAAGTCATGCAAGACACCTAGGATCCAGATCTCCAATCTTGTTCATTACCTTGTTAAATGAAGAGACAGTTGTAACCTTAACAGCATTCCACAATGCCTTCTTGAAAGCATTACCTTTGAATCTTACTCTCTTCATGTTAACATGAAGGTGCCTTACACAAAATCTATTCTCCAGACCTGTAATTATGTTCTCAAAAGCCAGGATGAGACCCTTCTGTTTATTTATTTATTTTAACAGTAAAAGAGAATCTTATTATAAGACAAATTGGAGAACAAGGGGTGCTCCAACCCTTCTATTTATCTGACATGAAAGTATACATGTCTTCTCTCTCTAGCATAAAGTCAGCCTTTAAGAGTTGCAAGAATCACTCTCATGCTTTCTTAGTTTCGCTCCCTATAACTGCATAAGTCAGCAGGTAAGGATCATTGTTGGGGTCGATCCCAACAACAGTCAACAACACACCTGCACACAAACCCTTTAGCTGGCAACCATCTACTCCAATCCATGGTCTAAGACCAGATTTTAACCCCTCCTTCAATGCAACAAAACAAATGTACAACTTGCTAATTTGCTGCCAGTAGGTCCATTATCCAAGTTTAGCATAATAGTTGATCTAGGGTTCATCTCAATCAATGTTTGACAATAGTCCCAAAACTTTGTGTATTGCTCAGTGGAATCCCCGCCAATCTGCTTCAATGCATTCTGTCTAGTTGTAAGCTTGATGTGGGGAAGATATGGCACCCAAACTTCATTGAAGCTATATGCACGAACCCTTGCACATTCTTTTTTAGGCCGGCCCTGAACTCTGTTTCATATTGTTTTGCCAACCACTCTGATCTTACATTAATTGTCCACATGATACTGTCTTGCACAAGTATGCTCTTGAAGTATCTATCTTATTTGGAAACATTGTTGCCCTAAGGCCTTTAAAATATTAATGTGCCAATGACAACCCTCTTGCTTGCATCATGCATAAATCCTTCTTGCATCATTTTTTGAAATTTTCAAACTTCTCCCAGTCTTGACATTATGCATGTTCACAGTTTTCCTAAATAAGTATCTAAAGGTAAGTTATTTGTCTTTATCAACCTCATCAACATCTTTAGATGATGCAACACTATGAAAATTAGATTCATTGCTAACATCATCATCACCACTGGATTCATCCACATGCACTTCTTTCTGCCTATTTTCTCTTATAATTCCAACCCATTCTACTTCATTGTCTATGTTCTCTTCATATGTGATGCCATCCAAAAGTTCATCTTACTCATGTAACACTTGAAATCTTCATCTAATTCATCTTATGTATCCTTCTCATCAAGTACTCCCTCTTGTCTGTCTTGTTCATCATCAATATTCTGAGGCTCTCCAATGTTTATTAAAGCAGTTACTCTCTCTCTATCTTTCTCAGCATAATTTCCCTCTGTATACTGCTCATCAGTTACTCCCTCTTGCATGTCTTGTTCATCATTAATATTTTGAGGCTCACCAATGTTTATCAAAATTTTATTGCTCATATCCACTACCTCAAGATCAACAACCTCCTTATTCTGCACCATACTTCCTTCATTCCCTACATTCTCCTCATCATGCCACTTAACCTCTTTCTTTATTTCCTCATGTTCATTGAATATGTCATCTCTGAATGCATCTAAATACACATGACATACCTTGTTTATATGATTATGAAAATCCTGTCAATATCATATACACCATCAACAACCATCATTTTCTCATTTCTATGTTTAGAATAGAACAACTTATCACTAAGGTATCCTAGCTAGTTGACAAGCTAAGTTTTTTAAATACTTCATATCTGCTCTTGCAGTGTCAACAAAATCTCTCCCCTATGATGCATTTAATAGTATATATACCTTTCTAATACATCTCTCCCCTATGATGCATTTAATAGTATATATACCTTTACAATTACCTACAGTGGAACATAAGAAAAGAACTCAATTACACCATGATTCACACTCACAAGTTAGAATAAACTCAATCACACAAAATATATAGAAATATAGGCATATAAAGAATGATTAATTTCAAGAACAAACCCCTAACTTCTGTAGTGAAATTTAATTTTTAATAAAGAACAATGCCCAATTTCATACAAATTATATTCACTTCAAGAATAACGGCCTAATTTCATATGAATTTAATAAATTTTAAGATCAACTCCCTAATTTTACAAGTATTCAGTTAAATTTCAAGAAATATGCTAAGATGAATTCAATTAAATGTCATTACCGTAATTAGGAGCTCCATATCGAACTAGGCATTTTCCTCGCAAAATGGCTCCAAATTATGGTCTAGGTCCTTTATAAGTAAGATACTTATTTATCTTCAAAGGTCAATTTCCTTGGTTTGAGTTGTTGTCCATCACTTTCCTCGTCGCTCTCAACTATGGAGATGCATGCTATACTTGCTTTTTAGATGGGAGATGACGGAGGCAGTTTCTATGGAGAGGGGACGCGACGCCGATGCTTGTTATGGGTAAGGAAGGTGATGCTGGCGGTGAGCGGTGGTGAGGAGATATTGGTTGTCTTGGCTCGTGGGTGAGCGGGTGGGTTAGGGCACGATTTGAGAATTGGGAATTTTGGTAGATTTTTTGTTATTTAATTTTTTTAATTAAAATAGGAGGCCACAAGCTACTTCTCCATCTGAAATTGACTTTGTATTTATGGTGGGACCAAAAGTGTTAGCATTAGGACCAAAACCGCGGCAAAGTGTGACCTGTGAGACCAAAATTGCAAAAATATCGCTAGATTTCAAATGAACATTGAAAACTAACCTATAAGCTGAAAAAAAAAATTGAAGAAAGAACACAAATAATAAATCTGACATTCCAAAAAATATATATTAGTGATTCACAAAATATTATGTAATTGTTACTCATGGTAATTATTACCATAAACAATAATTTACTAATAGTTTATGTTGAAACAACTATTACCTTTCGTGAATTAATTAATATCACTTCAACTAGTATCATCTGGAGTTGATACCTTTAGTGCAGTTCACTAATACCCTTAGTGTAATTTACTAATACCTTTCAAACAAGTTTTTCCGTAAATATCATTCACTTTAGTGGGTGTTAAAATAATAATAAAATCACACTAAAGATTGAAAATCTAGCAAATAATGTCCGATCTCAAATAACTCCAACACATATTTTTTTTCTTAAAATCGGATTCTCTAAATTTGGTATTAGACTAGTTTCCATATTTCTTGCACGGTCAACGTTATCTCAAAGATAAGTCTGATGAATTTCTATATATTGAAGCTTACTCGCCCCTTAATTGAACAAACAATCTTTGATATGACATAAATTATTTCCATAAAACAAAATCTTTCATGCTCCTAATAACATAACGAAATAGTAATCCCTATAAATAACCATGCACAAAATAAATCAAGAATTTGCAAAATTTATAAACAATTAATGTTCACCAGTTATCAATGGTAGGAGTAGTTGGTTGATTTGGCGGTAATGCTCCACGAGGGAAGGTTGATCTGGACGACCTGGTCTGAGAAATTGAGAAGAAAAAATTAGAAGAATGTGGTGGGGTGATCGGAATAGAATAATTGTTGGTGTATATGACATTGGTGAAAGCCCGACACTAACTCTTCGATATATCTCTTGCTGGAAGTAACCCTGATCCCATTGATAACGAGTGGGACCAAACAATTCAATGGGGGTAGTTGCTGAACCATACCATATAGTTCCAACACTACAAAAGCTGCAAAAAAGTTAGTCGCGATACTACTGGAGAGTACGGTTTCAATATTTCCCATACATAATCCTTTGTATAGACGTTGTGGCGGTCGAACGCTAAGATGGAATAGACCTGCTAATATGCCCAATGTACCTGCTGCAATATGATGAGAAAATATTCCTCCCGGAACAAAAGGATAAAAACCTTCCATGCCCCACGACAGATTTACAGGTTGTACTTTTTCCGTTAGTCCATAAGGACCCGACACCCATATTCCAGGACCATACAAGCCTGTTACATGAAATGCACCAAAACCAAAACAAGCCACCCCAGAGAGACATAAATGAATTCCAAAGATCTTGGGCAAATCTAAAGAATCTACAAATAAAATAAATAAAAAATGTTCCACGCTCCAATATTTTCAAATTTGAAAAACATCAGATTACTATATTAATTCCATATTTATCTTAAATGCTAAAGATACAACACACTCCCAAATATTATCCCTCCTTATTTTATCCAAATTGATATATCTAAACTAACAATAAAACTACAAGTAACCACACCCATTTCTTCCAAAATCACCCTCAGTAGATCTAGATAATTTTATTTTGGATCTTCATTCCTATAATTAGAATGGTAATAAGAAAACATAGGTGCAAAGAACAAATAAATATTTTCATCATCAAATGAATGAGACAACATTTCTTGCACGGTCAACATTATCTCAAAGATAAGTCTAATGAATTTCTATATATCTCAAACAATCTTTGATACGGCTTACATTATTTCCATAAAATAAACCCTTTCACGCTCCTAATAACATAATGAAATAGTAATCCCTATAAATAATCCTGCACAAAACAAATCAAGAATTTGTAAAATTTGTGAACAATGTTCACCAGTTATCAATGGTAGGAGTAGTTGGTTGATTTGGCGGTAATGCTCCATCGTAGGAAGTTGATCTGGATGACTTGGTCTGAGAAATCGAGAAGAAAAAATCAAAAGAATGTGGTGGGGGTGACCGGGATAGAAGAATTGTTGGCGTATATGACATTGGTGAAAGAAGTGGGACAAAACCAATAGAGCTGCATGAAGAAGAATGTAAAAAAAAAAAGTATTAAAGAAAAAAAAAGTATTAAAGAAAATAATAAGTGAAATCCCAAGTCCAAATTGTGATGAAAATTGGACTGAGGAAAAATCTGTCAAGAAAGTGGTAGTGAAGGTTAATGGAAAAGTTTTGAATACCCTATCCACATGTAAAATTGCATTAAGAAGAGAAGCGAGGTTAAGGGTAAAACATAATAAATCAAGAAACGAGTTCTTTATTTGGGGGTGATGAAGAGAGTGTGGTGTTGGTTATCGAGAAGTATATGTACAAAAGCAACTTGGATAACAAAAAAGACAGACTTTTGATACCATATGGGAAGGTGAACACGCGGTTCTTGGATAGATTGTTGGATAGTGAAAATTAGAGTTTGGATTCGTCGTTGGAGGGGATCCGGTGACCCTCTTTGGAGGTCGTGGTGGTGGACACGCTTTGCATTTTAAGAATTGGAGGTCGAACAACATGTACGTCTCGGCTGGGAGTTGGAAGGATGTGCGTAGTGATTATGGATTGGAAGAACATCAGCGTGTTCAGTTGTGGTGTTTCAAGAGGAACTTACAACTCTGTTTTGAGTTTTTAATGTTGATGAAGTTTACAATGTGTTTTAAACAAGTTTTAAACACTTGGTTTTAGTAATGTCCCTATTAACTGTTTGCTAAATAAACAAATTAATTACTTGGATCTGTTTGTTAATTCATTGCATTAAACATTTTCAATGGAATTTCAGATTTGTATCCTCAAAGCTTCCATCCACTGCGAGGGTTGCAAAAGGAAAGTAAACAAAACTTCTCAACCAAGTTCAAGGTATATATGCACCAAAACTTCTCTTATAAATATATGGATTATAATTCCAATAATTTATTGTTGTTATTATTCATAACTAGATGAGCGCCCGCGTATTACGCGGGACTTTTGTAAAAATAAATTATATATATGTTATACATATTAAAATACATTTGTTCGCCATAATATAATTATATTATATAATAAATATATTCAAATAATATATATTTATAAAATTATGGGAAAACTTTTTAATTCACGATTTTTAGACTCAATCTCAATTTAATTACGATTTTTTATATTCTTATAAAAAATCATGTTAACTTTTTGTTTTAATTTAGTATTCATTTTAAAATTATGACATAATTTTCTCAATTATTGCCTCCCTAAAATGATTTCCTCAATGTAGGGTGATTTTCAATTCAAACACTAATACACTCTCATGCATCTATTATTTTCTTCTTCTAAAAGTGCAAGTCGAATATCAAATTAAACAACTAAAGGTGTAGTGAATTTTCATAAAACTATTGAAAGTTGTAATTAAATTGAGATCACGATTTATATTTAACCCTAAAGTTATTAATATTTTTTTATTTTATATTTAAAGTTTTCTTTTCAAATTTTGTTGAATCTATAAGTTATTTAAATAATATATTATACAATATAAATATGCAGTTCATTGCATGTATGAAATATGTAATTAATATATATGTCATTTAAATTATATAATAAATAAATTCAACCATTTTCAAAATAAAAAATTAAAATATATATTTTAAATCATCAGTAGGTTTTAATACAACTTTCGATTTTAAAAAAATTATGTTAAATAAAATTGATATTCAAAATATAAAGATTTATAGATATGTGCAAGGTTTAAATTCATGTGATTGCATTTCAACACAAACATAGTATCACATATTAAACAAAGTTAAGTTAAAAAGAAATGATATATCAAGTTTGATTTCAGATTAAAAAGGATCAATAAATATAATTTTGGTTTATTGTGTTTTCTAGATAATAAGAATTTATCAATTAAATGTTATAATTAAGATAATTAGATTAGTTTTAATAATTAATATTTGATCGAAATCAAAATTATTTAATATACTTTATTATATTTTTTATTTTTTCACAGATTAAGATTTTCTAAAAATGAAATCCCCAAATATTGTAAAACAATAAAAATAACTCAATTAAACATTAAAATTCACATAATTAGAATTTTTTAAATTTATTTAATAAATTCAGTAATAATATGTAGAATTAAATATACTTAAGTTACCTAGTTGAATTAATTACTAATACATAAGATTTTTTAAATATAGGATATCCTAAAATGTTAAATTAGTATAATTATAATAAAATTTATAATATACTTTTGTAAACTCAAGTTATATACAATAATATTCAAAGTTTAAACATGTTCATTACATGGTTTAATTGGTAAATTTCATGAATATTGCTTATGGGGTTCATGGTTCAAATCTTTTGTGAGTACAATATTTTTTGTTAGACTCCTTATTGTATAATAAGACCACATGGATGACACATATGATTTATAAAATTGGCATGTATGGCTTCCACACACATAAGCATGAAAAACTTTCTATTATTATAATAAATGACATGTAAATTATTTTTCTCTAAAAAACTCTCAAAATGACACATAAGCAAACTAAATGAGTGAATGACACATGGACAATTAGAACTCCCTATTAGTAATATAAGAGATAGGCGTCGAGTTTGTAGACGTTGATATCAAGCATTAGAAAGCAGTGATGCAAAAATCCCTTTAGGCCCCCGCCTAAGCGCCGCCAAGGCGCTAGGCACTCATCAGCCATCCAATTTATAATGTAATCCGACTAGACAGACAAGATATTCATTATTTTATTTTTTTCCGCCTTGAAACGACGTCGTTTGGATGAATTTCAATTAATTTGATAAATGTGTGTGATTGTCTAGTTGGACTATTTGCATATGAAAGTTGATATTAAGTTGTTAACTTGTTGCTACAAAAAAATTTGTCGTATAAAAATACTATCAAATGATTTTTTAGTATATTACTGAGATATAGAGGGTAAAAAATTGAAGAAATAAAAATAACTCCCAATGACTAGCCCCCGACTAGACGGCCTAGGCACTAGACGTTCCAAATTCGCCCGACTAGCGATATCTGACTTCTACACCCTTGACAGAAAGTAACAGTTACTGGCAATGTCGACGCTGATACTTTGGTGAAGAAATTAGTAAAATCGGACAAAAAAACTGAAATTTGGCCACAAAAGCCCAAGAAAATTCATGGAAATGGAAAGACCAAAGAGAAGAAGATTAAATCAAAGAGTAAAATCGATCATCGAGAAGCAAAATTAAATTCCATTTCAGATACTGCAAAATCACCGGAGATATCAACGAAAGCCAAAGTTTCTATCAAATTCATTGAAGGAAGCAGCGGATCAATTAAAGGAAATGACGGTGTCGTTTCTTCAAAAGAAATTGATGGTGCTTTGATGAAAGAAACAAAATCAGAGGGAAAAAGAGCGAAGAGAATTGTGCCGCCGTCGTGGAGCCTCCACCTGCGGCTGAGAATGAGGCGGTTGAGAAAAGTAACGACAGTGGCGACACGTCTGGTAAAAAGAAGAAGAAGAAGAAAGGGCAGAGTGGGAATTTCGCTGCACCGAGTGGGGGAGTAGCTCCACCAGAATAGAGAGGATCAAGGAATCAGGAACCCGACCCACTACATCCAACCAATCACATTCCTCCACGTGGACATCACTATACAAGAAAGATCAAGAAGGAGACAAAACAGAGCTCACTCGGCCAAATTGGATTTATGCTCGGCCGAGTAAAGTGGTTTTGGCCGAGTAAAGTCTCTGGAGGATCCACTCGGCCGAGCAAAGAGAGTTTTGGCCGAGTGAGGTGAAAATAGGCATGACTCGGGCAAAATGGGAAGCACTCGGCCGAGTTGAGTAAGCACTCGGCCGAGTGAAAAGGATTTGGCCGAGTGAAATGCTGACAAGCTAAAAAAAATGGGATTTTAAAGATTTCCAGGGACTCAATTGCAATTTTGTCCTAACCTCCTCATTCCACACTATAAATACCCACTTTTCTCAGATGCAACACACCACCATACATCCCCTTAGGGGACACACACCCCACACACTAGTTTAGTTTATTTTCACCTTCTTTTTTAGATTTTATTTTCTTTCAAGTTTTAGAGTAAATTAGCTTAAGATTTGAAGAACAAGTTTAAATTTCTAGTTGTAATCACTCCATTGAGGTGACTTCTATCATTTATCTTTCAAGTAATTGGTTTAAATTTATCATTTATGTTTTATTGCAATTTTATTATGATGATCTCCATGGGTTTATTGCTTTCTTTAGTTTGTTTATACTTGGGTTTTGTTAGATTAGCCATGGACTAATTCTCTTTGCTTTGAGTGTTGAATCAATGTATGAAATTAGTGTGTTGATGGATTTATAGCTTTGATTATGCTTATTTCTTGATGTGAATGTTTCTATTGATGGGTTTTGTATGTGTCAATTAATTAGTTGATTTTATTAGCTTATGTATTTAATTTTGTGTATTGCAACGAGAGTTGGGTATGCATGATTGGTATTTAGGTGAAAGCTTTGACCAATTAATTTGAGTTAAATAGTAATTGGTTTACCCGAGAGGGGGTCGGTTGCTAGATCCCCCATCATTAGACATTAGGTATCTTAATTTGAATATTCGGGTACTTAGTGAAGGGAGAATTCTAGAGATGCATCACGTGTTTTTAGATATTCACGATCTTAGGAGCTTATGGGGCATAATTAGGAGTTGCTAGTTAGTCCACGTTGTTCACCTAGGCCTCAAAAGGGATTGGTCTACACACTTTCGTGATCGCTCTTAGCAAGCATTTAGAAAAAGGCAATGGTAGGTTGTAAATTTGTCACACACTAGTGGATTATATAGTGAAGACACTCGAGTGTTTTAGGTGTTAAAAGATGAAGAATTGAAGAAACAATGAAGATTGAACAAGAAAGATCAAGAAGGAGACAAAACAGAGCTCACTCGGCCAAATTGGATTTATGCTCGACCGAGCAAAGTGGTTTTGGCCGAGTAAAGTCTCTGGAGGATCCACTCGGCCAAAATGAGATTTCACTCGGCAGAGCAAAGAGTGTTTTGGCCGAGTGAGGTGAAAATAGGCATGACTCGGGCAAAATGGGAAGCACTCGGCCGAGTTAAGTAAGCACTCGGCCGAGTGAAAAGGATTTGGCCGAGTGAAATGCTGGCAAGCTAAAAAAGTGGGATTTTAAAGATTTCCAGGGACTCAATTGCAATTTTGTCCTAACCTCCTCATTCCACACTATAAATACCCACTTTTCTCAGATGCAACACACCACCATACACCCTCTTAGGGGACACACACCCCACACAATAGTTTAGTTTATTTTTACCTTCTTTTTTAGATTTTATTTTCTTTCAAGTTTTAGAGTAAATTAGCTTAGGATTTGAAGAACAAGTTACAATTTCTAGTTGTAATCACTCCATTGAGGTGCCTTCTATCCTTTATCTTTCAAGTAATTGGTTTAAATTTATCATTTATGTTTTATTGTAATTTTATTATGATGATCTCCATGGGTTTATTGCTTTCTTTAGTTTGTTTATACTTGGGTTTTGTTAGATTAGCCATGGGCTAATTCTCTTTGTTTTGAGTGTTGAATCAATGTATGAAATTAGTGTGTTGATAGATTTATAGCTTTGATTATGCTTATTTCTTGATGTGAATATTTCTATTAGTGGGCTTTGTATGTGTCAATTAATTAGTTGATTTTATTAGCGCTTATGTATTTAATTTTGTGTATTGCAACGAGAGTTGGGTATGCATGATTGGTATTTAGGTGAAAGCTTTGACCAATTAATTTGAGTTAAATAGTAATTGGTTTACCCGAGAGGGGGTCGGTTGCTAGATCCCCCATCATTAGACATTAGGTATCTTAATTTGAATATTCGGGTACTTAGTGAAGGGGGAATTCTAGAGATGCATCGCGTGTTATTAGATATTCACGATCTTAGGAGCTTATGGGGCATAATTAGGAGTTGCTAGTTAGTCCACGTTGTTCACCTAGGCCTCAAAAGGGATTGGTCTACACACTTTCGTGATCGCTCTTAGCAAGCATTTAGAAAAAGGCAATGATAGGTTGTAAATTTGTCATACACTAGTGGATTATATAGTGAAGACACTCGAGTGTTTTAGGTGTTAAAAGATGAAGAATTGAAGAAACAATGAAGATTGAACAAGAAATATCAAGAAGGAGACAAAACAGAGCTCACTCGGCCAAATTGGATTTATGCTCGGCCGAGCAAAGTGGTTTTGGCCGAGTAAAGTCTCTGGAGGATCCACTCGGCCAAATGAGATTTCACTCTGCCGAGCAAAGAGAGTTTTGGCCGAGTGAGGTGAAAATAGGCATGACTCGGGCAAAATGGGAAGCACTCGGCCGAGTTGAGTAAGCAATCGGCCGAGTGAAAAGGATTTGGCCGAGTGAAATGCTGGCAAGCTAAAAAAGCGGGATTTTAAAGATTTCCAGGGACTCAATTGCAATTTTGTCCTAACCTCCTCATTCCACACTATAAATACCCACTTTTCCCAGATGCTACACCACCATACACCCCCTTAGGGGACACACACCCCACACACTAGTTTAGTTTATTTTCTCCTTCATTTTTAGATTTTATTTTCTTTCAAGTTTTAGAGTAAATTAGCTTAGGATTTGAAGAACAAATTTCAATTTCTAGTTGTAATCACTCCATTGAGGTGACTTCTATCCTTTATCTTTCAAGTAATTGGTTTAAATTTATCATTTATGTTTTATTGCAATTTTATTATGATGATCTCCATGGGTTTATTGCTTTCTTTAGTTTGTTTATACTTGGGTTTTGTTAGATTAGCCATGGGCCAATTCTCTTTGCTTTGAGTGTTGAATCAATGTATGAAATTTGTGTGTTGATGGATTTATAGCTTTGATTATGCTTATTTCTTGATGTGAATGTTTCTATTGATGGGCTTTATATGTGTCAATTAATTAGTTGATTTTATTAGCTTATGTATTTAATTTTGTGTATTGCAACGAGAGTTGGGTATGCATGATTGGTATTTAGGTGAAAGCTTTGACCAATTAATTTGAGTTAAATAGTAATTGGTTTACCCGAGAGGGGGTCGGTTGCTAGATCCCCCATCATTAGACATTAGGTATCTTAATTTGAATATTCGGGTACTTAGTGAAGGGGGAATTCTAGAGATGCATTGCGTGTTTTTAGATATTCACGATCTTAGGAGCTTATGGGGCATAATTAGTAGTTGCTAGTTAGTCCACGTTGTTCACCTAGGCCTCAAAAGGGATTGGTCTACACACTTTCGTGATCGCTCTTAGCAAGCATCTAGAATTGACTTGGTCGGAGTTTTTCGAAAAATATTTTCCTACTCCCCCGCAAGAGTACGGGATCGTCGTAGTAGTGAAAGTAGACTTGGACCAAGTAGTATCGAACCCAAAGGATTTAGGAGTGCAGTGGAGCCCCAAAGTTGTGCGTCGGCATGATACTATAGTGACGAGCAAGTTGACATTCAAACATTAAACTAATGCAAACAAATTAAATCTATAAAGCAATAAAACAATTAAACTAATTTTCAATTAAGAAAGTGCATGAGAGAGAAATGCTTCAAGTGTCTTCCTTATGATGGAATCAAGGCTACGTACGTTAATCTCGCTTTTCTTATGATATTTTGTTGGTTCTAACTAAGAGCTATCACTATTGTATTGAATACCGATCCCTTTTGAGGCTTGGGTGATCAATTGAGCTAACTAGCACCTAATTAGCTACCAAAAGCACCTAGGATAGTGAATGACTTGAAGAACATGATGTTCTCCTAGTATTCCCCCTTCACTAAGCACCTAAACCCGTAAATTAAGGCACCTAGTGTCTAGTGATGGTGGTCTAGCCGTCTACCCTCTCTCGATGTAATAGACTACTAATTGAATCCAATTAACTAATTAAATTCCTCACCACAAGTTCGATTAACCCGCACCCAACTCTCGTTGTAGCACGAATCAACCTAACAAGAGTTACTAAACCTAATCAAGATAAACACATCAATAGAAGCAATCGAACCAACTCAATAGCACAATCCAAGCTAAATTAACATCATAACACTAATTCCATCATAATTCAAACACCCAAAGCATTTGGGGATTAGCCCATGGCTAATCTAACAAAATCCAAGTATAAACAAACTAAAGAAAGCAATAAACTCATGAAAATCATCATAATAAAATTGCAATAAACCATAAATGACAAAATTAAACCAATTACTTGAAAGATAAAGGATAGAAGTCACCTCAATGGAGTGATTACAACTAGAAATTGAAATTTGTTCTTCAAATACTAAGCTAAATTACTCTAAAACTTGAAAGAAAATAAAATCTAAATATGAAGGTGAAAATAAACTAAACTAGTGTGTGGGGTGTGTGTCCCCTAAGGGGGTGTATGGTGGTGTAGCATCCTCCTAAAATCTGAGAAATGAGGGTATTTATAGTGTGGAATGAGGAGGTTAGGACGAGATTGCAATTAAGTCCCTAAAAATCTTTAAAATCCCACTTTTGTAGCTTGCCAGCATTTCACTCGGCCAAACCCTTTTCACTCGGCCGGGTGCTTACTCAACTCGGCCGAGTGCTTTCCATTCTGCCCGAGTCATGCTTATTTTCACCTCACTCGGCCAAACTCTCTTTGCTCGGCCGAGCATAAATCCAATTTGGCCGAGTGGATCTTCCAGAGACTTTACTCGGCCATAACCCTCTTTGCTCGGCCGAGCATAAATCCGATTTGGCCGAGTGGATCTTCCAGAGATTTTACTCGGCCAAAACCCCTTTGCTCGGCCGAGCATAAATCCAATTTGGCCGAGTGGATCTTCCAGAGACTTTACTCGGCCAGAACCCTCTTTGCTCGGCCGAGCATAAATCCAATTTGGTCTAGTGAGCTCTGTTTTGTCTCCTTCTTGATCTTTCTTGTCAAATCTCCATTCCTTCTTCAATTCTTCATCTTTTAACACCTAAAACACTTCATTTCTTGCAAAATAACAAAACATATCTTTCTCGATAATTAAACACAAATGATCAAATTAATATAAATAAATGCAAGAAACTTTATAAAATTAGACGAATTAAATGCACGAATTTCAAACAATTTTCACACTAATTGCCCCCCCCCCCCCCCCCCCAAACTTAAAGTGTTGCTCGTCCCCGAGCAACGAAAAAAATAAGAACAAGTGAGAGAATTGCGAGAAACGAGTGTAAAAAAGAATAGTAGCAATTGTCAAGCTCTTTCAATCTAGTCAAGCCCTTAAGTACAAATATCAACTAGCAAATTCACAAGTCATGTTCAAATCAATGCAAAATCAAGGCTCAATCCACAATTTCCTCTCAAGTAAGTGTTTCACTCATCACTCAAAGTATATCATGGAATGTATGCTCTCAAGAATCAATTCACACAAGTGCACTACCATAGACTTGTCAATCATCTAAGTTCTCCACTACTTTATAAGTGATCAATCCAAGAATCAATGAGGACTTTGCATTTGGTTGTAATGTTGGGCTCTTTGGTTAAAGGTGGGGAAATTTTTGGATAAAGTGACTCGTAAACTAGTGGAGCGGGAAATAAAGACGCATAGACACATCTCAAAAATCTTAAGACAAAGTTGCAATTGGCCGATCACAACTCAAAAACTCATACTCCAACAATCTACTTGTCTCATTTTTCAAGCACATTCTTCACCATCAACCATCAAACACCTCTTTTGAACTTGAAACTCCAAATAGCTATACAAGAGAGAGTTTCTTTCACAATTTTTCTTCTTTTCACAAACCAACTCAATCTTTTCTTGTACAAATTTTCAACTCATCTTTTTCTCTTTTTTCACTCTTTTCACTTTCACACAAACTCATTCACCAAATTCACATTAAAGCACAACTCAGCCTCACTATCCATGTTCAAGCTCCACTAGCTCATAGGAAAAATTAGGCTCACAAAATGGATAATTTGGCTAAATTTGTAGGTTGCCAAGAAAAATAGGTCAATAGGCTCAAAAGGGCTAACTACGGAAAATTTTAATTTGGTATGGAAAATTTGGCTAAGTGACTATTCAAATCAAAGATGGTCTCATATCACTTTCAAAGATTTCACACTTAATGTAGCCGCAAACAAGACAATTAGCAAGTTCTAGAGCACACAAGCATGAACGATACTCACAAGAAAGAAATTAGACCAAAATGTATGCAAGTCTAAAGGCTCTAAAGCTCACGGGCTTGTCTAATTATGGATCGAGCACAAAATAAAACACAATCATCACATGAACAAATAAACAAGCAAGTCTCAATCAATACCATCAAGCTCAACTAAATCTCAAAAACCAAACAATCGCCATCAATTGATTCTTCAACACCAAGCCACACAATCTTAACTCCAAAGAAATGTACTCAAACATATACAATAAGCCCACAATTAAGCAAAAAAATTTCAAAAATTGAGCAAAGTAAGTTCCAAACTTTTTCATTGCTAAGCAATTAAAAGTTTGGAAAAATAGTGCCACTTGCAACCAACTACTCACTAAGCAATTCACCATATTAAGCAAGCCACTCAAAAATTCGACAATTAAACTCATAAAACCTCTTATAAAGCATTTCACCCTCAAATCTCAACACGTATATCAAATACTCAATTAAGCAAAACTCTACAAGATTGAGGTGTGCACCTGTGCAATGTACAAGTGAAGCCTCAAGTGCGCCGGTGCATTGGAAAATATGAAAAACCAAAATAAACCCCCCCCCCCCCCCCCAAACTTAGACATTACTAAACAATTCTAAGTTTGGGGTATACTACCTCCAATTTGCATCAAGCACATCTTCATCATCTTCAAGACACGATCACCTCACGTTAAACTCCTTGAGTATGCTCACATTTCCTCAAGCTTCCCTCAAGCACATATCTTTCCATAGAGCTCGAAATCCTCACCGAGCCTCAACACACGACCCCAACACCTAGACAAAATAAAACAAAAAACAAAATTAAAAGAACAAGGCAAAAATAAAAGAAAGCAAGTAAAAATGGGTTGCCTCCCATTAAGCGCTAGGTTTAATGTCCTATGCCGGACTTATTAATGGAAATCAAACTTCTCTCATCGAAATGGCCATGGATATTTGTCATTCTTTCCATTGTATCTCAATCTTTGAGCTTCAAGATCAATGAGTCTCTCATGAAAAGTAGACTCATCACCCATATCCTTTTTGCACAACTTCTTCTCAATTAAACTTTCCATCTTCTCTTTCCACTCTTTTCTTCTTTTCCCAAGGATGCCCAAGCTTTTCTCCACTTCTTTCCTATGATTAAAAGTTTCAAGAGGTAAAACAAAATTAATAGAAGCATCAATATCAAGTGAAGTGTAAATTGAAAAGTTTAAAGGTTTAGAAATGCCCATTTCACTTTTCAATATGTAGCATTAGACGTTTCTTGATTTTCTTGCACATGGTTGCTCAAGTCCATCAATGGACATTCCTCTTCATCACTTTCAACATTGAAATTGTCGCCTTCATCCTTTACTTCACTTGGGCCCTTCTCTTCTTTTTCCTCTTCTTCGATCGTCACTTCTCGGGTCTCTTCCACAATTTCCTCTTCGATTTCTTCTTCATCCACATATCCTCGATCAAATTTGTTCTCCACCTCAAACTCCTCTTCTTCTTGATATTCGCCATTCACGTCTTCTTCTATTCTCTCCTCTTCACCATCTTTTTCTAATTAGTTTTCTAAGAAGATGACAAATTCCTCCCAATGAAGTTTGAAGAATTCAAGCCTTGCATTCATCATACCACTTTCTTCCATTTCCTTCCACATGGCTACCATCGTCTCTTTGAATCAGACTCGGTTTTCTTTGGATAAAAAAGATACGATCTCGTCATACCATTGTAGATATTGACATTCATAGCTTGAGTCGGCATAAGACCAAGTCTCATTGTTTCCCCACTCTTGATAACGAGATGAAGCTTGTTGCATTTGAGGATTGTACTCGAAACTCTTCCCATTGTTGTAGCCATCTACTTGTTGTTGTAATGAATAAGGATAGGGGAATGAGTTTGAGTATTGTGGAGGAGGGTAATATGGATATTGTAGATATTGTTGATATGGAGAAAATTGTTGGTAGGTTGAGGGTTGTTGTGGTGGATACGAGTATGAGTAGGGATAGAGATATGAGTGAGGGTGTGGAGGAAGATCCGGAGGATAAACCGTGTTAAAATAATTATGGCCCCGTCTTCCAAAGGTATATATCCTCCATCTTTCGAATTCAAAGCACACCTACAAAGACGAGAAATATCAAATTAAAAAAAACCAAAAATAAAACAAACAAACAAAGCAATAAAATGTCACTACTAGTACCACTCAACTAACCCTAAGTCCCACTTAAGACACACAACTAAATCCCCGACAACGGCGCCATTGACTTGGTCGGAGTTTTTTGAAAAATATTTTCCTACTCCCCCGCAAGAGTACGGAATCGTCGTAGTAGTGAAGTAGACTAGGACCAAGTAGTTATCGAACTCAAAGGATTTAGGAATGCAGTGGAGCCCCAAAGTTGTGCGTCGGCATGTAACTATAGTGACGAGAAAGTTGGCATTCAAAAAAATTAAAATAATGCAAAAATTAAATCTAGAAAGCAATTAAACAACTAAACTAACTTCCAATTAAGAAAGTGCAAGAGAGAAATGCTTCGAGTGTCTTCACAATATAATCCACTAGTGTGTGACAAATTTACAACCTATCATTGCCTTTTTCTAGATGCTTGCTAAGAGCGATCACGAAAGTGTGTAGACCAATCCCTTTTGAGGCCTAGGTGAACAACGTGGACTAACTAGCAACTCCTAATTATGCCCCATAAGCTCCTAAGATCGTGAATATCTAAGAACACGCGATGCATCTCTAGAATTCCCCCTTCACTAAGTACCCGAATATTCAAATTAAGATACCTAATGTCTAATGATGGGGGATCTAGCAACCGACCCCCTCTCGGGTAAATCGATTACTATTTAACTCAAATTAATTAGTCAAAGCTTTCACCTAAATACCAATCATGCATACCCAACTCTCGTTGCAATACACAAAATTAAATACATAAGCTAATAAAATCAACTAATTAATTGAGACATACAAAGCCCATCAATAGAAACATTCACATCAAGAAATAAGCATAATCAAAGCTATAAATCCATCAACACACTAATTTCATACATTGATTCAACACTCAAAGCAAAGAGAATTAGCCCATGGCTAATCTAACAAAACTCAAGTATAAACAAACTAAAGAAAGCAATAAACCCATGTAGATCATCATAATAAAATTGCAATAAAACATAAATGATAAATTTAAACCAATTACTTGAAAGATAAAGGATAGAAGTCACCTCAATGGAGTGATTACAACTAGAAATTGAAATTTGTTCTTCAAATCCTAAGCTAATTTACTCTAAAACTTGAAAGAAAATAAAATCTAAAAATGAAGGTGAAAATAAACTAAACTAGTGTGTGTCCCCTAAGGGGGTGTATGGTGGTGTAACATCTGAGAAAAATGGGTATTTATAGTGTGGAATGAGGAGGTTAGGATAAAATTGCAATTGAGTCCCTGGAAATCTTTAAAATCCCGCTTTTTTAGCTTGTCAGCATTTCACTCGGCCAAATCCTTTTCACTCGACCGAGTGCCTACTCAACTCGTCCGAGTGCTTCCCATTTTGCCCGAGTCATGCCTATTTTCACCTCACTCGGCCAAAACTCTCTTTGCTCGGCCGAGTGAAATCTCATTTTGGCCGAGTGGATCCTCCAGAGACTTTACTCGGCCAAAACCACTAAATCCAATTTGGCCGAGTGAGCTCTGTTTTGTCTCCTTCTTGATCTTTCTTATTCAATCTTCATTCCTTCTTCAATTCTTCATCTTTTAACACCTAAAACACTCAAATTTCCTGCAAAAATACCAAACACACCTTTCTCGACAATTAAGCACAAATGATCACGTTAATGTAAATAAATGCAAGAAACTCTATAAAATTAGACGAATTAAATGCACGAATTTCAAGAAATTTTCACACTAATCAACTATCCGCCTCCGTAATCTTACTATATGTCGTCGCCACCTCATCCCACGTACATCGTCAGTTACAACACGGTATATCCTACGAGCAACTATACGACATCGTACTACGCTGCACCATTGTATGTGCACACTTATATGCACCAGGGGCCGATTATGCAGCCCCCCACCGTCAGATAATTACTATACAACACCTCCACCATACGATCCTAATTTGAATCCACGGCAGCCGTTGGATTCGTTTGAAATATTTAGTGATGAAAATCCGAATGGGTGTTTCGTTATGCAATAGTCGTACAATAAAATTACTTATACAACTTGTATAAGTATATTTGGGCAATACTGTATTTTATAGAATTTACACTTTTAATGATTCTTTTTCATTTTATGATCAATTATTTTTTGGGTATCTTTGAGTAAGAAATTAAGTTGTTCTATGTTGTGTATTCATTAAATGGAATTGTCCAGCTTGAAATTAAGGTATATTTGCTTCCAACTCTATCATAGTGTGAAACTGATTGGATAGACATTTGTTGTTTCATTAAAGAGTATTAATTATTTATGCTATTAAGGATGACAAAGTATAGAGTGAAAATGATTCATGCATGAACCATTGAAAGGTATTAGTTATTTTCACTAAAGAGTACTAGTTGTTTTCACTGAAAAGTTTTAGTTTGTTTTTACCGAACAACTAATTCTTTTCAGTGAACAACTAATACCCTTCAACAAAAATAACTAATACTCTATAGTGTAAACAACTAATATCCTTCAATGATTCATATATGAACAATTTTCACTATATACTGTCATTTAAAATTTGAAGATACCTTCTCTGATTCACTCGTGACATGTCGTTTCTTTAAGATTTTGAAGAGATTTCTTTTTCATTATTTAATATCTTGTGTGATGGTGGCTGCTAGGTTCGGTTAATTAATAAATGAGAATCAATTCTTTTAGGTTGCATTTGTTTTGGGATTCACCCGAACATGATTAGGACTTTTCGGCCCTCGTTCCATTCAAGTTAGAGATTTAAAATCCAGTTTTCACATCTCATCCTCCATCCACCCCTATAAATACCTATAAAACCTATTATTACTCTCCCCAATTCAATTCACTTTATTACTCATTTACTCCCCCCGTCTCATACTTGTTTACTACATTGCCAAAAAGGTCTGACCCATACTTGTTTGTTACATCTATTTTTTACAATAAAAAACATCTACTTTATCACTTTAAATACTAATAAATAACTCTTTTCTTAAAACCTGTGCAAATTGTAAAGTAGCAAACAAGTATGGGATGAAGGAAGTGTCACTTTTCTCTCACTGATATTTTCTCTTTCCTACTTTATTTTTACACATGATTTGACATAAAACAGAATCTTACTCTTCAAAATTCCAAAACAAACTTATACTCTTAGTATTTATCAAGGATTTTACATTCCGTGGATGTAAAGTCACTTCAAATGCACACCCGAATCCCGAAACAAACGTAAAGAGACAACATGATATTAAGCAATTCAAATTTTAATTGAAAAATTTAGTTTCATTAAGAATATAAAGTCCATTCAATTAAATAAAGGGTGTGTGGCGCTTCATTAGACTATCTTGAATTGTCTTTTTAGTCCTTGCTAATTTTATGTTTGGTTCACTTGATTGAGGCCCAAGAAAAATTCCTAGTCCGGGTCCAATACCAATCTTAACCCTTGAAACAGGGACAATGCATTATGTGGTGAAGGGTTGGGTTTCTTTGTCCTAATAATGGATTTTACGATAATCTCCTCTATTTTCCATTTAAAACTATCACCCTACCCTAATCTATCACATTAATTACAAATAAGTTTTTAACATATTCTCCAAACCCTAGCATTCCTTCTCGCCCCCACCGCGATCTGTGAACATACGTAAGGAAATCTGCAATTTCACCATCAACAAATTTCATTGGTCGAAAATACATTAATGGTTGATAGCTAGTCTCTTTTCAATTATATTACAATAGATACCATAATTTAGGTAAAACCACTAATTTGTTGATACTTGAGTTATGAACAAATTTGGGTCATGAAAAGGATGTCTCTATTTGAAGACTATAGAAAGGTTGATATTGAATTTATGATTATGTATCTAATGATTTATTTTCTAGTCTCTATTAATTTGTGGATTTTTTTACTTATGAATAGGTTTGGATCATTCTTTGAGCTCTCCATTGCAAGGCTATAGAAAGGTTTGTAGCACAACTTTAGTTATGTTTCAAATGATTTTTGTGTTTGTGAGTTTAATGTATCTCAAATCAAATGCTTGGGATCAAAATATTAAGCATACTTGGTTCTTATATATCCTAGTGGGGGACCTCAAATACATTAATTAGTTTTGAGGTTGAGTAAATGATTTTTAGTTGTCATTAGTTTGGTAAAGTAACGTCTTTGTTTATGAAATTTTAATTTATGTAATTGCACAATTTTCTATAACAATTATGTACTTAATGGTTCTTCTTAATTTCTATAATTGCTACGAACTTTTCTCATTGGTTCCTAGCAGTAGAAGGTTTGGGGGAGGGGAGGGGGAGGTGTGAATAGAAGTTCCTCTCACTTTTCTCAAGAAATCTTTAAAGAGTATTGATGCATTGGAATATCAATACAAAGCTTTGAATGAAAACAATAACATTTTGTACATGAGTTGGGGGGAGGGGGAGCTGTGAATAGAACTTCCTCTCATTTTTCTCAAGAAATCTTTAAAGAGTATTGATGTATTGGAATACCAATACAAATGTTTGAATGAAAACAATAACATTTTGTACATGAGTTGATGGTTGAGACTATGGGAGGCAGTTGGGACTTACAAGCAATTACTTTAATAGTTAAGCATACGCAACAATGAACAAATATGATAACTGAAATAGGATATATAGTGGTTCAGAGATGTCGTAATCCCTTACATCCACTGTTACACCCAAAGAGCCAAATCCACTAGAGTTTCAACCAGTTACACCGAAACCTAACTCCTAGCTGGGTCTCAAAAAGTGGAACCTTAAAAGTGCTAGAGTTTGCACTTAGTTCACTCTCACAACACTCAAGCAAATCACTCAGATTTCTTAGGCTCACTAAGATGACTAACTTACACATAGTAAATAATAAGAATATAAGACTTTCCAACAACAATCTTGAAGCAACACTGAAGATATGAATATCTTATATTACAAGCTGCTTCAAGAAGGAAAATTATTGCTTAGGGAATTGTATTTGCTTATGCTCTTGAATTGTAAAACTCTCTCTTGTTTTCATGTGTTTGTTCATCAATTTTTTCTATTTATAGAATAAGCTTAGACTTTTCGTTGGAGGGAAAACCCTAGTTAGCTTCCTTTTCCACCTTCTCTTTCTTCTTGCAGCTGCGAGCTTGCAACATGTATCGAGTGAGTAGTGCAGACATTCAACGCATTGTACCTTAGCAACTTCTAAAGTCTTCTTTTTAGGAAGAAGATAGTCATAAGTGCTACTTATCTTATTGTAAATGACCAAGTACTTTCCAACTTTAGAAAATGTGTCTTTTAGCTTCCTTTATTGGAAGTAACAACTCCATTTAATAATCACAACAAGTTATCAGTTGTTTGACTGAGTGCACTCAATCTTAAGTTTGGTGATTAATAAGAAAATTAACCCTAATTCTCAAGTGTCCTCTCTTATCGGCTATGGACTCTTGGTTGTTGACTCCTGGCTGTGCACTCTAGCTATCATCTTTCTCACATTCTATAGTTGTAATACTTAGAGAAAAAAATCTAACTTTCTCATTTATCTTATGTATTGTTTTCCTTCCATTACACATGATTTCTTGTGGCCTATTTCACCCTTCAACACAAAAAATGAGGGATCAAAACTTCCAGTTTGTTGACTGTTTTGCTTCATCAAAATCTAGCACTCTATTTCCTAACATTTCTATATCCCCAGTTCTAGTTCTCAGTGAGATATATGACATTATTGGTAAAATAGTAGGTTAATACTACATCATGCTAAATTTTACAATTCATTGATATAAGTTAAATATATAGTATTATTGAAGATCTTTTCTCTTTTTTATGTGTCCTTAGTTTTATATTATTGTACTACTAAGTTATTAAGTTAATGTTAGTACAAAGAATTTGATCTATCAAAATATATGAACTCTAGCTCTACGTAGCCTGTTGTGTTTCTCTTTTTCAAATTTTTTATGCAAACACATTCCTTTCTTTCTTTTTGTTTGAATCATGAGATGAGTGATTTCAAAATGTAGCAACTCATGGTGCCATGATTACACTGCTAAACAAAATTAGAGTATTTGTCATGGTGATGACTTATGGGTATTTAAGATTGTGTTGTCGTATGAACAATATGAATAAATGACATTTACAGTCTTAGACCTAAATTCATTTATTAGTTAGAATACATGCATTATTTGATCAATTCAGCAATGAAACAAGTAGAATGAATAAAAATTATTTCAATTGATTATATTTCATTATGGAGAATGTAAAGAACGCATGCACTATTTTAAGTATGTTATCTATTCTATTATAATATTTGCTAGAGCTTTTTGGTATTTAGACAATGAGTTGTATGAGATTAAGTGCGGACTATTGGTTAGTTTGGTGTGTATTCTATTTTGTTTTATTGCAAACTAATTGAAATAAAGTTTATTTATGTTTCTATAAACAAAGTGCATGTCTATTAATAGACCACATTGAAACTAAAATTTATTTATTTTATCTATATATTTAATTAATTAGCACTTTGATATTTATTTATGCTCGAGCTTAATAAAATATTTAATTTAAGTTATATATCTACTTTAACTGACCATATTGAAACTAAAGAATTGTATGGATCATATTTTAAATAATTTTCAATTTTTTGTTTAAATAGATTATTCGAGCATTTCCTCAAAACGACCTGATAATGACAAAAAGAATGAAGAGCAAGTACACAAACATATACGAGCTAATAAATGACCCACAACATAAGACAACAAATTTCTAATATCTAGTTAAAATATAAATATATACAAATTCATACTAGCACATGACCAATTTATTTTTAAACATACAAAACACAAAGAACAAAGTGTACAGTGGAATACAATGATGATTTGCGGTCGGGTTGAAACATAAATAACTTTTTCCACGAAGACCGAAGTACAAAAGTGGTTGGAGTTTTCTTTGGCGAGGCACCACGTTGTGCAGTTAGGTTGGAAATAGAATCATTTGAATCATCGACATCACTATAGGTTGCAATGTAATCCCAGTAGGAGGTTCCACAACTATAAAATGAATTTAATTCAAGGCCGATTACCACACTCTTTGTAGTGTGAACATTCAAAGTTTTTTTTTTTTCGTTGTTTCATGAGATGTTGATAATTTAAAGCATTTGTTTGGTTTGAACAGGTTGAGCAAGACCAGTAAATGAACCATCAATCAATATTTTGAGTCATGATCATTATACATCATGTAAGTATGAACAAATATACTCGACTATCATGAGGGCAAACTTGTGAGATAAACTTTTAGTATGAATATGAATCTTACCCCAACTATGATCTACCAAAGATTAGGATAAACATGGATATAGTTCATCGACTCATCGTAATGAACTCCAGAGGCACTAATTAACCATGAGAACACACAATGCCTCTAACGGAACATGTGACATTGATGCCAATATTGTTCGTAGTCAAACCTCTTCCCATAAAAGCAATTGAACATTATCCGCGCAGTAGTAATTGCTTCGGTGTTATCACTAGTTATTTGAAAATTCCCCAACAATGCTTGGTCTGAGAGGGCTTTAACAAACATGTTATCAATCTTGGCATCACATTCTAACTTTTACAAGAAAACCTCTTACCCAGTCTCCTCATATTGTTGTTTTTGAACTTATAATTTTTGTGGAGAAATAATAAATAATAGTGAAGTTTTGGATATTTATATAGGTAAACGTTAATGGTAAAATATGTTTTCCCCACATATATTATACACTATAGGCCATGAACCGCCCGATGCCATATTTAAGGGAGGAACCTCTCGGTGCCTCCCGCAGTGCTTGTGTTCTTTGTGTTCATACCATATATATGTTAAACCGTACAAAATGTCTTACCCCTATATACTCAATAAATACGGTAACAACACTTAGGCTAGGTGCATGTCATTTATTAGAAGCAAGCATGTCCAATAGTAATATCTTCTCAACACATTATGCTTTTCTTTTGACAACTCATACACACTTTCATATATCAATAATAAAGGACTGATGTGTTCACATTTTTTATTTTGCAACACAACACATAATGTTTTCAGATACATAAATTATTTGCTTCTGGAGAAAAGTTGTACATATGCTTCAAGATAATGGAAAAGTTGAACTTGTATATATAATATACTGGTGAACATCAACAAACTGCAATCAAACAAAAAACTATTCTGCTTTACACATAATACATAATTATTACATTGAACAATAACAATAAAAGAACACAAATCTAATCATATTAACACAATAACTACAACTTGTAACACAACATTTGAGATTTGTAGGAGAGCAACATATTTCTAGTCCATGCTACATGCAAAACAAATAAAAGATATAAAACCACCAAAATTATCAAACTTAAATTTAAATTATTTTTTAAACGTGACTCATTTTTTCTTGGTAGTAACAATCTGTTGCATGTAACAATCGATCCTCTCAGACAAAACCTTGGTAACTTCCAAGGATTTGTCGGGCCATTTGCAGATCAAACCACATAATATAGCTACATTTGTCTTTCTACAAAATACAAGGAGATTTATTAAATACTAGTAGTTTGTTTGACTAAACTATAACCAAGAGAAGGATTGTCAAATATACTTACCCCTCTAATTGGACATGCAATAAACTGTCTTTTAGAGTTTTTTCTCGACATAGAAGTTTGTATATGTAGCTAAATTTCCACACGAACAACGACAATTTAGGTCACCGGGAACACACTTGTATCGGGTTGAACCACTACTATTTATGTTGGAAGTGTTATTGTGATCCCCACTCATTGTGTTGGTTATTTTTTTCCTTAGGTTGAGATATTGATAGTATAATCTATATATGATAACATCCATAAAAAAAAAATCAAATATGATTAGTATAAGTATTTTGTTATAATATTTTAAATAACTCATTTGAGATGTGGCTCCAGCACAAAACTCTCAAATTTAAATAATAGTTCATAACTAACTAGAATATGATAGCCAAAAAGTAGAATTGTATTAGGATCTTGAGTCCATACAAACAATGAACTTGATATATTAGCATGAAAAAATTGTACAAAACTCGTGAAATACGGATGCTCCAATAGTAGATGATTGATATTCTCAAATTTACAACAGTTTTCTTTCAATATCTTTTCCATTGTCAGAACAAAGCTTAAATAACAAAGTACAAACTAAGAAAGATGCAATCCTACATTTCAAACATACATCTTATTTTCAGGCATCAAAATTTAGACCTCACGGTAGCAAAGAAAGGTCTTTGCTCGCGTGGCTATGTGCTTGTTATATATAGGATATATGTTTGAGAATCACAAAACACAAGTAAATCACAAAACTTGCGGACCTGAGTCGACTGATTCGTTAGATTCTAGAGAAACATGTCTCTACTTTTATTACATTCTATCAAACATCAATAAATATTACTTTTTCTCACCTTCATTCTTAAAACATATTTCAATGTCTATCTTTACCTCTCTTCCCATATTCACTACCACACGGGCCCTTAATATACACAATCTTTGCGTACAATAGCAATCGTGTTTGTAACTACAATCGCAACTCCATATGTAACCCCTCGTTTGATCGTGACCAAGACCATAGTCACATTTGTGGCCGCTCATTTAATCATGATCACATCTACAACCACACTCCTAATCGCCATCACAGTTTTGAGAACTTTGAGTTTATGTATATTAAGGTTATTATGCTGAAAAAAAAAAAACCAACAAAAATTATTGAGGAAGTATAGTATTTATCCCATTTTTTGAATTAGAAGTTCCATACACCCAATTTCCCAGGTAAATTTATATATATAGGGTGAACTTGAATTTGAATGGTGAAAATAGGTCTGCCAAATTTTAGTTTTCGTATTTAGGGTCGATCGCGCTTGGGATGCGCGATCAAAGGTGTGGATCGCCTTCTATAGGCGCGATCAAGACAATTTCCAGATTTGCCCCTTCATCGCTATAGGTGAAGGCGATCAAGGGGGACAAACCACTGCCAAGATTCCTTCTGCCTATGCGTCAATTGACTATTATTTTGCCCTATAACACTGCGAAACTCACGCCAATGATTCTTGCTTCTGCTACCAAGATTCATGCTGCAAACTCACGCCTATAACAATAATAATAATAAATACTACTTTTCTTTAAATTAGTGGTATTAATGTACTCCTATTTGACGTTTTAAATATTTTTTTGAATATTTTCTCAAATTTATTCCTATTTCAAATTCTGAAAAGTATCTTATAATTTTAAATGTCATTTACTAATTCTATTCCCAGAAGACATTTTTCACTTTATCATATTAATGTATCAGTTTTACATAATTAATGATCTCATACTAATTTAGCGGTGATATAGTTCAATCATACACTATATATACAATATATATAAACACTATATACACAATATATACACACAATATATACACACACTATATACACAATATAGGCAAATTTTTTTATTTGGGGTATATTTGAAAGGGAGTGATGAAAATAGGGTGGAAGGGGAGGTGTTTTCGAAAATAAAGGGAATCGCGCCTACCAGAGGCGATATAAGCTTAAATCGCGCTTACCAGAGGCGATACTTTGATTTTCGGATAAACTCGCCTCTACCAGAGGCGAGTTCCGACGTGTCCTTGTCGTGGGCTAAACACGCCCCTACCAGAGGCGCGCCTGCCAGTTCACGTGCCGTGCCAGACGCCTTGGCGTGGTCTGTTCTCGCGCCTACCAGAGGTGCGCCTGCCAAATTTGTTGTTTTCTGCTTGGCGAGGAATACTCCTTCCTCCCCCCACTGATATATAGTTCCCTCAGTGATCATTATCCTTCTCCTTCCTACCTCACTCCTCTCCTCATTATCCTTCTTCTTCTTCGTACTCCTTCCTTCCTCTCTTCTTCTTCTTCTTCTTCTTCTTCTTCTTCTTCTTCTTCTTCTTCTTCTTCTTCTTCTTCTTCTTCTTCTTCTTCTTCTTCTTCTTCTTCTTCTTCTTCTTCTTCTTCTTCTTCTTCTTCTTCTTCTTCTTCTTCTTCTTCTTCTTCTTCTTCTTCTTCTTCTTCTTCTTCTTCTTCTTCTTCTTCTTCTTCTTCTTCTTCTTCTTCTTCTTCTTCTTCTTCTTCTTCTTCTTCTTCTTCTTCTTCTTCTTCTTCTTCTTCTTCTTCTTCTTCTTCTTCTTCTTCAAATGAACTCCCTACTTTCAGTTTAAAAAAAACGAAGCTAGTCAATAAGAAAAATAAAATTTGCCCTCCAAACTACAAACTTGCAGTCTCACGTACTTGAGGAATTGACATTTTGCTATCTACCTGAGGAGTACAGACACTACAAATTAAGTGGTAAATATTTCAATTTTTTTTTTATATTTTTAGAATTATTTTGCATGCGATTTTTTGAAATAGTGTATATATAGTATATATATAATGTCGATATATATATATATATGTTAGAGAAATTACATGTTTTAGCATGTTACTTTTGATTTATTTTGATTTAAAATTGGTAGTAGTGTTGCTATTTCGATTTAAAATAACATTAATAAGGTCATAGTGTTGTTATTTTGATTTAAAATTGGTAGTAGTGTTGTTTCTTTTGGTTTATTTAGTGAATGTTTTGGTGATGCATAACTTTTATACATTTGAAGAATCGAAGAGTAAATTAGACATTTTATCAATCAAAGTTATTAAAGTAAAATTTGACTTTTTTTTAACGTGATGTTAATAAGCATTATGTATACAATGTAAGTTTATTTTTTTATAAAATTCTAGTGTTTTTAGTGTTTTTAGTGTTTTAAAAAATCTAGATTTAATATATATATAGTGTATTAAAAAACTCTAGATTACTTACTTGATAAAAATATTGATCATCATTTTAAATTTTAATATAACTAACAACTTACTTAATGAAAATATTGATCATCATTTTAAAATTTAATTTTTGCAATCATAAGATAATTTTATTTAACTATAATAATAAAATAAAATGAAATAAATGAAATTAAATAAAATTTTAAAAACGAAATAAAAAAAAAACAAAAATAAATAAATAAAATAAACGAAATAAAATAAATTAAAAAAATAAAATAAAATGAATTAAACGAAATAAAATAAAATAAAATAAAACTAATTAAAATAAAAAAACGAAATTAAAATAAAATAAAATAAAATGAATTAAATAAAATAAAACGAATTAATTTTATATTCTCAATTGAGGCTAAAATTCCAATACTGCAAAAAAAAAATAACACTAAAAATGTATGGAAATTAGGGTGTTGGGTTTGATTTACTATACTAGACGTAAACATAATTGAGGCTAATAATTAATTTAGTGCCTATAGATAAAAATTTTATAAGTGTTTTGTGTTGTTGAAGATATGTCAACCTCTCGCGACATTGGAATCATTGTGCGCTCTTGCGGAGCTGTTATTGGAAAAAGAAGAGTTGATCGTATGCTTGATTTCTACGATCTATTACGTGAGTTGTCTGAGGTTACGGGATTAGATTTGCGAGTGTATTCTTTGAATGTGTCTTGCATAATAAAAAATGGGAATGCCTCGTCTAGTTGTCCTATTAGGAACAACAACGACCTACGATACTTCTTCCATCCACAAGCTGGGCTCAATTCCGTTGAGCTATTAGTGGAGGTTGAAATGAAGGTGCAGTACCCAACATCCCATGGCCAGTGGGAGAACCAGTACTATCCTTCTGAATGGCCAGGTCATGGTGGTGCCAATATGGATAGACCTTCCGACGTTGAATATCAGGCCCAACATTTAGGGTCTAGTCATGCCGGGGGTTCAGATCCTAATATTGGACCTTCTGGTATCACTGAGATGGCCCCTGTTGGGACCTCCATAGTTGATATAGCTGGTGATATATATCCAGACTTTACTTGTAATTCTGAACCAAGCGATAATGGTTCTGAGGACGAGGGGTCGTCTGATGAGGATGGTACCACTGACAATCCTTGGATGCCAACTGTTGCTGTACCAAATTCCCTAATGCCAAGAGTGAGACCTCATCCAAATTTGGTTGGAGTGCCATTTTTTGATAGGTCATGTGATGATGTACCTGTCGATTCAGTAGGCGTTCGAAGTGGTGATCTAAGCTATGATGCGGATGATGGGGTTTTGAGGTTAGGGATGATTTTCAAAGACAAAGATGCTGTGATCAATGTCGTGAAGGATTATTCGGTCCGACATGCAAGGCGTGAGTATAGAGTCGAAGAGAGCAACTCGAAGACAATGAAGTTGGTGTGTAAGCAGAACTATGCCAGTGAAAATGATAATTGCTCGACATCGCAACGTTGTGAGTGGCATTTACGCGCATCGTACCGTAAAAGATACGATTATTGGGAAATCACTAGGTTGGGGCCGACACATACCTGTTTGATGAATATTGACTCGCGCAATCATTCAAATCTCTGTAAAAACTTGCTTGCAGCTGACATGGAGAGTCTCATACAAGTTGATCCAGCATACGACGTCAAATATGTCGTGGAGCATGCAGATAAGAAATATAATTACATTATTTCATATCAAAAGGCATGGCAAGCGTTGAAACGTGCTAGGGAGAATGTGTTCGGAACTTGGGAGAGTTCATGTTAGTATTTGCCCAAGTACATGGGAGCCTTGCAGAAATACAATCCCGGTACCATTGTGGAGTGGAAACACAGGGATACGATTGAGTGGAATGTGCACACGTTGGGATATGTCTTCTGGGCATTCAAGCCATGCGTTGAAGCATTCATGCATTGTCGCAAAATACTTTGTGTAGATGGTACTCACCTTTACACTAAGTACAAACACAAATTGCTGATTGCTAACACCCTTGATGCTAATCAGAAAATCATTTCAGTAGCATATGCCATTGTTGATGACGAAAGTTATAGGTCTTGGAAATGGTTTCTTAGAATGTTAGCTACACATGTTGTGGGTGATATGGAGGGGATATGCCTTATTTCTGATAGGCATAAGGGTATTTTGAAGGCAGTGGAAGAAGTCCCAGCATTTTCACCACCAAGAGGAGTGCACCGTTATTGTTTAAGACATGTCGCTTCAAATTTTAATACTCAGTTCAAGAGTCAAAAGATGAAGGACTTGTGTTACAATGCGGGAACAGCATTGTCGGTTAGACATTTTGAGACAAAGATGAACGAAATCCGAGTTTTAAGTGAAGAGGGTCATCAGTATCTACGAAATATCGATCCTGCCAAGTGGACATTTAGTCATGATGGAGGTCAACGTTATGGGGTTATGACAACTAACATCTCCGAATGCATCAACGGTGTTCTTAAGGGTGCACGACGCCTCCCAATTACAGCTATAGTTTGTGCAACCTTCACACGATCCAAAAATGTATTTATGGAACGTGCTAAAGAAGCAGGGATTTTAGTGCAGAGACATCGGATGTGGCCTGATCATGTTAGTGACAAATATGATTCAGCGCAGCGAGAGGGGATGAAACATCGAGTAGAACTTTATAATCATTCGGTGGGATCAGCCAGAGTTACTGCCCGTATTAAGGGCTCAGTACAGTGTCGCACATATAGAGTTGCATTATCAAGACGAGAGTGCGATTGCGGACAGTGGAAGTTGGATGGTATCCCATGCTCACATGCGTTGGAGGTGTGCAGAGCGTTCCAAATCGATCCAAGTGTATATGTGCCCGAATGCTACAGTACAACAGTGTATTCCTCAACTTACACCTCTAGGTATTTTGAGCCATTGCCGGATCCTCAGGAGTGGGATGAACCCTATTTTCAGTTGAGACATAATCCAGATCGCAGGATAAGGCGTCGTGGTCGGGATGTGACGTCCAGGATTCATAATGAAATGGATTGGGCCCAAACCCGCGCTAGACAACAGTACCAAGCACAAGATAGAGCTGGTCCTTCACATTGACGTTGTAAATCCCTAGGAGCTATCAAAATGCTATCAAAATATTGTCATAATGTTATCAAAATGTTGAATAAAATTAGTTTGTAGGATTGAATTAAAATGTTGACAATAATGTTGAATAATTTCATATACATTATCCTTTATGTGTTTGAGCTTTATGTTTTATGTGTATGATTTGTGTTAATTCTAATACATCTGTGTGAATGTTTGAATTATAGATGAATTCTGATAGAGAGGCACTGTTATATGGACCGAAGAACAGATCTGTACTCACCATGTAACAAACCCATCGGTCGAGGCTAGATTATATTAATAGGAAAACAAGCGAGACAGTGCTAAGTACATACAATGGAGGTGATGGGCCATTCTGGACATTTAGACTAGAAGACCCAAATCCTTATAAGATCGCACTCCATTCTCGTGTGGTGGACAGACTCAAGACGATGGGTTTTTACGGTCCCCTTCGTTGTGGGACATTCAGACTCGATCGTCATCTTATCACTGCATTAGTGGAGAGATGGCGTCGAGAGACGCATACGTTCCATTTCCCCGTCGGAGAGGCGACCGTCACATTGCAAGATGTTGCCATTTTATGGGGTTTACCGATAGAAGGAGAGCCCATTATACGGCGAGATGAATATAATAACTTTGATCAGTGGAAAAGCTTGTGTGAAGAGTTGATGGGCATCACCATACAACCAGATGATATAAGGGGCAATAGTGCGATCAAATTGACTTCCCTAAACGAATTGGTGAGACATTCTGTTGATATTGATGACTATACACCACAGGAGGTCGTTGATCAATATGCACGGGGGTGTGCACTTTTACTCCTGGGAACTACAATGATGCCCGACCATTCTCGAAATTCTGTCCCATTAGTCTATCTGTATTTTCTGCGGGACGTGAATACAGTCGGGGAATACAGCTGGGGAAGTGCTGTGTTAGCGAGTTTATATCGCGAACTCTGTATGGCTTGCAACTATAAATGCAAGAGCATCGCTGGACCATTATGCTTGTTGCAGGTAATTCTTGGTTAATTTAAATTACTTTTAAATATTTCATTGATTAATTGTACATTGAAATAAATTTATCATTGAACAACAGATATGGGCATGGTCAAGGATAAAAACGATCCAACCATCGAACGCACATCCGATGCTCCAACAAGGGCAGATAAGTGTAGATGGTCGTAATTTGGGGCCTCCACCGTATGGAGCTAGGTATTTTTCTGTAGACACATTTATCTATAATTCGTTTGGATATACATACTTATTTTTTTACCTACTATAGGTGGATACATTATCACAGTCATATTGACAGCACGAGGTTTTCAATTCGTGTATATCGCGACATATTTGAGCGTTTGTCTAATGGTCAAGTAAGTTATTATTATAATGATTCAAACTAATATAAATTATTTTTTGAGAATATTGATAATAATGTTTTGTGTGTGTCTTTACAGTTTATTTGGGATCCCTATGATGTGGACGCTGAGGAGATCATGAATCTCGAACCTCGTTGTTGGACCTTAAATTGGAGGTCGCAATGTCCATTGATCAATATTTGGATAGTGGAGCTTCACTATCCGAATAGGGTGCTCAGACAATTTGGAATGGTCCAAAACATTCCAAGTCATGTAGAGGAAAGGGACCAGAGCTTGCATGAGTATAACCGCCAGGGGAGAACCGGCTTTGATTGGACGACCAAGCATGACAAATGGATTAGATATTGGAGAAGCAGACAACCATTCATGCCTTGCACGCCTATCAACGGGGGTGATCCGGTCACGGAAGACTATATGCAGTGGTACTATGACATTACACGACGATTGATTTCACCAGAGGAGTATACTGCAGCACCGGTCCGAGGCTTCCAACCACCAAGAACGTCTGCCAGTGATGTTTTGGTAAATTATATATCACAAATTTAATTATATATTGATTTTTGATGTTTGAAATATGAATAACATTCTATTATTTTTTTGTTACAGGTAAGCTGGTTTCGAAAATTTAAAATCAGTAAACGACGGGCTCACATTGATAATAGACCATCAATGGAGGAATTTTTAGAAACAGCTGAGAATTTCATCACTGAAGTGGAGCCTATTATTGAATCTCCTACTTATCTTGAACATCCACGAGCCTCAGTTGAAAACGTAGAAGTCGGGGAAACAAGTAGAAGACAAACAAGAAGGAGGTCTGTAGAGCGTGACGGCGATGAAGGTCCTTCAACGTCTGCGAGTCGAAGAAGACATTCCTCGGCAGTGCCATCAGATTCCCCTTTTCCCCGACAAGGTACTCAATACCGAGTTCCTCAATCTGCGCCCCGCACACAACATACTGCTGGAAATGGTATGCAATTTACGGAATTACACTTGTAAATATGATATTCCTTTGGTTTATATTTATTTAATTATTAAATATTTTTATAACATGTTACAGATGCTTCTACATCGATGGGCCAACAATATGGAGCGTCTCGAATTTTGGGCAACACACCAACTGCATACGGTGTGTAATTCAATATTATCGAAGTTACAATAATAAATTAAAAATATTCAAGAAATTATATTTACTTGTTTATGTATATTTCTATTAATTTGATAGATGCTCGGCAATCAAATGAGTGGCCACCTCAGCCTACGCCTCACACAAGTTATGAGTTGCCCTCATTTGGATTTGGAGCTTACGCACATCCTGCTGGAAATGGTATGGAAGTTACACATAACCCTTAATAATATTTTTTAAAGATTATGTTTATTTACTTATGATATGTTATTGTTAACTTGATAGTTGGTTGGGCAAGCGTTGAGGGGGTACCCCAGCCTGCTTCTACATCGACGTTGCAACAGGAGATACCTCAACCCAGTTTTCAGACACCTTATAATGAACCAGGTATATAATATCAACTTATAAATAATATATATTTTAATATATATATATTATTGATCTAAATTAACTAAATCTGTGACAGATCTTCTTACATCATGGCCTGGTTCATTTACTGACATATTAAATACGGGTATTAATATGAGTACCTATTATCAACATCGACCTCAATTCGCACAACGCCCAGTTTACAGTTCAACGCCTATACCATATGCGGACACATACGGAGAGGAGCCCGGACCAAGCCAACATGAACAACAACCTCGTCGTAATTATCGTGAAAGACGTCCGCCGCAATGTGGAACGGGTGGTCGATTGGGCCATCGCTAATTGTATTGGTACTATTATTATAAATGTCATTTTTTTTTACATTTTACATTTATTACTTAAAAATATTATTTAGTGTTTGAAATAATTTTCAATTTTTATGAAATAGTTTATAATTTTTTTTTTAAAGATAGTATAAATATAAACCAATTTCAATACACAATTATATTTATCTCCACTAACAATTAGGGTTTTACATCTCAATAGCAATTTGAGTTTAGTTATAATATATCATTGAATAATCATCACATAATCATTGAACAATAATTACTAAAATCAACTCAAATACACACCTATTTTAACCCATTTAATCATGGAACAATTATAACTAAGAAACGAAAAAAAAATCCTTACATAAACACGCCTCTCCCAACGGCGTGATAAAAAAAAAAAAATGCTTAAACTCGTCCCTCCCAGTAGCGACCTAAAAAAAAAATAAAAAAAAAAATTAAACTCGCCCCTCCCAAAGGCGACCTAAAAAAAAAAAAAAAAAAAAAAAGGGAAACTCGCCCCTCCCAAAGGCGATTCCCTCTATTTTCGTAAATACACTCAAAACCACTCTATATTATCAATCCCACCTACTATTCACCATATATACATAAATTTGCCCACAATATATATACCCATTTAAAAACTTAACTTAAAACCACTGTCCCCCGCTAATAAACCCATCAACGTAAACGGCGTCGTGTCATGCTTTTATTTCCCTAGTCCTCTCCGATTGCAGCCGCACCACCGCGGTTCGCCGCCACTTCTTTTACTCCTTCTTACTCCAAAGTCAACATTGCTCTACTCAAAGCCCTAATTCCCCGTCCATGGAAGCCCAGCCCGAGCCCGACTCCCGAACCCAACCGAATCTAAATCGTTACTCCGACCTATATGAAGAAATCCGTGAAGATGAGGAAGACGATGAATCAGAGCTGGAAGAAGACGACGACGAAGACGACGAAACCATGTCTCCTGACGCCCGAGGGCGAAGGGAACAGGCGAACATGGAGTCGCTCTTCAAGCGCCTCGCGACGGAGCGGGTTCCGGTTCATGTGCACGACATCATCATCAAAGGCAACACCAGGACTAAGGATTCGTTAATCGAGTCTGAGGCGGAGGAGGTGTTGAGGAACGCCACCACATTCCAGCAGCTGCTACGCGCCGCCAGCGTTGCCAACGCGCGGCTGCGTGCCCTCGAGATTTTTGATTCGGTTAGTGTTACGCTGGACGCGGGTCCACCTGAGCTGCCTGGGACTGCGAATGTCATCATTGAGGTTGCTGAGCCGAAGTATCCGCTTGCTGGAAATATCGGCGTTTTCACCAAACCTGGGGTATGGTACTTGATTTGGCGGTTAATTTTAAATCTTTTGTTAAATTGCTGTTCTTTGGGAGTGGATATTGATGATGCATCTGTTTGAGGTGTTCGAGTTGTTTGCTGCTTGGAGTGTGGAAATGTTGTTGATGGGTTGATGTAATTGGATTGCTGATATTTGGGGTTATAGGTTTAATTAGAAGGTAGTTTGTGGCATTGAGCTTTTAGAAGAATGAAATAAACATAAGTATTGATTCCATACATCATACATGCTTTGAATTGACCTGCATTGTTAATGGAACCAGGTGGTTAACCCTGTCATAATCAAATTAATTTCTATTTGTATAATATGGATATGCAGCAAAAAGATGGTCGTCGTTTGCATAGGTACCTAAAGATTATGATTTGTAAAAAATAAATATTGATTGCATAGCTCATCTTGAAGAATTGTTTCTTGACTAACAATCTTTGCTAAAAACACAAATGAAGAATGACAAAGTTAGTGCAATTATTATTTGACTTTCCCTTTGATTTGCTCGTCTTATGTTTTATGGATAACTCAATCTTTTTTACGTTTCATAGGTTTTTTTCTTAATTTTTTGATATTCAAAGTGTTTTATAGGCTAGGTCTTGGACCCTAGAAGGAACAGGAAAACTGAAAAATCTGTTTGGTTATGGGGATTTGTGGGATGCTTCAGTGGCTTATGGCTGGGGTCAATCAACGGAAGCTAGTATAGGACTGTTTTTGCCCAGATTTAAAAATATTCCTACTCCATTGTCTGCAAGAATATCTGGGCTTTCCCAAGATTGGTTGAAGTTCTCATCATACAAAGAACGAGCTCTTGGACTCTCTCTTGGCCTATTATCAACTGGGAACCATGACCTCTCTTACAATCTCTCTTGGCGTACTTTAACAGATCCATCTCAGATGTCATCCCACACAGTGAGGAGGCAGCTTGGACATAATTTGTTATCAGCTCTGAAGTATTCATTTAAATTTGACCGAAGAGATTCAGCAATGAGGCCGACTAGAGGATATGCATTTCTTTCCACTACTCAAATTGGTGGTCTTTTTCCTGATTTACGGAGCATGCGCTTTATTCGCCAGGTATCATGCTCTCTTCTTGCTGTTTTTTTGTCTTTCGTATTAACTTATATTTCAGTCCTTAAACCTTGCCTACAATTTTCGTTTTGCTTGAGCCACCTTTCCCTAATCTCTTGGGGGTCATCTCTCAATATCTGGATATGTTAGAAGTTTATAACTCTTGATAATGAACTTTTGCTACTGTGATTCAGATTCTTATCATAAACAATTTCAAAAACATTTGTTACTTATTTGTTGTTTACTATAACATATGCAAATCAACCGAATCTCTTGCTGAATCCACTTTATGATGTATTGTTAAAAGTTTTTTAACTCTCGATAATGAACTTGTGCACTGTGATTCAGATTTTTGTCATATATGACTTCAATAACATTTGTTACTTATTCGTGGTTTACTATAACATATGCAAATCAACTTAATCTCTTGCTGCATCTACTTTATGATAAATTGTTTGATTGGATTCTTTCTAGGCTGTAAAGTATGTAATGAATTGGAGTCTTGTTGTATCGTTGGAGGATTGTGTCGAAATTGTTTTTAACACCTTACCAAAACTACATATGCAAATGAGCTTATTGTTATAATAAACAATGATGTCATATTTGTATATGACAAATGCCTTCCTGAACAGGAGCTTGATTTTCGTTACGCTATCCCCCTCGGGTTCTACCGGTCTGCATTGAACTTTGGGATTTCAGCTGGTGTTGTATTTCCGTGGGGTAGTGGGGCTTTAAATGCACCCACATATTTGCCTGATAGGTTCTTCATGGGTGGTAATACTTCTCCAGTTTGTTCCTTGGTTGGGCCCACATCTGTTTTAGGTTTCAAAGCAAGGGGTCTGGGTCCTGCTGAACCCAGAAGACTTGTCCCGGGTAATACGAATGTTGGAGATTCTGATGGTTCTGGAGTAGATCGTGTTGGCGGTGATCTTGCTCTTACTGCCTTTGCGGACTTATCGTTTGATCTACCTTTGAAGGTTCTTAGGGATGCTGGTATCCATGGTCACATATTTGCTAGCACAGGCAGTCTGAATAAATTGTCAGAACAGGCATACAAGGGGTTCTCTCTGCAGAAGCTTCGTGATTCTTTCAGAAGCTCTGTGGGATTTGGTCTCATTGTACCTACTCAACTATTTCGCATGGAGGTAATGTATTGTGCTTTTGATAGTTCATTAATTTCTGTGTCATATTTTCTCCTGTTTTGCTGAATGAAAATTTACACATCTGAATGTGACTTCAGTTGCAAGCAACTTTTTTTTTAAAGAACCAATATCCAGTTATTGTTCATGTTTGATCCTATTTTTAACTTGGCTATATTCTAGAAAGTGAATAACTTGTGCTAGAGCAGATGTAGTTTAGAATATTTGTATTCTTGATTTATTTTCTGTAAGACAACTGAGTAGCATTCCATGGTAGAACAAAGTCGTTGGATAAATGTCTCGTATATAAAATGTTGGAGGCTAGATAGATAAATATCTGAATAATATTATCCTACTAATCTACTAGAAGGAAGTGTCATAAACGATCTGCTAGCACCATTAGCCCGTATTTGAGTTTTGTCGGGAAACAGCTTCTCAATATTATGATACTAGAACAAGTTTAAGTCGGGGAAGGTACAGAAATACTGTAATAAAAAATGGAGCAAATCTTACTTGATTCATGTGATGTATGAATGGAAATAATGCAAAATGCTAGGGAATACTTCTTGTAATGCCCAAGTTAATGCTTTTTGCCCCGTTTTTTTCAGGTCAACTACTGCCACATTTTGAAACAACAGGATCATGATCAAGGCAAGAGTGGTGTACAGTTTTGCTTCTCTCCGAATTGATTCATCTGGTTACTTTGCAAGTGCCTCAATGTTTGGTTCGTTTCTTGGCTTTATTTTAAATGGAATTTGAGAAATTTTCACTTCCCATTGTCTCCGACTCTTCATATACAATTTGGACAGGTCCTAAGATCTGAAATTCCAAAATGTGGACTATTTCTGGATGCAGATCTATGGAAAATAAGATTTAATTCAACCTTTGACAGATGCTGGCCGTTGCATCTCTAGATCAAGCAATAGTTTTTGTTTTACCTGATGATTTGAATGAGAAGCATGTTGAATCATGTGTTTTTTGTTTCCTTTAGTTCGACTTATATATCAAGGCAAATGAATTCAATCTAGGACTCCTGCATTTTGGCTCTGAGATAATTGTTCTTGTCTTTCGTTTGGAGTATTTTTATCTCTACCGAGTGAATTGATGACCCTGATAAGCTCTGTTATCTGGGAGAACTCATGACACCGATAAGCTCTCTCTTGATCGTGAATTTTTATACTAGAAGACAATACTTCAAAAGGGCCTAATTTTCAAATAATATGAAAGACAACTAATTTTTGAAGAAATTATAAATATCATTGTACTTTTAGGGCCATCACTGTTTGCTTTGGTGGATGAGATTGATAAATGATTATCTCTTGCGATAAATTATACCTATGATCAATTATTTTGGACCGGTATTACATAAATAAAACGCATGATAAATAAGATTAAAATATCAATTTCTCCTAATTAAACAAAGTAAACATACCCTTAAAATATTACTAATGTTAATTCCCTGTTATGTGGAACACACATTATATGTGATGGTCTCATATAAGTTAGTAATTTTCTAGTAATTGGTTAACTGACCTTACCAGTTGCCATATGACCCATATCCTTGGAGTGGAAATTTGTAAAGCTGGAGTCAAGTTTAGAGCCTACTTTTCTGCGAATGAAACTTATTGCTCCATTTTTTAATTCCATTTGCTATTTAGTTTTATTTAACATGCGCATATGCACAAAATATATTTGCCATTATAAACTTAACGTACATTTAAAATACTGAATTCTGAAAGGATATGAATAAATGGAACATATCATTTTATCCGTTTTTCTGTAATTTTGGGAGTAGCTTTGGGTCGAACAAGTCTCCGAAGATCTATAGTAGTAATATTTAGGGGTGATTCGGTACAATATACAAAAAATACCGAAGTATACCGTATATTGTTTCGAAATTTTATGTATGAGAAAATTCATATCAATCCGTACCCAAAATTTCGGTATATCAAAGTTACATATTGCATACCGTACCGAAAATTTGGTATATCGTACCATACCGAATTTTTGGTATATACCGAAATACCATATAGCATTTCATACCGAAATATCGATATACCGTTTTATACCGTTCATATCAAAATTATTTATAAATAAAATAATAAATTATTTTATATAATTATGTAGATTTCGGTAAGGTGTATACCGAATATTGAAATATTTTCGGTATTTCGGTATGTAAATTTTCATACCGTTACCGTCCCGAAATTTTTTGGTATGACATCATATCGTAACGAAAATGTCGGTATACCGAAATTTTCGGTAAATTTGATATTTTACGGTACGTTAAGCGTGGCATACCGAAAATTTCAGAATTTCCCCAGCCCTATTATTTTAGGCTGAAAATAGTGTTATGTATAAAAAGTACTCTCTCCATCTCACAAAAATAGTTTACATTTTCTTTTCGGTACATCCTAAATTATAATTATTGCTATATTTTTAAGTGAGTAAAGATTTCAAAATGCTCTATTTAATACCTTTATTTATTTGGTCATTATTTTATTATCCCCTATTATACTAATAGGGAGTTTAACAAGCTGATGTATCGTCTTGATATTCATTTGGATGATGTGTCGTTTGTTCATGAAGTGTGATTTTTTTAAAGATGATGTGTTATTATCCTATTGGCTTATGTTATATATGTGGCATCCATGTGGCATCTTAAGTTCAATGTGAAAAAAAAAAAATTAACAAAAGTTTGAAACTTGCATCTATTGTGTAACTTATAAGGTACTTACCACTAAACCAATTCCGTCATCCTCACCTTCCTCCGGCTTATCACCGGCAGTCTGTTCAGGGTTCCAAATTCAACGATGTCAACTAAACACGAGGGTTGCGCTCGTTGCGGGACTTAACCCAACACCTTACGGCACGAGCTAACGACAGCCATGCACCACCTTTCCAAATTCAAGAATACGACCGATACGATTGATTGGTCTGTGCGCCTCAGGCGGCGAACAAGACAACTACATTTTGGCTTTTCCCTCCATGAGATGAGCCCAGTGCATTGGACCGATGGATAAGAGAACTGAGCTGGCCTAAAAATAGCTTGGGCGCCCCTAGGATTGACTAGCGATTCCGAAGGAACTGGAATTACATCCTTTTTCCATTTCCATTCAAGAGTTCTTATGTGTTTCCACTCCGCGATTATCATGTTAACGGGACTAGTGACTTCGTCTTTCCTTCATCACATCCATCCGATTTTTCGATAGAGGGAGACCTATAAAACGACTGACTTGTCTCGTTTAAACCATTTCAAATTCTATTTGGATTCTTTAGTCCAATCCGATTATTGAGATGATTGAGACAATTAAATTAAAAGGGTGTTTCCTTGTTCTGAGATCCTTTCCTTATTTTTAATCATTGGGTTTAGACATTACTTCGGTGTTTCTTAATTCTTTTAAAATGGCAGCAACATACCCCCTTTTGATTTCTTTCGATAAAAAAATCCTATGGACAGTCGATTCCCGCGTGATACACTTTGAATCGAAAAATTGGAATCAATTTCAACAAGTTTTGCTTTTGAATTGGAAACTTGCTCGAATTGGATCCTTTCGATTCCTATATATGTTCGATATATTTACGAAGTTGTTCCTCCAATTGATTGGCATTAACCCTAGATCCTTGCCCCCGAGAAATGAATTAATACTTTCTATTCGAGCTCCAGCGTGCACTATTTACAACCCAACAAAAAAATAAAGGGTTGTGCCAAAAGGAAGACCCCAGAAAGAAAGTTTCCCTCCCCCTCTATCAAGCTTAACACCGGCGATTACTAGCGATTCCGGCTTCATGCAGGCGAGTTGTAAGGCTAGCATAGCAAACCAGAAAGAGAGGTACGAAAGCGGATGGATAGAGGATGGAACCTTCTCTCTTTGATTGATCAATGTGTGATATTCCGAATCCTCCCGTTGGACCATTTGTATCTATATGTATCAGGAGCCCGATTCATGGATCTCTCGGTTTGAGAAATCAAGATAAGAGGATCGAACCATTTCTTCTGACTCTTTTTCAACTCCTTCACTTCATGCCTTTGATAGAACGGAGATGAGAATGAGGTTGCTGTTGGACCAGCAGTATCTTGGCCTTTAACTACCAAACTGCGGCCAGAGAGTCAAATAGGTCGGGAAGAAAGAGTCTGAGGTCGGGTTGGACGACATACATCTTGGTTGAAGAATGAAATCTTATTGGAACTGTCCATATCCGGTTCATCCTTCAGAACCCTATCACACCCCGGATCTGATGAAATAGGATGAATTGAGACAGTATTTTTGTAAATACGTAATTATCTTGAATATACCAGTTCTTTATTTTCCAATCGCCTGGAAGGGACAAAAGAAAGATCTTGTTGTTTCTTCAACAATTTCGGATCTCTAGTGAGGGGGAACTTGAGACCTGCTCTGCCCACTTTCTTAGTCAAGGGGGCCTTCTTGTTCCGACAGTAGACAGTTTACCATCAAATAGAGAGCGAAACCCGCCCTTTCAACCTCCCCAACTCTTCTCCGTATACTCCGATCGAAGGTTCTTAACTTAGAATATGGTTTTATACAACATAGTCTCGCCTGTTCAGCTAAAACCATGGATGTTTCTACTTACGAGAATATGAAAGATTGGATTTTGAAAAGAAAGAAAGAAAAGAATAAGGGCAGCATTAATAGATCGTTGAATGAGAATGCTTGAATGGGAATCGTCTTAGCAACTGGCTATAGACATGAGTAAAAGCCACCGAGAGAGGAGAGAGAATTTTCATGAGAGAGGGACGAGCAAGTGACAGATTGGGAAAAAAATAGGTAGGCCTTTTCTGAGCGGTCATTTAGAGGCCTTGTTAGCGACCCATCGGAGACTAAACACGAATCATCAATTTCTTTGACCATTCGTTTTGAGCTGAACATTCTTTTGGAAATGCTAACGAGGTTCAATGACACCGACGAAGGGAACCAGCGGAAAGGCTCTCAAAGGCAGGCGCGTAGCTCTGGCTTTCTACGTTTACCCGGAGCTTTGAGGGTATCTAAATATACAGTGGTGTGTTCGTTAGAGGATGCTTTTTTTAGTTAGCTAAGCGACTACCTTAGTTGAAGGTGGGAGAGCAGCAAAGTCTCTTATCTTCCCAAACCAAAGAAATCGAGATGTGAGAAAAAAAAACGCCCATTAGTGATCTTACACCGGTAGTTAGCTAGACAGGATCGGGTAGAACCATGGGGATTGGTTCCAAAGGAGGGCCTGTGCAAGCGACATTCCCTCTTTCTATTTAGTAGGGCCGGTTTGACTCCTGAAACGAATAAGAAGGAATGCCTTGGATTGCTAACTAGTGGACACCTCATTTGAAAGCTGTCGAATTACTATATAAAGAAGAGTAGTAAACTATAGGATTTTTTGTTTGAGCAGGAATATTAATATTTCGGTTTTTCTCGTTCCTTCGAATCGATAAGAATAGGGATTTGAAATGATAAAAATTCCTCTTCATTCTGTTGTGCTCATCGAAATAACTGCCTGAGCATACTTTTTTTGATCCAAACTTCTTTATGTCTTCTTCTTGCATAGAAGAACGCAACTGTTGTAACGTAAGCATGAGACTTTTTGGTAGTACCGGTGAACCAGATGGCCGCGGCGATGGAATCTGGGATGGAGGACTTGTAGTATCTCTCTAGATCTGGCAAAAGCGAAAGAACCCCTTACATAATTTGAATGATTTGAATGTCCATTCTCTGCCTATGCGCTTGCCTTTACTACCTACCCTTACCTGCCCTGCCCGTACTATTACTAGATTGAGCACCTTCTTTGGCTTTTCTTTCGAGTGCCGAAACCAAGATTTTACCATGACTGCAATTTTAGAGAGACGCGAAAGCGATAGCCTATGGGGTCGCTTCTGTAACTGGATAACCAACACCGAAAACCGCCTTTACATTGGATGGTTTGGTGTTTTTTTAATCATTAATCTTTGCATATTTTGAACAATTATTTCACTTAACTCTATAAATCTATTAACTAATGAATCTCAAATTTGTGAACATTTCAAATAAAAGAATTAAAAATAATTATTATATTGATGAATTGATTACTTTTGACTTTAACAAGTCTAATTATGTGAAATTTAATATTTAATTAAGTTATTCATTCTGTACTAAAAGCAAAATAATTTTATTTGATGTATTTTATCTTATCCTTTTAGTAGGCATTCACTTTATACTTACAAATAAACATTTAACTCATAAATGGACCACATTTATAAGAAAAAAAAAATATTATAAATATAATATTATTTGATGGAAAAATTAATATATACTCCATCTGTCCACCAAAAAGTGTGTCTCTTTCATTTTTTATAACAATTTTTTTTATCATACATTCATCACTTAATTAACTCACATGTCATTGACTTTATACTTACAAATAAACAGTTAACTCATAAATGGACCACACGACACAATATCCCAAAATAGACATGTTATCTACTTTATATATATTTTATTAAAACCTGTCAAACTCAAAAGTGCACACTTTTCCTGGACCAAAAAAATATATATGTGTGTGTGATATTGTTGTAAAATTAATTACTTAACGTAAATTCCGCGTAACACGCGGGGCTTCATCTAGTGTTCAATAAATATGAGTATATCGTGAATTTATAGGTAAATTCCAGAATTCAAAGCACTGAAGAATAACATTTTATTGGCCTGTATAAATTTATAAACATAATTAATTTGGTGTAGTGAAGGGAGTGTTTGTAACCCATGAACCATTTGAATTATAGAACAAGTTTTGTATGAAACTATTTCATGCATGAGATGTGATATTTTCGTATGTTTTTATATTATTTTTTAAAACTTGAGTATTATAAAAACTTGTAAATGTATTAATTGAGAATAGAATAAAGGTCAATCTCTAAATTAGCTTAGTGTAAATCTCTTGTGCATATGGTGCACAGTACAATTCAAATACATTCTTAAATAGTTGGGGTTATTTTTACTTTACAATTAAAATTGTTTATACTCAACAAATAAAACAGTTCGACTATAACTGTTCATATAATCAGCCCTAATTGTTTAATGAAGATAACCTAACTTATAAAAAATACACTTATAATTCACGGCACACCTTATACATATGTATGCATATATATATGACCTTGGCATTTGCTTATAATTATTTGGAGGATAATTTGGGAATAAAATAAAGAATTGCCTAATTCCCAAAGATGATCAATATCTGGGAATTGAGCTCATGATTATTAATCAAATTTAAAAATATATGAGAAAGACAGATATATACTGACCTAAGCACCAAACTTGCAATATCTTGCTTGCTTGAAGATGGAAGCTACGCAAAAATAATATTATCAAATGTTATCCAAGTATGAGATTAATAGTTAATGGGAACATATTTAGGTAAGAATATTTAATATTTCTTATACTACTATTGAATATTAATGCTAAATCTATATATATCTTTGTTGAAAGGCTAGTGTAGATCGTGGTCAATTTCTTCTAGCAATTACATTTTTATACTACAAACAATTCTTTCTATAAATATAAATAAAAAGATATACGTAGAATATACACGCACACATGTACTCCGTGTTATACTCATATATCATGCATATTCATATATATTCTTCAAGCAAAGTTAAATTATATTATATAATTTCATAAATGACTAAAATTCGAATTTTGCGTGGATTAATTGAAATTTGAGTATACATAGAGTGAAAATATTTATATATGAACTATTAAAGAGTATGAATTATTTTCATTAAAGGGTATAAGTTGTTTTTACCGAAAAATATTATTTTGTTTTAATTAAACAACTAATGCTCTTCAATAAAAACTACTATACCCTTTAATAAAAACAACTAATACTATTTAGTAAAAACAATTAATATTATTTTATTGTTCAATGTATGAATTATTTTCACTCTATACTTTATCTTAAAATTTATATTTGATGTAAGATGGATTACATTATGAATTATATGCATGTAGTATTAACATAATCTGTTTGTTAATGTTTTTCTTTACGTTCCGATTCAACCCAATTTTACCCTCGAATTTTTCGAAATATACTATATTCTTAGACCTGCCAAATTTGTTGATTCTTTATTTTTTAAATATATTCCATGGTTCAATATTAAACAATGAACAGAATTTTCTGAATGACCTCATAAGATGAAAATGAACCTTCAGCTCGAAGATTATTATTATTAATTTTGTTGAGAAGATTATTATTATTATTAATTTATTATTATCACTATTATATATAGACAAAGTATAGTGTGAAACTGATTTATATATGAATTATTGAAGGATATTAGTTGTTTTCACTGAAAAATATTAATTGTTTTAACTGAAGAATATTATTTATTTACACTGAAAAGTTTTAGTTGTTCAATGAAAACAAATTTAAAATTTTCAATTAAAATAACTAACACTCTTCAGTTAAAACAACTAATACTCTTTAATGAAAACAACTAATACCCTTGAATGATTCATGTATGAACCAATATATACTTAACACCAACTGTGTAGTATAGTAAAAAGGTAATCAACCCATTTAGCAATTTTTACTTGTTTATATTATATTTTATTTTATAATACTCCCTCCATCCATAAAATATAGTTCTAATTGTCTTATTTGGTTATCCACGAAAAATAATCATGTTGCCTAAAATGAAAATAATAAACTTTATCTACACTTTTCAACATACACACATAACATTTTTAAAATAATTTATTTTGTACTTGATGTGATACAATATTCTTACTTTTTACATATTATATCAACTTTTTTAATAACTGTGTATAAAACAATATGACAATATTTCATGGACGGAGGGAGTATTTAATTAAGTCTATCTCCAAACTAGTGAGTGACCCAGAGATCAAATCCGGCAATAATAATCAAATTAAAATCATCACAATCATCGATGCAGGCCGGCAACGGCTAACTCCATCTTAAAATCACAATCATCAAGGATGAAGGTTTCTGACAATTTTACGTAGCAATCTTACAACACAAGCCCTCACTTTTTTTTTTAAACATCTATTTATAAGTCTCGCCTTTTTTTTCCCTAAAAAGAACATCTATTTATATTCAAAAATGAAAAGGGCGTGGAGAGGATTTATAAACCTCGTCTTTTTTTTTTTTAAATCCTCATTTTGAAAAGAAAAAAAAAATATTTTTATTAACGAGGGTACTTTTGCAATCCTTCGTTTTTTTTTTTTTTTGGTTAAATCTCTCATCTTTCCTTGCTATACTCTCGCCAATGGTGAAAAAATTTAAGCCCTCACTATTTAAAAGACAAAAATAATTGTCGTCATTTTCTCACCATTGGCGAGGGTTAAATGTGCGCTTACTATTCCCCTGTAACATACTCCCTATGTTCACGAATAAGTGATGTTTTAAATTTTTTTTAGTGGAATTAAGAATTAAGTGTATAATGACATGTTTGTTCTTACTTAAATGTTCTCCCTCACCACATTTTTATGATGTTAGCATTCCATATAATTCTCTCTTCCCACATCTTTATACATTCTTCTTCCATTTTCATATTAAAGTGGTAAGAGGGTACTATTGCGAGAAATGGTGCAAAAAATTAAAGGCTAAAACGTTATTTAATTGTAAACAAGGATGTGGTGTGAAAATATTTCTTAATTATCACTACAATTTAATGACAACAATCCTATTACTAAAAATTATTATTCACTGCAAAAAAAAAAGGGAATTAGCGACCGATTTCTGACCGAAAAAAATCGATCGTTAAAAAGCGGGTAGCTAATATTAGCGACCGTTTTTTGTCATCGGTCGCTAATCTGCGACCGTCAAGGCGATTGCTAATATCAGCGACCGCCTGTGGCCGATCGCTGAATCTATCGGGTCCGACCCGGCCGGGTCATGATTTAGCGACCGACGATCGCTAAATTATTTTTTTAAAATAAAATTAATCTTTTAATTTATTTTGTGATTCAGCAACCGACCATGAGGCGGTCGCTAATTAGCAAACCTGCGTAAAAAAAAAGAAGGTTCATTGGGTTCGAACTCGCGCCCATTGGGGTCCGGGCGGGGCGCGAACCACTGACCCACTACCTTATATTAGGCGAGTCATATTGTATATAAGCTCTTGTGAGGCTTGTAGAAATAAATTGGCAAATATGCGCCCAAGGGAAATCGAACCCACGACCTCTGGGTAGCCCGGAAGAGGTGTGAACCACTAGGACACATGCTATTGTTGTTCGTTTATTTGCATTTAATTGAGTATAACCTCAAATTGACTCCTTTTTTTTTTAAATTCATCAAATTCAATCTTTTTTGTTTTTAATTTGTTTATAGGTAAATAATTACTAACTTTTTTATTAAATTTATGAATTTAATATTTTAGACTATTCTAAATTATTAATTTATTCGTTTTTATTTATTTAATTGTATATAATTCCAAATTGACTCCCGTTTTTTAAAAAATTCATCAAATTAATTTCTTTTTGTTTCTAATTAGTTTATATATATATATTTACTAACTTTTTTTTTAATTTTATAAATTTAATATTTTAGACTATTCTGAATTATTAATTTATTCATTTTTCTTTATTTAATTGTATATAATTCCAAATTGACTCCCATTTTTTAAAAAAAATCATCAAATTAATTTCTTTTTGTTTCTAATTCGTTTATATATATATATATTTACTTAATAATTTTTTTAATTTTATAAATTTAATATTTTAAGACTATCCTAAATTATTAATTTATTCTTTTTTATTCATTTAATTGTATATAACCTCAAATTGACTCCCGTTTCTTTTTAAATTCATCACATTCAATCCTTTTTTTCTAATTCGTTTGTATATATATATATATATATATATATATATATATATATATATTTACTAACTTTTTTTATTAATTTTATGAATTTAATATTTTAGACTATTCTAAATTATTAATTAATTCATTTTTATTCATTTAATTGTATATAATTCCAAATTTACTCCCATTTTTTTAAATTCACAAAATTAATTCGATAATATATATATATTAGACTAATATAAATTATTAATTCATCCGTTTTTCGCATTTAAGTGTATATAACTTTAAATTTACTCCCTTTTTTTTTTTAAATCCATCAAGTTAATTAGTTTTTGTTTTTATATTTCAATGTGAGTCTAATTTTTTTTTTGTAAATTCATCAAATTAATGATTGTCACGAACTACAAAAAAATTAAATAATTTTAATCATCATCCTCTTCATCTTTGTCCCCCTCTTCTTCCTCATCCTCCTCCTCCTCTTCCTCCTCTTCCTCCTCTTCCTCTTCCTCTTCCTCTTCCTCTTCTTCTTGTTCGTCCCCCTCTTTGCTCCCAATCATAATTATTTCTGGATTTGCTGCTACCAAGTCCACTACGAGATTGACACCTTCTTCAAAGACCACTATTTGAGCTTCTTGGACCTTAGTCTGAAATACATTTTCAGGTTGTGCAGTGTCTTCCTTGGATGAATTAGAAAGTTCCACCAAACACCGAGCCTTGCCTTTGCAAACTGTCCTTAAGTGTGGTCTACCTGACTCCGAGTATTTGCAATAATATACCTGAGATGCTTGAGTTGCAAAGACGTAGGGTTCGTATGCGGCATCGTACTTCCTATTGACATTAATATCAACAATCTTATAGTTTGGGTCGACTCTTTTTCCTGCAGACCCTGGATTAAACCGCTCACACAAGAACAAAACTATTTTCCTCGATGGTCACCCCGGATATTCTATTTCAATCACTTCCTCCAACACTCCGTAGTAATCAATCGGTGCTTCGTTGCCACTCCCACTTGAAACATAAATACCACTGTTTGTAGTCCTTTTCGTTGTAGCATATGCATTTGTATGGAATTTGTATCCATTTACGTAATACCCTTTGTATGATGTCAACTGTCGTAGTGGCTTTTTGCTCAAAGCTTCCAGATGTTGGTTGTAAAGTTGGTTAGTTAGACCCTGTAAATATATAATGCATTATATAACATGATCAGTTGTATTTAAATAATAGACATATATATAATTAATTTTAACTCACGTAGGATTGAAACCAATATAGGAATTGTTTGGAAACCAACTCTTCGACTGCTGCATCCATGATGCCTGGTACTTCTTGTCGAGTGTAGTCACAAAACATCCTTACATGAGAAAAAATTCACAATTTTACAAAGTATTGAGTATAACAATACATATCTAAAAAGAAAGTACTTACTGGATGTAAGGTTGCACTTCAGGAGTATTCATCAAAACGTATGATTGTATCGTCTCCTTTTCCGAGTTGCTCTTAAACCACCGTTTGACTCTCTTACCCAGTGGTCGACATGCGTGCAAGAATACGGATAGCATACCTTCAAACTCACGAAGGGAATATTCTACTCCGCGACCATTGTAGTTGCGAGGCTCATTTCTGATCTTGGTTTGAACTTGGTCGCCGAAGTAATAGGAACAAAATATTTCAACCTCTTCGGTAATATATGCATTCACAATGGATGCTTCGATGTGAGCCGTATTTCCAATATTCTATTTCAAATTGTGTAGATACCTAAATATAAAAGCATTACATTAATGTTAAATATACGGTTTCAAGATAAACAGAAAATATTAGATATCTAAATATAAAATATGTTTACCTCTCAAAGGGATACATCCATCTGTACTGCACTGGACCACCAATTAAGGCTTCATACGCTAAGTGAACGGGTAAGTGCTCCATCGAGTCAAAGAAGCTAGGTGGAAAAATCCGCTCTAGTTTGCACAGTATAACAGAGATGTCTCTATCCAAACGCTGCATGTCTTCGACAGTAATCATTGAAGCTGCTAAATCTCTAAAAAAAAAAAAGACTTAACTCTGTGATGGCACTCCATACAGCCTTCGGAAGTGAATATCGAAAGGCAATCGGTAACAACCGCTGCATGATCACATGACAGTCATGACTCTTCATCGGATTCACCTTTCCTGTATCTGGCTCAAACAACCGACCCAAATTTGAAACGTAATTATCTGGAAAGCTCAACTCCGTCACCCACTTGAATAATATCTTTTTCTCTGCTTTGGTGATTGTGTAACTGGCTTGTGGATACTTATTTGTCCGTGGATCCTTAGACAGGCCAGAACGAGAACACAATAGACACAACTCTTCTCTGGATTTTGAAGTGTCTTTGGTCTTGCCTTCTGTATTCAAGATCGTGTGGAATAAGTTATCAAACACATTCTTCTCTATATGCATCACGTTCAAGTTGTGTCGAATCAACAATTTGCTCCAGTAAGGCAAGTCCCAAAATATACTCTTTTTTTCCATCCACCCTTGATACGTTTGTTTTGCTCCATTGCACCCTCCTCAGTGGTCTTCATCAAATCAGTGACTGTAACCTCATACAACAACGACTAACCTGTAATAATTTATATATGGTTAACCATATTTATATGAGACAGATATATAAAATAAGTACTGTTTCAGACACATACCTTTTTGAATCTGTGGTTTTGGTCGACCTACTACATGTTTATCCTTAAGGAAGTTTACTTTGTCCTTTCGGAAGGATGATCAGCAGGTAGAAACTTTCGATGGTTGTCGAACCATGATACTTTTTTACTTAACGGAAGATAGAACGCACCAGATTCATCCATACAGTACAGACATGCTTGTTTTTCAGCAGTTGACCAACCAGACAACATAGAAAATGCTGGAAAGTCATTAATGGTCCACAAAACAGCAACACACATCTTGAAGTTCTGGTTTCGATGCACATCATACGTCTCCACTCCCATATGCCATGGAGATAAGAGGTCTTTAATCAGTGGTTGAAGATAGACATCCAACTTATGCTTACGGTTCTGTGGACCAGGCACCAAGATAGTAAAAAAGATATGTTGTGACTTCATGCACAACCAAGACGGTAGATTGTACGGAGTCAACAACACAGGCCACAACGAATACTTCTTTCCGTGCATTCCGAATGGAGCAAAATCGTTGGTGCACAAACCCAGCCTCATATTTCTCTTTTCTCTCGCAAAATCTGGAAACTCTCTGTTAAAATGTCTCCATGCCTCCGAGTCTACTGGATGCCGCATCTCTCCAGATTCTGGATCAGAACACTCATCAACGTGCCATGTCATGTCTTTAGCAGTGACACTAGACTGATACAATCTCTCCAAACGATGAGTGATAGGAAGGTAATACATCGACTTAAATGCCTTCAGCCTTTGATTCTTCTTGTCCTTCTTACGACCAGATGGTTTGTACCTGGGGTGGCCGCACATTCTGCACTGATCAATACTCTCATCCTGATCCCAAAACAACATGCAACCGTTTGTACAACAATCAATCTTCTCAAACGTTAGACCCATCTCCTTCAACAACCTTTTGCTTTGATAGAAATTTTCAGGTGGAGTGTTCTCTTTAGGTAGGGTCTTTTTGAACAATTTTGCAAATTGATTGAAAACTTTTTGACTAAATTTGCCTTCGGATTTGATGGACAGTATTTGCGCATTGAATGACAGCTGCATCTCGTTATCACAGTCAGGAAATAACTTTTGATCAACGGTTGTTAGCATCTCAAAAAACTTATTTGACTGATGATTTGGTTCCTCCTCCATAGTTGTGTGACCACCCAACACAGATTCATTAACCATCATATGGTACCTATAGGTTTCATCCGCCTCCTCCAAAGGTGGTCCGAACTGAGAAAATGGAACATGGGCCTCCTCCATGGGTGGTTCCTCCTGAGTATACGGATCATGATTTGAACCACCAATCTCATCGTTCACCAATATTCCACTGAGTTTAAAAGTTTTCCAGTGTGTTGATATGAATATTCCAACGCTCTTCACCGTGACTGGTCCAATTGTAGTAGCGGGAAACAAAATCAACCCTAAAAATATGAGCTTTAACCTCATCAATGCTCAAGTATTGCATATTCTTGTATTTTCTTCTATTACACGGACATCTAAGCCGATTGAAACGATCAAGACAGTGTGGATGACTATATGCAAACTCAATAAATTCTTCAATTTTACCGTAAAATTGAAGATTCATGTCCCCTTCTATCATATGAGGCATTGAGTACATCCAACCACGATCTGGAAATTCCATCTGTTTCAAATTAATAGTATATAACAAGTTCATTGAAAAAAAAAACAGCAGAATTTCGACTGTAAACAAACATATATCCATCAAACATAATAAACTAACCAAATACAACATATTAATTAATTCCAAAAATTTGGATAGAGTTTTGACTATATATAGACATATCCATATTTATTTTTCACATAAATCCAACATAACAATCATATATACTATATCACTACTATACATTTAAGCATGCATACTAAAAGTTTACCAAAAATGAAAATATATACAACAAAAGAATTAAACGGTAAAAGTGCGAAAATGTACGGTGAAGTTGAAGCAACGAGCACAATGTGATATAGAACCAGTCGATTGCTACCAACACTTCAAACACAACTCCGTCGTAGATTAAACGGACAAAAATCGAATTCAAAAGAGTTTTTTCGTAGAAAAATATGAAAGAAAAAGAGCAGAATTTGTTCTATAATAGACGTTTAGCAACCGCCTACACGGTATTAGCGACCGCCTCTGGCCGTCGCTAACCAACGGACCGTAACCGAGTCATTATTGTCCAACTGGCCACATCGGGTTTTGATATTAGCGACCGCTAGTGGCGGTCGCTAATTCTGGTTCTAATTTTGCGATCGATATCAGTCGCTAATCCAAAAAATACGACGTTGTCGTGTGTCATCGGTCAAGTGGTCGCTAATATCGGTCTCAGATTAGCGACCGATTTACCTATCGGTCGCTAATCACACTATTTAGCGACTGACATCAAGGCGGTCGCAAAAATCGATCGCTAAAACGCGTCTTTTTTGTAATAATTGTTTCTCTAGCTAAAAATCTTCAATGACAGGAAATAATTTTTAATGACAGAATTATATCGTTAAAAACTATTTTCTGTTATTAAATACTTTTAACTGGAGAAGTAATAATGACAGAATTACTGTCACTAAAAATTATTTTTCTTATAGTGGATGAATGGAGGGAGTTTTTTTTTTTTTAGTGAACTTTCCAAGAACTGTGTCCCTACATCAAACAAGATCTAATTAATTGTCAAATAAGACAAAACTTAAGTAGTGAGAAACCCTAATGTTAGAGCATCACCAACGGTAGCAGCAAATCCTAGGTGGCAAAAAATTGTACCCCCTTTTTGAGATACAAACAATTGGGAAGGGGAGGTAACATTTGGAGAGAGAAATGGGGGGAGTAAATATTTGTACCGGTACAAATTACAAAATGGTGGGCCAAGTCTGATGGTTTTGTCGGTTTCACATGCTTTTTTTTTTTTTTTTATTATTAGTTCCCAACGGTTGTATAATGATACATGGCCTTATTTTTTATTTTCTTTTATTTCACAAATGGTATACATATATCATATATGCCCAACAAATAGCCCAAACGGATATATCAACATACATGCTTTCAAAAAAGAATATTACCGTTAATATTACCGTTAATATTTATCTATAAATAGATGTTCACATAAAATTTTCAAAACACTCTTCCATTTTATCTCATACTATCTTCTAAATTATAACATCTTGAAATTTGAAAATGGAAAATAATTCTTGGACGAATTGGTTAGGTTCTTCCAATTCAGAAGAGAATTCATTTTCTCAAGAGTCAAATATCCGTCCCCAAAATTTCATTGTTTCACCTCAAAATTTCAATATCCGTCCTCAAAATCCAAACATTCGCCCCCACAATTTATTGTTTCATCCGAGTCATCATATGAATTCTTATATGCCAACCCCTCCTTACATATATACTCCAGAAATATATCAACAACCCTACATGCCAACCCCTCCTTAAATTTATAAATAATTATTTTATTTATTTAAATAAATTAATATAATTAAAATCAAAATATACTATGAAATATTAAGTTGGGAAATATATATTGAATTAATGATATGGATAGTGGGTCCCTGAAATAGTAATATTTGTACCTGAGATGATTGGGGAGTAGAGGTATAAATTGATAGGTATAATTATCTTTTGAGATGGCAGCTGATGTGACAAAAATTTGTACCTGAGAAGAGGTACACAATTGGAGATGCTCTTAGAAGAAGATGGGATGAGTTAGGCAAGGGTGGTGAGATGTCACTAACGTGGGACAAAGTGACAATAGACAAAGAGACGAAAAATGGCTTTGCATAGCAATTATTGAAGGAAGAGAAGTATATATTCCATGCAAACGTATTTGCATTAGGTAAAGACAAATTTAAATTTTCGACCTAATTGTACGTTTGTGCATGGAAGTATAGTTGGGTTTCCATGTTAGGAAATCCACCGTTGAATTTCAACAAACCCCTGCTTAACCCACGGTCGAGATTACTCAATTGCGTTGATTAATGTCCTTAAATTTATTAATGTTAGAGGATGTGACACAGAGAATTAGTGGGAATATTACAATATATTTGTTAATGTGGTAGTTGCGACTCGTCTTGCATACATATGATTTCAATATTAAGATTGATATATTCTTCACTTTTTTTTTCTCTTGCACGAAACTTGAGAAAATTAATATATGTCCCACTGAATAGAAAAAGAAAAAAAAAAGAAAGAAAGAAGTTATCTTTTTATTATTGAGGTTGAATTATATATTTATTAATGGAATTTGTAAGATGGTTAATTATGATGACCATTTATTTGTAGAGTAGGCTTTATATGAAAACGCTTCATAATAAATTTAACATGAAATAGTTTTAGAGTATCATTAATTTCATCGGGAGTATCATTGAACCTGTCAGGGGTATCATTAGTCTGAGTTCAAGAAAATTTAAAACAATTTTCTTGAACTCAGACTAATGATACCCCTGATGAGATTAATGATACTCCCGATGAGATTAATGATACTTTAAAATTGTTTCATGATAAGCTTATCATAAACTATTTTCATATAATACTTTGCCTTATTTGTAAATTCTTGTTTTTAAAAATAGATTTAATTTTAGTTTTTTAATTGGATAATTGAACTTCATGCTTTGCAGAATGTGGTATATAAAATGTCATACAAGATTTGAGTTGATACGTATATCTATCTAATCTAAATTGGATTTTAGGTATGATAAATTGATAGCAATTCAATATCAAAAATTATTTGATGTATGTAAAGTTCAACTATGTGGTTTAAAATGGTATATAAAAAAAAAGTTCATACATTTGTTTAATTATTTTCGTTATTATATGTACGAGGTGTTTTAAATATTGACAAAAACTTTTGTGAACACGTAATTTTTTTTTTTAAGTATAATCATTGTTTAACTGATGTTTAACTTTTCAAGTGACATTTTATATGTACAGTCTTAGCATTCGAAAAAAAAAAAATGAACGTGAATTCCCGTGCATAGGATACTACTCCTAAATATTTTATCTAAACATACCAAATATGTGCATTACCTACTATATTTTCACGTGAAATGATCAATTTATCAATTAGTCAATAAAGAAAATAAGAATAACACAAAATTTCATATGAATAAGTTTGATAGTATAAAATTAATACCATTACATGTATTTATTGATATTAATTATATGCATTCACTATCATTAGACTTACAAATTGAAATCACAGTATAACATGTTATGGTATCAATAAATACATATAATAATGTCATTGAATACACGTAATGATATTAGTTTCATACAATGAACATGAGACCAACTCTAAAAGTAATACTCTCCTCATCCCATAGAACGCTTCACACCTTGAAATACACGATTTTTAAGGAAAAAAAAGTATGTGAGTGTGAAGTTGAATAAAATAATAATATTTTATTGACTTTTGCGAGAGATAATTATTTCTATTCTATTTTAGGGGTGTGAAAGGTGCTATGGGACGGACGAAAAAAAAAAGTGTGAATGATTCTACTGGGACGGCGAGACTAGTAAATTGATTAATAAAGTGAATAAAATAATGTATAATTTAAATTGTCTCATAATTATATATATATATATATATATATACACACACACATAATTTATTGTTTATGATAAAGTATTATATGAAAATAATTTATGATAAGTTTATTGTGAAATTATATTAAAGTATCGAATATTTGATAAAAAAAATATCGATAATCTTACTAGAAGCATCATTAATTTGGGTTAGAGGTATTATATTGTAATTGTTTTTAAAAAATTTAAAACCAAATTAATGATACTCTTGATAAAATTATCGATACTCCTGATCAAATATCAATACTTTAAAACAATTTTATAATAAATTTATTATGAACCATTTTAATATAAAACTTACTCATTATTTATAAATGCATAGTGGATCTTAGACCTAGATGAATTAATTTGATTCACTATCGATAAAACCTATGCAAGTGATCAAGCATAATTTTGTTTTATTTTTTGACAGGGTGATCAATCATAATGAAAGTTTACATGTGAGGTGAAAAGTGGAAATTAGAAGGATAAATAAAATAAGGCGCGCGGGTAATAAGACAGACAGACATACTGTTTGTATCATTCTCAAAGGATGATAGATCCGCATTAATAGCTTCACGACTTTCGATGATTATTAAAAATTTCTAAATTGACAGAACAAAAACAAAGGTACTGTTGGGGGTTGACTTTACAGCTTGGGTTCTTCCTGAATCTTGCTCAAACACTCCTTTTCTTTTCTTTTATTTTGTCTTCTAATTATCCTGAGTTTATAATAATCAAGATCGCCTCACAAATTACAGGGTATTTAATATATAAATGGATAAAATTAATAGATTTTAATTTCCCACACAATCTATATAAAATTACACAATACATCTCACACAAAAAAACTTGTCATGAATATTGGAAAATAAACTAGCGGATCATTATTCTCCATCTATCTAATTTTTTTTTTTTTTTTTAACAAAATGATGGTCTTTTTTGTTTTGATCGACTTAGAGTAGTTTCATACTCGATGTTGATCATTACTGCAAACAATCACGAGCGTGAGATATCACTGTTGGATTATAGAGTCTCAGCTAGTGCTTTACATCCCCGATTAGTTTTGATGGGCTTTATTGTTATGCCACAGTTTTAGATATACATATATCTCTTAGACTCATGGTAATTGAATTATCACAGAAATTAGTAGATTTTTTGAACTTGATAGTGATTCTAGACATAGTCATTTCTTGACGAATTGAGACAACAAATTGTTTTTGTGTATTTTTTTTTCATATTATTTCTCCATAATTACACATCAATTCCTTAACACTCACTTGTATTATTGATTGAGGCATAGTGTGCTTCTTGAAGCTTGGACTTATATATCATGAAAAATGGACAACATAATAATTTGCTTAATTCTTCTCTTACTTTTCTTATCTATTTGGTTTAGTTTTGTTTGATACTTTGTTTTTTTTTTTTTAATTAATCAATAAATTACTCTATCTCTCTCTCTCTTTTTTTTTTTTTTTTTTTTTATCAAATGGAAAATAAGGAGCAAGTGTTTCCAAGATAAAAATTAACAGAACAAATTTAAAGTTGGCATATGTGTTTAGCACTGAAGACTTGTGTATAAATAAATATATAAAATTAAATAAATAAATTGATTCCACATTTTTTTTATAAACATGAATTTTAGATGAGATAAAATTCTTTGATGATACTAGAGCCAAAATACCCATGCCTACATGTCTTGAACTCGATTCCTGCTAAAAGCTACTCGATCCACCCATATTAATTAGGAATATTTTATACTCCTTCCGTCCCAGTTTTGTTTTTCCGTTTGACTGTGTGTGGAGTTTAATGCGAGAGTTGAATTTTAATATTTAAATGAATAAAATAATATTGGGAATGATGAATGATGAATAAAGTACTCCCTCCGTCCCAAACTTAAGTTCCCGTTTACTATTTGCACGGTTATTAAGAAAAAATTGTTTATTAGTATTTAAAGTGATAAAGTGATAAAATAGATGTTTTGGTTACTAGTGTATGGAGAATATAATATTAAAAAGTATTGTTACTTTTTTGCCAAAAGTAGATGTAGCAAATGAGTATGAGACGGACCTTTTTGGCAAATGAGAACTTAAGTTTGGGACGGAGGGAGTAGTATTTAAATGAATAAAGTAGTATTGGGAATGGTGAAGGGTGAATAAAGTATTATTTAAATGAATAAAGTAGTTTCCATTTTAAGGACGAAAAAACAAAATTGGGGACGGACCTTTTTGGCAAATGGAAAAATAAATTTGGGACGGAGGGAGTAACATTATTAATATGATCATATTTAACTTTTCGTATGATATGACTTTCCATTTGTGAAATAAATAGGACCGCGAGTGGACAATAACATTTGAGTAGGTCTTATATGAGACCGTCTCATGACATGAGACAATGAGAATGAGTGTAACTAGGGCAATGAGTGTAACTAGGGCATTGACTCATTAACACTTTGGTAGGGGTAGGTGTTAATTTGTGTGGTCTCATGCCATGAGACGGTCTCATACAAGTTTTTACCATAACATTTTGTCATGAGTTTTTATTTTTACAGCGAAAACATCAGTTTGACAAATAGAATAATTACGAGTTCCCAAATTCAGGGGGATGCTTTTGACCCTACTTTATTAAATCAGGGGATTTATGTCATTCTCCAATGTTAGAGGGGCCATATTACATTTAATCATGGTTGCTAATATATGCAACTTCCGATTACAAAATAATGTCCACGTATATATATATGGTAGGGATGGTGATGAATTTAAATTAATTGCATTTTGTAATATAGTCTTATTAATTATTATTTGTGACTCCGAATTTAAAATCTTGATCCGCCATTAAAAATAGTATGTGGGCTGAATATTATAAAGTAATTAATATTAATTATGGAATAATTGTATTTTTTATTTCAAGAAAATAAGTCCAAAACATTTTGAGATAGTTCATGATAAGCTTATCATGAAACTGTTTTAAAATATCGAATATTTGACCAGAAGTATTCGATAATCTCACCAGGAGTATGTTGGTTTAAAAAATTTATAACAATTAAAATATAATATCATATTAATGCTACTATTGGTGAAATTATCGATACTCCTAATCAAATATTCGATACTTTAGTATAGTTTCATGATAAACTTATTATGTACTATTTTTAAAGTGGTGAAGGAGGGTAATTACTTTTTCATAAATAGACATGAAAAATGAAGCCTAGTTCCCTTTTTTGTACACATTGTCACAAGGGAAAAAAAGGCGCAAATTTTTGTGTTGGCTTTTGGTGAATTCTTGACAAGATGCTTGTGAATAATGGAAAAAGTAGGTTTAATTTGATTGGAATTAGTTGAAGATGAATAGCTTTTGTGCTGGTCTTTGTAGTCCAATAAATCCCAGCACACGAGCGTAGAATATTGAGCTCTAATTTCCTGCAACAAAGTCATATATGTATATATCGTATATATGTATATATGGGTTTGCACGTAACTTTAATTGTTACATATATGCTGCATGAATATCATAAATGATGGAACAATGACAGATGAAAAATGATGAGGTATTATACAGTTGGTGCATATATGGTCTACAACAATTTTTTTTTTTTGAGATAATCTTTTGTGAGATAAACATTTATCAATTAATAAAAAATAATGCAAATCAAGTTTGTGGGTAATTAAGTGGTTAAAATTAAACATTTAATTTGGATTTTTTTTTTTTACCAGCCGTCTGACATTACACTAATTCATGTAGTAATCTTTTTTAAAGGAGTAAAATTAAAGAATAGGCACTATTATAACAAAGGGTTAATTAAGTGTGAAATATAGTAACTTAGTGATATTTTGTATTGTACCAATTGAGAGATCTGAATATATATTATACTCATATAATATGTGTGTAGACAATTATAAATCGATCTATTATGGTTGGTGGTAGTTATTAATTAGTAAGCCCACATTATGATGCTAAAATCCAGCTCAAATGACTAAGATATTAATCTTATTAGTTTCTATTTATAGTACAAAGAGCACCAATTTATTTCTCACTTAGAATATTGACTAGACGATTTGTACTATAAATGTATCTTATAGGTAGTGGTTGATGAATAATTTAATATGTGTAATATTTCACTAAAAAATAGCTAAAAAATACCGATCATCTAAGATGGGATTATTGCTTATCTTTTCTTCTTTAAAAAAAAAAAAAAAAAAATTATTGCATGTGATCACTAATGCATAGGCCCATATAATTGCATACTTTTTTTTTTTTTAATAGCACTATAACTTATAATTAGCATATAATCAAGATTGCACGTTTATCTAAACCGTACATGATATTAGTGAAGATGAATGATTTAAGCATAATCTTCATGTATTTAAGCTGCTACACGGATATTGATTGTGATATATATTCGAGATATATTTAGAAACAATTAAATTAATATCTATATCTATATAAAAAAAATTATATAATTAATATATAGATAAGGGAAAGTTGACTACGCTAGCCAAGTAGCCATAGTTGCTAGATGCCCGCCCACAACACTCAGTAACAATTTGGCCTCTAGTGCAATTTTCTTACATTTTAATTAGTCTCAAATTATATAAAATTAGAAGGGGTCAAATATTCAAATGATTATTAATTAATATAAATATTTTTATACATGCTGACTACAAATACTAGCTCAATTTCTTCAAGAAAAGACAGTTTTCTTGATTCTTGTCTGAAGAAGTTTGTCACTTGTGAGATCACACTGGCTAATATATGTATTTAATTTTATAAGTATATATCTCATGAGTCCCCATCCTCTCTGGTACTTCTAGGCATGTACAGCACAGGGATCCATTCTGCACATGCATGGAAACTTAGAGGTTAAATTTGCGTCTAAAATTGTATGTTGATTTTTCTTTTTGGTTATTTTTTTATTAATCCAGCTGTAATTTTTTACTATACATGAAAGTTGAAATCTTATTAATTAAGTAAAAACAATCCTCCAACCAATATATATTGAGAGGTAGGAAACAATATATTTTAAAGACCGTAACTATGAAGGAGTTACAAAAGAAGGACAATATTGGCCAATAAAATTTTAATTCGATACATTTAAGCTAATAACTTTTATATATATAATTTTTGCATATTTAGGTCAAATGCACTCGAAACACCCAAACCAAGCTAAAATTCGAATTTCTCTCGGGATTCAATCTCTTCTCACTTAGAATCAAGGATCAAACCATATATCGTTCTCTTCGTCTCTTCACCCATTAATTTGATAACATCAATTGTCAATTTCGTATACTACATTGACTCAAATTTATTCTTTCGTGTTTCGATCATCTCATTCACTATTCAGGCCAATTTGAGGTCATCACACCAATCTCTTCGTCTCTACGTACTAGTCAATTTGGTATCATTGATTTCTAATTTCATGCACCACAATACTATGGAAGTGCATGCAATAATTGTTCATCGTGATTTGCTGTTTTAATTGGCCCAACACATTGCTTTCTAACCCGAATTGTGGTGTTTTGAGGCAATTTAGCCTACATTTGCAATTTTTAAAAATTGCGAGTGTATAATTACTAGTTCGTAAATATATTTTCTCTTAAAAAAATTATTCCCCCTAAATATATGTACTTAATTAGTAGCAATTGGTTGAAGATTACACACATCATCTCAAATTCTCAATATTGCGAAAAAGTTGTTTAGTTCCCTTGAAAATAAGTGTCTGAAAACTTTATCAAAAGGAATTAGATTCACCAACTGAGTTGGAATTTGCAAGACAAATACCTATTATTAAGCAAATTAGTTTTTTTTTTTTTTTACCTCAAAATCTGCAAACTGAAATACTACATATTTTGATATTTTGTTTCATATATTTCACTATTTTCAATACTCGGTGTCATTTAATATTCATGTTACAGTAATCTAAAAATGCAAAAATATATTGTGAATAAATTTTACCGTAAATTTTATTTACATTTTATATTTAATTTTTGAACAATATGATCTGAGTTGTTTCGCTAAAAAATATAAAATTGATAATAATATCTTTTAATAACTAATGCCATTTTTGAGTTTTCCTGTTAAACTGATTTACAATACACATCTAAAGATATATTAGAAATGAAATACAAATAATGACATAATATATGGCTAGCTAGGTGTTCCATCATTTTGGTTGTAAAGATTCCGTGATATTGCCAAGTAGTTTAATTCTAATGGTCCTCATTATTTTGACTAACTATATATCGTCAAATAGAAAACATTCTGCACCCCAAGCTGGCATCAAAGATAATATTCGGGTCATACAATAGTCACGTAATTAATTTCCATTTTAATTTCGTACTCATGAAATTTTTACGATAACATCCCACAAGAATAACATGGCATATATTATTTAAAAAAAAAAGTAAAAAAAATGTGAGAGAGAGAGAGAATTCTTCTTTAAATTCCTAAACAAGGATTTTTCATTCCCAATTCTAACAACTTTCCCTACTCCCTCCATCTACTCTCCTCTTCTCTCATCACACAATTTCATTTAAAATAAATAGATAAAGACTTTGATCAGATCATTCTTGAAGGCTCATTATTAATTCTTTGATCATTAATTCATCCAAACTGGATATCAACATGCGATCAACACCTACTACAAACTCAGAAAGTGATGATCATATGGAGAATTATTACAAGAATAATGAGATCGAAGAGGAAGATGAAAACGAGAGTAAACGGATGAACGGAAACAGCTCGAGCAACAGCACGGTTGAAGAAAACAACGGCAAGAAGCCCGGCCCGGGATCTGTGCGGCCGTATCTCCGGTCCAAGACTCCTCGTCTCCGGTGGACCCCGGAGCTCCACCTCTGCTTCATTCATGCTGTTGAAAGACTAGGAGGAGAAGAAAGTGAGCCCTCCAATTTTCATTTTTTATTTTCTATATTTATTAATTAACCTAAATTTTGGTATCATAATTTTTGGGTACCTTTTAAATGTGATTTTGGTGCAGAGGCGACGCCTAAGTTGGTGCTTCAATTAATGAATGTGAAAGGTCTTAGTATTGCTCATGTCAAGAGCCATCTTCAGGTCTATATAATTTCTAATTTTTCATTTAGCTTAAATAAATTTTGAGATGTATAATTTTGGAGCATTCAATTTTATTAACAAAGTGTTTTGATGTTGTTGAATTAGATGTATAGGAGCAAGAAGATTGATGATCCCAATCAAGGTAAAAAGACTCACCAATTTAATTTCTTGAGGTCCAGATATCGAATCTAAAGACTTTATTTTTCATATTTTGTTGAAAACAATTCCAGTTGATACATGAGAAATATAGGGTTCTATATATCCTTAATTGAATGATTAATTCTAATATATATTGCAGTTATTACACAACAAAGACTTCTACTTGATTCCGGAGATCGCCATATTTATAACCTCAGCCAACTTCCAATGCTTCAAACTTATAATCAAACACCAATTTCCAGCTCAAGGTATGCCACTTTACACCTCTAAAAAAGCTCAGAAATTTATTTTCTTGATAAATATTTCTGAAACCCTAATTTGTTTTGCAGATTTAGAGATGTTATTTGGGGTAATATGAATATCCAAGGAAACAGCCCTCATTGCAGCTGGGCCACACCAAACCCTACCCGGAACGTGCTATACGACTCGGCATCCTATGAGATCAACAATGGATCATCAATTAGAGCTTCAAATCTTCACTCAAACAAGCAATCTCTTTGTAAAGTCCCTCAAAATGATCCAAATTTTTTCACCAACTCTACAAACCACTTTCTAGCTCAAGATAAAGCCCGAGAGCAAGCGGCTCGTTCTTTTCATCCACAAGAGACCAGTATCACTTTGAAAAGAAAGCGCTCTCCGGAATTTGTGAATCTTGATCTCGGTTTATCAATAAAAACGAGCCGAGAAAACGAGAAGAAGACGAAAACAAGTGATCATGAGGTGGATAGTAGCTTATCTCTGTCATTGTTTTCACCCTCTAAAGATGATGGTGTTAGGAAGAATGAAGATAGTAGTTTAGATCTGAGTTTGTGAATGAGACAATTTCTGAGTGAGATTTCCAACTACGTTGTCAATGCCAATGCACAGATCATTGTCAAGGTAATTATTAATGGATTTATTTATTTTGAGTTTTTGTTTCTTAATTAATTGATTTGTTTGCAGAGATAAATAGTGATTAATTAATTGTTGTCATATATATATTCAACCAATTTTAAAACGGCATGGATCCTTTGCATTGGGAGATGCAAAAACTTAAAGAAATTGAAGAACGCAGATCTTTGTCCTTGGATTTTCGAATTTTTGTTTTTAGAAGTAAAATAATTATAGGAGTTGGACCTAGTTTTCATGAATTTATAGAGTTTCACTGATGAATTGATTCTTTTTAACTAATTAATTTTTCTTTACTAAAAAATTAAGGTATATATATATATATATAGTCCTTCTTCCATGATTATTTGTTGTATTGGAACAGAGAGTTTCTTGATTATTTTGAATAGGTCTCGTGTGAATCGATATCAGGTTCACGTGAATGCTCATCTTTAAAGTAATACTATTTTTTAAGATATGAAATATTATTATCTAAAAAAATTTGACTTCATGTGTCATTCGTCTCAAAATCACTTAATAGTGAGATTTCATATATATATATATATATAAATACTATCAAAATTCACCATAAAAATTTTCTTGAGGAATTTAATTTATAGAAGTTTTTGTCGATCATTTTAATAAATGAAAATTGAGTAAAATTATATATAGACAGATAGATAGGGTTGCTTGAAATAGGGTTTAAGTTAATTAATCGTCTACACATTGAGTTAGAGGTGAATTGTTTCTAAGATTATGGTGGGTTCTATTATCAATAAATTGCCGAATCATGCATGGAATAAGTCACATTTTTTAATGTAGATAATATTAAAATAATTATTAAGTTAGCCTCTAGTGAACCAGTTGCACCTTTAGCAAGACATTGAGGTGAACTGTGCAAACTAAAAATACATAAACATGCAAATAAATATAATTATAAAATGTTCAAACTATATAACTAATTGCATATTAGATTTGACCGAATATGTGATCGAAATGAAGCAAAATTAATATAACTGAAACATGCATATAATATAATTGAAATTTGGCGAATGCATGGATCTAAAATCCGGCCCAAAGTATTGGACAAATAAATATAATTAAAATGTGCAAACTATATAACTAATTACATATTAGTTTTGACCGATTATGTGAACAAAATGAAGCAAAATTAATATAATTAAAACATGTATATAATATAATTGAAATTTGGCGAATGCATGGATCTGAAACCCGGCCCAATGAATGAACAATTTAATATGGGTGGAGTTGCTCTCAGCGGGAATTGAACATAAGATCTTTGTCCGGGCGTGAGCCTTTTGACTCTAATACCATGAAAGAATTTCGCCTCATCTAAAAGTCTGAACTTGCAGAAAGGTCTGAAATTAATTCATTTAATTACTTCCCTCACAATATTATCCCACTTATCTTGAATTGGTGAAGGCTTTTCTGTTAACTGAAAACAATTATTTAGTTAAAATTATTTCAACAAATGGAGAAATTTTCGTACTACGCTATATTTTAATTTCGATTAGGAGGAAAATAGAATAACGTTATGGAATAAATTTATTGATTAGCTTGGTTAGTTAATTAAAAACTATTTTTTTTTTCACAAGACATGAGCTGTTATTTAAAAAAATACAAATAAATGAATCAGGAACAATATGTCACTACAAAAAAAACACTGTTAACGACGGAATTTGCGACGGAAAATCCGTCGCAAACAGTGTTTTACGATGGATTTTGCGACGGATACGTGTCCGTTCCTAAAACAGCCCTAACTCCTTTTTGCGACGAATTTCTGCCGTCCGTCGCAATTTAACGACGGATAAAACCGTCGCAACATTGGCGGGTCAGACCCGATCGGGTCGCTCAAAATTTGCGACGGACAATATTCTGTCGCAAATTATTCGGGTCAGACCCGATCGGGTCAACAATATTTGCGACGGAAATAGTCCGTCGCAAATATTTATTAATGTTTTTTTTTTGTTTTTTTCGATTATTATTTGCGACGGACATTTTTCCGTCGCAAATTAAAAATTTGCGACGGAATTTGGCCGTCGCAAATACCGAGCCTATGCAAAAAAAAAAATGGCTCGTGTGGTTCGAGCCCGGGCACCCGGGAAGGGCGGGGCGGGCGCGGAGCACTGGGCCACCGGCCCATAGCTTATTATAGGCGGCCCACCTTCTATATTAGCCTTATTAGGCCTTGAACAATTAATTCAAATTTGCGTCCAAGGGGAATCGAACGCGCGACCTCTCGTGCATGTGGAGGGGGTGCGTGCCACTCGGGTACGTGCTACTTTCGTTCATTTTTACGCAATTAATTGTATATGTATTCAAATTAAGTCATTTTTTTTTTACAATTCACCAAACTAATTTCTTTTCGTATCTAACTTGTTTATAAAAATATTTTGCCCAATTATTTTTTTTATTTTGTAAAATTATTTATTTCGACAATGCGTAATTCTATAATTCGTTCTTTTGTACACAATTAATTGTATATGTATCCAAATTGATTCATTTTTTTTTCCATAATTCACCAAATTAATTCATTTTCGTTTCTCAGTTGTTTTTATAAATGTTGTGGCCATTTAATTTTTATTATTTTGGTAAAAATTATTTATTTCGACTCCCTCTTAAATTTATAATTCATTCATTTGTACACAATTAATTGTATATGTATCCAAATTGACTCATTTCTTTTTCCATAATTCACCAAATTATTTCATTTTCGTTTCTCACTTGTTTTTATAAATGTTGTGCCCATCTATTTTTTTATTTTGTAAAATTATTTATTTCGACAACGCGTAATTTTATAATTCGTTCATTTGTACGCAATTAATTGTATATGTATCCAAATTGACTCAATTTTTTTTTCTATAATTCACCAAATTAATTCATTTTCGTTTCTCACTTATTTTTATAAATGTTGTGGCCATTTTATTTATTTTTTTGGTAAAATTATTTATTTCGACTCCTGCTTAAATTTATAATTCGTTCATTTTTACGCAATTAATTGTATATGTATCCAAATTGACTCATTTTTTTTCCTTAATTCACCAAATTAATTCATTTTTGTTTCTAACTTATTTATATAAAAATTGTACCCATATTTTATTTTATTTTATAAAATTTATTTCTTTTCGTTTCTAACTTGTTATATATACAATAATTTAGTAATTCTAATCGTCGTCCTCTTCCTCTTCTCTATCCTCTTCATCCTCATCATCATCTTCATCCTCATCCTCATCATCTTCATCTTCATCCTCCTCACCGCGCTCTTGTCCATCATCCTCATGATCACTTTCAATCATTACCATTTCTGGATTTGCAGCAAGTAAGTCCACAAAAATATTCACAGCTTCTTGATCAACCTCTGTTTGAGCCTCTTGTATCTCTGTTTGAAATGGATCTGTTGGTTCTACACCGTCTTTCTTTGACGGATTAGAAATTTCAACCAATGATCTTGCCTTCACTTTGCAAACTGTCCTCAAGTTGGCCCTACTAGTGTACTAAAAAATTGAAACAAACGTACGTACGTAATCTTATTGCTCCAATAATGAATAATATTTTAGTGTATATGTACATTCAATTGTATAGAAAAATAATTGGTAAAATAATTCAGTAAAGGAACTAATGTAATGAATTAAAGTGATCACATTATTGATCTCGAAAGTATTTTAACCAAATTGAACACGAGATTAGCTTAATAAATTTAACACGAATTCTTCTATGAAACTAGTTCATAGTAAAAAATTTATACCACTTCATTCATTTAATGATATTATATATTTATTTAGTGATACCCGTGCACTTAATTATAAACTCATATATATTCTAATTATTGATTTTGAGTAAAGAAAAAAATAAAGAGATGATTTTATTAATTTAACATTCAGTTCTACAATTTCTGTTGTGTTTATTTATTCATTTCCAAATGTTGAACTAAAAATTCGTCGACTGAAGTGGATACTTTTTTAACAAATTGGATTGGATTTTAAACCTATATTTTGTACGAAACCGAGAGTTAGGGTGATTTGTTTTTGGGATTTCCCAAATGTCTCGTAGCAATTGAGATATTTATTTATTTTTATGACAAAAATTTGTATAAGATCGTTTCATGACATGAGACAACATAAATTAACACACAATCTTGTTCAAGTGTTAATATGTCAATACCCAATTTATATATCACATTCGGTCATCCCACTATTTTATGTTATGAGACGGTCTCACATAAAATCTACTCTATTTTTATATACCCATAATCCTCCCTTATTTATTCGATGTAGGACATTGTTTAAACTCCAATACAAGGGCTAGTTTTTTAATGTACTTAATGAGATAACTTTGTGTTAATTCCCTAACTATTATAGATTATTAATTATTTCATATTATATGTTTACATGCACGATCAACAAATACAACCATGTTGTACACTGTGTATACCGTTTGTTATACTGTTTTAAAAAAAAGTATAGTGATACCATGGTTCGTTGTATATATATGTGCTTGCTTGACTTAATTAGATGGGAAAAATATAATCAATTTTTATTGAATAAACCTCATAGCATTTTGATAAATTACTAATCTATAATATATCCAACTTTAGGCCGGGAAGCGGTCCAGTTATAGATTCGATGAGAAGCGGCCAAGTTTTACAGAAGAGTTTACTCATGTGGACCCCATCGGGAAGAGGCCCAATTGAAAACCCATGAGTGGCCCAATATTTCTCATGGAGTTTACAACTTTACACCCACAGCCTTTGAGCCTTTGAACAACAAGACTTTCACTTTAGGCTACGATTATTTGCACCAGTAAAGACACTTCCCAGGTGAATACACTATTTAGTGTTTTGAAAAATTGAAATATTTTTGAAAAAATATAACCGAAAATAAACATAAAAATCAATTTGTTTTTTCTTTTTACATATTATGCATTCTATTCAGTTTAGAAAATATGTTTGAAAAACTGAAACAATTAAAAAAAATCCGAACAACAGGTAATGTATTCATCGGGTAATGGGTTTATCAAAGAGGTTGGTGCAAATAACCGTACTCTTCACTTTATTTCAAATCAAGTGTTAAAAAAACAATGTGGTATTACTATATTATTGTTGAAGAAATTTTATGTAATTAAATTCAAATATGAATGAGTGCTCAATGTGGAATTATTGTATATTGTTATTATTGATTTTTTTTATATCAAATCAAATATTGTGTAGGAGTGGATAAGTTTTTTTTAGTGGTGGATGTAGTTGGATTTTCAATTGTGAATTTTAAATCACAAACTAATGAATAAAACAACACTACAAAAAAGACGGAGATTAGCGACGAATCTTTTGCGACGGCACAATATCCGTCGCAAATTTCGTGAATTTGCGACGGATTTTGGTAAGCCATCGAAAAAGATGACACTTTGCGACGACTTAGGAAGTCCGTCGCAAAGGTTAGTAATTTGCGACGGAAAAGCCGTCGCAAAAACAAGGGCCCACCGCCTTCGTCTTAAACCGGCTACATTTGCGACGGATAGGTCGTCGCAAATTTCAACTTTGATTTTGCGACGGTCACTTCCATCGCAAAACATATCCGTTTAAAGGTGACCGTTCGGGAAGCGACCCATTTGACTGATTTGTGAGGGAACAGGCCGTCGCAATTTTGAACTTTGCATTTGCGACGGACAAAGCCGTCGCAAACCTTACATTTATATTCGCGACCTTTCGGAAAACGGTCCATTGACTGATTTGCGACGGAATGTCCGTCGCAAATCCGAACCGTTTTTACGCGTCTTCTCGGAAAACGGTGCGTTGACTAATTTGCGACGGAAAAGCCGTCGCAAATCAGTCAAAACAATGTCGTTTTGGCTTTGACAGACAAAATTTGCGACGGATAGGCGTCCGTCGTAAATTTTTTTACAATTATAAAGCTCTCATCGCGAAACAGACGGAGAGTGCGAGAAAAAAGAAGAAGAAGAGGAAAACGAAAGGAAAAGGAAGGAGAAGTCGAGTTTAGTTGATTGTAGAGCCGTCCGTCCCCACCGAGTTCTCGTTTCGATATTTTCTACAAATAAACCGTAAGTTTTCTTCATTTTTACCGTTTAAAATTTAATTTTAAAGCATGTTTAGAGAATTGATTTTAGTTGAATTATTTGAATTATATTAGTAATGAATTTATTTTAGTTGATTTAGTTGATCGAATTTTAATTTAGAGCATGTTTAATTTTTGTTAAGTTTAGAATTGAATTAGTTGAATTGTTTGAATTATATTAGAAATGAATTGCTTTTAGTTGAATTATAATTTAATTAGTTGATCGAATTTTAATTTAATTTTAAAGCATGTTTATAATTTCTTAAGCTTTTAATTGAATTAGTTGAATTGTTTGAATTATATTAGAAATGAATTGATTTTAGTTGAATTAGCTTAGTTGATCGAATTTTAATTTAATTTTAAAGCATGTTTAGAAATAGTTGAATTAGTTGATCGAATTTTAATTTAAAGCATGTTTAATTTTTGTTAAGTTTAGAATTGAATTAGTTAAATTGTTTGAATTATATTAGAAATGAATTGATTTTAGTTGAATTAGTTGATCGAATTTAATTAGTTGATCGAATTTTAATTTAATTTTAAAACATGTTTAATTTTTGTTAAGTTTAGAATTGAATTACTTGAATTGTTTGAATTATATTAGAAATGAATTGATTTTAGTTGAATTAGTTGATCTAATTTAATTAGTAGATCGAATTTTAATTTAATTTTAAAGCATGTTTAGAAAATTTAATTAGTCTTGATTTCACTTGAGTATGACAATTTAATGCATAAATACTTGCATGCTGTTTTACCTTTACACTGGATTTTAGTTGCTCAAATTAGTGAGTTTTGAATTATTATTTTTCCTTGAAGTGGACATTTTGAGCTGTCGAATTTCATTTTTATAATAGTACAGTAAATTGCAAAATAGGCGCATCTTTCAAAAAAAATACTTTCTTCGCTATGAATCATATTTATTATTTTAACTGTTTGTATTATATTTTGTGAATAAGTAAATCATTGTTATATGCGTATGTGAATAAGTAAATTATTATATGCGTGTGAATAAGTAGATTATATATAGCATCATCTTTTATAGTGTGTAGATTTTATGCGCGTATGTGAAATTATATGTATGTGAATAAGTAAATTATTATATAGCATCATCTTTTATTAGTTGAATTTATAATTATTACAGATGAACCCAGGTCAAGATAATTTTCTCAGTGTCATCATAGTCGACAACAAGTAAGTATATTTTAATGAATTATGTATACTTTTAATTATATATATTAATATAATTAACTTGATTTTTTAATTTTGTTGTCACGGACTGCTTCCAGCCCATGAGACTAGCTCAATCGTCTCACAAATCATTAGGATGAGACAGTTTGAGTATGGTGCCCACTCGTGGAGTCAAGTGTCCGAGCAAAAGAGGATGGAGTACTTTGATGACTTCAAGGTATAAAAAATTTATTTATTATAATTTTAATTTAACTTTTAATTTAACTTTTAATTTATTTGTTAATATTCTATTTTTAATTTATTTGCAGAGGCGGTGCGTTTGAGACCCTGCCAACGATAGTATTGTGTACCAATTGTTCTGTGCGAAAGCGCAAGAACGGTACAAAAATATTATCTACGGCCTGAAGAAGTGGTGGAAGCGTGGGGATCGGGTGGAGTTGGGTCGAGCACCAGACGGACGATCGATATGGGATGGTTTGGTGGATCACTGGAACAGTGAACCATCATTTAGAAGAAGATCATGAAGAGAGAGAGAGAGAGAAGATCATGAAGAGAGAGAGAGAGAGAGAGAGAGAGAGAGAGAGAGAGAGAGAGAGAAGAGAGAGTCAGTTTGAACAATTTATTTATGTTTTTTGAATAATTTTTGTAGCATCATTCCCGGTCACAAGGTTTCCGCCATTATTACAGAGATAATGAGGGATAATCTAGAGGAGAACGCAATGAAGTTCAAACTCGTCTCGTCGCAGCGGAAACAGTACTACTTGGATGAGTTTCGGGTATATATATGCAAATACGTTGGTATAAAAATATTTGCATATATATACCCAAAACTCATCCAAGTAGTACTGCTTCCGCTGCGACGAGACGAGTTTGAACTTCATTGCGTTCTCCTCTAGATTATCCCTCATTATCTCTGTAATAACGGCGAAAACCTTGTGACCGGGAATGATGCTATAGAATAGTATTTCAACAAAGATATTACTAATTCAGTGTTAATTAATTAATTACTTGTAGCAAACATATACATGATCTTAAATCATGTTGTTCTATTATTACCTCGTGAGTTTCATTTATATACCTCGTGGGTTTCATTTATATACCTCGTGGGTTTCATTTAAATGAGTTAATTTGGTGAATTTTGAAAAAAAAAATGAGTCAATTTGGATACATATACAATTAATTGTGTACAAATGAACGAATTATAAATTTAAACGGGAGTCGAAATAAATAATTTTACCAAAAAAATATTAAATAGCCACAAAATTTATAAAAACAAGTGAGAAACGAAAATGAATTAATTTGGTGAATTTTGAAAAAAAAAATCAATTTGGACACATATACAATTAATTGTGTACAAATGAACAAATTATAAAATTACGCATTGTCGAAATAAATAATTTTACGAAAAAAAAATAGTTGGGCAAAATATTTTTATAAACAAGTTAGATACGAAAAGAAACTAATTTGGTGAATTATAAAAAAAATGACTTATTTTGAATACATATACAATTAATTGCATACAAATGAACGAATTATAAATTTAAGCGGGAGTCGAAATAAATAATTTTACCACACTAATAAAAATTAAATGGCCACAACATTTATAAAAACAAGTGAGAAGTGAAAATGAATTAATTTGGTGAATTATAGAAAAAAAATGAGTCAATTTGGATACATATACAATTAATTGCGTACAAATGAACGAATTATAAAATTATGTATTGTCGAAATAAATAATTTTACAAAATAAAAACAAATAGTTGGGCAAAATATTTTAATAAACAACTTAGATACGAAAAGAAATTAATTTGGTGAATTATAAAAAAAATGACTTAATTTGAATACATATACAATTAATTGCATAAAAATGAACGAAAGTAGCTTATGCCCTAGTGGCGCGTGCCCCCTCCTCTTGCACAAGAGGTCCCGTGTTCGATTCCCCTTGGGCGCAAAATTGGATTAATTGTTCAAGGCTTAATAATACTAATATAGAAGGTGGACCGCATATAATAAGCAATGGTCCGCGCCCGCCCCGGGTGCCCGGGCTCGAACCACGCGAGCCACTTTTTTTTGTATAGGCTCGGTAATTTGCGACGGCCAAATTCCGTCGCAAATATTGAATTTTGCGACGGAAAACAGCCCGTCGCAAATTATAACAGAAAAAAATAAAAAAATATATATAAAGATTTACGACGGAATGTGGCCGTCGCAAATGTTGTTGACCCGATCGGGTCTGACCCGAAAGATTTGCGACGGACTCTGTCCGTCGCAAATTCTGTGCGACCCGGCCGGGTCTGACCGGCCAATTTTGCGACCGACTTATCCGTCGTTAATTTGCGACTTATCGTTGAAGAAATTTTATGTAAATTCAAATATGAATGAGTGCTCAATGTGGAATTATTGTATATTGTTATTATTGATTCTTTTTATATCAAATCAATTGTGTAGGAGTGGATAAGTTTTTTTTAGGGGTGGATGTAGTTGGATTTTCAAATGTGAATTTTAAATCACAAACTAATGAATAAAACAAGCGAGAGAACATCCCATGTGTGAATGGAGAAATTCCAAAAAAAAAAAAACATACTCTAACAAATTCTTGATCCAACTGAAGACTAATTAATTAAGTGATGAAAGGAAAAAAATTATCTCAGCTATTTAAATATTTCGAAAACCGAGGAAGCTAATATTGCCTATTAAACTAAAATTTCTAATTATCCTTATCAAAATACAACTCCTTCGCCTTACTATTATAAAAACTCCTATTTCAAGCAAAATAAATAAATAAAGAATAAATTTTATATGAAAATAGCTCATGATAAACTTATCATTAATTATTTTAAAGTATTAAATATTTGATAAAAAATATTAAAAATCTCATTATAAGTATTAAATATTGGGGTCAGTGATATCATATTTAATTGTTGCGGATATTTTTTAACCCAATTTTCGATACTTTTGATGGGATTTTTAATACTCTTGATCAAATATTTAATACTTTGAAACGGAAGTTTATAATGAGCTTACATGAACAAAATTTTAGCATAAAGAGTAAAACAGTATTGTTAATTAAGTCATAAGACGAGGAAGCAAGATGTTTTGGAATTGTTGGACGATGATATCGTAAGCTGCTTGGGTTGGATGAGCTGCATCCCAGAATACGTACTTGGATGGATCCGGGCACATCGCTGAGTTTTCATTGCACATAAGTCCTATCTCCACTGCACCACTTCCACAACATCCTTCATGTGTTCTATCAAAACCTATAACCATTTCCCAAATACTCATTTCATAAAAAAAAAAAAAAAAAATCAATAAATCTACTTATCTCCATTTTTTTTTATGGTAATTGAACTTGTAGGATGCGGGAGTATTAATATAAATTAATTAATTTTACATTTTTTTTAACAAGTTCATATTTTTATAGAGTAGGTATTAAGTGAAATTGGTTCATACATGAATCATTGAAAAATATGTAGTTGTTTTCACTAAAGACTATTAGTTGTTTTCACTGATTAAAAAAAATTAATACTCTTTAATTGTTCATGTATGAACCATATCACTTTATATATACTTTGAAATTTTTATATGAAAAGAAATTCTTTTTTTAGAAGTTTGTATTCAACCATCAATAATAAAAATATAAAAATATAATATACATATATAATAGTGCATGGTGTTTGTAGGTGATTGTGCTCTTGAAGAACTGATACAGGAAAATCAAAAGTGAATAGTGTATGGAAATAATTTGTTTATGGTTAAAATTCCAAAAATTGTAAATATTTGTTGAAGTCAAAATTTAACAATAAAAAGTGCATGATTCTACAGGACTTTTATATAACTATATGTATGAGATTTAAATCAAATTTGTCCTCTATCTTTTCACCTTTATCAAAATGATCCTCTATTTATCAAAATTATTATAGGACATCCAACAAAAAAGTGTGAAGATTAAGAGGGGAGGGGGAGAAGCTGACCATATTTTTGGGGATCATGAACCATGTCAAGAATGGGAGTATAGATATCCACGTATGCAAATTTGCATCTAGGCAGTGTTGACTGCAATCTGGAAATTAGGGATTGAAGCTTGGAGTTGTACGCTGCGGAGTCAGAGTTGTGCTCTGCGCAGCATTCACGCGCTTTAGTGCCGGTGAGAACGCTATGCAGCGTCACGTCCGCGGGTAGGCATCCAACCGGCGGCAAACCCGCCACCGCCAACCTTACTGCACCTAGCCCCACCAATCTCTGTAACCACACACACCCCTTCCGTAAATATATTTAATATTCATGCTAATAATAGTTATGTATTCTTTCGTTTTTTTTTTTTTTCCTTTTAATTGTGTCGGGAAAAAAAAATTAACTGATTAAAAAATTATTTTTATACTAATTCTCCCGTCTCCAATGAACAAGTTTCATAGTATTAAAATTTATGCTATTATATTCAATCACTTATATCATTGTGCTACATATACAATAGTAGTGAATACATGTAATAATATCAATAATTATATATAATTATATCAGTTCATACTATAAACAAGTTTTAGGAATCATGTTCTTACTTTTACATAGATTATGAGGAAGCAAACATAAATGGATTTTTTTTTTTATTCTTTCTCTTTTCTTTTTTAAATGTTTTATTTCAGAGAGAATTTTTCGTGAGAGTATTTTACTGTGTGATCGATTAATACCATTTTACCATAGAAATATTATCAATTTTTAAGATTTGTATCACTAAGAAAATAGTTTTTTTTTTTTGAATCATTAAGAAAATTGTTAAAATGTAGTAACCTCATATAAATTTTTTACTTCATCCTATCTTGTATAATTATATTAGAATACATATGCCACATTGGGACCTCGGTGATGAAATTATCTATTAATGTGTGTTCTATAATATTGATGAATTGACATGTGCAGGGTAAAAATAGATATATCTACACTATATCGATATGTGTTAAATAATTAGTAGAGAAGCCAAACAATTTAATTAAAAAAAAGTTACCTTGAGAATTTTCTCAAGATTTCCGAGCAGCATATCATGGTAACCGTCCAATGTCAACATTTTCCTCATCGGCACCGTGTAAAAGTTATTCATCATGTCATTAGTTCCGACAGCAACCACGAACAACGACCCGTCCAGGATCCGACCCACTTCGTCCATGCCCACAATTTTCTGCATTCTCCCAACCGCCTGTTTAAAACTCTTCAACTGATCCCCCATATTCGGCACGTTGCTCTCCACCGCCGTCAGCTCGTCGAGGCCCGTGCACGCGGCCGCAAAGCTGACGCCGGTGAGCATGGCCTCAGCGTTGACCGTTTTGTCATAGTAACCGGGCAAGAAGTTCTTTATGCCCAAATTGGAGATCAAGATGTCCATCGGAAGCTTGCCGTCGGAGAACCTGCCGGAAGGCTTCCGGCCCTTGAGAGTGGCGCCGTACGGTTTATGGTTGCTGTGGCAGGGGGTGGGGCGGTCGTTGTTGTTGCCGGGGTCGAGGATAGAGTCGCCGAAGGCGAATATGGCAACTGGTTTAGTGGTGGAGGTGGAGGTGGTGGCGTTGGCGGCGGCCGCTAGGGTGTGTGTAGAAAGGAGGGTGGTGAAGAAGAGGAGGAGGAGGAAATAGTTGTCTGAATTCATGGAGGAAATTAATGTAGTTGTTATACGTACGTAGTTTAAATTTAATTGTACGTGCATGTGGAGTTAGTACGTGTGTATATATAGAGGGAGGTAAGAGTTTAGAGTGCCGTGGGATTTGTGATTGCGTGGTGATTATATTTGAATCATCATTTATGATGGGTTTTGGGTGGGTTGAATGTGTACTTCATGGAATGTTTCAAATCGTACTCCGATCCATTTAAATCGAAGGATATAAATTTAATATATATTTTTTGAAATTCACGAAGAAATTAAATTTATTTAATTTGATGTGAATCTATCCCAACTCCAAGTATACTAATCTATATGCGTTGCATTTTGTAGAGGAAATTCCTTGATTATAAGTTGTGTTTCATCTCCTATATATTTTATACATCGCGCGTATATAATGCACAAACATTTTTATATAAATTAATTCTCACTCAGGTTAATCTATTCAAATGAAATTAAAAGAATGGGTTGCCCAGAGAATTTTTAATTTTGTCTTTATATTTTTAAGACGATTTGCACAGTGAAAATTGTACAAAAATTTACTCATATATCACGGTACATAGAGAAAGGGAACATGATATAAATTAAAGTGGAACTTTGTTGCATTTACTATTATGGATGGTAGATGTAATTGGATTTGAAACCCATCCAAATCTAATATATACTATTATAAACTTGTTTGTTCTTCAAATGTTAACTTATATAATTAAACAAAAAATCCAGTATGTTCTGTAAACTAAAAATAAGAGAAAAAAGTTTTTTTTGTCCCATAACTTATCTTGTGTCCAATTTACGTCCCAAAAAATTTAACTATTCAATTTTGGTCCCATAACTTATTTATTTGTCCAATTTTGGTCTCAATTTCACCGGAAAAGCCAAAACAACGTCGTTTTATGTCACGCGTGACCCACGTTCCGGCCAAAATTGGGGATTTCTGTTGCCCATGCTGACGTGGCGCTGACTGTATTTTTTTATTAATTTTTTTTATTCAATATTTGTTTCCACCTCATTAAATAATTAATAAAATTAATTTTAAATAAGATACCACTCAATACCAATTCAAAGTTACGGTTTTTCTAAACCAATTCAAACTCACATTTTCTAAATAAATAATACATAAAATAAGAGAAATTGAATTACCTGAACAAAGAATTCACATCGTCATTTCAAAGGCCGACTCTTAGATACCCTTCTTGAAATCCGATTTCAATCTTCCCTATTTTTTTTTTTAATTTTGAAAATATTGATTTGAATTGGCTTAGTAAATCCGTAAGTTTGAATGGGTATTAAGTTGATATCTTATTTAAAATTAATTTTATTAATTATTTAATGAGGTGAAAACAAATATTGAATAAAAATAATTAATTAACAATAAAGAAAAAATACAGTCAGCGCCACGTCAGCATGGACAACATAAATCCCCAATTTTTGGCCGGCGCGTGAGCCACACGTGACATAAAACGACGTCGTTTTGACTTTTCCGATGAAATTGTGACCAAAATTGGACAACTAAATAAGTTATGGGACCAAAATTGAATAGTTAAATTTTTTGGGACGTAAATTAGACACAAGATAAGTTATGGGACAAAAAAACTTTTTTCTCCTAAAAATAACAATATTTGTGTGTAGTTGTAATACTGCAAACTAAGGGTACCTTAAGAGGCCGGCACAATTAATTTCAGATGGCATCTTATTCAAACCATTACTTTTATCATAGAATCATGAATGCTTTGTACGCTGATCATTCTCTCTATTTACTTTTATGTTCTTGGTCTCATCAGTCATCACTCGGATTTCTAATAAAATGCAAAATGTGCATAGTCTACTCTTAAAGTATACCCGCCATCACGATCTTTTATAATAAATAACTCTAAAAAATTGTTAATAGAGTATGCAAAACACCCTTAATCTACATCAAGTTAATTCTCACTCACTGAACTTGAACATAAAACCAGAGAAAATTAGTTATTTGTTAGCTCTATTTATTTACTTCATTCCAGTTTTTATGCAGCTTTAAATCATGTAAAAATATTTATAATTTAATAATCTAATAAATAAAAAAACACTAGGCACCAGTGGTCTAGTGGTAGAATAGTACCCTGCCACGGTACAGACCCGGGTTCGATTCCCGGCTGGTGCATTTTTTTTTATGCCATTTTGCTTTTCACATTCCCGTAAAAATTCAACCAGATGACACCGTTCCGAGGGCAACAGATAATTACCAATTTGATAATTCGAGTAAAAAAAAAAATATACATTACAAAAATCTCACTCCTTGTAGCAAAAGGAAGGAGCTATCCCCCACATTGGAGGGATAAAACTCCCACACTGGGGCTGTCAGGGCTCGATCCTGCATCCTTGTAGCAATCTGCCACCCAGGAACCAGCTGAGCTACGCCCATGTGTCTTTACAATTTCTGAATAATAAACTAATATTGCCTTATAAAAAATTCTTAAAAAAGTAGTTTGATTGACTCGAGGACAACAAAATCATTTTATTTATTATGATTTTCTCATATTTACAATGATATATATGTTATTTCGGGATACATTAATTATCAGTCTTTTTTTTTTTTTTTTTGTCTTTTTAGAAATATTTGTTTTTTACTCAAATTATAGAGGATTTTTTTTTTTTAATTTGCCTTTATGTAAAATGTCTCAATCTTTTTAGACTAGGGAATTTTGTCAATTCAGCATGAAAGTTAGTTAAAATTATCAATTTAATTTATTTTTTCATTTCGATTTACAACCTGAAAAATAAGAAACTATCAATTTAGAATATGAAAGATAAAAACAATCAATTTAGGAATAAATAATACTAAGGTGACGTTTGTTTCAAGCTCTTCAATAAGAATGTAAATACATTTCCCTCTATGCCCTTGGATTTGTTGGAGTAATGATTATCTTTATGGTGATTACACTATTAGTGTTGTGCTCCAATTTTATAAAAATGAAACAAAAGAAGGTTGCTGGTGACGGTGAAGGACAATGATTGAGGATAAACGATTTTAGAAGGGGAAAAGGTAAATTCATTTTGTAGACTGATCAAAATGATCAGTAATGATTACCTTATTTAGGAAATAAAGTAGTACCATTGATTATTTTTAGGGGGCGCTAGGTTAACAAATCTTCAATGGTAATGAGAATAAAATTGAAAATTAGTGTAATTAGCATGATTCATGAGAACAAAATCACTACCTCTCCTCCTAAATAAGGTAATCACTACTCTATTTTGATTACCATATTCTCTTCCTATAATCATCCTCATCAATCACTCCCCTATTCCTCCACCAACAATCATTTGTTGTCAACTTCTATTCCAAAATTGGGGCATGTCACTAGCAATGGTGTCACAATTGGAACACTTATTCCCCTAACATATCATTTTTCTTATGAGGGCATAGATGATAATAAATATTCATTTCCATTATCATTGAAGAATTGTTAATCAAGCGCCCCCTTAGTTCTCATTTATTTTCATAATTGCTCTATATTCATACTCATTTTCATTTTCATTAAAAAAAAATTCAAACAAAACCCTCTAAAATCATGTTATACATCTTAAAGCTCAGCTGATAAAACACTTAAAGATTAATTGGTTTATTATTGAGGAGAAAGATAATTGAAAAGAGAACGAACATTTTCACACCCAAAATTTAATTGTTCACTGCACGGTTTAGTTCACCATCCAAATTTTTAGTCCACTCTCACAAAAATACCTAAAATTGAATGATGATCAAATATTTTTTCTATCAAATGACAAAACAAAAAAAAAAACAAAAAAAAAACTGCCCAATAAGAATTAAGGTGTGAACTATTGAATTTGGGGTAAAAATATCTGTACTGATTGAAAACGTCTTAAGCTTGGTATAGCCGAATAAGCTGAGATGGGCCTGTGTACCTTTAAAAAAAGAGTAGGGATATTTTCACCTCCACCATTTGATTGTTCACCCCCAAATTTTTGTTCGAATTTTTTTTTTAGAACATTTGTCATTTGTTCGAAAATACGATTAGAACATTTAGATATTTTTGTGGAGGGTGAATAATGTTATAGTCATTTTTTAGAACAAATGAAAAATGTTCTAAAAAAAATTTAGAACAAAAATTTGGGGGGTGAACAATCAAACTGTGGGGTGAAAATATCCCTACTCTTAAAAAAAAGTTAATACGGCCCAACTGCATGCTTCACCATTAAAAGTTAAAGGCATCTTAAAAATGGCTACAATTATCTACCATCCTATTTATTTATTTTTAAAATATTAATACAATCAACCTAAAAAAATAAGATTTTTTTTAAAAAAAATTCGAAAAAAAACCGAAAATATGTAATTTTTTATCTTTTTATTTGAATTTTCGGAATTTATTTTCAAAAATTATCAAAGTTTTATGAATTTATTAACATGACAAGTAAGCATCAAATTTTCAGTACTAATGAATTCTATGGTTTCATTTGTGAAATTTACCTCTACTTGTATGTTTGAATTTTTAGATTGTGTGTATGTGATTGGATTTACTAAACATACATGAGTTATATTATTAATGTATTATTCAAATTTATGTGAAAAGTTTGAATTTTAACACAATATGTAATTATATTTTTAATTAAATTTAAAAATTAATTACTTTATCTTGTAGTTTGATAGTAACTGATTTAGATATGGTGATTGCAATGCAAGCATACGTGATGCATATTGTAACCAATAAATTTCGTATTTAAAATGTTACTTCCTTCGTCTCCAATTCGATTGTTTTTTTTTTCTTTTGATACAGATTTTAAAGTGGTAATTGTTTATTAGTATTTATAGTGATAAACTATTTTTTAGTGGCATTATGGTGATTAAAAGAGATTTTTTTTAATGATATTTTGGTAAATAAAAATTGTGTATTTATAGAAAGGGGCAATCAAGATGGAGATGGACTTTTAAGACGAGTGCAATCGAGTTGGGGGCGGAGAGAGTATTAAACACGAGAAGGAGTGATAAAGAATATTTCTTGAATCAAACAAGTATGTGAGTATAGATTCCTCTGATTTTTCTCTTTGGATTGACTTTGATTTTATTTCTGGATTTCTCAGAGATGCATCTGCAACTGAATCTTGTCCGAGTTTGAGGTTGATGTTAATTCGAGGGCGTAAAGTTGTGTTTTGAATTAAGTATTGACTTTTGGAGGTTCCGTGGAGGAACGAAGCTAAATCGTTGAATTCACAAAGAACTTGAGCTTGTAGAATGTCGATCGGAGGGGCTTAACACCGTGATATCGGATCAAAGATCATTCTTGGTTGACTTCCGCGAAGAACTTGAAGAGCTTCATTGGGAAACATTGAAGGATTTCGAAGGGAAACCGCCGATCGAAAGAGCTTAACATCGTGATCTCAGATCGAACGTTGATGAAGAAATTGGAGAACTTCGAAGGAGAAACGTGATTGAAAAGACTTACACCATGATCCCCGATCAATCACCGTTGTTGACGAATAATGTCTTTAAAGCCGCAAAGAACGTCTTTGAATCTTCAAACATTTGTGCAAAGAATTTTGAACCCCTGAATCTTGACGTCTGCTCATGTGTGCTGGAGTCTTGAATTTTCTGACTTGTTGACATTTGTTGATGTCTAGAATGAAACTCACACTTATAGGTGTAGAATTCTAGGTTTATAGGTCAGATTTGATAGATCGATAGATATTTGTTTTTTATTTGGTTGTAGAATTCTAGTTCATGGACCAAAATCGATGAAACGAGAAAATATTTGTAGTTATTCGAAAAGATTTATCAGACTCTTAAACTTGATTTATCAGGCATATCTTCTCTATAGACTTCAAATTCAAATTTGAAAATAATATGATATGATTTGACAAAATTTAAAAGGTTTGACTTAATTTATTGGACTTTAGAGATCTTATTTGATTCAATAGACTCTAGAGGCCCAATTCATGGCCCAAGTTATTTGCACTAGCCTCTATGTTAAAGACACTAACCGAATGAATACACTATTTTTTGTTCAGATTTTTTTTTTTTTTGAATTTTTTTCATTTTTTCGAACATTTTTTCCGAACATAATGAAATACACAATATCTCGAACAAAAAAATTCGAATTTTTTGTTTATTTTCGGAATTTTTTTTCTTCTAAAAATGTTGCAAATTTTCGGAAAAATAAATAGTGTGTTTATCCAGGTAGTGTATTTAACACAGAGGCTAGTGCAAATAAACCGTGGTCTTTAAGTTATTAGACTTTAAAGCCCAATTTGATTTATTAAGTCCAATATGTTTTATTAATTATCTATAAATTTATTTAAATTCTTATTTAAATAAATAGTAAATTTAATTGTTATTTAAAATGAAATTTGCATGTGTCATTTTTTTTAATAGTACACAATTTTAATATGCTTACACATTATCTTGGAATTTCGTTTTAGCAGTTTGCGTTCAATTTTGAATATGGTTGCAGAAAAATAGTGAAGCTATACTCTGCCACTGAAATGGTTATGCCTCTAGCGCCCGTTGCCTTCTTGGACAAATTGCCATGGAAGTCCCTGGGTTAAAGCAGGAAGAATATCTTATCTCAAAAATGGCAAAGAAAAGGGCAAAATAGTCATTTGCAAACCGATGAAGACACACGTGACATTTTATTTTATTTTCTTTTTCTTACTCATGTCTCAGTTTCAAATAATAATTAACTTTTTCTTTTTCTTAATCATGTCTCAGTTTAAAATAATAATTAATTTTCTATCAGTATATTACATATGCATAGAATTATTATTCAAGTTGAACTGAGTACTTAAAATAAAAATTCAATGTGAACATTTTTCAAGTTGAGCTCATTCAATAATATTAATGAGCTAAAAAAATAAGTCAACTCGATTAACAAACCAATCCAACAAATCCAACCGAGTCTAGATATCATTATAAGAAAATCCTTCAATATCAAGTTTACTAACGAGTCAAACCCGAACCCGAACCCGAACCCGAACCGATTCGCGTTAGTAAATAGAGTATTTCATCTCATGAGCTCAATTCGTTTACAAATATAAACTAAGTACGAATCTTAACGAGCCGATACCAAACTCTTGAACTGCACGTGTTTCTTGATATATATGCAGCCAGATCGCACATGACCAAAAGCTTTGAAGACATTATAAACCCAAAATAATTCATCCCGCCTCTAGGCTTGGAAGAGACTTATAAACCCAAAATTAATTCATCACGTAAATTTATGGCTCGCGTTAAATGAATTACAATTAGCGATTATATATCCAGGTATTAATTATAATAATTAATTGCTCAATGTTATTTATTTTTATCGTATCGTTTGTAGAATGAATTTTACGCATCGCACATTTTCAAATATATAGCAGCAAATTAATTCTCATGTTAACAGAAAAGCAGAAGTCAGAGTAGATCGAATTTTGGTGTTAAATTATGAAATTTGGGGATGCGTGACATTTGAATTTGACATAATATGAATGCATCTTTACTTAACGTGGATTTATAATTGGTGAATTTGTAAAGACCAAATCAAGTCAAGCTACAGTTGATTCGATAACTAATATTCCAAGGACAAATCAACTCATATCAAATGTGGGCCGACCCGAATATATACATGTAAAAGCAATTTTTTTTTTTTTACATAATTATTATTTTATTATTCATTTTCTTGTCTAAGAGAATATTAATTTATTAGTATATAGTTGAAATCAATAATGTTGAGATCTTGTAACACTTTTGCAACTTTGGAATTTTAAGATGTAGATAGCTAAGGTTAATTGGTGTCGCTTAATATCAGATCCGGCTGTTGGTTAGCGTTACACATGCAAATAATTTAAATTAATTGGGGTATTTTGTTTATTTAATTTTGGTAGTCAAGTATTATCACAATAACGTATTTGGGAATGATAAGAGTGGGGATTGATCTTTTATAGATTTAACACACTTTTGATCAATTTATTGTTTAAATTATGTTTACAAGATATATGCCACTATGATTTCGACCTTATTTTATATTATAGAAAACTGAATCGAATTTATTTATTTTAGTTGGTATCTATTTTTTACTTATTTATATTAAGAATGTAAAATAATTAATATACGTACATATATAGTAGGTGTGACAAAAAAAATTAAGGCCCACACTGGAGACATGTTTACCGTTTTCTCAAACATTGAGAATTTTCTTCACCACATTTACATTGTTACTTATTTTCTCCGGGCGAAAAAAATTTAATCTCCACTGCTACATAGTATATAAATTCCGAACAAAGTTTTATGTGAATGGAACTCTCGATAATTATTATCGTGAACAATAATTTATTAATATCTTATATTGAAATAATTAATACCTTTAGTGGAAATAATTAATATTAATTTAACTAGTACCTTTAATAAAAATAACTAATACATTTTTAGTTGATACCTTTAGTGCAATTTAATGATACATTTAGTGTAATTTACTAATACTTTTCAAACAAATTTTACTATGAATATATTCGCATAAAACCTACTCTAAATTCAATGATTTTACCAAGAACCACATAAATATAAAAATAAGTAGATAACCACTAAACAAAGTCACAAAGAGATCAGTTAGTCAAATTCTAGATAACTTAATACAAAAGTTTCTAAAAATACTCATGTATATATATTCTAAAGATTGCAGTAGTGCGACCTACACGTGACCTTAAGTTTATCGTTGCATGATGGACGATTTGAAGATGAAGTCCACCGGGTAGTATTTTTTTTTAATTTTTTTTAATTCGAGTTAATTTAACTTGAATAATATTTATCGAATCGACCTCCGTTAATTACATAAACAAATTGAAAATAAATTTTGATTCATATTGCGAACGAATTTAATGAGCTTTTTAACTAACAAATCTTCATATATTACATGGAGCCTAACGAGTTAATTTCGAACCGACTTTCTAGTAAATTTTACAAGGCGATCAAGCCCTTGAACTACTCGATTCGAATAAAAACTATTTTATGATTTTGATAATTTGCCTTAACAATTTAAAGATATTGATAGTAAGACGTTAACAGGGCGGGGGTTGATATTTAAAGAAAGTTACTGGATTAGACGGGAAATGGCCTACATTGGTGTGAATAGTATAGTCTGACAAAATATAGAAAAAAAACAAAAGCAAAATTATAGAAATATCAATGAATTGAAGAATTGTGTACGTATGTTTGTATGGGTGGGGAGTGGCGGTGGCGGTGGTGGTGTTGGAGGTGACACGGCTGAGACTGGTGGCCTCCGTTTGTTTGTTGGCTTGGGAAACGACAATCATCATTATACCAACACTTATTTTGATCTCTCTCCTCTCTCTCTCTTTCAAGTGGCCATTATCTTTTTTCTGTTGCTTGTCACTCACTTTTCTACGTCTTCAATCGTCTTGAGGTGACAATTTTTCCCGTTCCGTTTTTGCTTACCTTTTTTCTTTTATCTCTTAAAAGTGAAAAACTAAAGATCAAATAAATTTATCTTTGTTCTTTTCCATTTGTTCTCTGCTACTATTGGTATCTTTCATGTTTCAAATCTACTTATTTATTTAAAAAACTTCATATTATTTTAAAGTTTGAAATTGCGGAGAAGTGTGAAGTTTATTCACTTAATTATTTTCTTTTACACTGACTCTGCTACCAACTGACTTTGATACTATAATTTTTTTTATCTCAATTAAAAATCCGAACTTATAAAAAAGTGTGAAATTAATTTCTTTATTATTTCCCTTAGCTAGATAAACATGTATAATTATTTAATTAAGAGAACTAAAGTTTTTATTTCCTATGTGTGTAAGTTATACAATTATATTAATTATTTTTTTGGGTATTATTACTGATTGAGGTATTTTTTTATTTTCAAAATTATTAAATACATACTAGAACTACTCTTCTGCTATTTCTCCAAATTAATTTCGGGAGCATATATATTTTGATAATTCTATCTTTATATTTGTGCACTCGTCAATTCAAATATATTAATTTATAGTTATAATTATATTAATTTGCAAGTTTCCTTTTGTATTTTCAGTCCAATTTAGCTTGCACATTTCAGTCATATTATATCCAATTACATTGTGCAATTGCAGTAGAAAAAGAGTGTGACTAATTAGAAAATGTTTCTACACTACTCTCGTGTTTGGAAGAACTAGCGCATTATTATACTGCGTCCTATTTTTAAAAAAATAAAAAATAAAAACTAAATACAAATCAAATATAACCACTACAAAAATAAGTTGATTTAAAGAGGGTTTTGGAGAGGGTTTTAAAGAGGGAATCGAAGATAGAGAGGGTATTGAAGAGGGATTTATTCCCTCTCCAAAATGCTCGTCGCCAATCTATACACGAGGGAAAAAAGAATCCCTCGAAAAATGGAGAGGGTTTTAACGAGGGATTTCGTGTGGGACCAGACGAGGGAATATTTCCCTCAACAAAAATTCCTTCGGCTAAGCCCTCGGGGAGGGCGAGGGAACAAACCCTCGGGAACTGAGCACGAGGGAAAAATCCCTCTTTATTCCCCCCGGGAACTGAGCACGAGGGAAAAAATCCCTCTTCAATATTGACATGACAGGCGGGCATTGGGCGAGGGAATTTTTCCTCGGCTGACGTGGCGAGGGAAATTCCCTCGTGTACTTCCCTCGTGTAGCGTTTCCGAAATAAAAATGCAATTTCGTGGGTTTCGAACCCACGACCTCAAGCACAACCCCTCCCCCGCGGATCCACTGGGCTAGCACCCTCCCACCTCACTCTTGCATTTAATTGGGCGAAATTCGCCTCCCTCAAGTTTCGAACACGCAACCTCCATGTATGCGGAGGCATTGCGTGTTTCGCCGTGCCGCTTGGACAAGACTATTTACTTGTTATGTTTTAGGGTGTAATATATATGTTTCATATATTTTTCTGTTATATATTTTAAATATCATACTAATTAATATTAATTGTTTGTTATACTTTATATGTAAATTATTATTACATATAAAATTAAACTATCACTTGTATATATTATTTTTATTATTTATAATATTAAAATATTTTTAAGGAACACATCAATAAATTCTTTTTCACTACTTACTAATATGTGTACATTTATATTAAGTTTTTTAAATTCTTTTTCACTACTTACTAATATGTGTACATATATACACATATATTGATCGTTTTTTTTTAATCAATAAAATTTTAAAATACATACTTTTTAAATTCTCTTTCACTAATTACTAATATGTGTACATATATACACATATATTGATCGTTTTTTTTTAAATAAATAAAATTTTAAAATACACACTTTTTAAATTCTTTTTCACTAATTACTAATATGTGTACACATATACACATATACACTTATATTGATGAAGTTTTTTATATTCTATTTCACCATTTACTAACATATACATATATACATTTATATTGATCGTTTTTATTAAAATATATTCAATACAAGTGTAAAATAATCACTTTTTATATTCTTATGGCACTCTTTATTAACTTGTGTACATATATACACTTATATGTATACAAACACACTCACAAATATATATATATATATATATATACATATATATATATATATACACACATATATATACGCATATATTATTTTATAAAGTAGGTAGAAAATTGTTTGGACCATTAAGAATTAATAATTTTAATTATTATATAAAAAAAGAAGAAGAAAAGTATAAAGAAAAAAATGTTAATAAGTTAAATAATATTAAAGTCCAAAATGTGTAAAGTATTATAAGTAGCCTAGATGGAAAATACCAGGTTTTCTACTCAAGAAAGAGGTCCAGGGTTTGATACCCAGAGACTACAGTTTTTTTCCCTTTGATCATGATCATTATTTATTTATTTACACAAGTGTTACCTAAAGTTTTTATATAGGTGTTACATATTTATGTAACATTTTTTAAAAGTGTTACATATATTATAAAAAAGTGTTGCATTAGGTAACACTTTATACATATTATGTAACATTTTTTGGGTGTTACATAATATCACTTATGTTGTAGTGAAAGTCTTAAAAAAAATTTAGGTATTCAACAATTTATGGATTTTAATACTCCACGGATTTTCTTAGATTTCCCTTCCAAAATATGAATAGATTTCACTCTTCAAAATCTCTTCTAATAATAACCAGAGATTTCAACGGATTTTGAAAAGTCTTAAAAAATCTTTAGGCATTCAACAGTCTATGGGCTTTCTTCGATTCTTTTCAATTGAGATGTTAACGGGGCGGGGACGGGGGTCATTCCCCATCTCCGTCCCTGCAAAATAAATGGGAAAATTTTTCCCTCTTTAAAAACCCTCGTTAAATTAGACTTTTTTTTGTAGTGAATGTTTTAGTTTTAAAAAAATTAATAAAATTATAAAATAATCAATTTTTCACTCTTTGTACATATATACACATATATTGATCATTTTAATTATAATACACATATTATGTAAAACTAATATATTTGTACATATATCTACATGCACAATAAATTAATACTAATATATAATTATAAATACTAATACTATAAATATTACACCCACACAAATATATATAGTCACATACGTGCACACAATTATACAATAAATATATAGTTTATACTTAATTAATTACTTACTCCGTCCCAAGATTTTCACATTTACTGTTTTCTCGTGTTTTAGCGAATGATTTTTCTATTAGTATTTAAAATGATAAAATAATTTTTAAGGAGATATAAAATAGATGAGAGATAGATCTATTATACCCCTTCTTAAAAGTCATTTTAACATTTCAAATACTAATAAACAACTCACTCGCTAAAATACGAAAAAAAAAAAGTAGTGTGCAAATAATCATGAGACGAAGAGAATATAATTTATATAACTAATTAACTAAAAAAAATAAAAAACTTATATATAATATACTTATATATAATATTCTTATATATAAATATACACAAATAGGATATATGCGTATTTACAAAAAAAAAAAAAAAAAAAAAAAAAAAAGTTAAATTGCCTAGGGATATATATTCCCTCGCCCAATTTTCATGAAGAAAAAAAAAAGTTGCCTAGGGATAATATTCCCTCGCCCAATTTTCATAAAGAAAAGAAAAAAAAAAGTAAGTTGCCGAGGGATAATACCCTCAGGAAACTTTAACAGTATTTTGCCGAGGGATTTTTCCCTCGTGAATTGCCTAGGGGAACCCAGCCCTCGCCCTATTCGTCGTCAGAGTTTGTGGGGTCCATTTTTCCTCGTTAAATCCCTCTTTATAGACGAGGGTTTTTTTTCCCTCGTTAATTCCCTCATGATTAATTGACCCTTGTTAAATCCCTCTTTAATACCAAGGGATTAATTTCCCTCTTTAATTTCCCTCTTTAAAAGAGACTTTTTTTGTAGTGAACGTACGCATATAAAAGAAAGGCGAGTGAATTGGTTTAATAATGTATGCATATAAAAGAAAGACGAGAATATATCCATACATCATTGAAAGATATTAGTTGTTTTTACTAAATAATATTAATTGTTTTTACGAAAGAGTATTGATGATTTTCACTGATGAGTTTTAGTCTACTTTCAGTAAACAATTAACACTCTTTAGTGAAAACTATTAATATCCTTCATTGAAAATAACTAATACTCTTTAATAAAAACAATTAATATCCTTCGATAATTTTATGTATGAAACATTTTCACTCTATACTTGGTTAAGAAAGGCCACAGTCGTGAGTTGTCCTATGCTCCTAGAATTTAATATATTCGAGTAAATACTATACAAGCCACGGCATCTGGTTGGTCTTTGTTTGATTAAATGGTTTTTCTTTTCCATGGTATATACTTTCTTTTCAACGGGTAAATAGTAAATACTCCTTTCATCCACATAAAAAAGAAGATATTATTCATCTGGAGGGAAAATGCGCCAAAAGAAAGATTTAAATACAAGTGATATTCCCCAAAAAAAGAAAAACGGAAATGGCCTTATACAATTATTAATTCCAAACAAGTCAATGAGCCACCGATCTATTATTATTCAGGTCCAGAAAAATAGCACGAAATATACTCAAATTAAATAATCATAAAAAGATTTGTCATATAATAAAAGCATATTGTGAACCAGTTTGAACTTGAAACTTGTTAGTAGATTATGTGTATTTTTAAATAATATTAGTTTTTTTTATTAAAAAATATTAATTTAATAGTAATCTTGTATAATAAAAATAATCATTATCCTTATGAGTTGCACGTTTTTAAAAACCTTACACTAATCATATATTATGGTAAATTTTGAATCTTCCAATTGTTGGGCTTAAATTAATAATGAGAAAAGTTAATGGAGAAAATGAGACTTCTGAGACTCTAGAACACCAAATGAAGGATTGACTAATGATTTTGTGACTCAAATTTAGGCGAAGCAATTTGTGTGGTAGGAAAGTACCAGCTAGTTTTTTGAGGCATTAGGATCATTTATCATTCCAAAAGCGGTTTTAACCCCAAAATAATGTTAGGAAAGATATCAATCACCCACCCGAGTAAAATAATTTAATAAGACGAGTTATATCATTCTATGCACGGGTTTCCGAATAAACCGTTAATACGAGAGTTAAAATTAAAGGGGCGCTTGGTTAACAATCTTTAATGGTAATGGGAATAAGATTGAAAATTAGTGTAATTAGCATGGTTTATGAGAACAAAATCACTACCTCTCCTCCTAAATAAGGTAATCACTATTCCATTTTGATTACCCTATTCTCTTCCTACATTCATCCTCCTCAATCACTCCTCCATTCCTCCACCAACAATCATTTGTTGTCAACTTTTATTCCAAAATTGGGGCATAACACTAGCAATGGTGTCACCATTGGAACACTTCTTCCCCTAACATATCATTTTTCTTATGAGGGCATAGATGAAAATAAATTTTCATTTTCATTACCATTGAGGAATTGTTAACCAAGCGCCCCCTAAAATTTGTCCCACAACTTTGGACTTGCCACAAGCGGTCCCAAGATTTTTGGACTTTCAATTTAGAGTAGGTTTTGTATGAGACCGTCTCATGCCATGAGACAATGAGAATAAATATAACTAGAACATTGACTCATTAACACTTTGGTAGAGGTGGGTGTTAGTTTGTGTTGTCTCATGTCATGAGACGGTCTCATACAAGTTTTTGCCATCAATTTAATACCATAATTTACCAATTAATTTAATTTTGGTTATATTTTCGCTGAAAACTAGAAACGATGTCATTTTTTATTTTCTCGTAAAAATAAGACCAAAGTCGGACCAATTTGATAAGTTGTGGAACTAAATTAAAATTATAAAAAAAAAAAAATTGCACCTTTAGTTGAAACTCCTAACCGTGGGACAAAATGGATTTTAACTCTCACTCTCTATATGTATATGTAGTTGTCCTTCGATATATACATAAATACATATATATATATATATATATTGAAGTAAAATATGCACCGTACGTACATTAAAAACATCAAAAGCTCAATATCACAAATGAAATAAAGAGTGATAAGATAGAGTGCCTCTCCATTTTAATGAAGGAATAAAAAGTTTAGAAAATGTAGAACTAGTGTAGGCTAGAGGTTTCCATGTTGTGCATGAATCAAATTTGAACTAGGGTTTTCTTATTTTGTGAAATTACTTTTCTTGATTAATAGATATGCGAAACATCTCATCAAACTTTGCTCATGAGTCTATATAGGTCCCATATATTCTCATGAAGCCACAATTGTCTCGTCTACTTTGTTGTTGAACTATCATATCCCATCATACCGGATTAAGACATTTTTCATCATTCACTTTTGCATAGGTGCAACTTTGCATATATAGCCCAATTTTAATCATCATTATAAGGGATTGATCACTAATTTTCCATTCATGGTTTAAGTAATGAGATTAGAGAGCCCCAATATAGCTGAAAGACTACATTGTGAAGTCTTCCTACGTTAGATATATGGACTAAAATTAATCATGAATTAGCTAGTTAATTAGAAAGAATTATATATGAAATAATAATCGAGCTAATTAGCGAACTAGCGAAGATACATCTATATATTGAGTAAGTCTCTTGTGCATCATGCAATTCAAGTGTGCACATTTTTAAACAGTGTCAAATTGTAATATTAAATGCAGTTATTTTCACTAAACAATATTAGTTGGACATTTGTAATTATTTAGTGCAAACAATTGCAACTATTTAGCAAACACAATTGATATTTTAAAAAATTTAATCGATCAAACTACATAGCGCACTTGGTGCATAAAAACCTTATTTTAAATATTTAATTTGAATTTGTCTCACATGTATTACATTACATCTTAAATTGCACACAAATATTTACCAAAACCTTTCATATTTTATTTAAACCCCCACCCCCACACATTACAGGTACAATAAAGCACAAGAAGCCAAATATTTCCTATTTTATATTCAAGAAAATGCATTAATTTTCAATCTATTCACATACATATCTAGTTTTTGTGTTAATATATTAGTTAATTGCAACACGTTTTGAGAGTGCCCATATACTTTCCTAGCTAAGGCTATAACCCTATAAATGTGGACTAAAAACATAACTAGGAAATGCAAAGAAAAAGCACCATTATGAAGAGTCAAGAGCCTCGTTCAAGCTCTTCTTGTGCAGCTTGCAAGTTCTTGAAGAGAAGATGCACCCCCAATTGTCAATTCGCCCCGTATTTTCGATCCGACGAGCCTAAGAAGTTCGCGAAAGTGCACAAAGTGTTCGGAGCTAGCAACGTGAGCAAGATCCTGAACGAGGTGCCCGAGGAGCAACGAGAGGACACCGTGAACTCGCTTGTTTTCGAGGCGGAGGTGAGACTCCAGGACCCCGTCTACGGCTGCATAGGGGCAATTGCGTCATTACAGCACAAGATGGTGGAGCTACAACATGATCTATTTCTTGCGCGAGCCCGCCTCGCGTGCTACGTTGATCAACAACAACCCTCTTCGTTTTTAGATGATCATCATCTTAATATGGCTCCTCTTGTGGACTTACCCGAGCCTAGTAATGATATGGGGGGCATTTTCGACCATTCCACCTTGCCCTTGGATCAATTTAGCCAGTTCCAATTTCCATAGTCTCTCTCTCCCTCCCTCTCCCTCTCGTGATGCATTTGTAATTATAAGGGTTTAATTAGGAATTTGAAAATTGATGATGCTCATTTGTTAATCAGGATTCGCATATGTTGATTTTTTCCTAGCATTGAGTAATTGAAATTGATGGCCATTTTAACTAAAATTGGACACGTGAAAAGATCTACATGATCTATAATCATTTTTTCCAAATAGCAAATCTTTCAGTTCTATATACTATATAATGTTTTTGTGTTTTGGTCATTTTCATACGCATATAATGTAGTCTTCCCGTTGGAGGTTATGGTCATCATATAAAGTATAAACAACTATGACATAATTTCTAATCATCTTATTTTAATTTCATGTTAATTTTATCAACCTTGTTATTATATACCAGTATATAAAAATCATACCTATACATGTCGGAGAATTGTAACAAACCAATTATTTTGAACAGTGTACTGAAAAATCTAATGTGATCCATGGGTCGTGATCATGATATTCTGATATTTTAATTTGTAAAAAGGTGTTGATCTTTTTCCAAAGATAATATATATTAACATTTAACTAAAGTTGAAGTTTTGTATGACATGGTCTCAATTTTCATTAATGAAACAAAACTCAACTTAGTGTTCGGTATATTTAAGGGAATGAGTAAAGATTTGGAAATGGTATAATTTTGAGACAGGTAAAAAATCAAATTTATACATGTCATGGAGAGTATGGGGATAGAGAGATGGGAATGAAAATTGAATAGGTGCATGACAAACAATTTGATTATTCAATATTAATTAAGGAATCTCCATTCCTCAACTTAGTTTTTGAGAAATGACCTTGATTTTTCACCATTTTCATTTTCGATTCCTAACCTGTTACTCTTCTTATACTAAGCACCACCTTAATTATTAGAGAATATGGTTGACTTTTAAAAAATGGGGTTTTAACTTTTAAATAGTATTCCTATCCTCATGCTCTTGCTCTACTATTTACACTAAACTTTATTTTTTAACATATAATTTGGAAAGGGTCATAAATCTGCGGATTATATATAAATGCATATAATGTAACTCATTTCATACATGAGACTGTATTATATATACAAAATATAACGGATGACCCCAATGTTAATGTATATAAGTGCGACTCCCCAAATCCTTGATGACAATTAAAGTATGTTGTAAATTAATTTTACAGTAGAATTTGTTTGCATTTTGTGTGTATTTTTTAATACTTGTTTCATTATAAAATTAGTTTGACTAATCAATCCTTAGGCCGGATACCAAGTTATCAAAAAATTAATTTGATATATTATAAAAACATTTAATAATATTTAAATTACATGTTAAAACGGGTTTATAAGATATTGCTCATGTTTGATTCGTTTAAGGAGTTAATAAGCATGTTTAATTTGTAAGGAGGCAGGGAGTAAGATTAGGGAGATGGGCCTGTAATGTGAATTATCAATTATGTAATTCTACCTTTAATGATAAATCTGCATCCTATCATTCCAACATTGGTAGGTCGACGATTGAACTAGAAACAGATTAGGGAGAGAGAGAAAGACATGTATCTTTTTCCTCCTTAGTCAACTATGAATTATAATATAAATAATTGAATTGGCATTTTTTTTTTACCATGATTCAGGTATGTATTATATAACTCGTCACATGTGATGTGTCCCGTACTCAGAATGGAAAAAATACAAATTTCAAAAGAATTAAAAAGATATCAATTTGAAATTAAAATTTACGTAGTATCTCTTCTCAAAATATTGTAAAAAATATTTTTTAATTAGGAAAAGCATAAGTGGTATTTTTTTAGTTACACTCAAATGAAATTAAATTATTCATTAGAAATAATGTTTTATAATTTGTAAAGCAACTAAAAAAAAGATATATAAATATTTTCGATATAAGAATCATGTTCTTTTTCTTCGTTCTTTAAGCACGCTGCACCCTTCAACCATAATAATTAACCTCGTCACATGTGACAATTGGTCTTTATTAGGCTCATCATTAACGTAATGCCAATCTTCTTTCTTTTGACAATATAGGAGTGCAATTAAAACAAGTCATTCTGAACTATTAAGATTCGTGTTAAAATATTCGTTTGATCAATTCATTCAGTAATTCATAAAGTTCAAACTCAATATTAACAATATTAATTCAATTCATTAGCTTGTGAACACACTCGTTAGTAAATTCGTGATTAACCTGTATAAATTATATATAATGAATAATTTTACTTTATTTTCACACTTAATATATATAATAAATATTAAAAAAATGTAAATTAACCTATTTAATAAAAATAAAACAATAGAATTTAATAGAAATGTATTATTTTATTTTTTAATGAATAATCTAATGTAATATTGATGTTATCAAGCCTGGATTATTCGATACTCGATGTAATTAAGTTGAGCTCGAATTGATAATAAATAAATGGGAAATTACTCATGGGATACATACACTTTTAAAACAATTTACTCTAAAATAATTAAATTTCCACAACTTACACTGAGACACAAATTTTTTTGAACTTCAATTATATTAAAGTTGAATCTACGTATATTATTATTACATTTTATACTTGGGAATAATTAAATATTTAAACTTTGTTCCTCTTAACAATATTTTGTCCAATTTTATTCCTCCCAACAAATCACCCTGAATAAATCAAGCACAAATACTCTATACTGGTTTCGATTTATTACACAGCCCTATATATAGTTAACTAGTATTGACCGTGCTTTGCACGGTAGTTATTTTCGTTACTATTTTAAAAAAATATAATTATAAATTTATAATGGATTACCTTGTAAAAAGAATGAAGTTTCCAATTTAAGATGTCATCTAAATTAAATATATATGTATACTAATTACTGTTAAAAAGTGCATATAGTTAATAGATTGACAGCTAGTACCTTTTATTATGTGATTGGAAATAATTATGGTGTTGAGATCACTCAAGTGCGCTCTTAAATTTGAAGTCATGTCACTCTTGGTGCAAACATGTGAGTTTATCGAATGAGAGGCCTACTGTGATAAAATTGTGTCGGGCCCGAATTAAAAAGCTTTGGTCAAACTAAAAATATTTAAATCTTTGTTTATCCTACCTAAATCTTAATATATTATAAAGACAAAGTTTTGGAAGCCTATGTGGCAAGCTCTTAAGCCTCTATTTTAAAAATATTCTCCCCTCATTCACCCAATTCATTGACTTTTAAAACTATTCTCAGCCATTGAATCTTAATATCTAATCTAATCTTGACCGTTGATTTTTTCACATCTCCTTTATATATACCATGTATCTCAAACAACCAAAAATCAATTACAATAATCTCTCCAAAGAAATAATCCAATTCTTCTTCTTTTTATTTTTTTCAATTTTGCTATGAAGTTCTATATTAATTCTCTTTTCGTCTAAATCTTCATATTTTTCTTTTCTTGCACGATGTTTCTTTTTTGCAAGATCTTCATCTTAAGGTATTTAATTTTTGTTTTATATTTTTTTTTATAGTTTTGGTGTATGAATTTAATCTTCATATTTTGTCTAATCTCTTCTACCAATGATCCTTTTCTTAAACTCACTTTTTTTTATTTGGACAAATACAAATCTCTACGTGTCTAAAGGTATTTACTCTATTTACTAATTATATTTTTTTTTTTATTAATTATTGTTTAATTTTATTTTATTCGTATGAAAATTATTATTGTTTGATTTTTTTATTTTATTTTTAGGATTGAACATCAACAATGAAGATGAAGTGGATAATCAATTTTTCATATGAAGATGAAGTGGAATATCAATTTTATTGTGAAGATGAAGAACCATTGATTATATGTTAAAAATTAGATTTTTTTAACATTGTAATATATTAATTACAATTCAATGTATTATTTACAATTCTATAAATAATATTCTTTATGAGAAGTTATAATTTTTATTTTTATTTAATTCTAAGATGATAAAGAATCGTTCAAATTTAGATGATAGAATATATATTCGTGTAATTAATATTTATTTATAATTCTATCGGAATATATATTCGTGTAATTAATATTTGACTTATACGCAAATAAATTAACTTAACATATTTTCTCATATTATTTTAAAAGATTATATTTAAAATAATTATATTAGGAACAATATATAAATTTATACTAATTATAAACTTTACTTATTTAATCAATTTTAAATTTCAATTTGAATATATTAGGAAAAGTTGACTAATTTTGAATGATAATTTAGTAAGATAAATTATTTGGTAATTTTATATTATCCCACATTCCAAAATCCTAAATTTTTGGTTAGTGGGTATCTTTATTTTTTCAACAATCTAAATTTATTTTATTTAAATTATATTTTTATGTGATTAATTAATTTGGAACAAATTAATTGAAATGTTAGTATGGAACGTATTAATACCAATTTCTTTTGAAAATAATATTTTGGAACATATTACTAACAATTTACTACTCTTTCATTAATTATATAAAAATAGTAAAAATACTTTATTTTGGAATTTATTAATACCAATAGCTTTAAATTATATTTTGTATAAGTAAAAATAATATAGATTTTTCATTTTTATTAATTATTTAACTTGGAACGTGGTGATAACAATTTACTTTGAAAATAATGCACTGGAACATATTAATAACATCTCTACTTAATCATTTAAATTAAATTAGTATTAGTTATTGTGAGTAAGTAATACAATTTCGAGTAGAACTTTAATTGGAAACTAATAGTTAGGAGACATCTCTAATGTCATTTAATATTATTAACGTACCAGAATTTTTCAATAATTCAAAACAATAATACTCGATTATTTTTCAAAAGTTAATATATTAATTTTGATTTTATAATACAATATTTAAGTATTTAGGAACGATTTTATAGCATATGAGCTTAACATATCTATTGAATATTCGTATAATTAATAATTGATTTATACGTAAAGATATTAACTTAACATATTTTTTCATATTATTTTGAAAGATTAGATTTGAAATAATTATATTATGAACAATATATAAATTTATACTAATTATAAACTTTATTTATTTAATCAATTTTAAATTTCAATTTGAATATATTAGGAAAAGTTGACTAATTTTGAATGATAATCTAGTAAGATGATTTATTTGGTAATTTTATATTATTCCACATTCCTAAATCCTAAATTTTTGGTTAGTGGGTATCTTTAAAAAAAAAATTAATAATGTATTCTTCAAACTAATATTTTTCAACTAATGTATTCAATAATCTATATGTATAATGTATATTTCATATAATACCTAAATTTTTGGTTAGTGGGAGTTTTAAAAAAAAAAACTAATGTATTCGGTAATAATTTCTTTTGAAAATAATCTTTCAAAATAATTTTTTCATATTTTTTTTAAAGATTAGATTTGAAATAATTATATTAGGAATAATATATAAATTTATACTAATTATTAACTTTACTTATTTAATTAGATTTAAATTTCAATTTAAATATATTAGGAAAAGTTAACTAATTTTAAATGATCATTTAGTCAGATAAACTATTTGGTAATTTTATATTATCCCACATTTCTAAATCCTAAATTATATTAGAAATAATATATAAATTTATACTAATTATTAACTTTACTTATTTTATTAGTTTTAAATTTCAATTTAAATATATTAGTAAAAGTTGACTAATTTTAAATGATAATTTAGTTAGATAATTTATTCGCTGATTTTATATTATCCCAAATTCCTAAATCCTAAATTTTTTGTTAGTGGGTATCTTTAAAAAAGAAATGTAAATGTAATTTTTTTTATGAACGATTTAGTTTGAATGTATAATTAAGATATGATACTTAAAAAAAATAATGTATTTGAATAATACAATTTCGATATTATTGGAGAATTTTGAGGTAAATATTGCTATATTTATTGATTTAATTTTATATACAAATAATAAATGTACATATATTTATATTATGTACTTAATATATTTTTGTATTAATATATTTTTAATATTTTATTGTTAAGATCCTAATTTGGAAGAGTTAAAGTGTAAGAGTGCAAGATTGTTGAGAAAAAATATCCTTTCAGATAAAAGACGAAGAATTTTGCCAGGTTCAATTTTTTATGGTGTATTATGTTTTCAATATTATTTGTGTTTAATATGTAATGATATAATGTGTTTTGATCTTTTTTTTTAAAAACTTTAATTTAATTGTTTTTTATTATTAGATAATTTTATATCTCAACAAGAATTGGAAGACACGCCGTCGTCGTCAATATTAACAAATGGTTAGTTTTCTATTTTTAAATTACCTATATTATTTACATATTCTATTTTTGCTATTAAATTTTTATATATTTAATTCTTATTAATTTTTTGTACATGGATTAATATCAAATATTGGAAGCTACTGTAAATCCAATGACATCGTGTCCGGTTAATGAACTACTTCAACAAACACGGGAAATCACTACTGCAGGTTTCACCACTTATTTTGTTTAATCCATTAATTACGAAAGCTTAATACTCTTATATGATTTTATATTACATATTTTTATGTGTTTATGTATTTTTTTTCAGAAGCTGAATTATCTAATTCAATTTATCGTAATTCACTCGCTGATATGACAAATTGTAAGCATTCCATGATAAATAGATAGAATTAACAGAGAAAAAATAATTATACTTATATTTTTATTTTACAGTGATATCAATTCAAAATTATTCCGGTGGTACTACAAACATATCTCTTCTTGCATACACAACAAATACACGTTTTGCATCTCAAGGTTTGTAAGTGTAAATTTAATTATTTGATATAGCAATTTAAATAATATTATTTATATATATTACATTTAATTTCTTAAAAAATATTTATTTTCAGATAGAGGAAATGCTCAAATTACTGATGTTCAGGATAATACTCAAACACCTCATAGCCGGATATCTATGAGTGTTATATCATCTTAGCACAATAATTGCATTTTGAATACCAGGAAAATATTCAATCTTTCTCTAAAAAATAAATTGGAGACAACTCTTCTAGCTATGGTATTAATTCTTTTTATCTTATATGTTGCACTTTTTTTTTTTAATTTATAATTATAATAATCTTTTTGTCCAAATATAAATATAATTAATTAAATATTCATAACTTTTCAGGTAAAAAGAGGAGAGGTGTTGTTGTTGAGCAAATGTCAAAAGGAAGTAATACCGGTGGTGAATATGGTATAAAATTTATATTTTATTATACAAATATATTTTTTATTAAAAATTTTTTAAAAATATTTAAACATTTTTAAATGTAATTAACTAAATATTCATGAATTTTTAGGAAAAAAAAGGAGAGGTATTGTTGTGGATGAAAGGTTAAAAGGAAGGAATACCGATGATAAAAATGGTATAAAATTTATATTTTATTAGATTTTAAAAAAAAAATTATTATATTTATAGGGTATGTTGATTTTGGGTATGCTACGTTTGTCTGCGTCTATTGCAATGCGTATATGTGGTATGACGAAAGAAGCAATAAAAGATTGAATGAGAATCCACCAAAATTTCCATCTTGTTGTTCAAATGGAAAAGTACAACTTCCAATGTTGAAACCTCCTCCTTCTATATTGACCAATCTTCTAACAGGCGAAGATAAAAGGAGCAAGCATTTTATAAAAAGGATTAGAGCTTACAACATGATGTTTAATTTTACATCTATGGGTGGAAAGGTTGATGATTCAATCAATAATGGAAGTGCTTCTTATGTTTATAGATTGCATGATGCTAATTACCATGAAATTGGAAGTCTTTTGCCAATGCCAAACAATAAGCCTAAATTTTCGCAACTATACATATATGACACTGAAAATGAAGATCAGAATCGAATTGATGCTCTCGGGTTAGTTAATTATTCCTCTTATAATTATTAAGTTAGATTAATTTTACTAATTCAATTTTCCATTATCTAATATATATCTTACTTTATATTTTATATTTTGTATTATTTTTTTAATAAATTATGCAATATAATAGTTATAGATAATATTTTTTAATCAATTCAATTATTTTATTTGTGCAGGAGGCGATCGAAGGATAAAAACAAAATGATGAATGATAGTATAGTTCGTGATCTTAAGAGGATGGTGGATACTTTTAATCCATTTGCAATGCAATTTCGCAGTGCAAGGGAAAGTATTATGTCTGGAGTTGAGCCAAATTTGAGATTGAATTTACTACAAAGAAGGAGTTCAGATGGAAGAGTTTATAACCTTCCTACAGCTTCTGAAGTTGCAGCACTTATTCCAGGGGACATCGATGCAGCTATGGAAAAGAGAGATGTGATACTTAAGACGCGTAGTGGTGAATTGTTGAGAATAAGTGAATTGCATCCATCTTATGTTCCATTGCAGTATCCTTTATTGTTCCCCTATGTCGAGGATGTTTATAAGATTGATGTGGTTCATAATGATGTTGGTTTTACAACAAGGAAAAGAATCAGACTCACGATGAGAGAATTCTTTTCCTTTAGAAAACACGAGCGTAATAATGAACCCAATACTCTATTCCTGTCCAGGAGACTTTTCCAACAATTTTTGGTGGATTCATATACTATGATTGAGTCGGGAAGGTTGTCTTTAATAAAATTCAATCAAGTGAAACTGAGGTCTGGCAGAGCGGATGATATGAAAATTGCAGTTGATATAGGTGAGGTAGATCCATCTTCTACGGGTAAAAGAATAATGTATGCATCCTTCACAGAGAGTCCTAGGTATATCTGCAGAAATACCAGATAAAGATGAGAATGCATTTTTGCATGACTTGGTAAGTGACTACATGATTCACGAATCCTGTGGATTGACAAAAAGAAATTCTCCTTGCATGGTCAACAATGTTTTCTCAAAAAACTTCCCCAAGAGTTATAATGAGTTTACATCTGTTGATGATGAAGGTTTCCCACTCTACAAAAGGAGAAATACGGGAGTGACTGTTGATAAAGGAATTGTTCATTTGGATAATTGTTTTGTGGTTCCTTACAGTCCAATACTGCTGCGAAGGTATCAGGGTCATATAAATGTTGAGTGGTGCAATAGACATAAATCCATCAAGTATTTATTCAAGTATATCAATAAAGGAGCTGATAAGATTACTGCTACTATGGAGAAGGAAGGGGTCATTGAAGGTGAATCAAAACCAAAAGACGAAGTGGAAAATTTCATAAACCACCGATACACATCTCCGTGTGAGACAGTTTGGAGAACTCTTCAGTTCAATATACATTATAGGTATCCACCAGTTATGAGATTGAATTTCATCTTCCTAATCAGCATAAAGTTATTTTTCAAGATGAAAATTACATTGATGATGTACTCGAAAGACCATCTTCAGATAAATCAATATTCTTGGCGTGGATGGATAAAAATAAAACCAATGAGGATGCAAAGAAGCTCACTTATGTGGAATTTCCAAAGATGTATGTTTGAGATAGAAAAAAATACCAGTGGGAAAAAAGAAAGTGTAATAGATTTTCTTTGGGAAGACTACGTAGTGTTCCACCGGGGGTTGGTGAAGAGTATTATTTATATCTCTTACTGCCTTATAGTAAGGGATCAACGTCTTACGAGATGATATGAACCATTGATAATATTGAGTATGATACCTTTAAAGATGCTTGATATTCAATGAGATTGTTGGATGATGATCGTGAGTACACTGATGGAATAACAGAGGCAAGTTTTTGGGCAAACGCTCATTATGTAAGGAACGTATTCGTTGTTCTTCTCATGTCATTTTCAATGAACTTTCCAGAAACCGTATTAGAAAGACGTGGGAGTGTATGGCGGATGATATACTCCATAAAAAAAGACGAACATTGAATATTCCAGGTATAATATTATTTAAAAAAATTATTTCATTTAAATTGTTAAAATATTTTATAATCATATTTGTTTCTAATTTTTTTTTAGATTTACAGCTTAATAACGAAGAATTGAAAAACTTGGATTTAATTAAAATTGAGAAGCTACTGTAGATGAATGGATCCACTTTGAGTAGATTTGCATCAATGCCAGTACCAGATTTTGAGTTTGAGAATGATTTAATAAATAAACTAATTCGTCAAGAATTGAATTAGGATCGGTCTTAACAAGGAGAAGAATATGACAAGTTAAGTTCAACTCTCACGGAAGAACAAAAACTTGTGGTTAGTGAAATACTTGAAGTTGTTTGGTTGCAAGAAGGAAGAGTCTTCTTTTTATACGGATATGGTGGAATTGGAAAGACATTCATTTGGAGAACGATCTCCGCAGCAATACGTTCTGAAGGCAATATTGTTCTTAATGTCACATCAAGTGGAATAGCATCTCTACTTCTGCCCGGCGGACGTACTGCTCCTTCGAGATTTGCTATACCACTTAATATTGATGACACCTCCACCTGTAACATAAGGCCTGGGACACATTTGTCCGAATTATTATTGAAGACAAGCTTATTATATGGGATGAGGCACCAATGATTAACAAATTAAGCTTTGAAGATTTGGATAGAAGCTTCAGGGATATTGTTAGATCTCCAGATGGAACCATGAGCGATATGCCTTTTGATGGTAAAATCGTTGTGCTTGGAGGAGATTTCAGACAGATACTTCCTGTTATGCCAAAAGGAAGTGGAGAGGACATTGTGCACTCAACTATAAATGCTTCATATTTATGGGATCATTGCAAGGTATTTTGTGTATCTTTTATTAAAAAAAAGTAATATTTTTTTAAAGAAATAATAATTGGAAAACTAAATACATCTCATTTGTTTTCAATTTTAAGGTTTTAAGATTAACGAAGAACATGAGATTACAAAGTCCTGATCCAAATACGTCCTTAAATGGTGATGATGTTGTTAACTTCTCGAGGTGGATTTTGGATGTTGGTGATGGAAAAATTGGAAATAGGCAAGATGGTGTCGCTGAGATTGAGATTCCGAAAGATAATTTGATTTATGATGTTGCTGATCCGGTTGCATCTATAATCGAAAAGTATTTATCCATCCTTTATTGATAATTTAAGGACACATAAATACTTTGAGGATAGATAAATACTTGCACCTACTCATCGAGATGTGGAGTCTATAAATGATAAGATTCTGTCTATGATTCCTGGTGATATTAAAGTATAGTTGAGCTCAGAATTTCGAGGAGGTAGTGGATAAATGGTTACTGTTGAATTTTTTAATTCTGTTAGGTGTTCCAGAATGCCTAATCACCGTCTGATCTTAAAAGAAGGAGTGCATATAGTATTACTAAGAAATATTGATCACAAATCCGGTTTGTGTAATGGAACAAGATTGATCGTCACCAAACTTGGGAACCACATTCTCGAGGCTGAAATAATATCTGGAAGGAATATTGGAAATAAAGTATTCATCCCAAGAATGTCATTGACAAATTCTGATCCTACAATGCCGGTGAATTTTACAAGGCGACAGTTTCCAATTCTACTGTGTTTTGCCATGACAAATAATAAAAGTCAAGGACAATCACTTTCTACTGATGGATTGTATCTTCTCAAGTCTGTTTTCACTCATGACCAACTTTATGTTGCAGTATCCAGAGTTAGATCCAGTAGAGGATTGAAGATTTTGTCACTTGATTTTAAAGGAAAACCTTCAAAATAAGCAACAAATGTTGTTTATAGAGAGATTTTCAACAATTTGTAAGCATTATTTTCTAAATATTTGGTTAATAATATATTTCATGAATTTATAGTTTATTATTTTGGAATATAATTATTTATTATTTACTAACATGTATAAAAATGCAATAAAAATACTGAATAAATAAAATAATAACAATAACAACATTTTAGAAAACTTAAAAAAAATTGATTAATAATATTATAATAAATTTTATGTACAGTTCCGCGATAATCGCGGGTTTAGCACTAGTATTTTATATAGGCCAAAGCTTTGGTCAAATTAAGGTCAACTAAAAATATTAAAATCTTAATTTATCCTACTTAAATATTTTATTTTCAAGTAATAAAGGCTGAAAAAGGAAATAAATTCACTGTTTTGTGGCCTATATTGAATGGTTTTTTTTTTTTTTTTTTTTGGGTATTAGACAATTTTTTTGATTTTTTTTTCTCCTCTTTTGTTTATTTGTCGGGCTGATCCATTTGCCGCACCTTTATGTGATGAACAATTTCGGGCCAATTTTACCATTTTATATGTCAGCCTAACTTCAGGCCTGTTTCACCAATTTAGAACTATTCTTTATTCTATTTTTTAGTTGAAACCAAAAAGAGGACTGAGCACTCCAACGTGATATACCTTAGGAAAATGTTCTGCTGATCAAATTTATAGTAAAATTTATTTGTATTTTATATGTATTTTTTTAATAATATATTAAAAAAATCAGTTGTTTCATTATAAAAAAAAATAACTAATAATTTTTTTTTTCGCGGTGAAACTATTTACAATAGACTTGCCATACTCATACTTGAGAGATGCACCTATTAATTATGCATGGCCCTTGTGAAACTATATAACGTGTACAAAAATTTATGTAAGACAGTCTCACGACGAGATGATTCACAAATTATTATAAATTAACATTTATGTATGACGAAATGGTATATTTTAAGTGGTTAGAACTTCAATACCTATAGCCAAAAGATTACGGGTTCAAATTACAATTACACACACACACATATATATATATATATATTAATTTGTCCCTTTCAGAGCGTTATTGCGTCTATGCCCAGTGACAGATTCGAAAATTTGAATTTGGGGTATTAAATACAATTAATACATTTTTAAGGCTAATTTTATAAATAAATGGGGGTATAATTTTTTTTCTTTTGTTTTTACATTACATATTAAAGGGTCATTTTCAATTTGGGTTACAATGGTACCTTCTTGTTACCATCTATTGCAGCCACTGGTCATGCCCAATTTATATTTCATCTCTTTGTGAGATGGTCTCACACAAAATCTACTAATTTATAATGTAATCTGATAAATTATATGACAAACACTACAAGAAAAAAAGGAGTGTCTACAAAAAATTTCAATAAAAATTCTTGGTAGTGGAATTGTTTACTGTTTACCTACAATTTTTTTAATCATACAAACATCTTCATTTGTCAACCTGCAAACAATTTGCTTACAAAAGTACATACAAGACAAAGTATTATATGAAAATAGTTCATGATAAGCTTATCATAAAACAGTTTTAAAGTATAATTAATCTCATCTGGAGTCACATTAATCTCATTAGGAGTATCATTAATCTAGGCCAGTTGAACTCAGATTAATGATATTTCTGATGAGATTATGATACTCTGGTCAAATATTTTATACTTTAAAACAGTTTCATGGTAAACTTATTATGAACTATTTTCATATAAAACCTACTCTACCCACAAATAATTTGTTTACGAAAATTTCATAGACAAATTTTTTGTGGGTAAATAATGGAGATGTCCTGTTAACTAGAAATTTTTTAGGTAATTGCGTAGGCAATTCTCAATTTCTCAGTATGTAATTTTTTATTGAAAATTTTGCAACCATAAATTTTGTCGGTGACTCTATGTTTTCTTGTAGTGAAATTCAAATTAAATATAATTTATATATTTATCTACTGACCTTTGCATATATTTTTTCAACTGTCGATAGTAGAAAAGTATATATTTAATGAACTTGACGAACAAAACTTGATCGTGTTACGTGACTAGTTCTAAAAAATAAATCAACTTTCATTTTTTATTTAACTATTTGAGGAAGGGCTACATAAAAGCGAAGAAAAAAAATGAAATGGACCAAGCACTTGGGTCAATGTTGTTGGGCCTAGAGTTTAAGAAGGTTGCTTGCTCATATTAAAAACAAGGCCCAGGTTATTGGCACTACAAGGTGGAGTAAATACACTACGTGGATGAATTCACTACACTTAGGATGAGTACACTACATTTATTCCCAAAATACCCAGTAAGCTCCTTGAAGGTGAAATTTTTGGAAAATTTTTCCGAACATTTTGGATATGTTCATAAAATTTATCCGAACATATGTACATAGTTCGAAAAAATATTATAAACATCAAAGAAATGTTCACATAAAAATTCCGAATATTCTGGTCGAGTTCGGAGAACCAGAGATGAACACGTGCAATCGCGATTTAAAAAAAAAAAAATTGTTCGAAACAAGCAAACAACAATAATATTATCATACTCATACAATTTTATACACTCAATGAACAATAATATGCATGAAAAATATCATAACACCAATATAAATTATACTAATCAACATTTAAAAAACCTAGTTTCTAAAAAATACCAAAACCTTACATAATCGTATTCCGGGCTTGGAGGATCGTTCATCCTTACAATGTAGGCCGACAAAATACATTTCAAGCGTCTAGTGGTCGATTGATGGTGGACTTCATTCTTGAAGTATGAAGTTCGTTTGTATTGCTCGAGATTGATTTCATAGTTCAAATGTGTATATGAAAATCAGGTGGAGTGTATTCACTAAAATTAGTTTTGGAGGGAAGACTAGAGGGATAATATTGTCATTTCAAGAATTGGTCTTAGAAATTAAATTTTGTGTAGTGTATTTACTTCACCTTGTAGTGCCAATAACCTGGGCCTAAAAACAATGGTTATTTACACTACCTCTTTGGTAAAGAAACTACCGAATGAATACACAACTTATTATTTATAAAAATTAAAACATTTAAAAAAATCGATCTTTTTTCGAAATCTTATCTATTTTATTTTGTTCAGAAAACTAAAATAATTTTGATATTTTTTTTTTCTGAGCAACAAGCAAGTGCAAATAACCGTACCCAAAAACAATACAGTAGCCACCACACGTTAGGGAACGTAGTCCTGAATCTATTGATCCACCTAATCCTAGTAAACTGATTAAATATGTAGGCATATGACTTTTATTAATTTGGGGTAAAAAAAAATAGGTTCGAGGATAGAAAGTTAAAAGATTCTTGTTTAACGTACGTCTTGCCATTCGTAAATCTTAAGTACTTTATTTTTGTATTCTTTCTTTGTTTTCATTTTCCCCTCATCATATACACGTTAAATTAATCTATTATACATTTAAAATATATTTAAATAGCTCAAAATTAGATGTCATGCAAAGCCTTAAGTTTTTTTTTTTTTTTGCCTTTAAATGATAAGTTTTTATCTTTTAGACTTATTATTGACGTTTTATCTTTTAGGTTCATGATTCATTATCTTTCAGTTCCTAATTGATAATATTCCATTAATAAAATATACAACATGATTTGCTGCATTTAAGCTTTCAATAATGTGCTGATAACCTTTCTTTCTACAAGTTGAGAATATCCAAATTCGATGGGTACACATTTCATGCATGATCATAAGCTTCTTTTTGCTGAATAGGTTTCTTCGTTTCTTGGTTTTGTTGCTATTTTCTTTAATCAAGATTTTTTTTTACACTGTTAGATGATGTCTTTGACTGAGCTTATAAGTTCTTTAAATCAACTAAGTTGTTTAGGGGCTTATAAACTCAATAAAAGTATATTTTGTAAAAAAATAAAATAAAAAAATAACAACTTATAAACACAAAAAATGTGTTAGGATTACCAAACTTAGGCGGCGCTTGGTTAGCAACTCTTCAATGGTAATGAGCATAAAATTGAAAATTAGTGTAATTATGATGGTTAATGAGAACAAAATCACTACATCCACTCCTAAATAAGGTAATTAATACTTCATTTTGATTACCCTATTCTCCTTCTACCATTATCCTCCTCAATCAATCTTCTATTTCTCTACTAACAATCATTTGTTGTCCACTTATATTCCAAAATTGGGGCATGCCACTAGCAATGGAGTCACAATTGTAACAATTCTTCCCCTAACATATCATTTTTATTATGAGGGCATAGATGGAAAATAATTTTTATTCTCATTACCATTGAAGAATTGCTAACCAAGTGTCTCCTTATTTTCATAATCACTCCACCATCACCCATCCAACCAAACACCAGACACCCTCACCTCACTCCACCCTCACCCACCTCCTACCTCAAAAAAGAAAACTATTCTTCATAAATTATAAATTAAAAAAATATTTATTATAGATTATCAAATAATTTATAAATGTTACTCCCTCCGTCCCAAACTTAAGTTCTCATTTGCCAAAAAGGTCTGCCTCATACTCATTTGCTACATCTACTTTTGACAAAAAAGTAACAATACTTTTTAATATTATATTCTCCATACACTAATAACCAAAACATCTACTTTATCACTTTATCATCATTTTATCACTTTAAATACTAATAAATAATTATTTTCTTAATAACCGTGCAAACAGTAAACGGGAACTTAAGTTTGGGACGGAGGGAGCATTAGTTAAAAATTCTAATAACTTATACTCCCTCCGTCCCGGTATTATTCGCATACAAAAAACGGCACACATATTAAGAAAAAATTATTTTTTTAGTAAAGTAGTGTCATATGAGTAAATATGTGTATATTATTGTGAGTGTACACGCAAATCAATGTTTCCTTTTTTAGAGTGTGCAAATAATTTTGGGACGGACAAAAAAGGAAAGTGTGCAAATAATAGTGGGACGGAGGGAGTAATACTTAAATTAATATTTTATAAGTTATTAAAAAATGTTGTATAAAATATTAGAATTTATAAAATGTTTAAAATAAAGTTAACAAACAAGCCCTTAATCAACAGTATCTAATTTGGCACAAGCCAAACTCAATTTTCTAAAGTGAAATTAATGTTGGAAAGCTGCGTTTTTCAGAAATTCCAATGATACATTACGGTTATTTGTATGATTTTGCGAGATGACACAAGTACTTTCATTGCTTGTCGTTCTTGGACTGTATCAAGTTGATGAAGGTGAAGGCATGTCTTTATTGGATGAACTCTCATCAAGCGAAGCGAGGATAGCCGGACTTTGCATGGAGCAACTAGTGTAGCTGCACATGGGTCCCATTAATTCATTTATTATTATATATATAATATTGAAACTTAAAACTTAAAATTTTATGTTGCATTTGGGTATAGTGACCATTTATAATTAAAAAAAAAAAAAATTAAAAATTGTGAGTTTCAATTTCAAAACCTTATTCAAAATTAAAAAAATATCAACACCACAAACTAATACTTTCGAGAGATTTGAGATTCATATCTACCCAAATGTAGTCTCTCATAAAATAGTCTTTGAAATTTGAAAAACTTAATAGCCATCCTCAAATTAATGTACTTGTCCGAGGAACTACAATATGCATCCATATATTAACTCAAGTGAGTCTCAAATAATTTGTTATTATGTGTTTCAAATCTACGATCCTTCCATATTCAAGCGGAAACCTAGTGTTTCAGAGTATTTATAGGGTGAAATTGGTTCATCCGTAAATCACTTTAAAATATTTTTTAGTGTAAACAATTAATACCATTAGTGTAATCAACTAATATCATTTAATTAAACAACTCATACACTTTGTACTCTAGTAATACCCCCTTTTTTTAAAACAACTTATACTTTTTAGTAAAAACAACTAATATTCTTCAAATGGTTCATATATAAACTAGGGTTAATTGCCAAAAGAATCACGAACTTTATAGTATTTATCAATTACAACATGAACTTTTAAAGTTTGCAATTCGATGCACGAACTAATTTATTATTACAATACGATACATGGTGTGAATTTCCATCGATAAGTACGCATACGTGGCAGCCGGGGCCAACACCAAAGACGCGTCACATTTCACGTCAAATGTCAAATCTACAAAATTTTATTATTTTTAATATTTCAAAAAGTTCTTTTATTAAATATTGCTCAAACACATTTAATAATGAATCATAAATATTTGTATTTTTAAGTTATGCAGAAAAAATATTTCATAACATACAAATTTGTACAGATATTAGAAAATAATATTTTTTTATACTATCTTTCACTATTACTAAACTGTGTTTGAGAAATGTTTTATAAAAAAATGTTTTGAAATTAAAATTAAAAAAAAATCCTTCTAGATTTGACATTTGATGTAGCGTGTGACGTATTTTTTGTTGCGGCTTCGGCTGCCATGTATTGTTAGTATCACCAAAAATTTACACCATGTATGAAGTAACCCAAAAAATACACCATGTATCAAATTGCAATAATAAATTAGTTCGTGCATCGAATTGCAAACTTTAAAAGTTCATGTTGTAATTGATAAAGAATATAAAGTTCGTGATTTATTTTGCAATTAACCCTATAAACTATTTCGCTCTATAATATGTCAGTCGTTTATACACTGGTACTAACTAAAATTATGCGTATGTATAGAGTAAAATTGGTTCATATATGAATTATTGAAGCGTATTATTTATTTTCACTAAAGAGTATTAGTTGTTTCCACTGAAGAGTATTATTTGTTATTATTGAAGAGACTTAGTTTATTTTCAGTAAACAATTAATACTCTCCAGTAAAAACAACTAATACTCTTCAGTAAAAATAACTAATACTCTTTAATGAAAATCACTTATACCCTACGATAGTTCATATATAAACAATTTTCACTCTATACTTTGTCCTAAAAGTATACCGGGTAATACCCCTGCTGATACATAATTTAACATAAAACTTATTATTATATATTTAATTTGTATCCAGATCATTATCTATATAATAATAATTATTAAAAAAAAAAAATTAAAAAAAAGCCCTCATGCATATGCTTGTTTTGTTAAACGATAACCCAACTAAAATTTGTTTCTATAATAACTGCGGCATCTCGTTCATATGTGCATCCACTCATAATTCTGAACAGCCAATTGTATTATAATAAATACAAATCAGCTTTTGTTTCAATCTTCTTCAAGGTTTTCCAGCAAGAATTGATTTGAGTTAAGAAAACAGGATTAAACGCGCCATCTACTGCATGCTACTTACGTTCATTTTTCCATATAAACCACATGTTCCCAAATTTGTTTAACACAATGGTGCAATCGCCCCGTGACACCTAACCTATCTAGTAGACACAAAAAAAGGTATGTCGTAGATAGGCTCATTCTGAAAAGTGAAAACTGACTTTGCTTGAAGTCTTAATTTATTGAAATTGCTATAATAAATTAATATTAATATTCCTACAATTTGAGGTGAAGTGACTATGCATGTTTGAAAAAAAAAATTGATTTAATTCAGTGATCGCGAGGAAAAAAAAAACTGAATGGTGAAATAAAATTTGTAAAGAGTAGATGATGTGTGGTTTATAATATATTTGAATTAAATTGGAATTTGTAAATTTGTGAAATTGTGTAAAATATTAATGTGAAATTAGAATTAGATATATAGAAGCATACAACTTTCGGCTTTTAGATTATGGATTTGAGAATTTAAATAGATACACTCCATTTAAAAATATTTAAATATGTTTTTACTTTGTGAGAGTCGAGATCTTATGAAAATACCCTCTTAATCCACTTATACATCATTTGCACTGTGTAACTCAATTTTATATATAAAAGAAAAAGCTACAAAAAAAAAAAAATAACAAGCGAAAGAAAATAAAAAGTAATGTTAGAAAAATTAATATAAATGGATTTATTTCATACATATCTATAAGTTTGAATTTTAGATAATATTAAACATGCATGTAATGCTTTCATGGTATTAGAGTCTATAATGGCTTGTTTGTTTTCAGCTTACGAAGTCCGGATGGGGGATGGGCCTCCCCCCCGTCCCGGTCATTTTTCGGATTTGCACATCACATCCCCCATCCAAATACACATTCATCCCTATTATACACCTACATCCCTATTTTCACATAACTCAATATATATCAAATCAACTTTATTTTTTCACATTAAATATATATTTTATTAATCTCTATCTTCTACTTTATAATACACCATCAATTAAATTAGTATAATATTTATTTTAAATTGTTTACAAAAAATTCAATGAAAACATATTAATATTAAATATCCATGAAATTAATTGCTATTTTCATTCATTATGCCTACCATATAAATAAATGCATCTTATAAAAAAAATTATTGAATATATATCCATTAAAATATTGGTTATTTATTTTATTTTATAATTCACTATTAGACACAAAATTTAAAAATGAATAAAAATAATATTATGAATCTTTCAAAAAAAAAAAAAAGAGTAAAAATGATATAATGAATCTTTCTAAGACGGCAGACAAGTTAAAATGATTTTATAATTCATTATGAATCTTTTATTAATTCAATTATTTTGTGTTTTAATTCAATTCAAATAATATAATAAATAATAATAATATTATTATATAATTATTATATATAATAATATTAATTATTTTATATTACAATTCAACACAATCATTCAATCATTACCTCTTTAATAAATAATAATATAATAATACATCATAATTATTGATTTGACATAAAGCCACATTCACCCCTACTACATCCAACACAAAACAAACAAAGGATTACTATTCACAGTATTTCGCTCATCCACTTTTTTTCCACATCCGGATTTCCCCCATCCACCTCAAGACGAAAACAAACGTGACCTAACTTATGCCCACATCCTAGATCCGATTGAAGCTCGTTGAAAAGACCCCTAACTGCCAACTTTTGTTTTAAAAGACCCCTAAACTATTTTTTATTTAAAAAAACCCTTAAAATATTAATTTTTGTTTCATGTGGCCTCTGGTAATGAAAAAATCATGAATTCTGTTGAATTAGTTTAATGTATTCCATTAAAAAATATAAATCAACCAATTTCAATGTTGTCAAGATCGAATTCCAACAAAAAATGTGCTCCAATGGATTGTCAAAAAAAGATTTTATGAAACTAAAAATATAAACTTTAACGGGCTTTTAAAAAAAATAGTTTGAGGGTCTTGCGAAACAAAAGTTGAAGGGTTTCTTTTGAAAATAAAAAAATAGTTCAAGGGTCTTTCGAAACAAAAATTGATAGTTTAGGGGTGTTTTTATATATTATAGTAGTACCAAAATATATTATATAAATATAATGCATAAAATACAATACATGTAATAAAATACATTGTATATAATATAATAAATTAATATATATACATTAGAATATTATTAAATATAACTTAATATATTATTTAATTGTGTTATTGTGCATTATTTGATAATCCTCTGATAAATTATTCTTATTTTTATGATATAAATAGTTCATTGTTATAATTTAATTATAATACAATTATTGAAAAAAATGAATAAACATGATTAAAAAAACCTTTAAAAAGTTTTTGGGTCTAACCTATTCTTTTTTAAAATCAAGTCAAATCTCTAAAAAAAAATAAGATTTGAGCCTAAAAATTAAATAACCGACTTAAACCGTCAAATGAAAATTTTAGTTCGGCTCAGTCTATTTTCATCCAAGGAGTATAAAATTTTAAAAATATCATATCTACCCATGAAATTAATTAATTAGGCGTTTGTTTTGTTTGATTTTTCCAGGCTTTCGTGAAAAGACGTGTTCTTTTGGGTAGAATCCTAAAACAGGAAGATGCGATATCCATATCCAATCTATAAATTTAAGAAAGAAATCTCTCTCACCTTTCATTGTACTTATCTCATCATCCCATTCACATTATGCTTTTGCTGTTAATCACGATTACCTCACTGGCTCACTCCATGGTTTGTCTGATATATATTATTGAAATTATCGTTTTGGAGTATATAAAAACAAAAACGGGATATAAAATTTTATGCAAATATTATACCAAAACTTTTGGTACAACAAAGTTTCAGTGTATATGAAAATTACTCATTGATATCCAAAAAAAATTATCTCATCTAAAAATTCGAACTTACATAGAAATATGAAATTAAGTAATTTAATTATTTTCCTTACACTTTTCTTTACTCATGGGTCGGACCCTCAACTTTCTCTCTTTGGGAAGATTCAATGAATTGCTCTCAGTAGAAATCGAACCCAAAATATTTATATGAGCGTGAGACTTTTTGACTCTGATACCATGAAAAAATTTCATCTTATCTAAAAGCTCGAACTTATAGAGAGGTGTGAAATTAATTCATTTAATTATTTCTCTTACAATATCTTACTAAAATTACAGGATAATTTTATGATAGTACCAGTGCATATCATTTCTATGCCTTACGTAAATTTGGTATAATATTTTCTTGGAATGCCTTGAACCTCCCGCATATAGTTGGCCGGAGATCTCACTAAAGCAGAGCATATAGCTTTGACTAAAGCAGGCAAAGAGATAATCTAGTTAAGAGGTTTGGTCAATGGTCTTGGTCTACATCATGATTATGCATTTGTGTTTTGTGATAGTTTGAGTGCAATATGTTTAGCAAATGATCAAGTTTACAATAAGAGAACGAAACATATTGAGGTCATGTATCATTTTCTAAGAAGTAAGAAGAGGATTAAGGTGAAGAAAATTCGAGACTGTTGATTACGTTGCTGATATGTTCACCAAGCTGTTCCAAGTAACAAGTTCTAATACCGTTTGGATTTGTTAAATGTCACAGGTTGTTGGTTGCCTCTATAGGGGGCATCTGAGTACGCGGAGTCGCTCATACGCTTGTGCACTTTTAATAGTGTATTTGATACATATGACATGTAATAGGATTCAACTCAAGGTGGAGATTTGTTGAGATGTCTTGTACCTCTTACACAGAGTTGGTCAAGAGTTTTGGGTCTATTTTAGAAGCCCAGTCGGTTAAGGGTTTATAAATACCCCTATTATTGTACCTAGCTAGGTTATTCTGTACTCTGAAAAATATTGAGATCTCATAATAATATACAATTTTCTATTGTAGTCGTGAATATAGTTAACACAACGTTAGTGAACTACGTAAATTTGTTTTGTTTGTTTATCGTTTAAGTTTCTTCCTCGAATCTCATTATAACACATTTCTTTCCAAAGTTTTAGTACATATACCAAAATTGTAGAGTATTGTGCATTTTGGAATAGTATATATATATATATATATATATATATATATATATAGGGGGTGTGTGTTTTAAAGCTTGGTACACATTAACCACAAAAATAAAAGAACAAAAACACAAGAACACAAAGAAATGGAAACAGAAATAAAGTAAAACAAACAGGATATCAATAAAGCATAAGGACAACAAATAAATGCTACTGATTAATATTTTAAAACAAAAAAACAGAGTGGAATAGAAACGAAGCTCTGAGGAGAGGAGGAAGATCATACTTACAGAGACAAGGTTTGTACTTCAGAGTGGAAGCGGAAGAACAGGGAAGAGAGGATATACCTTTTTTTTTTTTATACAAAGTATAGGGCGTTATTATAAACCTAAGGGGTGTTGATAACTAACTTATAGGAATCGGAAAGGGAAGAAAATTAGGCTTGCATATTTGTTTTTAAAGCTCTAATGTTATTGCTGAAGTTCTTTCGTCGTATCTTACAATGAAGAATGAAGCCTCCTTATATAGAGAGGAAGGCTTACAATCTAAGCTAATAATACAAGTCGGTAATCATGGCCGACCTAATCCTTTTAGACCTATTACAACTAATCCGATATGTACAAATTTTTTCTTAGTTTGTTTGATCCTTTTAATAGTACCGAAGTACCGATTTCTTTTGGTATCAAATTTTTTGAATGCTCTCATATCCAGACTATACTGAAAATCTCAATATGTCAGAAATATTTATATTTTCGATTTTTTTTAGTTTAATAAGTGTGGTATATAGAATATTTTTATATTTTTTCAATTGTTATCATATTGTTTCAAAAATCTCGATATAATTTAAAATTGATGTATTTTCAATTGAGAGAAAAAGAAAGGGAGGGGAGAGGGAGAGGGAGAGTGAGAGAAAAAAAGAGATTTAAAATTTTAGAATTTGATATATAAGTACTTAATGAATACGCCGCATAAATGTTCACAAAAAAATAATTTTGCAATAGAATGCACTATATATATAGATTAATTTGTTTATTGTGTAAAATAATATAATTATATTATATAATAAATACCTTTAAATAATACCATATGTATAAAATTTACCTTTTATAATATGGATACTTTAAAACTTTTATTTATCAAATATATTAAATTTAAGAAGTATTTAAATAATATCATATAATAGTTATTTGAAATTAATTGTACATCTACAAAATATATACTCTTTAAAATACATAATATAAAATAGAATCAAGAGAAGTCACATGTTTAAATTTATATTATATAAAATAATATTAATTTCATTAAAATTTTAATACCTGCTCCCTTAGCCTGATATTATTTGCATAATAGAAACGACACACAATAATTCACTTTTTGAGTAAATTAATAAAATATGAATAAATATGTGTATATTATTGTAATTGTGCATGCAAATTAATGCTTTATTTTTTGGAGTTTGCAAATAATTTTGGGACAAACGAATATAAAGAAAGTATGAAAATAATAATGAGATGGGGGGAGTATAATTTATAGAGTATATTTTGTGTGAGACCGTCTCATGTCATGGGATAATGCAATAGAATATAAATTGGGCATGACGCATTAACAATTTGGCATAGGTGAGTGTTAATTTATATTTTGTCATACCATGAAATAGTTTCACACAAATTTTTGCCTAATTTATATGATTTAAAGTAGTTAGTATCAAATTTTTTAAAGAAAATCTCTCAACGGACTTGAAAATGATTTTTTCTATCAGTCTTTCCTTAAATATTTTTTTTTATCAGTAAAAGAAATTTTATTGATTTTCCAATCTCAGCAGGGCATAAGAAATACCCTCTACATCACTGTTGTTGATCACATCAACTTTGAGCTCACAGGAAAGAGTTCTAAGAGAACAATACACAACCTATACTCCTAGTCCAATAAAAAAATCGTCATTATTTAAACTCGTATCCCCTGCTCGTAACCAGCTCCAGACTCTACTCTTTTACTCTGTCTCCACCTCTTGTTCTGTTGTTTGAGTACTTTGGAATATTGCAGCATTTCTTGACTTCCAAATTAACCAAACTACGCACTCCCATATACTGCTCAGCATCAATTTTTCTTTCTTCCCTTTGAATAGTTTGTAAAAGTGCATGAAATTAATTGAGGGATTGGACGAGAGTAATGTCTTCACCCCCAACCAATCACAACACTTCATCCATACATTGTACGAGAACTTGCATTAAAAAAATACGTGCCTAACCGTTTCCTCTTTGCAGAAAATGCATTTTCAGCTCGTATCATTTGGAATAATGGTTCTCCTTTGTAACTCCGATATCGTTGGTAGTCTCTCCCATAACACTCTCCATGCATGCACTTTGACTTTGGTTGGTATCCATTTGTTCCAAATTGTCTTGAAGACCTCTTTCTCCTCCCTATCATCTACATGTTTTTTCTGGAAAAGCCAGTTGTATACTTCTTTTGTCTTGTATAGTCCATTTGCTTATGGTGCCCACCTCCAAAGGTCTTCTTCGTCTCTACGTAATGGGTACATGTTAATAACATTCAACAATTCAATAAGACCAGCTCTCTCTCTCTCAAATAAATTTCTCCTCAATCTCCACTCCCAGCACCACTCATTACCCCTCCACTCACCTAACTCGCTCACCGTAGCTCCTTTGTTTAGGGATAAATGATATAGCCTTGTAAAGCGGGATCTAAGATCCGTTTCCCCAACCCATATTTCATCCCAAAACAAAGTACGCTTTCCATCCCCTACCACTTTCATCATATTCTCAAAGAACCAACTATCATTCCCAACCCCCACTATCACACTACTTAATTAATTAATATTATGATGCCACATAATATATTTTAACTCATAGATATAAATTCAATGAAAATTCGACACATCAAATGAGGACACCCAAACAAACTAAACTCCGAATGGAGAGATTGTTGTCAAACTTAAAGTAGTAAAATATTGATCACTTTAACGGTAAAAATGAAAGAAAAATAGACATGGTTATTGGCGCGTGATTATTTACACCCACAAATTTACTTAGTACACATTTCTAAGTTAATCCACTATATGTTTTATTATACATTATTTTTTTCTTAGTACACCTCTTTGAAATTTACAATTATAACCCTAATTATCATCAACACCACTCAACTAAATATATACACACCCACCAATTTAATTTGTAATTTAGATTTTAAAAAATTGCACACCTCACCTCATTTTCGCCCTCCTAAACCACCCTCATACCCCCCCCCCCCCCCTCCCCCTACAAAAAAAACCTTGAAACCACGTTGCAAACCAAAACCACTATTCATCGTATCCCTCATTCTTGTAATTTTTTTGGGCAATCCCAACCCCACACCTCCTTCCACGACTATATGAAAATGATCCATTTAATTTCCTTACACCTATAAATAAATTCATAGAAGAAAAATATTAATCTATATATATATATATATATATATATATATATATATATAGAAGTGAGAAGAGAGAGAAAATTATCATTATTGGAGCAAATGAAGTTTACTTGCTTTGTAGTGCAACAGTGGATTAACTTTACCATTTTTTTTAATCAATAGTTTCAAAGTTCTTTAAGCTATTAATTTTAAATCTATTTTCAACACACTATATATCAAATTAATTATCTTTTGAACATTTTTATTTAATATATACTGCACATATAAAATGAAAAGTAATGTTGGTCCCACTAGTTAGATTAATTGCGGAAGCTTAAGTTAAATGTCTTTCAAAGTCTTTTGCAAGAGGGCAATAATCAACAAACAATAAGTAAAATAAAGTAATAAAGAACACAAGATGTATAGTGGTTCGGATTGAATATCCTACGTCCACTCTCCCTTATAACCAAGGGGTCTCACTATCAACCAACTCACAAACTTACTTACTGGAATTGGGAAGTACCAGTTCCTTCTTACAACCTCTTTAGATTTAACTTCAATCTAAACATCAACCAGCCAACAACCTTGTCTAATAGATGAACAGGTTGTGGTTTGAGTAAATCCTTTAGAGTAGATAAATATGATGAAAAGTAAGAGTGCTTGGTATGAATATCAAAAGCTTGGATCACTTATGCGCGTGTAGAGTCTCTAAAGCTTTTTCTTGAACTGCACTCTTGTATATATAGAGGGGATTAGGGCTAGCCGTTGGAGGGCTAATCCAATCAGATCCTCTATATAAGGAAGCCTCAATCAATCAATTCCCTAATTGATTGATTGGGTTGGTGGGATCCTTGGATTGATTATCTTCAAATACTTTCCAATCCTGATCATGTTGACTTGATTTGAATCACCAACGGTCAATAGCTTCCTCTGCCTAACTCTGATTCTCTCCAGAGAAGGCAGGACCAGACACCAGGCAACCTCGGTGTCTTCTGGTCCTCATCTGGTCAAGAACCAGAATACTCAGTAGAGTCAGGGGATCAAACTGAGCATCTTTTGTTCTACCAGACTCGTCTGGTCCGGACTCGTCTGGTCAGGGGAAGGTCCTCTGCCTCTGGTCAATCTCATCTGGTGAAGTCTTCTGATGGAGTCCTCTGGTGAAGTCCTCTGGTGGGGTCTTCTGGTGAAGTCTTCTGGTCTGGCAGTTCCCCCTAGACTAAGTCCTAATCTAGATCATCATCTGGCTAACAGGTCCAGATTGTCCTATTACATCTTCTGGTTTGTTTTAACTCATCAAAACTAACAACTTTTATCCTAACAATTTCCCCCTTTTTGATGGAGTTAAAACATACCAGAACTGATCAAGAATAATAAACTTAAGCAAGAAAACATTAAAGGATAAGACCTTAGAATAGATCTTATCAGGCAAACAAATAAGACAACAAGAGGTTGTCTTTTGAACAGAGAAGATATGAGATTTTCATTGATAGAAAGGACAAAGAAGATTACAGATTACAAAGCAATTCTGGTCCTATTCTAAGCATATCTTCTGTTATCTTTGGGCACCAGGAACCAGTCAAAGAATCTATCTTGAATGGCCTTCAACTCTGCAGAAGATGATGGGGTGAAGTTTGCCAACACCTTGGTCTTGTACAGTCTCTTCAGCTCAGCCCAATCAACCTGGTCTCCTGCCATTGGAGTGTTGAGAAAATGGAATTCAGGAGCAGTGACTTCCAGGTTGAATTCAATAGTTGAATCCATCAACTGCTTGTACAAATCTGCATCATATGCCTGCATCCAAGAATGGAAAGTCCTGTTGATGAGAGCATCATCCTCTGGTGGAGGTCTCTGGATGTAATGTTGAGTGAACCAGAGAGTCTTGGCTTCTCTCCATTTTTCTATCAACGGCACAGGAACAGTTGAGTCAAAGTACCCTTCTGTCCTGAGAGGGAGGATGTTCATGACTTCAACAGGCCCTTTTCTCTTCTGGCTGGATCCACTAGCACCAAGAGTGATGCCAGCTTCTCTGCTCTTCTTATTTTGCCTTCTAACATATCGGAGCCTCTGTTCTTCATCTATGTTTTTCCTTATCCTTGCTTGCCTCTCTTCAGGCGACTCTTCCTTGAATCTCTTCTCTGCTTCTTCAACCACAGATTCAAGGAAGCTCTTCTTTACTTTCCTTATCTTCCTCTTTGCAGGTCCATAGATGGAAATTGGATCCTGCTCTGCTTCGGACTCCTCTTCTGCAGCAAGCTGCTTAGCCATGGAAAGGGATTTGAGCTCTTCCTTCTTCTTCTTCTGCAACTCAGCCTGGGCCAATGTATTCTCCAGCAGGTCCAGACGAGCTCCATGGCTGAAGAGAGTTTCATTTGTGGTCTTCGCCAGATCAGTTCTGGCCTTCTCTTCCCCCTTTTTAACTTCATCAAGGAGGGGCTCCACTACTTGCCTTATGAGATCAGGCAAGGCAGTGTTGGAGGAAGAGTGAAGATCACGCAGCTGCTTGGCCTCCTCCAGGTAAGCTTTAGACTCTGCAACAAGTCTCTCTTGCTTCTCCAACATCTCCTGGAGGGAGTCTTTCAGCTTGGCAGTTTGAATCATCTGGCTGGCCATCTCCACTTTGAGCACAGAGACAGGTCTCAACTGCTCCAGCACGTGCTCCTGTAGCTGCTTCTGGCTGTGCATGACATCCAGCTTGACAAATAAGCCATTGGCCTTAAAAGAAGCTTTTACCTCTGCCAGAAAAGACTTTAACTGCTTCATGAAGATTTTCCTCTCATGCCTGATCTGGTGCTCTATCATGGCAGGGGCCATATGTTGAATAGCTTTTGAAAAGCGCCCAATCTGCATGATTTGCTCATTGAAGAAAGCTTTCATCTTCTGGAGCACGGCAGGAGACATCTCAAAGTCTTCCTCATCTGAATATAGCTCTGGAGGGAAAACAAAATGAGGACCAAACTTGTAAGTGGGGCCCTCTGGAGTGAGCATTACTCCTCTCTGGATGAGCAGGGTGCGAATCAAGACTTTTGCAGCACCAGGAGTCTCCAGCTCTGCTGGGTTCTGAATATTCATCCTCTGCTTTAGCTCAATCTCCCAAGCAGTGAAGTTGGAGGGACCCATTTCCTCAAGCAACAACATTAGGTCCTCCACATCTTCAAGTCTGGCCTTGCTCCAGACCTTGGCATCAGTAAGCTCTACCAGAAGTGGTAAGTGCTCCAGAAGAACTGGGAAATGCTCTCTTAGCCAGAGCTGAGCACTTACACTCATACTCTGCCTAATGAGACCCATTTCTGCAGATGAGAAAGTGAAGGGTTTGGGCCCAGAGGCAGAGGAGGAAGGTGCTAAGTCAGCAGGCTCAAGTGAAGCTTCCTCATCTTCACTATCATCGCTGGTTAAACAGGTAGGAGAAGGGGGAGAGCCAACGAATCCCAGAGCCATAGAAATGGTTGGGTCCTGGTCTGTATGGGTTTGGGGAGGGTTAGGATTTTGTGAAGTAGAGGGTGTAGGAATGGGTTGCTCTGCACCAGAAGATGATGGAATATCTGGTACAGAAGGTGTAGGAGGTATCTGGGAGGTGGAAGTGTTTGGAGGGGAGATTTCTGCACCAGAAGAGGTTGAGGGTACCTCTGGTACAGAAGGTGGGGGAGAGGGCTTTGTAGGAAGATGTGTTTGGGAAGTTGGGGGAGAAGGTGTTTGGGTATGAATGGTAGAGGGAGTATACACTGGGGTATCTGGGATAATCTGCTCTGGTGGAACAATAGGGTTACCAGAGGCAGATGGGTTTTGGGGGAAAATATCTGGGGGAGAGGTAGAGGGGGAGACAAGATTAATGGGGGAAAAAGATGGAAGGGAAGGGTTTACCTCTGCTGGGTCAACACCAGCAGGTACAGCAGACTCTGGAGCATCCTCCATCATCTGGGAGGCATCCTCAATTGCCTTTTCCAAGGCCTCTCCAAGATCAGATCCAGAGTCAGGATCCTAAAGAAGGGCTCTCTTGGCCTTGGATTTCCTCACAAGAGGCTCAATCTCTTCCTCTTCTTCCTCCTCTGACGGCTCATCCACCAGGAGGGTTTTCTTGGGAGCTCTTCTGCCAGTCCTTGGCTTCTTGGCAGATTTCTTCTTGGGCTCCTCTGACCTCTTCCTCTTTGAAGCTCCTGCCTTCTTGGCAACCTCACTCTTCTTCTTCAGTACATCAAGAAGAGGGATCTGGTCCTCCTCAGAGGAACCAGAGAAAGCAATGGTTGAGGAATCAGTTGCTTCAGCAGCTTTCTTCTGGGTCTTCTGCTGCTGCTGTCTCTTCTGCCCTTTTACAGGAGAGGGAATAGATTGAATAGGAGGGGCAGGGATGGCTTCTTCTCCATCAGAGTCAGGATTGCCATGAAGGGGACCATCCTTTGAGAATAGCACCTTAGACTTGTGAAATCCTTTGCACCAAGTCTCCTTCCATTTCTTCTCTGGAAGCAAGTAGTCCAAAATCAAGGTAAGTTTCGTACCCAACGAAACATTAGCAGTGAAATAAAACTGCATCTCCCCTGGCTGGGAAGGACAAGCTTCCTTGTTAACTTTCGCTTTATTCTTCCTCAAGACGCCCCAAAAGAACTCTGCCCAATTGCATTGGACGCCGTCATACAAAGCCCTCATCACACACATTCTACCATTAAAGATCGCATCTATGCTGTGATTCTCACACATCAACACTTTTACAACTATGTCAAAAAGTACCTTGCACTTTTGCCTCAGATACTTATCCAGAAATCCCTTCGTGATATTCTGGCAAGATGAACGAGCAAACAGTTTGAAGGAACCCACAATATCATCCTCCTTGTAGGTTAAAGGATCCACTCCTTCCGTCGAAATTTTCCAAACAGGGCACAAAAATCATGCTTGGAAAACACCAAATCTTCCTTGTCAATTTTTGTAGAAATATGGTCATCGTTGATCTTCATTCGAACCAAAAACTGGGCCGCATAACCGTCAAGAGTACGAAAATCTCTGGGAATGGTGGAGATCAACTTCTCAACTCCGGATCTCCTCAATAGTTCCAGAATAGCAAGTGCAGACGGGTTCTTGGTGGTGTAGAAGTCAACCACCATCTCCGTTTTCAGTTTCTTCATCATTAATTCATGGTCAAAATTACACGGGGGAGCCATATCTGTGAGAGAGAGAGAGAAAAGAAGAACTTTGCAGAGAGAGGTTAGGGTTTGAAAGTATGAAGACGTGAAAGGACAGATTGTAAGAAAATTAGATTTAAATAGGGTAATACGCGTGGCTCGAGTAATAAATGAAGTGTGAACGCGTGTAATACCAAAATTAAATTAGGGAACAAAATCAATATTTGAATTGATTGACATTTTGCACAGTGATTAAATCCGATGGCCACAAAGAAAGGCAAGATATAGATTTAATCTGGTGCGTTGGCACAGTCATTGGGACGGGGCATAAAGGGGTTTTGTGGCAGTCAAGAGAAAAAGCAAAATGATTGCCTAGGCCCTATACCCTAGTCTTAAATACACTCCGAAGTTGAAAGGTTTTGAGTGTACTTACTAATTTGAAAAGTGTATCCCAATGATCAGAGGCCAGAGAAGTAAAGGCATACCTGTCACCTGATATTGTAACCAGATGATACCACAGCTACATCTCCTCTGATGGAGCTCATCTGGTCCTGGTCAGAGAAGATTTTTGACATTTGACTCAGCACCTTATCTGGGACAAGTTTCACCTGGTGCATACCTCATCTGGTACCTTCTCTGAAATGTCTAATCTGCAGGTATGTTAGTTTAAGAAAATAAATGAATATGCAATAAAGTATAAATAAAGGATACTTCTCTGATGTTCCCCCTAAAACAAATCTGTCTCTGGATCCAACAGTCCTAACTCAAAAGCTAACTCTCTGAATCTGGTCTCAGCCAAAGGCTTGGTTAATATGTCTGCTCTCTGCTTCTCTGTTGCAATCTTTTCCATCCTTATATCTCCCTTCTCAACATGATCTCTGATAAAATGATGTCTTATATCAACATGTTTACATCTGGTATGAAGAACTGGATTCTGGGTGATTGCAATGGCACTATTACTATCACAGAAAATAGGAATATCCTTGGCTCTAATCTGGTAATCCCTAAGCTGTTGACTAATCCAAAGTAGTTGTGAACAACAGCTCCCTGCAGCCATGTACTCTGCTTATGTTGTTGATGTAGCAACTGAAGTTTGCTTCTTAGAAAACCAGGATACCAATTTATTCCCTAAAAATTGGCATGTTCCACTTGTAGACTTCCTATCTATTCTGCATCCACCATAATCTGAATCTGAATAACCACTCAATTCCAAATTGTCATCTGCAGGATACCATAAACCTAAATTCACTGTTCCCTTAAGATACTTCAATATCTTCCTAGCTGCTTCCAAGTGAGTCTTCTTGGGGTTAGCTTGAAATCTGGCACAAACACCTACGGCAAAGGTAATATCTGGTCTGCTTGCAGTCAGGTACAAAAGAGAACCAATAAGTGCTCTGTACTGAGTCTGGTCCACACTCTCTCCAGACTCATCTGGATCCATGTTGAAATTTGTCATCATAGGGATCTTGGCTGCTTTGCTAGATCCTACTCCAAATTTCTCTAACATGTTTCTGGTGTACTTAGCTTGATTAATAAAAATTCCCTTCTCTGATTGCTTTACCTGCAGACCCAAAAAGTAATTCATTTCTCCCCGGACAGGATCTCCTGTAACATAATGGTGTAACATCTCCTGTTACACCGTTAGATTTTTGACACGTGTCATAAATGGATTGAAATTAACTTATCTAAATTAACTATGGTTAGAGAAATTCCTATATAGTCTCTATCATATCTTATATCAAATCTTACTAATAATTAAATCAAATTAATTAAGATTTAAAAAGATGATTTATTCTTTATTTTAAATCTTAACCCATATTTAAAATTTTAAAATCATTAAGATATGAATGTAAGAGGTTTTACTTATCCGATTTTTTTTAAAAAAAAATATTGAAAATAAACAAGAAATGATTTTTACAAATTTAAAATTTGAATGTATAAATTAAATTAACTAAAATTTTGTATACGTATCCCCAACCGATAATTTATTTTACAAATATAGTCAATTTATTTTAAGTAGTCTTTTATATTATTATTAATTTATTTTTAAATATAGTTCAAACAAAAATAAATTATACTAATAAATAAATTAAAAATTGTATATAGTGCTTATACAATTGAAATAATTTTTTTAAATCTAAATTATTATTTCTTTTCAAAATCTTAATAGAAGTGTCAAACACATTTTAAAAAAGACAACGTATAGAGTGAAAATGATTCATACATGAACCACTAAAGGATATTAGTTGTTTTCACTAGAGAGTATTAGTTTTACTGAAGAGTATTAGTTTTTTTAATTGAAAACAAACTAAATTATTTTAGTGAAAACAACTAATACACTTTAATGATTCATGTATGAACCAATTTCATTCTATATATACTCTTTTAAAAAATATATAAATTTATTCCAAATTAAAGTATTGCTCAAGTATATTTTTAATAAATTAAAAATCATTAGTAAATCAAATCAACGTTTTTTTTTTTTGGAAAAAAAATTAACAACTAAGTTAAATATTGGTAAAGGAATGGCTTTTTAAATCAAAAATCTTATTGTTTTCAAATCTCAAACAAGAGGATTAATCAAATTAAAAAGATTTATTTTGTAAAATAAAAAATTTATTAATAATTAGTATGTCAATTATTTCATGAATACAACATATCACTAAAAAATATATGTAAGTATAATATTAATTATAAAATAATTATTTTATTTTTTCAAGAACTAAATAAATACGTTTTCATTTTCTTCTCTTCCAAATAAAAATGTATATTGATTGATCTATATTTATTCTTACTACATGTTTATAATTATTTTTTTTTTTGAACGCCTGTATAATTAATTCAAATGTTGCATCTTCAATTTTCATAATTAATTTGAAATTTTGTTGATAATTATATTAAATTATTTATAAAATTATAATAAAATTTTTGATGATTTAGAAAAAAAATTATGTGGAAATAATTTAAATATAATTTTTTTTTTATAAAGGAGTATAATTGGTAAGATTTGATAGAGAGAAATAAAGGTTTTCTATAACCCATGATTAATTTGGTTAACTTAATATCTATCAACTATGACATGTGGCACTATATACAATTTTAATTTATTTATTTGTACAATTTATTTTTGTTTGAACTATATTTAAAAATAAATTAATAATAATATAAAGGACTATTTAAAATAAATTGACTATATTTGTAAAATAAATTATCGGTTGAGGATACGTATAGAAATTTTTAGTTAATTTAATTTTTACATTCAAATTTTAAATTTGTAAAAATCATTTCTTTTTATTATCAATATTTTTTTAAAAAATTTGAATAAGTAAAACCTGTTACATTCATATCTTAATGATTTTAAAATTTTAAATATGGGTTAAGATTTTAAATAAAGAATAAATCATCTTTTTAAATCTTAATTAATTTGATTTAATTATTAGTAAGATTTGATGAAAGATATGATAGAGACTATATAAGGATTTCTCTAACCATAGTTAATTTGGATAAGTTAATTTTAATCCATTTATGACACGTGTCAAAAATCTAACGGTGTAACAGGAGATGTTACACCATTATGTTACAGGAGATCCCGTCCGATTTCTCCCATCATGGACATCTCAAACTGTCCCTGCATGAGCTCACCAAACTTCTCACACAGCTTCTTGTTAGGGGATCCAAATATGATGTCATCAACATATATTTGGACCAGAAGGATGTCCTTTCCTTCTTCTTTCCTAAACAAGGTTCTATCAATCTTACCCTTAGTAAAACCATTGTCCAGAAGAAATTGAGATAGAGTGTCATACCATGCTTTGGGTGCCTGCTTCAGCCCATAAAGAGCTTTCTTAAGCTTAAACACCTTGTCACCTTGTTCAAAGCCAGGAGGTTGTTCCACATACACTTCCTCAATGAGAATCCCATTAAGAAAGGCAGATTTCACATCCATCTGGTATACTTTGAACTTCATGTGAGCAGCATATGCTAAGAACAATCTGATGGCTTCTAGTCTGGCAACAGGAGCAAATGTCTCATCATAGTCTATTCCTTCAGACTGAGAATAGCCCTGAGCCACTAGCCTTGCCTTGTTCCTAGTAATGACATCATTCTCATCTTTCTTATTTTTGAAAACCCACTTAGTGCCTATCACCTTTTGATGTCTTGGTCTGTCTACCAGCTCCCAAACATCCTGTCTGGTGAATTGATTCAACTCCTCCTGCATAGCAACAATCCAATTTGAATCTTTCAGTGCTTCCTTGATGTTCTTGGGCTCAATTAAGGACACATAGCAACTGAATAAGACAACTAAGTTAAGAGTTCTCCTAGTCTGGACACCCTTAGTTGGATCTCCAAGGATTAGGTCATTGGGGTGATCAACCAGGGTCCTCCTTCCCGTGGTCTTGCCTGGTTGATCATCTTCTGCAGTACCTTGGTGATTATCACCACCTGCAGAAGAGCTTCCCCCTACAGGAGTTCCAACCTCTTCTGGTTCTGCTCCTTGTGAAGGCTTCTGCTTCAGAGAACCAGGAGATGGGTCATCATCTGAATCTGAATCTGAGTCAAGAACAGGTGGATTGACTTTGATTACTCTGGGTGTAGTCTGATTCTGGATCTCATCAGAAGACTTAGATTCCACCTTGAACTCAAAAGTAGATTCATAAAAAACAACATGAGGTGTTTCCTCCACACAAAGTGAATTCTTATTAAAAACTCTAAAAGCTTTACTGGTGCTGGAATATCCTAAAAATATTCCATCAGCCACTTTAGCATCAAAGGTTCTTAATTTTGATTTCCCATTGTCATGGATGAAACACTTACATCCAAAAACATGAAAGTATGAAACAGATGGGGTTTTACCTTTCCATACCTCATATAGAGTCTTATTATGTCTCTGGGCAATCAGGCATCTGTTCTGAGTGTAGCAAGCTGTATTAATGGCCTCTGCCCAAAATCTCTGTGGAGTGCTGTATTCTGCCAGAAGTGTTCTTGCAGCTTCTTTGAGGGTCCTATTCCTCCTTTCTGCTACTCCATTTTGTTGGGGTGTTCTGGCAGCAGATGTCTCATGAAAAAACCCATGATCCTTGCAGTAATCTGCAATGTGTGAATTCAAAAACTCTGTTCCTTTGTCACTTCTGATTCTGACTATGCTCTGGTTCTGCTCATTCTGAATCTGCTTGAAGAACTCTGGCAGCTTAGTCATAGTTTCATTTTTCTTAAACAAGAACACTACCCAAGTGTATCTTGAAAAGTCATCTACTATCACTAAGGTGTACTTCCTTCCACTGAAACTAAGAGGAGAAACAGGTCCAAACAGGTCCATGTGAAGTAGTTGAAGTACTCTGGTTGTGGTTGTGCTCTGGACATCCTTAAAGGAGGTCTTGGGTTGTTTACCCTTCTGGCATGAACCACAAACCTGATCCTTCTTAAACACTTCATTAGGAAGACCTCGAATGAGACCTTTTCTGGCAATCTTATTCAGTGTTTTGAAGTTAAGATGACACAATCTCTTATGCCAAATCCAGCTATTCTCTGCAGATCCTTTTGCAACTAGGCAAGCATTTCTTGGGCAACTGTTAAAATCTGCAAGATAAATGTTACCCTTCCTCAAGCCTATTAGCAAAATATCATTATAATCAGAAGAGAAAACAGTGCATGAATCACTAGAAAACTTCACTGAGTATCCCTTGTCACAGAATTGGGATACTGAAAGCAGATTATGCTTGAGTCCTTCTACGTAGTAGACTTCATCTACAGATACTCCATTGAAGGTCAACTTTCCAACTCCTCTGGTGACTCCATAGTTGTTGTCACCAAACATCACTCTTGGTCCATTCATTGGCTTGAAATCTTGGAGATTATCTTTCTGGAAGGTCATGTGCTTGGAACATCCACTATCAATGTACCAGACATGGTTGCTTGAAAATCCTTTCTCCAATGGATTCTTATCTACCTGCAGAGAAATCAATTAGGTCTCCTACTAGTGCTGGGTCCTGATTGGTTAGTTGCAGGTTTTGTAGGAATCCATAGATAAAGATCATCCCTTGATGGATGAGGAGATCTTATCTTCCTTCCAAATCTATCTACCAGCACATGTCCTCTGACAATGACATATTGAGCTACTGGTCTGATAAGGACACCTTTCCTATAAACAGGTCTGGTGTACCTTTTCTCAAATTTGGCCTTTGGAATGGCCTGCCTCAAAGACATGGTCTTAAAGGTCTGGTTGTAAGGGTACATCCTAGAAGAACCATCTCTGGTGTCATAACTACCCAGATCAGTTGGTTTTCTATAGATGGGTCTGGAAGACCTCCTCTGGTTCTGATAATTAGACTGTCTCTGGTGGTTATAGTTCCTTTGAGTATACCTATTCTGGAACTGATTCCTCTGAGAAAACTGTCTCTGGGGTACCTGGTGCTGTTGAACATTGTTCCTTCTCTGGTAGTTATTACTCTGATTGGTATTCCCCTTTCTTGAGTGTTTCCTTTGAGGTCCCCTAATCTGTTTAGGTTCCCTTTGAGGATTTCTCTGGGGTCCTCCAATTTGAGTAATTTCTACTCCTTGGGACTCATTGTTCACAGAACCATCAATCTTTAATGGTTCCCCTTTTTGACACTTATTCTCTAGCATCTTCTCTTCCAGAACAGTCAACTCTTCTGGACCATATGTAATGTGATTAACAGAGTGATTCCTTTTCCAGTCAGGATTGTGAACCACCTTGTAACCATTACCAGTTAAGTCTTTATCATCCCAGATTTCTACCAATTTACCAGCTCTTACAGACTTGTCTTTATTATAAAAGTATTTATGAGTTTTAGAGGAAATTCCAGAATATCCTAAACCACTCTTATCACAGATGCGCTGAGAAGACTCTGATATGATAGATACAACAGATGGTATCTTAGGAGCTTCTCTGGGCATGGGTATCTCCTCTATGTTGTGAGCAACTTGTTTTCCCTTGATAAGAGTCTGGTATTTGGCTCTGAGTTCATTGAACTCATCTTCTTGAGAGTTCTTTTCTTTCATGAGTTGATCTACCAGAGTATCTCTTTCTGTGATCTTATCCTGAAGTTCAGAGACTTCTTTGGAATGATCTTTCATGAGTTCTCTGGTGGATTTATGCTCATGAGAGAGAGATTGAACTTCAGCTCTGAGCCTACCATTCTCTTTCTCAAGTTTTTGACACAGTTGGACACAATTTTGGAGATCTGATAGCATTTGTTGCATATCAGACTCTCTGGAGTTACCAGATGAATTAGAAGATTCAGTACATTTGGAATTTGATAAAACTAGAGTAGTTTCATTTACCTCAGTGATGTCTGCCATGAGACACACATCATCATCTGATCCAAAGTCAGAAAAAGAAGAACTGGAACTAGTATCATCCTCCTCTGCTTCTGCTAGCAAAGCTCTCTTATCTGCATATCTCATGTATCTCTTGATTCTTTTCTCTTCTCTTTCCCTAGGAGTAAGTTGAGGACAATCATAACTGTAGTGACCAGTCTTGTTGCATGTGTAGCAGGCATTGTCTCCTCTGGGACTAGGACTTGGCTCTCTCCTCCTCTGGTTATAGTCTGATCTGGCAGGGCTACTCTCTCTCCTCTGGTAGTCAGGTCTGCCAGAGCTACCATCCCTCCTCTGATAATCTGATCTCCCAGAGCTGCCAGGGTTGTCATCTCTCCTCCTCTCTGGAGTTCTGAATCTGGTCTCCCTTGAGTCTCCAGATGTCTTCTCCTTCTCTGCAGGCTTGAAAGAACTCTTCCTGTCTCTGGTAGACTCCTTCCAATGCCTTTTGTACCTGCCATACTTTGAACTCATTTTATCTAATTTACGAGTTAGAAGTGCTACCTGCTCCTTGAGGCTCAAGTCATCTGCAGTAGACTCCTTTGGCTTGACATCAGGCTTGAGAGTTGAAGAGAATGCAACTCCTTTCTGGCCAGAAGAGGAAACCTCTTCTGTTTGATCCTCCTCTTGAAGATCATACTCGTAAGCTTTGAGATCAGACAACAGAAGATGATGATCCAGGGTATTGAGATCCTTGTTGTCCTTGATCACAGTGACTTTAATTCTCTACCTGCTTGTTAGTGAACGCAAGATTTTACTATTAATTTCTTTTTCAGAGTAGGTCTTACCTAAGGCACTAGCCTTGTTCAGGAGGTTTGTGAGACGCATGTCCAGCTGGTCAATGGTCTCGTCTGGTTTCATCTTGAATGTATCAAACGAGTGTTGAACAGCTTGGAGCTTGTTGTCTTTAATCTTCTCTGTTCCTTCGCAGAGAAGTGCAAGTTTGTCCCACATCTCCTTCGCAGTGACACAGGTTCTGACCTTCTCTATTACCTCCTTGGTGAGAGTGTTGATGATCTCGGTTCTTGCCACCTGGTCCAGGTTATATAGCTTTCTCTCATCATTATCAAGCTCATCTTTCTTTTTGAGGATTTTCTGCCTGGGGACTCTATCCTCTGCAGTCTTCTGGGCAGCTTCACTAGTTTCTTCTCTGGACTCTGACCTGCCACTATCAATAGGAGTCCAGTAAAATTGAATGGGGCCACTTTCAACACTACAAGAAAAATGAGCTTTTACGACAGTGGATAGACAACGGTTCCGAAAAAAAAACGTTGTATAAAGTCAAAAACGTGTTGCATAAAGTATAACTGTTGTCTTTCATATCAGACATTTGATGATATACGACGGGTATGGTCAGCCGTTGTAGTTCCACATTGTTAATACCCGAAAAATAGGGCATATACAACGGTTATACACCGTTGTAGTTAGTCATTAGTTAATGCCCGAAAAACCGGGAATATACAACGGTTATACACCGTTGTAGTTAATCGTTAGTTCCGCATTGTTAAATGCCCGAAAAACTTAGCATATACAACGGTTATACACCGTTGTATTTCCAATTCGTAAAATGAAAAAAGATGTGCACAATGAATTCTTATAACAACGTTTTTTAAGTATTGTCTTTCCACAATTTTAAAACAAAAACTATTATCTTCTAAAAATAAACACTTTTAATTGGTAGGAATAACACTTTATTTATTTGGAATGACACTTTTAGTAAATTGAAGTAACACTTTTACAAATACATATAAAAAAAATAAGAATAGCAATTTATCATTGGAAATGACACTTTTAAAATTATTCAATTAACACTTTTACACTTTTAGTAAATTGAAGTAACACTTTTAAAATTATGCAATGACACTTTTACAATTATATCTTTGAAATAACACTTCTATTTTTTTGGATTGACACTTTATTAACAATTACATCTTCTAGCGCGCACATATGGAAAAAACTTAGAAAAAATTTCAGCTATCTCCACCGTGCCCTAGTTCGTCCCAGCAGTCTCCCGCGCGCGCTCCTCAACCGTGCACCACCATCCTCCGCCGTCCACCACTGTCTCAATCCTCCACCATCCACGTCCCCTTCGTTTGCAACCATCCGCCACCGTCCTCAATCCTCCCTGAATATGGGTTGATTCGGTCGTGAAAATATAGGTAAGCAATTTCTTTGCTCTATCTCTCTACCTCTCTTTCTCTTTTATGTACACTTGCTATTGGCGTGTTTGCTATTAAATTGTGTGAAGAATTTGTACACGCATATAAGGTGTTTGATAAAATGACTGACAAAGATTGTTTATGAGAGTGCTACATAAATGGATAAAGTAATGTGTATAAAGCTGAATTTGTCCTTATATATAACCATTTGCCTCTTATGATTTTTGTTTTCACTGTCAATAAGTAGGTTTTAGCTTTTAATTATCATTGGTGAATTTTAGTTGTATAGGTAGAGCGAAGGATGGTTTAGTGTAATTTATCCATCATTAGAAGAAAAACAAATCTGCATAAATCTGCATATTTTATTGTACGAGGACGTAGCAGTAGTTTTTAGTGGTCCAAATGCCTCTTATGGATCACAAATAAGATGATGAGGGATGGTACGATGTCACTTACACTATACCAATATATAAATTATTGAGTAGATTGCATTAGTACGAGTAGTATAAACCATGGTGGAATGCCTGCCAACCTAAATTTGTTTTTGAAAATGTGAAAGTCATTCTTGATTTATATCATCAATGCAGGACCCACTAAGTCATTTGCTTCTAGCAATGATGATTGCTACTGGCAATGTCTATACACGTTAATGGGTTCTACCTTTTATTGTTCTTTTTTTAAAAGCTGAACTGGTGGTTTTATTATTCTTTTTTAAATGATAACGAACCTACTATTAGATGATGATCATCGCTTATTCATAGAAGTTATGCGTCGAATATGTAGGGCTGACTCGTTTAACAATCACTGTATAATATGTTAGGGCTGAACTTTGTTTACATCGAAACATTACATATAAAAGAAAATGTCAGGACAAGTTCATTATTGGAATTCTGATATTATTTTTAAGTGGTGTTGCTAGAACCTTGATATTTGTTGAATAACATAATTACGCAGAAGTCACAGATTGCCCAGAATTATCTGCTTATCTTGTCCAACATGCAGTTTGGTATCCTGTGCTTGTATGTTTTACATGGATAGCAGATTTTTTTTAATATCCTGCTCATTATACTCCCTCTCTCTATTTTTGTATTTGGCTTTTTATTCAGAATCAGCGGCTCAAAAAGACTGTATAGAAAGGGTTGGACGCAGACAACATCAAGCCCAGGCCAGCCCTTTTTGATGATTCTGCCCAAAAACAATTTAAGGTAACTGATATTTAGTTTTTCTTGTTCTCGCCTATCCTTACTTGACTAATTTGACGCAACAAAACAATAATGATAATAGCAGTAGCAGGTGTCCATGCCTGTTTAATTGTAAAATTAGCTTTTCTACTTTAATTTTTTGTTGAATTGCTGAAATGAGTTGTGCTTCGCCTCAATTTTTTGTGCTGATATTGTTCTGGTAATAGGATGTTGCTGGGTTAAACATGACACGATATTGCAAATACTAGTTGGTTTAAATCACAACTTTATGCTTATAACTTTTGTCACTCAATATCTGTTAATTTTCACATGGTTATTATCATTTCTTCATTTAACTTGTGCTCTGAAATTAATGCTTGCACTTTGTGTCACCTTATTGTTAATATTAAACGGAGGGAGTATGTAGCAACATGTGAAATTTATGGTAGCATAGAAATAACTTAAAAATGGAATTGTGTATTGAAGTGCATGGTTGGGAAGGTGGGCACTTCCACAAATTTCACTTTAGGCTTGGTACATTAGACTATTTCACTTTAGGCTTGGTACAGAGGGTAAAAACAAACTTATTGACTACCCTTTTTCTATCTCCAGATTGCAATAAATATTTATAAAGATCTTTTTAAGAGACGTGTTTATTTGATGGAAATGTAGTTAGCATTTTATCTAAAGAAGTAAAAGATAGAATTGAATTACTAACCTTGTGATCCAAGTCGCCACTCATGCTGATTTCCATGAACTATGCACCGAAAGATGTTCTGGGAGTTCCATCCCTTCTAGAAGAAGCAGTTTTATACTCTTTTCATTCAGAGGATTGCTATCATCTATTTTAAACCATTGAAAATTTGTAGAAGCACGTAACTGGATTTCCTTCAATTTGTAGATCAATATGCTTTATTTGTTTTTTACCCTTCTTTTCATCAATATGTTTCCTTATTCTACTATTGTCCTTAACTTTTACAATAACCATTTTGTAATTCTATTCACTAGAGTTGATGCAACTGATGGACAAGGAGTGAATGTCCAAGGATAGGTTGTCAGTAGAGTATCGAGTAGGAGTAGAGTCATTTATGCATTATGCAAGTGAAAATGTTGATATTAATAACATGTCATGTCCTTGTGCAAAGTGTGAAAATCTGAGGAGGACCACATCTACTCGAGTAAAAGCACACTTGATGTGTAATGGTGTAGATAGAACATATCATATATGGGTGTGGCGTATTTTTCAAAACGTGAAGGGCTTTAAGATTGAATGATGTGGGGTTGCAGAAGAATTGTAAGAAATCCACCATTTGGAAGACACTGAAGGTACATAAAGAAAACTAGTAGCCAGTCTGTTGATTGTTTATACTATACATTAATTGCATATTTTGTGTTTTCCATATCTAGGTCCCTAGACAGCCTGATTGTTACCAATGTGGCTTCTACGTTCTTTGCTTTCTGAAACAAATTTTTGAATTTAATGGTCAAGTGACAATGTCTTCACTGCAGTCATTGGTAATGCCTATTTTATTTTCCAGTATTGCATGTGTTATAAGTGTTTAATTAATATATATTTGATATAATTCTTTTTTTTTATAGTTTCAAAAAACTACAGCTTACTCTTTAAAAGAAATAGATGAAATGCGGGTTGAATGGGCTGAATTCATTCAAAGAAATGTGTTTGAATAGATCGAGGTTTGTTTAGCTACTTTTTAATTTTTTCCTTGGCATTAATACTTGTAGCTGCAATGGTTTAATTTGTTTCAATATGAAGATTAATTTGTTTTGTGTGTTTGCTAAAATATTATTCATTTTTCAATGTAGTGACGAGATCTGCAAAAAGGGTGCATGGATATTGCTGGGAACAGAAGAAAAATGCACAAGTTGGTTGAAATTTTTGTAATTGAATGTTAAGGCATTCACTTAATTAGTACTTTAAACTTTTGTCAACATTATGGTATTTTGTCGATGGTATGGAACACTTTTATGAACTTCTATTATATAATGATTGTGTAGTATTTGGAATGAATGTTGATGGTATTATTGTTATTTTTTATTAAATTTTGTATTGAAAATGTATTATAGGTTTTATTATATATTTACGTAATTGAAATATAAAAAATACAAACAAAGGTTCAAAACTGATGTATTAAATAAAAATAGACAATTGTTTATAACTGTTGTCTATCCAAGAAATTTATGAAATATCTTTAATGGAAAGACAACGGTCCAAATACGATGTAGTTAACATGAACAGACAACGGTTAATAAACATTGTCTTTCCTTGAAATTTAAGAAAAATGTATAGTACGACAACTTCTTTTTTAAAGAAAGACAACGGTTATAAGACGTTGTATGTGTTAAAGAACAACAACAGTTTACCAATGTTGTCTATCCCTATATTTATGAAATTATTATGCTACAACAACGTATTTGAATAGTTATACACAACTGTTCTTGACCGTTGTAGTAATTGAAGAAATACAACGGTCTGTTAACCGTTGTCTATTTATACCCACCTACTACAACGTGATCTTCTACATCGGCTATTTTTTTCGAGAGACAATGGTTTTGAATCGTTGTAAAACCTCTTTTTTCTTATAGTGCAACCACATCTAACATGCGGTGGTGAATAGCTCCAAGATGATTGCTCATCATGAAACTCCAGTGGCTGTAATCCTCAAAAGAGAATTCTGGGAGCTTACGGCTCTTGTAAGAAGATTTTGCAGACATTTTGATAAGAAATTTAGGGAAATAACAAGAACTTGAACAAAAGCACTTAAGAGCAATGAATCTGCCCGGTGACCACCAAAAGCTTTACAAAACAGTGGTCGTTGGACACACTGCTCTGATACCACTTGTTGGTCCCACTAGTTAGATTAATTGCGGAAGCTTAAGTTAAATGTCTTTCAAAGTCTTTTGCAAGAGAGCAATAATCAACAAACAATAAGTAAAATAAAGCAATAAAGAACACAAGATGTATAGTGGTTCGGATTGAATATCCTACGTCCACTCTCCCTTATAACCAAGGGGTCTCACTATCAACCAACTCACAAACTTACTTACTGGAATTGGGAAGTACCAGTTCCTTCTTACAACCTCTTTAGATTTAACTTCAATCTAAAGATCAACCAGCCAACAACCTTGTCTAATAGATGAACAGGTTGTGGTTTGAGTAAATCCTTTAGAGTAGATAAATATGATGAACAGTAAGAGTGCTTGGTATGAATATCAAAAGCTTGGATCACTTATGCGCGTGTAGAGTCTCTAAAGCTTTTTCTTGAACTGCACTCTTGTATATATAGAGGGGATTAGGGCTAGCCGTTGGAGGGCTAATCCAATCAGATCCTCTATATAAGGAAGCCTCAATCAATCAATTCCCTAATTGATTGATTGGGTTGGTGGGATCCTTGGATTGATTATCTTCAAATACTTTCCAATCCTGATCATGTTGACTTGATTTGAATCACCAACGGTCAATAGCTTCCTCTGCCTAACTCTGATTCTCTCCAGAGAAGGCAGGACCAGACACTAGGCAACCTCGGTGTCTTCTGGTCCTCATCTGGTCAAGAACCAGAATACTCAGTAGAGTCAGGGGATCAAACTGAGCATCTTTTGTTCTACCAGACTCGTCTGGTCCAGACTCGTCTGGTCAGGGGAAGGTCCTCTGCCTCTGGTCAATCTCATCTGGTGAAGTCTTCTGATGGAGTCCTCTGGTGAAGTCCTCTGGTGGGGTCTTCTGGTGACTCTTCTGGTGAAGTCTTCTGGTCTGGCAGTTCCCCCTAGACTAAGTCCTAATCTAGATCATCATCTGGCTAACAGGTCCAGATGGTCCTATTACATCTTCTGGTTTGTTTTAACTCATCAAAACTAACAACTTTTATCCTAACAAGTAATATTTAAAATATTTTTTAAAGTGTTTTTTTATTGACTTTAACTATATATGATGAATTAAATTTAAATGATTTTATTTAGACTACATACGGTTTGTTAAATATTAAAATTATTTTATGAATTTTAGTATTTATTGTGAATTTAGTACATAATTGAAAATTGTATGATTAATTAAATAATTGTAATGCTCATATATATACAATATAATCTTTACATATTAATTGGATTATAGATTAAATAAATTTAATTTAAACTTTTAATATAAATCATTATACAATCTCGCATTTAAAATTTATAATATTCAATCCGTGCATCGCACGGGAGAAACACTAGTATCATTTAATATTGCATGTATATTATTTATACTTATCTGATTATATATTTTTATTATATTAATGGTTTTATTGTTTGTGAAAGAGCACTTGTATGAGCAAAAAATAGTGAGTAATGTATGTTTGTGTGTGATTTTGAAATTTTATGTGGATTTAAAAAATATGAGTATTTAATAAATAATGTTTATTTTATTTTGTAAGAGTATTTTAGTACCATTTATTAATAATTTTTATTTTCAAAACAAAAAATAAGTGAACAAAATATTTTTGTGTGGATGAATAATCTCGCCCTAACACTTGGCTTAATCCAAAGTACGCAAATCTCGTGAAGTCAACGCATCAAAATAAATATCGTTGTTTTTTTTTCTTATTTTAGCTAATCTGGATAATTAAGCTAGATGAAGGCATTTCGTCTACTCATGGAAGACTTCTGAAATTTTTATTTTTATTATATACTATTGGATATATCATGCATGTATATGCATGCAAGTTCGTTAGTTTGTTACACACAGCTGCACACCACCATGCGTACGACGTATACAGTTACTTAGTTAGTTTGTTACACTCATAGATACATCAATACATACACTAGCTAGTTAGTTAGACGGTTACACAATAAGCTTGAGTAACAAGTTAGTGTACCACTATAAATAAAGGATGTATCCTCATATGATTTAACATTCAATTTCTCTGATTCAATATACTTTCTTCACAATCATTTCCTATGCTTTATCACTTTTAACATGGTATCTAGAGCTCTATAAAAAAATTTGGGGGTGGTGATCATGGCCGCTCGTCGGGATGCTTGGCCGGCTCTGAATTCGTCTTCTTCGGAGTCCAATTCATCCAATGATCCGGCTCATTTCTCCAATTCGGATTCCCCTGGTATGAAGTTGATATCCATTACTTTGAATGAGAACAATTTTGTTCTATGGAGCAAGGCCATTTATCTTGCGCTTGGTGCCAAGGCTAAACTTGGTTACATTGATGGCTCGATTGTTGCTCCGATTGATCGAACTTCGGATGCCTTCTTATCCTGGAGAAGAGCTGATTGTATGGTGTCATCTTGAATCATTGGTGTAATGTCTAAAGATATGGTTGAATCCTTCATTTCATGCAAATCTGCCCGTCTTCTTTGGCTTAGTATTTGTGAGTGTTTTGATGTGGCAAATGACACAAAGTTGTTTCAATTGCAGCAGAGTGTTTACCACCTAAAGCAGGGGCATGATTCCTTGCAAGTGTTCTTTGGCAAGATGAAGAAACTGTGGGATGAGTTAGATGATTTTTCAAGGATCCAAGGGTGCACTTATGGTCTTTGTGTATGTCAAATTGAGAAGCAAATTAGTGATAAGGAGATGAACAATCGACTTATCCAATTCCTTATGGGATTAAGCTCGGAGTATGAAGCTGCCCGGAACCAATTACTCATGCTTGATCCTCTCCCTACTATACATAAGGCTTACTCTACTATCCAACGAATTGAGCAACAGAAACAAGTGGATACCTCTGATGACACTACTGTCCTTTTTAGCAAGGCTAAAGCAGGTAACAGATCAAATAGCTCTTCATGGAATAAACACTTTTCTTCTTCACAACAGCAGCAGAACTTCAGATCCAAAGAGGAAAAGGATAAACTAGTTTGCACTTATTGTGGTGGAAAACGACATGAGACCTCTCAATGTTTTAAGCTACATGGTTACCCGGATTGGTATGATAAAGTTAAAGGACAAAAAAGGGTTGTTGTTAATTACACTGGTCCTGCACAAAGTTCCTCAAGTCTTCCTGGTGATATTTCACAGATAGTTCAACAAGAGCTTGCCAAGCTCTTTGCCAGATCATGTCCTACCTCAGAACAGCCCAATCCTCATGATTCCACTGATTCATTTGCACATATGGTCAACTTTGCAGGTATTTCTCATTTTGGTTTATCTGCTAATGATGGTATACAATGTGGGAACTGGATTCTAGACACTGGAGCTAGCAAACACATGACATATGATATTTCTCTTTTTTCCACAGGCTTAAAGCCTTTACACGACCCTATATCAGTTTGTTTACCTGATGCTACTACTATTACAGCTACACATTTTGGTCATGTTACTATTAACCCTTCCATTATTTTGCTAGATGTTCTTTTTGTCCCTAGTTTCAAGTATAATCTTCTTTCTATCTCTCAATTACTTTCACATTCTAACCTTAAAAGCACCAACAGGGATGAGGTAAGGAAAGGTTTTAAAAAAAAAAATTTGTGCTCCTGAATTCCCATTTTGCCCTTCGAAAACGGGACCATCAATTGGTATCAGAGCGGGTTGTTCACATGACCACTGATCCAGTTTTGGTAAGAAAAATGGTCAACCGAACAGATCTTAAATGTTTTAAACTATGGGAATTTCTGCATTTTTCAAACTATTACCTGTACTCTGACATTATTCTTGTAATAGAAAATCATTTGGTTAGAAGTTTTGAAATCATCAAAAAGGGGGAAATTGTTGGGATATATTTTAGTTTTGATGATTTTCCAAAACAACATGTAATATGTTTGAAAGCAGTCAGGATAGTATCTTCTAGTTTCAGGTCAGGCTAGGTTGTTTTTCAGTAGAACAGGTTATCAGTGGAGGAAGAACTCAGCTGAAGGTGGAACTCTACTGAGGGGGAACTCAGTGAGGGGGAACTCACTGATAGAGCCTGAGGAAGTCAAGATGACATCACAAGGAAAAACGACTGAAGCCATGTCAGAAGACCTGAAACCTGAAGAGAAGCCTGAAGGAAGTCCCACTGAGTATAAACCTGACTATTCTAAGCTAAGTCAGTGGGCTACTCAGTGAAGAGCATGATCAGGAGGATCAGTGCTGTGCCTAGTAGGACCTGAAGGAGTCAGGCTACTGAGGCTGGGAAGCTTGACAAATAGCCTTATGTCAACTCCCCTGAGTGGACTTCAAGTCTACTGAAGGAAGGTATCCTGAGAGGATTACAAGTCAGCTGAAGACAAGTCGCCTGAAGTCAGGACTACCCTGATCAAGTACCCTGAACAAAAAAGCCGTTGGACTCAGTCCACGTGGACCAATCAAGACAAGGCAGCAAATCTGACAAAAGCTGACAAGGCCGTACTTCACTGAAGAGGAGAATTTCACTCCAGAGATAGTCTGGATTTGAATATTACTCTCTCCAACGGTAACATTCAAATCCACACTATAAATACAAACTCAAGCTTCATTTGTAAGAGTGCGAATGCGAGAGCTGGAGGTGTGAGAGTGGTGCAAGTTCGAGGGAGTCATAAGGAGGCACCATCTCCATCAAGAACACTGACCTGAGTTATTCATAGTCATATTTGAGTGTTCCAGTTTGTATACTCGAGCCCATCATATACATCCTAAGCTTAGAGAGATTTTCCCAATCCTAGTTTTTAGGCTAAAACCATGTAAGGGAAAATCTCACCTAGTTGGAGAAGAACCAAACCAAACTAAACCCTTTCAGTAGATTGTTAGGCTTGAAGTGAGGTGAGGAGAGGCAGTCCCTGAGTGAAGAGGGACGTGAGGCCAGTTCGAGAGGCAGCCCAGGGAGTGGCGTGAGTCCAGTGTACCCGTGCACCTTGGCACGTTAAAAACAAGAATCCCTTGAGTGGATTTCCTATTAAATCAGGCAGTGGATGTAGGAGTATTGAGACTCTGAACCACTTTACATTGTTGTGTTCATTATTGCCATACATTAGCATACATCAGTGTTTTAAGAAAAAAATTCTCCTAAATTCCCATTTTGCCCTTCGAAAAATGGGACCATCATCTCCCTCTTCTCATATTCCATTATTCATGTGGTTTCCTGATGAAAATGATACTCCACATGATATTCCACATGATATTCCACCTGATACTCCATCTGTTATTTCTGATCATCAACCTAATATTGATCTCCATTCATCACACATTTCTGACTTTCCACATACTGATGTCATTCCTGTTCAACCTGATCCTGGACCTCCCATTGTAAACCCCATCCGCAGATCTTCCAGAACCATCTCTCACCCCAATTGGCTAAAGGATTTTGTGCTTACTGGAGTTACTAATTCTCTGACCACACCTGGCCTTCACTCAGGTACATATACTTCCCATTCTCCTTCTGATTTCAGTACATATTTTCTCTTTGATCACTCTTATACCTCGTTCCTTACTAATGTGTCTGGCTCCAAGGAACCTCGTTCTTACCATCAGGCCGTAGGTAATCCTCACTGGGAAAATGCTATGCAGAAAGAGCTACAAGCATTAGAGGTCAATGAAACTTGGGACCTTGTTCCCTTACCTGCTCATAAATCCACTATAGGCTGCAAGTGGGTTTATAAGCTTAAACTTCTTCCAGATGGAACTGTTGATAGGTATAAAGCTCGCCTAGTTGCTAAAGGATTTCATCAACAACATGGAATCGATTATGATGAGAGTTTTTCCCCGGTTACTAAGCCTGTTACTGTGAGACTTTTAATTGCTTTGGCAACAGCTCATAAATGGCCTATATGTCAGTTAGATATCAACAATGCTTTCTTGCATGGATTCCTCAAAGATTAAGTGTACATGGACCCTCCTCCAGGCTATCATGCTCCTCCTGGTCTTGTTTGTAAATTAAAACGGAGTCTTTAACGTCTCAAGCAAGCTTCACGGGAATGGAACTCTGAATTTTGCTCCACCCTTTTGAGGTATGGTTTCAAGCAATCATCTGCTGATCACTGTTTGTTCACCATGGGTTCTTCCTCTCATTTTTGGCTCTTATTATCTACGTTGATGATGTTTTGATTACTGGTGCTCATTTATCGGACATTGTTGCTCTCAAGAATCACTTACATGAGGTATTCACTATTAAGGATCTTGGTTTTGCCAAGTATTTTTTGGGTATTGAAATCGCTCGCAGCTCTTCTGGAACCACTTTGACACAACGCAAATATATCCTTGACTTACTTAAGGACTCTAAGCTTGAGGAATGCAAGCCCGTTCCTACTCCTTTCCCTTTGGGAGTTCATCTTTCCAGAACAGAAGGCACTCCACTTATTCATCCGGACAGATATAGGAGAATTGTTGGACGACTACTTTATCTTGGCTTTACCAGGCCAGACATATCCTTTTCAGTGCAACAACTAAGCCAATATGTTAACTCTCCTCGTACTTCACATTGGGATATTATGTTACATTTGCTTAAGTACTTAAGAGGGACTTCGTCTTTGGTTCTTTTCTACCCTTCTTCTTCTTATTTATCCATCTCTAGCTTCTGTGATGCCGACTGGGGGAGCTGTGTGGACACTCGTCTCTCAGTCACAGGTTACTGCATTTTCTTGGGGTCTTCTCTTGTTTCTTGGAAAGCTAAGAAACAATCTACTGTATCTAGATCAACGGCTGAGGCGGAGTATAGGGCGATAGCCACCACTGCCATGGAGTTACAATGGATATCTTATATTGCTAAGGATTTACATATTCATGTCTCTCTTCCAGTTCATCTTGCTTGTGATAACAAGGCAGCGATACACATTACGGAGAATCCTGTTTTTCATGAGTGTACTAAGCACATTGAAATCGATTGTCATCTTGCTCGTAACCTTTACAAAGCTGGCTTTCTTCACCTTCATCACGTTCATACCACCGAGCAATTGGCGGATATTTTTACCAAGTCTTTGCCGAAGTGTTCCCTTTTCAAATTTCGAGACAAGTTGAACCTACTTCCTATCGAACCAGGCCCAACTTGAGGGGGGGATATTGGATATATCATGCATGTATATGCATGCAAGTTCGTTAGTTTGTTACACACAGCTGCACACCACCATGCGTACGACGTATACGGTTACTTAGTTAGTTTGTTACACTCATAGATACATCAATACATACACTAGCTAGTTAGTTAGACGGTTACACAATAAGCTTGAGTAACAAGTTAGTGTACCACTATAAATAAAGGATGCATCCTCATATGATGTAACATTCAATTTCTCTGATTCAATATACTTTCTTCACAATCATTTCCTATGCTTTATCACTTTTAACATATACAAATCAGAAGGTGATGGGAATAAAGTAAATATGATTGTATATTAGTTATTACACACAATCACTTCTTAAATAATTAAGAGTAATAACACTTGGAGGTATGAATTGCACTATGCAAATTGATAAGGTACAATTAATATTAATGTTCAATAAAATTTAATCAATAATGATCAATAAACACAAACTAATTCTAATTAATTATTGAGTAGGTCTTATGACATATTGTCTACCATGTGACGGTAGGATGTGATATAAATTGGTATACCGCATTAACATTTTAATAAAAATGAATATTAATTTGTGATGTTTCATGCTATAAGACGGTCTGACGCAAAATTTTACCTTAATTAATACTCCATATGTCATTTACTAGATTGAACATTTTTCAGAAAGGTTCCGTTTATGAATTTCTTAAACTGAAAATAAAACAACTCAATCATATTTAAATTGTCGTCGTCAAACATATAAATATTACACCACATATTATTACACTATAAGAAACAAAAAATAACCTACGATTTATAATTGCCTACAAAATTTTCCTACAAAATTTTCCATAGTTAAATTATCTACGACTTGCCTATAAAATTTTCTAATCATGTAAGCACATACAATCCTCAACTTGCAAGAAAATTGTTACGGAATGAAATTCTTAGGCATTAATTACCTACAAACAATTTGCCTACAAAAATTTACCCACAAAAAATTTGCCTACAAAAAATTGCGTAGAATTTTTTTTATAGGATTAAGTGCAGAATAATACAATTTCAAACCACTTTTTACAAATTGGTACAAAATAATTGAACAGACGCACAAAAAAAAGTTGAACATAAGTATATATTTTTTTAACAATGTACTATCTTGTAAATAGTGGTTTGAAATTGTACCATTTTGTGAACGCCCCTTTTTTATAGGTAGAGAATGAAATGTCTATATAATTTGAAAAATTTGTAGGCAATTTCGTAGGCAATCTCCACTACAAATTTTTTTGTTGAAAATTTCGTAGCCATATTGACAATTTTCATAGACAAATTCATGTTTTCTTGTAGTGTTACTTTGATCATACTAACTGTCACGGGGTTAACTTCGAACTAGAATTTCTCGCCCTCGTGATGGCACGGATCACGCACAATCTGTCAACCCACTTCCTCACCACTCTCGTATCTAGTATTTAGCGAGTATATGGAATATTACGAATGCAAGCAAGCACAATCGAATCACACAGCGGAACAATAAATTGAAAGGCACACACAGCATACGGGAACTCTTCCCAACCTTTGTATTACTCACCATTCTTACAAAGGATGCCCAGACTTGCACACATAATTATTCTGTGCAACTCAGGGCAGGATCTAGCTTATATTCGTGATGGACAGCCCCCATCACTAGGCAGAATAATTCCTATCCGTCGAATTTGAACTCTCCACGCCAAGTGTCGCCCATCCGGAAGTCTACAACAACTCATGGATCAGTTTCCTCAACTGCCCCACAACTTCCCTTGGAAAACCGCCACTTGTTTGATCAAATCTGCCCAAGGTCTTATCCACCAAAACGGGTGGGCCGGATGCTCCAGCACCCGCTCGTCGCACGCACCCGAGCGCGCATCATCTGTGCACGCCGAGTAACCATCGTGCACACACGCACTGCACATGCCGTGCGCGCACACCAACTAGCGCCAAATCCATCCCCCGCGCGCGCATCCGCAAAGCTTCGCAAGCCCCTGCGCGCGTTTGCACCTCTAGCAACCGCTGGATGGGTCGGATGCCCCAAATCCGCCCATCACCCTTATGATGCGTCAACCGCATCGCACGTTGCCGAGATAGCTCCGTGTGTGTGCGCCCACCAACGCACATAACTCGAAAATCGTGCGACACTCATCCGCACTAAGCCACATTCGTGCTCATACATGCCCCCAATGTATGCGCACGACCCCGCACCAGCGCCTACTCTCGCCCCGCACGGACCTCAGGGAGACCCCTCCCCTAATATATGTTAACAATATGGTTGCTCCTCTGACCCCAGTAGATATTGTTTGGCTGGAAACTGCAAGTTATGCACCCGGCCTAGCTCAAGTACTCATACTTGTGCTAGGACTTGCTCACAAATGAGTGCTCCATGTACGAACACGACTCCTTCGCACCCGTAAACCTCTTACGGACAGCTCCTAGGCGCGCACCGCCTAGCTCCATGCCGGGATGCACCAAGAACTAGTGCATCCCGAATCCAACCGACTAAGGGGCTAACACTAACCCTCATCAATAATCTACTTCAACAACTTTGGACTTCAATCCTTATAAAACAATTTTATCTCTTTTAATACTAATAAGCAACTCATATATTAAAGCGTGTCAAAAACAAATGTTCAACTAGGTAGGAAACGAAAAAAAATATCCTTTTGTAAAAACAAATATTTAAAGATATATTTGAATTACACATTAAAATGGATAAATAAAAGTATTTGCCTTAATATATGGAACTGAAGTATTTGCCTTAATATATGGAACTCGCAATTTTTATTTACATGCCCATCTTTCCCCTCTCTTATTTTTTTCAAAAATAAATATAATAAATAAATGCTTAACCTAGAAAATTATATCATTCATTAGACAACCATATCTGCTTTATTCCAACCAAGGTAGATTTGACCTAGCTAATAATAGCATACGTTAAACATAAAGATATTGATTATGGTACAAGATCTTATATTCCTTACAAGTCTCTTAACTCTAGCTATTATTTTTGTGACAATTAAGACGCAATGAAATGAAATAGGCTGATATATAATATTAACCTACTACTACAATCTTTATAGAAAGATGCATTTTATAGGTACGTACGTATACAATTAATGAACAACAGATCTGATTTTTAAAGCATGCATTTCTCAGTTAATTTAATCTAATAATAGCATATTCTTAGGATTAGGATAAAATAACTACTTCTTGTCGTGGAACAGGCAAACAAAGATGTATATAATATACACATATTCTTCAGACAACATTAATAGGTAATATTCCAACAGGCTCTTGCCTAAACTCCAATAGTTGGAACACAGAATTTTGGAAAGTACGCACACAAAATGAAATTTATGATATTCATTTCCTATCCTTGTGCTTACTTAATTTAATTATTAATTTTGCATATACATAGATACCACCCTCTAAATCATCGAATATATTTTCCCGAGATAATTTAAACGATTGAAGGATAAAAGAGTTATTTTTCATTCGGAGACTGTGGCAAGAAAGGGAGAGATTTTGCTATTGGTATTTGAATTTGTATGATTTGGTTGACGTGGAAAGCTAAGAATAAACTGATTTTTTAAGGCGTCCCGTTTGAGGTGGAGAAGATTGTAGAAGAAGTCTAGGGGAAATATTGGAGTTGGTGCTTGACTAAGTTCCCTCATTTTGGTCTTTTTGCTTTTAACGATTGAATTAATAATCCTAGAATTTTTTTTAGTACTAGAATAGTTGTTTTTGATGATTTTGTATAGCTTCATATATTCTCTGTAAGGGTATTACTCATACCCATGTATACTTTTGTTTTACTTTAAATAAAGCTTTTTTCCGATAAAAAAAAAAAAGAAAAAAAAAAGGATAAAAGAGTTATATTTTTACAAAGAAAAAGTTTTATATGAAAATAGTTCATGATAATTTTATCATGAAACTGATTTAAAGTATCATATATTTGATTAAAGTGTAAGTTTTATATGTAAATGATTCATGATAAACTTATCATGAAACTGTTTTAAAGTTCATCGGGAATAATTGTTATTGATTTTTTTCACCCGACTTTTGATACTCCTGATGAAATCTTTGATACTCTTGATAAAATATTTAAGACTTTAAAACAATTTCATGATAAACTTATCATAAAATATTTTCATATAAAACCTACTCTTTTACAAAAAGCTTGCCTCGTCCCATATTTAGTTTATTACGGTGCAAGCTACGTGTGAGTATTAATTTCACACTCAACTTGAGGAGGGTATTATAGAATATACCAAAGAATATGTAAATTAGTATCTATTTAAGGATGTGCATAATCGAATGGGGGATAAATTCAAATCCGTCCAAAGTCTAATTGCCAAGAACTAAGTCCAGGACCGAGCTCAGGCTCAGCTGGACAGACGGGCACACACGTGTGGTCTTTTGGATTGTTCCTTAACCACTATAGGATGAAAGTTTTTTCTTTTGGATTGTTCTTTATACTAGTTTGTCTCTATCAATAAGGAGTAACTAATCTTCACTTTTTTCAATGGGAGATATTTAGTGATAACACTGTTGACAGACATTTTTGTACGGATAGATATATGTGGCTATTTGGGTTATGTCCGACAAACAATAAATATAAACGAACACGAATGATGGGGGAAGAACTTTCGTTCTTCCCTCGAATGAGAGTTTTCTTGCATATATGAGAAATGAGGAAAATGTGAATCCCTTACAATGAGGGGGTGACCCCCTATTTATAGAGGTTCACCCCTAAAGGCCCAAAAGTGGCCCTAAATTCGTCTCAACCCTTTATTTTAGGGATTTATTACAATATTAATCTAACAATCAACCGTAGACCTATAATACATTAAATACTCTTTTCTGAAGACTCTCGATCTTGTCGGGTCAGTGTATCTTTAGGAATCTGACCTTCTGTCAGACAAAATGTTGACAGCGATTTCGTGAGGATCTCGCCGTCAGGTTCCTAGCGGGTAGGATTTATAAAGTATAACGATTGGAAGCAATACGTGTGAGAGTAAATGAGCTCTCAAGAGTAGGTTTATAATAAATGTGTTGTGTTACATTTGGGCATTAAAAGCCCTATTTATAGTGTACAAGGTGGGTTTCCCCATATTTGGTTGGTGGGCCTGTGGGTCCCCCCTACTCCTAGCTGGAAGGTAATGAGTGGCTACAGCCTCCCCTATGAGCCAATGAGAAGGCGCCACATGACACTGTCTCCCCTGAGATGATGGGACTTAGCCCCAACTGCCCTCTTTGACCCTGTCGCATCCTCTGGACTGATGGCACTAGACGTCCTCTCATAGCTGGCGTAGCCTGTGGTCGAGCAGACGGGTACACAGGTACCCAGGTGACGAGTCCGGACGCGAGCATCCTGGTGGTCCTTTCACGGGTAGGCGGGTAGAGCGTCTGCCTCGGAGCTCGTAGCTGGCCGCCCGACACCCGGGCCTGCGGGTTTAAGTATCCTGCACGACGGCTCCCGGAGATCCGCATCGGGTAGATCCTACTTCCCCGCCCGCCTGCTTATCAAGGGGGCGGATTACTCTTGCTCGAGCCCGCTACAGTAAGTGGGTTCATGTCCGATATTCGATGGGTCGGGTAGCTAATATCGGGTGTAACAATTGCCCCACCAGCTCGACATCGGGGGGCTACTGTCGTCGGGTGGCGGGCTGGTCGAATTGCAGACTTGATTTTGAATTTGAATTTGAATTTTGGGGTGACGTTTCGGCTTCCGAGGTGACGCCTCGTATTCCACGCCTGATGACGTCATGGGATGGCGTGACTGATGCGCAAAAATCCAAGGGTCACGTCCTCCGAACCTGCCTCCCAACCGTTGCGTGCGTGGCCCCCACACGCCCCCCTGAGTTTTGCTTTATTCGGTTTTTGACCCCATTTTTTTTGTAATTTAGTCCCTCCTATTTCCCCTATAAATAGGGGTTCTCAGCCCATTCTCTCATTCTCGCTCTCTGCAATCTCTTGCCCCCCCCTAAGAAGCTCCAAGTTTTCCGGCGATTTTTCCCCAGAATCCGGTGATCTTTTCGAATCCCAAGGTAATCTCCTACTTTCCTCTTCATTTTCATTTACTTCCCCCAACATGAGTGACTCCGTTGAGAGCACCGCGGCCGCCGGCGCCTTCCACTTCAACTGTCGTGCCGCCACCGGTGCCGAGAGGCCCCTCCATCCTTCCGGTGAGGGGACATCCCGCGCCGCCGCCAGAGAAGGTGAAGGCACCTCCACGGACGTGGATGCCTTCGCCGATGACCTGGAGCGGATGAGCCCCCAACGGGAGGGCGCCGCGCTTCGGGTTTCTCCCGTACCCTCCTACCCGCCCCGGGCCGAGGACTACTTGTTCGAACAGGAGGCCGTTCCCGATAATATCGAATACGCGGATAACCGGCTAATTGGGTTAGATTACACCAAGTATATAAGCCAGTTTGTGCGGAAACGCCCTGCCCGAGAATACTACGTGGCCCAGGAGATAGAATTTGGGGCCTCTCGTCGCCCCAGCTGCTTGCCCGCGGATGCCGATCTCAGAGAGCTTTACTGGACCTTCCAGGTGTCGTCTGATGTTTTCTTCTACGCTCCCCGGGAAAATGAACGGGCAGACTAGCCCCCTGAGGGTCTCATATCCATAAATTCGGACACGCTTCATACCGGGCTCCGTTTCCCGCTTCATTCGGCCATCTCCAAGCTGCTCGCCGCCTGGAATTTATAGATCACACAAATCACTCCTAACGGGTGGAGCTATATCTTGGGAGAAATGGTCGCTCTCGGTCGCCACGGGTTGCACCGTATGCCTACTCCGGCCGAGATCAACTACCTGTATTACACAGTGGCCTCGGTTGGTCGGATGAACCACTGGTATTACTCTGTGAAGCTACGCGGTGGCGATGCTATCGTCTTCGGCATCTCGTCGAAGGTGACGCATTGGCATGAGAAGTGGTGGTGGGTCGGCGGTGCCTGGGAGAGTGTCGGCGTCGATGGGCAGATTATCCCGGTTCCCCGGGAGTACCGAGATCGCAACCGCCGAGGTAACTACTGAATTTTCTCCTCACCCCTTAGTATTGATCTAATTTCTTCTTCACTGTGCAGGCTGCGCGGTCCCTCTTCAGGCCGACTTGACCGACGATTTCCGGCAGGCACTTGCTTTGGTGAGGTCAGAGAGCCTGGATAACCGTGACGTCGACCTCCTCAACAGCGACGAGTACAGAAGATTGTCCGGGCTCCAATCCTTCCCGCGACACTTGAATTTTGGCGGTAAGGCCTTCCCGCCCGATTTCCTTCCTGCTCGTGGTTTTCTTCTCGATGCAAACACTTACGAGCATCTTTTGCAGAACAACGCTTCCCGGAGGAGTCAACTCCGACCGCCTCGTCGTCTCCTCCTCCTCGACCCGTACCCGTCGCCGACCAGGCCCCCATCCCCGTGGTCAACGTTGAGACCTCCGAAGAGACCGTTGATATGGGGCCCAAAAAGAGTGCCACCGCCAAGCTGGCGAAGCGGGGAGCCGTCCGCCATGGGGGGTAGTGATCCGTAGCCACCCGCCGACACATACGCCGCCCACAGCTTCCTCTCCTACTGACGGCCATCGGGCGGCCAAACAGGCGCGGGTTGAAGGCCAGACATCAGTCGACCCGGCCATGGTGACAGTCAACTTAGACCCGGCGACGGGCGGGCTGGTGGCTGGCACCGTCGAGGCGACTATAGGGAGCCCGGCTTCCCCGCCTCGTGATCACAGTGACTTCTCCTTCCTGGGCTGGGGCAATCATCTCACGTAAGTGTTTTTGCTTCTTTTTTCAAGTTTCCTGGCCGATTTTGCAATGTAGGTAACTTAATCCCACTTTTCTTTCCGTTGTTTTGTAGGCCTGATCCACTGCCCCCACCCGAGGTCCTTCAATTCCTGCGCTCGCAGGACCCTCCTTACTCGGAGGCGGTGCCGGAGTCTTGGCCGGAGGACCTTCGCCGCGCCGTTCTGAACCTGCCCCGGTCCTGGACCCTTAACTGCCAAAAGGTAACGCGGACCGTCTCGCTCGCTGACCGGATGAGGGCGGCGGTCATCCGCACTTCCCGCAACGCTATTGCCATGGAGGGCATCATGCTGGAGTTCGAGCGGGAGATGCGGACTGCCTTCTCTTACAAGGCAGCCTTCCAGACGAAGAGAGACGAAGCTGCTCGTCTGGAAGAGGAGAACAAAAAGCTCCGGGAGGAGTTGGAGGCCGCCCGCGCGAGTCGGGTAGAGCTGGAGGGCGCCTGCAGGGAGGAGAGGAAGGCGCGCGCTGAAGCCGAGGCGAAGACGGCTAAGGAGGTTCGAAGGGCGCGTGAGGCCCTTGCTGCGGAGGCCGACGAGCGCCTGGCCGCCGAGCGAGCCAGCCTTGAACGTGAACACGAGTCGGTAGGCTCCATGATCTATATCAACGCATATGCCAACTCAATTCGCTCCCTGCTCCGCCGCAACCCTGAGGCCGACTACTCCGGGCCCCTGGAAGATTTGAGGAGCTACGTCGAGTCCAACCCCCCCTTGGCAGATTATGATATCACTTTGAAGGACTTGGTCGACCGCGGGCTGGATCTGTCGTTCCTCGGCGACACGGCGACCTTCATCTATCCGCTGGCCGACGAGGAGGCGAACGAGGACCCGGGAGTGGTGGACGAGGCGGCCCCGTGAACTCTCCTCTTTTTCTTTCTCTTGTTTTGTTAAGTTTGTTGGCCGCTGGCCGTTTGTACTTTTCTCTTTCCAGGGGCATTTAATGAAATCATCTTTCTTGTTTATTTCGTTTTCGTTCTTGTCTCCTTGAACTTGGTTTGATAGTTGAATTAGTAATGATTGAATTAACGATAATCGCTTAAATAACTTAACCAAATGATTAATGAGTGAAGTGCTTTAGCCGATAGACGGGCAGCGACTTCACGAAGGTGGGATTGAATTAACAATCGCTTAAATAACTTAACCAAATGATTAATGAGTGAAGTGCTTTAGCCGATAGACGGGCAGCGACTTCACGAAGATGGGATTGAATTATCAATCGCTTAAATAACTTAACCAAATGATTAATGAGTGAAGTGCTTTAGCCGATAGACGGGCAGCGACTTCACGAAGATGGGATTGAATTATCAATCGCTTAAATAACTTAACCAAATGATTAATGAGTGAAGTGCTTTAGCCGATAGACGGGCAGCGACTTCACGAAGATGGGATTGAATTAACAATTGCTTTTATTGATTATAACTTTTGTGCTCGAAGAGCGATTACATTGAGGTCACTTGTCACGATGATGCAGGCTAAACTATTTTGCCGTTACTGATAGTATCTTTTGAGTAGGGAGGCGTTCCAAGGGTATTGGGTCGGGTTGCCCTCAAGGCTTTCTAGCTCGTAGGCTCAGTTGGCTAGGCGTCTGGAGATTTTTAGGGGTCCCTCCCAATTCGGACCAAATGCCCCTTTGGGTTGCCCGACCGTCCGTCAAAGCACCAGGTCCCCGACTTCGAACTCTCTGATTTTGATTTTCGAGTTGAAGTATTTTTCAGCCCGGCGTTTGTAAGCTATGTTTCTTTGTTCGGCGGACAGCCTTCTCTCCTCCAGCAGGTCCAACTCGTTTAGCATAGCTTGGTCGTTCCCGATCCCCATGGGTTGCGAGGTGCGGAGGCTCGGGATGATGACCTCGGCCGGGATGACTGCCTCCGTCCCGAAAGCCAGAGCGAAAGGAGTCTCCCCGGTTGCGGTGCGATAAGTTGTTATGTATGACCATAATACTTCGGGTAGCTTGCTCGCCCATGTTCCCTTGCTCTCCTCCAACCTTGCCTTCAGTGTGTGCTTGATTATTTTGTTTACTGCCTCGACCTGCCCGTTTGATTGGGGGTGGTAGGGTGACGAGAACAACCTCTTGATTTTGTGCTTCAGGCAGAACCTCTCCATCTCCAACCCGTCGAACTGTTTCCCGTTGTCCGAAATGATTATCTGTGGGAGGCCGAATCGACAATTTATGTTGTGCCAGATGAACCTAATGACATGCTCCTGGTTGATCGTTTTTAATGACTCTGCCTCCGCCCATTTGGTAAAGTAATCCACGGCGACAATTGCGTAATTGACGCTGCCCGGGGCTGTAGGCAATGGACCAATGAGGTCGATCCCCCACTTTGCAAACGGCCACGGGCTCAGGATTGAGGTGAGCTCGGTTGGAGCTTGGTGGATCGCTGGCCAATAGACTTGACACTTGTGGCATGCCCGCGCATAGTTCGCATCCTTCTTTAGAGTGGGCCAGAAATATCCCTGCCGGATAACTTTCTGGGCGAGCACCTGACCGCCGGCGTGGTTCCCGCAGCGCCCCTCGTGGACTTCCACCAAGATCCTCCTTCCCTGCCCCGACGTTATACATTTTAGGAGGGGTAGGGCGAAGCCTCACTTGTACAACTGGTCCCCGATGGTCGTGTACCGTGCTGCCCGAAGCTGTAACTGTCTTGCCGCTACTCGATCATCCGGGAGTTGGCCGTCACGGAGGTACTTCAGAATGGGAGTCATTCAGCTGTCTTCCTCCTGCCCCAGATTGGTCACCCGCTGGTTCTAGCTCGAAGGAGCGGTCAGGTAAGTGACTGTGATTTGCGACATGTCGGCTGCCCCCTCGGAAGTTGCAAGTCGGGCAAGGGCGTCTGCTTGAGTGTTGTCGTGTCGGGGTACCACCTCTATGTGGACTTGGTCGAATTTCTCGAGGAGGTTCTTGGCTAATCCTTGGTAGGCCAACATCCTGTCGCTGCGTGCCTCGTATTCTCCTGAGATTTGGCATGTAACGAGCTGTGAGTCGCTGTAGACTTGGAGCCTCTTCACTCCCATGGCCATGGCCATTTCCAAGTCGTTGATTAATGCTTCGTACTCGGCCTCATTGTTGGTCGCGTGAAAACCGAATCTGATGGCTATCGTGAACAACTGACCGGACGGGCTGAGAAGGACAATTCCCGCGCCTGCCCGCAAAGTTGTGGAGGATCCGTCAACGTATATCTTCCACGGCGGCTGCTCGATCTTGGACATCGCCTCCGGGTAGGTGAGCTCGACTATGAAGTCGGCCATGGCCTGGCCTTTGATGGATGTTCGAGGAGCGTATGTGACTCCGAATTGCCCGACCTCCACTGCCCACTTGAGGCACCTACCCGCCGTGTCCGGTCGATGTAGCACTTGGCGAAGTGGCATTGTGGTCAGTACTTCTACTTGGTGATCGAAAAAGTATGGGCGTAACTTGCGCACACTCATTACTAGCGCGTAAACTAATTTTTCCAGGGGTGGGTACCGTAGCTCGACGTCGTGGAGTGTCTGGCTGACATAGTAGATCGGCAGATGTACCTGCCCCTCAGCCCGCTCTAGCACAGCGCTTAGAGCTTAGTCTGAGGCCGCCAAGTATAGGAAAAGCTTCTCGCCGGGGACGGGTTTGGCCAACACCTGGGCGTTTGACAAATATGCCTTCAAGTTATTGAAGGCGAGCTGGCTCTGGGGTGTCCAGTTTAGTTTCCCCTTCTGCATGCTGTCGAACAATGGTTTGCATCGGTCCCTCATGCGGGAGATGAAACGGCTGAGAGCGGCCAAACTGCCCGTCACCCTCTGCACCTCCTTCACCGTACGGGGAGGGCTCATGTCAAGGATCGCCTGTACTTTGGTTGGGTTTGCCTCGATTCCTCGCTGGCTAACCATGTGCCCCAAGAACTTGCCCGACTCGACGCCGAAACTGCACTTTTTCGGATTGAGCCTCATCCGATACTTCCTCAAGATTTCGAATGTTTCGGCTAAGTGAGTGAGGTGGTCTTCTTTTTTCTCGCTCTTAACGACGATGTCGTCGATATATACTTCCATGGTCGTCCCGATTTGGTCGTGAAACATGTGGTTGACCAGCCTTTGGTAGGTTGCCCCTGCGTTCATGAGCCCGAATGGCATCCGCTTCCAGAAGTACATGTTCTTCTCGGTGAGGAAAGTGGTATGTTTCTGATCGCCTGCGGCCATCGGGATCTGGTGGTAGCCGGCAAATGCGTCCATGAAAGTGAGCATCTCGTGTCTGGCCGTGCTGTCCACCAGATGGTCGATGTGCGGCATCGGGAAGTGATCCTTGGGGCATGCTTTGTTCAGGTCCGTGAAGTCGATGCACAACTGCCAGGTGTTGTTGTTCTTCTTGACGAGGATGGCGTTGGATATCCATTGGGGCTTGTCGTCGGGGTCGACCATCCCGATAAGCTTGTTGTCGAGCAGTTTTTTGACCTCAGTGGCAATGACCGCGTACTTGTCTGGGCCGAATTTTCTTCTCTTCTATGAGATTGGTTTGCGGGATGGATCAATGTGCAATTGGTGTTAACATACGGCTGGATCGATCCCGACCATGTCTTCGTGGGACCATGCGAACACGTCTAAATTTTCTTCTAAAAATGCGGTCATCGTTGCCCGCATCTCGTCGGACATCGATGAACCGAGCTGAACACTTACTTCTGGCCGATTCTTCATTGTGACCGAAATCAATTTTTGGATCGGACTGGCTCCCCGCTCGCCGTAGCGAGGATCGTCGATCTGCCCTGTCAGGTTGTTGTCGATCTCCATGGGTTCGTACCCGAGCCTGGGCTTGAGGTCGACTTGAGAGTTTCCAGGATTTTGTGGATCTTCCTCCATTGGGCGGGCAGTGGGTGGGATTTCTTCGTCTATTTCCATGTCTCCCTCCCCGACTGTGCAGATATAATCTAAATTTGCAGAATTTGAAATAGAATCGATATACGCTAAACATTTGTGTGCCATTTTCTGATTACCCTTAAGAGTCCCAACCTTCCCGGAGGGGGTTGGGAATTTGATACAATAATGGAATGTTGAGGCGGCGGCTTCAAACTCGTGCTCGAATGGCCTGCCGAGAAACCCGTTATAGGTTGACGACTGGTCGACAATAATAAAGTCGAGTTATTTCGAAGCCTTAACCTCAGCGTCTATACTAGAAACTAATTCTACGGCTAGCCTAACTATCCCGTAGGGTTTCACTGTGGCGTCTCCGAAGCCCTTGATGACCTGGTCGCATGGCTCCACATACTTCTCAAAGGAGCTGTCCAGCTGGTCGAAAGCGGCTTTGAAGAGGATGTTGCAGTAAGCCCCATTGTCGACGAGCATGCGATGGACGGTGATGCCCATGATGTTGACGGACACGACCAGGGCGTCGTGGTTCGGGTAGATGACCCCAGTGCGATTCTCCTCCTTGAAGGCGAGGAGGTCCGTCTCTCTTGCCGTCATGTTGACCGGCATGGTGATTTGGTGGACATTGTCCATTGCCCGCAGCTCGCTCTTCTGCCTGCGGTTGGAGAGTGAGGTGGGCGCGAAACCTCCCACCGGGGAGAGCATGTTGACCGCGCGTCGGGCCTGATGTTCTGGCATCGGCGGGCATATAAGGGCCGCCTCCCGGTTCGGCTCCACGGGGTGGGCAGCTGCTTGAGCCTCCGGCCTAGCCGCAGGCCTCTTCACGAACTCCTCCAGTTTCCCCTCCTCGAAGAGTCGCCAGAGTTGCTTCAGGAGGTCGCGGCACTCACTTGTGTTGTGCCCGGCGGTTTGATGGTAGTGGCAGTATTTATTGGGGTTGAGCTGCACCCCCGGCTTGTGGACCCACGGCCGTGCCTTGGGCACTATATTCTTATCCCGAATTTGCACGTAGACGTACTCCGGGGTGGCCGATAATTTTTCGGCCAGCTTCACCTCGACGGAATCGAAGGGTTTGAAAGGCTGGGGGGCGCGGTAGAAAAAGTTCCTCCGGCTCGATGTGGTGCCTGCTTGGGCGCGTGATTTCTCCTTCTCGGCAGGGACGCTCTCGCCCAGCCGCTGCGCCAGGATGTCCGCGTTATAGATGATCTTCCCGGCTCGCTGCCGAAACTCCGTGTAGGACTTGGGATAGTCCTTTTTCATTGATTTCCACAATTTTATTTTTAGGCGGAGCCCGCCTATGATGCCGACGAGTTTGACCTCGTCACCGACGGGCTCGCCTTCCATGATGATGCGGTCCACCCGGTCGATATACGCCCGGTCCGTCTCGTCTTTTCCCTGGGCCAAGTTGGCCATGCGATTGGCACCGGCCAGACGTAGCGCCATCGAGGAGAAGTGTTCGAAGAACAGTTCCCCCAGCTGGTGGAACGAAACCACCTTCCCCGCGGGAAGCGAGGAGTACCACTGGTGAGCTTTGTCACCGAGGGTTAATGGAAACATCCGGCACTGGGTGGCATCCGTTGCCCCCATGGAGATCATGTAGGTTGAGTATTTGCTCAGGTGGGTGACGGGGTCCGTCTCTCCGTCATATTTGCCACCGCGGCCACGTTGATTTTTGGTTGGGCGGGGGCCCGTACTAGTATGTCGGCGAGAGGGGAGTTCGGCATGTGGCGACATGGTGTTGCCCGTCCCGCCTCTCGAGCTTGGCCTCGAGGTCTGTGACCTTCTTCAAGATTGCGGCCATAGCGCTGTCAGCCGCTGGGGGAGAACGGGGACGAGGGTTGTCCCCCAGGCGGTCACGGACCGACGGCCTCGGGGCCGCGACGTTGTGATGCCTGGGAGATTGTGACCGTTCTCGCTCCCGGAGTCTGGAGCTGGCGTTGGACTCGCAAGGACGGGCAGTCCCCCGAGCTTGGGATCCCAGTCTGGAGAAGACCGATCCTGCAGGCCGGCGAGAAACTCGCTGTGAGTCGGCCTCCTCGTCGAGGCGCCTCTTTAGGTTCTGAGGCCGCGGGTTACTGGCGGCCCTCCTGGCCGCCTCTTGTTCCTGCCGTGGCTGGCTGGTGGCCCTGGTCCAGGCTGGCTCCTTTCCGGGTCGATGAGTGCGGATAGGAGCGGCGTCGATCTCGGCCTGGCGGCGTTCGATCATTGCCCTTGCGGCCTGGAGGTCTTCCGGAGTTCTTATTGCCGACAAGAACTCGAAAGGTCCTTGGAGAGTTTCCGTCGTGGCCGGAGCCGGAGTGGCGGTTTCGCCGATATCTTCGACTTGCTGCTGGGTTCGTGTAGCTTTCGAAGTGGTCATTTTTGGAATGAAAACGGGTGAGGTTCTGTTCGAGGTGACTAGATGAACGAAACCGAGTGTATTTCGATATTAGTCACCCTCCTTCTAGCGCCAAAATATTGACAGCGATTTCATAAGGATCTCGCCGTCAGGTTCCTAGCGTGTAGGATTTATAAAGTATAACGATTGGAAGCAATAAGTGTGAGAGTAAATGAGCTCTCAAGAGTAGATTTATAATAAATGTGTTGTGTTACATTTGGGCATTAAAAGTCCTATTTATAGTGTACAAGGTGAGTTTCCCCATATTTGGTTGGTGGGCCTATGGGTCCCCCCTACTCCTAGCTGGAAGGTAATGAGTGGCTACAGCCTCCCCTATGAGCCAATGAGAAGGCGCCACATGGCACTGTCTCCCCTGAGATGATGGGACTTAGCCCCAACTGCCCTCTTTGATCCTGTCGCATCCTCTGGACTGATGGCACTAGACGTCCTCTCACAGTTGGCGTAGCCTGGGGTCGGGCAGACGGGTACACGGGTACCCGGGTGACGAGTCCGGACGCGGGCATCCTGGTGGTCCTTTCACGGGTAGGCGGGTAGAGCGTTTGCCTCGGAGCTCGTAGCTGGCCGCCCGACGCCCGGGCCTGCGGGTTTAAGTATCCTGCCCGACGGCTCCCGGAGATCCGCGTCGGGTAGATCCTACTTCCCCGCCCGCCTACTTATCAAGGGGGCGGATTACTCTTGCTCGAGCCCGCTACAGTAAGTGGGTTCATGCCCGATATCCGATGGATCAGGTAGCTAATATCGGGTGTAACAAACACTAATTATATATTCTCACCGCAATTTATTTCCCACACAATTCAATATTGGACAGTTAATATTTTTCATTAATTTTTCTCAAATTCTCTTTTAATTTATCGCTCACTGTATTAGTAATAGAACCCCACGCCGCTGCATTGTGACAACCAAGTAGCACGCCATATTGCAAACAACCCAATTTTTCATAAAGATTTGTAAATGGATATTTTCAACAAAGCCCTTGATAGTGATCGTCTATGAATCGCTTCCAATATCCACAATCCATGTGCCTATGATAGTATACACGTATATGATACTTATGAAAAATGAGAAACTAGAGTTTATGCACTTGATTCACTTAATGCTTTGTGTGAGACCAAGTCTTAGGAAAAGTGCGATGGAGAGAGACATAAGAACTGATAATCCCGTATGATTTTCATAATTGAAGCTCTTCTATCTTATCCACTCATTTGTAAAATAAATTAAATAGATAATAATTATTTATTAACTTTCAGGGCGATTAAATTATTACATTAATTTGCTGCTTTTTTTTTTTTTGTTGGTATATATTAGCACTTTAGCGCAGCAAAACATCGAATTAGATCCAAAGAAAACAACCAAAAAAAAGAAAGAGTGTATTTACAATTATTTAACTGAAGCTTGCAAATGTAAATGGCGTATAAATTAAATATTAAAATTGGAGTCTAAAATAGTCCAAATTGCCTTGAATTAACGAAGGGCAATTAAAAATCTGATTTCAAATCTATTTGACTAAAAAGTATTGATCATTCATGGCATGACGCAAGCAGAAAGAGCATGAGTTGATTGAAAATGAAGTGCATACAAGATTTTCGCATGTGCCTCAGATGCTAAAGGCGATTGATCACGATATTTGTGCATTTTCTTGTTTATTTTTCTGATTGTCCATCAATCTTTGAAAATACTGCAAGCTTATCTTCAAATTTCAGGAAAAAGCTTGAAATTAAAGAAGGCATCTTTGAATTTCAATATTTTATTTTAAAGGGAAGTTCACTTTTTAGATATAGGAAACGAGCAAAGAAATAAAAAGAGAACAGCACAAATTATATGTCGAGGTCACTATAAAAAAAAAAAATTGTGAATTACCGACGGACAAAATTTCATCGATATTTTCGACGAATTATCGATGGATTTAAATTTTTTAAAATTATCTACGAAATTACCGATGAATTTATTTCCATCGGTATTTATCCACCATTTTACCGACGAACATATTTTCCGACTGCCTACCTACAAAATATTGGTCGTAAATTACTTAGTTATCATCAATTTAAAATTTACCGACGGACAAGAGATTGGTCGGAAATTATCGACGGAAAAATCCATCGGTAATTTGATTTTTTTTAATTATGTTAATAAAAAAAATAGAATTAATTATTAATAAAAAGAAGTTTGAGAAATATCAGAATGTTTGGCCTGCTTGCCTGGTTTGAATCCACTGAACTTTATGGATGAATTTATTTATTTTTAAATAGGCACAGAACAAAAAAAAAAAAAAAGGTTTAAACCCTGTATGAACATTCATTCTAATGGCAAAGTTGAGTGTCTTTTCTATTGGACACCCGGGTTCAATTCCAATTGAGCAAGTTTTAGCACCGGATTTTTTTAAATAGGTAAAGCAAAAAAAAAAAAAAAGTATAATCACTCAATATCAATTGTTCCAGTGGCAAATTAAATGTTACTTCTCCCGGGACATCCGGTTCGAATCCTCACAGCTGCGAGCTCCCTGCAGAAAAAAAAATATACACAAAAAAATGAATGAATATATATATATATATGATCACTAAATATCAATTGCACCCGTGGCAAATTAAATGCCACTTCTCCCCGGACACTCGGGTTCGAATCCTCGCGGCTGCGGGCTCGAATAAGCTCAAAAAAAAAAAAAGGGGGAAACATACGGGTTCGAATAAAAAAAAAAGGAAAATCACACAAGTTTAAATAAGCTTAATTTTGAGAGGAAAAAAAAAAGGGCTTCGAATAAGCTTTTTAGTATTGAGAGAAAAAAATGAAAATACCGACGAAATTTTTGTTGGTATTTTCCGACGATTTTGTTCAGTTTGTAATTAATGATCGTTGGTAACTATATTTACCGACAGAATTCCTTCGGTAAATGCCAATTTTTTTGTAGTGGGTGTCGTGATATAATTCATTTTGTTAAATCACAATTCTTGATTTCTCAACATTACTTTTATAGCTAGGTAGAAATTATCTATGCTACACATTAGTATAGTGATACAATATTACACATGCAACAATATTGTACACTACATTGTTGTGTAAAATAGAAATAACCTTTAGGGGTGAGAAGTTGAGAATGAACCAATTAAATTGAAAGAGCATAATTTGGAAAGTCTGAACCTAGTATATACATATATAGTTACTAAGTTCAACTCGGACTTGTTATCTGTGATAAATTTTTTTAATAAATAAGTTGGGCCTGAAAATTTGTTTAAAGTATTTTAAAACTCATTTCTTCTTAAATATCAAATTTAAAAGTACTTATATTAATATTGTGATTATAAGTTTTGTTTTGTTTTGTTTTTAATGAGATTTAAAATTATTGGTGGTTAAATTTATTTAACATTTAAATACTAATTATTTTATATTATTAATTGCAGATTTTTTAATTAAAAAAAGTTAATAAATATATAATACAAATTTAAACAAAATAGTTTGTTAAACTTAGAAGACTTTTTTAAGATCGGAGTAAATAAATTAAAAAAAAGATCTTTTATTGATTTATTTATTAAAAATTGAGTTGACCTGAATTTTAATATGTTGGGTCTATAAGCTCCTATTGAGTAGTTTGATCTGTTTTTACCCATAATTACATTTATAAAATATATTAAGGGAAGATAAAAACTTTAGTTCATTTGAAAGAAAAAAGAAAAAGAAAAATAGGACTCTCCTTATTTTAACCCAATGATGAATCAAAGCGGAAGTGGGGTTGTTTGTCACTATTATGCATGCGAAAAAAAAATCTACCCATGTTTACTGTAGTTACAAAATTATTATTGAATTCTCCCTCCAAGTGCTTGATTCAAATTTTTCAATAGTAATAATAATAAAAAATTTATTTTTCATCTATACAATGCAATAAAAGTGATATTTATAGAAAGATTATCTCAATTGTGATTTATTTATTAGTATTATATCTCAATTTTGAAATAGAAGTTGTCAACAAATGTTTATTGGCTAGAGAAGGGAGGGGGGTATTGAAGATAATTGTAGGATGGAAAATTAGTAATCAAAATGAAGTAGGAAGATATAAAGATTTTGTTCTCATGAACAATCATAATTACACTAATTGTTATCTCATTTCATTACCATTTGAAAAACCTCTCCAAATTGACAAACATTTGGCAAAAAATTGACACTATGTACCAATCATTTGCCCCAAATGTTTAATCAACCTTTTTGGGGAAAAATTTTTTTGCAGAAGGATAAAAAAGGTTTTTTTTTTTCTCTAAAGAGAGCAAAAAAAAAAAAAAAAATTACCCTACAAAATTTAGGGCAAATAAAATTTTCTCCCTTGTATTAATATGCAAGTATAATTGACCCATTTTGTTTAGATCTTAAAAAAAAAAGGTGAGTCACATATAAGCCAACTTCTATGGTGGTAATTGCATAATACCACATCATTTTTCCTTCATTACAAATCACCACACTTTGGTGGGCACCACCACAAAACTGTTAGCCAACCCACCCCCATCCCCTCCCCCAGCACCCGTCCCCAGCCCCCTCCCCCTCTCCTTCTCTCCTAATTGATTTGACTTGTTTTGCAGGCTTTTTCTTATTTTTTGTAATTTTTTTCTTATACTTTTTCTTTTCTTTTTATGTTTTTGAATTTTTAGGTTTGTGATCCTGCAACCACTTTTTTTTATTTCTTTCTCTTTTTTCTTTTTGAATTTACACACATAAAAATAAATACACAACATTATTAACAATAAATATTTTTTCTTATATAAAATTCTAAAAATTACATTTCAATATAGAATTACATTTATAAAAACTAAAATTACACTGAAACAAAATACATTTTTCTCTTGTTGCATAATTACATTTATTTCTTTTTCTTGCTGCATAATTGACAAGAAATTGAATATCCCTTCATGTCTTCATGCTCTCATTCTTGAATATGCAAAAATACAACTTTGCATAATTGCAAGAAATATTTGAATATCTACAAAAAAAACAGTGTTGCATAATGTAAAAATTTTGTTGCATACGGGTCTTTTTCTTCTATTTGTTGCACTCAGCAGCATTCTGAGATACGTGTAGTATAGTGAACATAGAGTAGAAATACATGATGCGAAGACCTTATAAAATTTACAAACACAGATTCAAATTTACAAACATAATTTACAAACACGATTCAGATTTACAAACATAATTTACAAACACAATTCATCTTCATATGCATATTTACAAACACAATTCATATTTTACAAACATAATTCACACAACTTTAGAAACATGTTGCAGATTTACACATCACGCATAGCATAACCCACGATTCAAAAATAATTTGCAAACACGATTCATCTTCTTATGCATATTTACAAACACGATTCAGATTTTACAAACATAATTTACACAACTTTAGAAACATGTTGCAGATTTACACATCACGCATAGCATAACCGACGATTCAAAAATAATTTTCTCAGTGAGCCCACTTAATCTTACCGTTAGGGAATAATTCTGAAGCCGGCAATCCGTCGCCTAAGTCACTGTTCCCCGTCGTTGCCACATATCTGGGATATTGCTCTAGAGGCGGAGTTCGACAATCGCTGGGAAAGGGTGCGCCGCTTCAGATCGGCGGCATAACCACCATCGATGAGCGATGCCGCCATCACTCCCTCACCCGCCCCTGCCCCCTCCTTCTCCTCTCCTCTGGCGCCTCCACCCTTAGATCTCGCTCCGAAATCACATTCCTCTGCCCCAACTACTCAGGAAGACGACAACGAGAATCCTTCTCCGGTGCCGACCGTTTCCAGCGAGATCCTCCAACGATATTTGTGTGTGGGAGAGAAAGAGTGTGTGTGTGCGCAGGGGAAGAGAAATATTGTGTGTGTGCATGGGGGAAGAGAAAAATCCTCCAGCGGAATGATCAGTGGGAGAGGAAGAGTGTGTGTGTGTGTGGGGGGGGGGGGGGGGGTGGGATTGACCGAATTTTGGTGGTGGTGGAGGGTTTTAAAAGTTGAACCAATTTAAATAAATTTCTTTTTTATATTATTCCAGTGGGACCTATTAAAAGATGAAAAGTGTGGTTGTGTGAAATAAAGTGTGGCTTTTTGTAATGAAGGGAAAGTGATGGGGCTTTCCTCAATTATGAGGAAAAAAGTGTGCCTGCTTGTAATTATTTCAAAAAAAAAAAAAATATTCAATGAGACAATCTCTTGTGAAATATTTCACATGTAAAATATATCTAAAGTAGGCAAATATTAAAGAATTCGAGGGTCATGGGTCGCTCCAGGTCAAGATTCGCGGATCCTAAATGGGTCAAACTGATTTCCAAAAAAATTCGTGCAAGACTTATTTCAGAATTTTCGCTCCCATATTGTGTTAATATATAAGAAAATATGTATTACTATAAGGCAATATGTGTATTACTAGTCCTTAAAAAAAATAGATTTTTGTACTTTAGAGTAACTATAAAGACAAATATGGATTTTTACAAGAACAAATATGTGTTTATTAATTTATTTTTCATCCCTTTAAATCTAGAATTTATTATTTCATAAATTAACACACATTTGCTCCAACAATAACACACATCTACCCTAACAGTATCAAACTTTACTCCAATAATAATACTCATTTGTAGTAACACATATATACTCTAACATTAACACACATTTGCTTAAATAGTAACACATATTTGTAGTAACACATATTAACTCTAACATCAACACACATTTACACTACAAAAAATGCGCGTTTTTACGATGAAAATTAACGACGGCCAAAGATTATGTCGTTAATACACACATTTTACGATGAATTTACGACAAAAATTAACCAAAGCTCGTCCAGACTTAAATTTTATGACGGGTTGCAAAAATTTGTCGTTAATTTTTTACTTTTACGATGGGAATGACCGTCGTAAAATAAACGGGGTCTACTATTTGTTTATTCCGCCAAATTTAATGACGGAAGACACGTCGTAGATTTTAAAATCGACATTAACGACGGGCAAGACCATCGTAAAATTTCAACCGTTTGACCGAGACCTTTCAGAATCGGTGCATATTTATTTTGGCCGACAAGTTTACGACGGAAAGCCCGTTGTAAAATTTAACTTTATATTTTACGTCGGCCATGCCCGTCGTAAAACATGACGATTTTGGCCGTGACTTTTCGAGAAGCGGTGCGAATTTACTATCGGAGACTTATTTATCGAGAGGCGTGTTGATAGGCGAACATAATCAGCAATTGGGCGACCGGGATTATCACAAAGCACTTAAAGATTAAGGCAAAATTGACTCAAGATACACCTAAGATATCTGGCGAGCAGAACCTGCATGCTACACCAAGGCGAATGGACGAACAAAATCAGATAAAGAGCCACATGATGAACCCAGTTAGCATCCCGCCGACCAGATCCGACCACAAAACCAAAACAAAACTAAATGAGACAACAGACCAACAAAATCAGACTAAAGACTCCTCCAGGACAAGTCCAACATGTCGAGCAGCTTTTGACTGCGAGCAAGTCCAACAAGATAAGGATAGAATTTAGTTTAGATAAGGTCAAACTTAGTCAAAGGCCAGGTGTCGTGCATGCAGGCCTAGTAGGCCAAAAGTCACGACACCTCCTGCTAGGCAAATGTCTATAAATACTTAGATTTTTTCAGCTAATAAAACAAGCACAAATTATTATACACGTCCAAACTTTGTTTACGAATCTAAAGCAACTCGATTAACTTACAATCGAACTTAAACACGTAAGCTTTCATACGTTTCTAACCCATCTAAACCCGAAAATTCGTATTCACTAATTACGTTAGTGATCAATCACACGTAATTGTTGGATGATCGATTAACCACCAAAAACAGCCATTAATCTTTGAAATTAGAACTGATCATCAACAAATTGGCGCTAGAAGGAGGGTTCGAACCTCCGAATCATTAAAAACACGAAGGTTAATCCAAAATTGAAGAACAAGTTTGAGGTTTTGAAGGAAAAATTCAAGAACACTAAGAACAATACTTGAAACCTCCTGTGAACATGCCTCAATCACGAGAGACACAACGTTCACAACATATAACAAGGGATTCACACTCCCGGATGTCCTAGGCTGGTGGGCGAGCAGGGGCGAGCAGAAATGACCAAGAGAATCAGACCAATATTGCTCGTCAGTTAATACCACCAGAGTTGGACGTCATTGCTCGTAACCCCGACGAATTGGCACGCACAATTGCCATTCTCCAGGCTTTACAAAGACAACAAGTCCAATCTGGCCCTTCTTATGTGCGAGCAAGGCGTAGCCCAACAAAGACTCGTGAACATGAGAAGGCTAGAGGGGATCATTTAAATGAAGCAGATAATGCCCAAGCTCGTAAGGCCAAAGGCAAAGAAAAACAGCACGTTGAGGCCGCCAGTTAGGGAGGTTCGACTCAGAATCTGGCCATGGCAGTGAGTCAGGGCACACGCCAAAGTGCTCTGGAAAGATTGGGACGTCGTGGCCAGGGAATCATGGAAGTTCATCCCACTGCAGGAGCAGCTCGCCCAGCTGTAGTACCTGCTCGCCAGTCAGTCCATGACAGACTGACTAGGTCAGCTTTTGGTCGCCTTGGCCCAAACGCATAGCCCAATCCTAGGAGGCCAATCCAGGGGGTTCCCGCTCCCAATGAGGGACTGGAGCGAACAGACGGTTGCGGGCCTCTGCTCGCCAGACAGCCTCAGAGTCAGGGGGGATCCTTTGAAGAACTCGTCTCTATGAGAAAGGCCATAGAGAGCATGCAGGGCCAACTCGATCAACATAGAGGATATGGAAACACAACTCTTCCAGTCTCACCTCTATCTTTGGTGATTCTGAAAGCCCCGATTCAGCAAAAGATTCAGTTTCCAGCAAGTATCCAATATGAGGGAACGGTGGACCCCCGGGTGCATCTGATGAAGTATACCAATTATATGGTATCAATGGGGACAAGTGACGCAACACAATATCACAACTTTCCTTTAACTCAGGGAGATCGTGTCCATAAATGGTTTTAAGCTTTGCCACCAGCTTCAATTCATTCGTTTGCCCAGCTGGGCAAAGAGTTCTTGTCCCATTTCTCTACGGTCGGGTCTTATCTATCCCAAAGACATCGATTATCCGACTTGAAACAAACTGACCGATCGTACTTGGAAAGATTCGACAAGGTCCTGTTAGAAGGGGAGTCTGTCAGTGAAGACACCAAGATTGTGGCCGTCCTAGCTGGGCTCAAGAAGGGCACTGAACTCTGGAAAGATGTGCACCTTAGATGCCCGAAGACTTATGCTGAATTTCGGGATAGGGCAGGCGTCTTTGTCTCCATGCATGAAGCCCTGCAAAAGGACATGGGAGACAAAGGAGAGCAGAAAGAGGGTGCGAAGAAGCCGGGAACTGGTTATCGAGCTCCCAAGAACATGAAAGCATTTACTGAAGGAACGGAGCTGAAGGACAAATTGAACCACATTCTTACCGTATCAATCGATACAGTCTACAATAATGTCCGGGACAAAGAATTGCTCACACCACCCCGTAAGATACGTCAAGATACGAGCAAGTTAAACCAGAATAAGTATTGTGCCTACCACCAGAGCGTGGGACACTTTACAAGCGAATATCGTGACTTGTTGAAACAGTTGTGGCATTTTTATGAAGAGGGAAAGTTATCTGAGTTCGTAAAAAGGCAGCCCGGCAAAAGAGTCAGAGACGAAGGTTCTGATGAGGAAGACCAGGAACAGACACCTCGTTGGAATCGAACTGGGCGACCAGCTCAGGTGCCTGCTGGAGGGCCAGTTCCAGACATCCAGATGATGGAACCTGCAGGTCCCATAGGTGGTTATTCTGATGGACGACCACCAATTTCTAATCGAAAAAGAAAAGCAGAATTACGAGCGATCGGTCATGTACAAGAAATGGGGGTTATTCCACCTACCATACAAACATCGGAATTAACTTTTACCGATAGAGACTTGGAAGGAGTACTGACCCCTCACAACGATTCGCTTGTGATATGTGCCAAGATCATGGAAACTAGGGTGCATAGACTGTTGGTGGATACTGGAGCCTACACTAATGTCCTTTTCAAAAAGACGCTTGACCAAATGGGAGATTATGCAGGCTACATCAGAGACACAAATTATCGTATTCTGGGATTCGAAAATGTTGTGACGATCCCACTGGGAATAGTAACTTTCGCTATGCAACTTGTGACGGTCAAAGAGCCCGAGAAAAATATCGCAAGAATGGTGGATTTCTTGGTCGTTGATCAAGAGTCAACGTACAACGGATTCCTGGGTCGACCTTTTTTAAATGAATTCAGGGCGCGTGTTCAACTTACCATTATTGCATAAAATTTCCAACAGCAAGTGGAGTTGGCACGGTAAAAGGAGACCAGAGGAAAGCTCGAGAATGCCTCCTACAAATTCAATCAAGACAAGAACAAGTATCTATTATGGAAGCGTCAACCAGTCAACTTGAGAATGAACCCTCAATTTTGGAAGACATTCTCGGGGCTCAGAACGATAAGATGGACATAGACGATCAGCCCTCGCCCATGGGCGAGCAGATTCTGCAGGGCGGCGAGCAGACCTTGCCAGAAGCAATGTTACCCCCCGTAACTGACGGTATACGTCCGGGTAATAACCAGGAGAGCCCGATTATGGTGACCAAACCCAACCCAGAACCTGCGGAAGATTTTGACCCCCGGTTAGGTGCTGAACCCATGAACATCGAGGATGAGCTAAGTCCAGAAGGACCAATAGTTGACCCTCGATGGAAGGGGCAAAAGCGACGGGCAACTCCGGTCGAAGAATTGGAGGCCATCAAAATTGATCCCAAACAAGATGACCTTGAACTTTACATCGAGTCCGAACTCCCCGAGCCTTACAGAACCCGCATGACGGACTTTCTGAAGGCTAACTTAGACGTCTTCGCATGGTCCCATGCTGATATGGTGGGAATTAACCCGAAGGATGCCTGTCACAGGTTGAATATCAACCCAGTCCGAAAACCTGTCCACCAGAAACGACGAAAATATAGACCAGACAAGTATCAAGCTTTAAACGAAGAGGTCAAAAAGTTACTGGACAACGACTTGATTAAACAGGCGTTGTGTCCACAATGGGTAGCAAATCCTGTCTTGGTACGGAAGCCGAACGGAACCTGGAGGCTATGCATAGATTTTACAGATCTAAATGCAACATGCCCAAAGGACAACTTTCCGCTCCCGCACATCGATCAACTGGTGGACAGTACTGCCGGGCACGAAATGTTCACATTCATGGATGCCTTTGCTGGTTACCACCAGATTCCAATGCACCCAGATGACCAAGAAAACACGGCCTTCTATACTAACAAAAATCTGCTATGCTGGAAGAGGATGCCGTTTGGTCTAATCAATGCTGGAGCAACCTACCAGAGGCTGGTCAACAAGATGTTCAATGAATATATTTGGGAAACGGTGGAAGAATATGTCGACGACATAGTCGTTAAAAGTACACAGAAGGAAGATCACCTCCATCATCTTTTCTAGGTGTTCGACATACTCCGGAGGTACAATATGAAGTTAAATCCAAAGAAAAGTAGTTTTGGAGTACATTCCGGAAAGTTCTTGGGCCATCTGGTCAGTAAGCGAGGAATCGAGGCCAATCCAGCAAAGGTGAAAGCGATCGTTGACATGGAACCACCACGCTCTGTTAAGGAAGTGCAAAGGTTAACCAGTTGCTTAGCCGCTTTAAACAGGTTCATATCACGGTCGGGAGACAAGTGCCGTCCATTTTTTGAGGCCATCAAAAAAGGGCAACTTTGCCTGGACGGAAAGCTGCCAGAAAGCCTTTGATCAACTGAAAGAATATCTTGGAGATGTAAAAATTCTATCAAAACTAATTCCCGGCGAAAAGTTATATTTATACCTGGCAGCATCTGGCACGGCCATAAGTTCGGTGTTAGTTTGGGCAGAAGGCAAGTTTCACCTGCCAATCTACTACGTCAGCCAGGCCTTGCATGATGCTCAGGTGAAATACTCACCAACCGAAAAGCTGGCATATGCTCTCATCATGAGTGTCAGTAAGTTAAGACCATACTTTTTCAATCATCAAGTTGAAGTATTGACAACTTTCCCACTCAAACAAATACTACACCGACCCGACACCACTGGCCGTCTTTTGAAATGGTCCATAGAGATAAGCCAGTTTGGCGTGACATATGCACCTCGAACCGCGATTAAGGGACAAGCGTTAGCCAACTTTATAGTCGAATTAACCTTCCCTCAAAATCCAACGAGAGGGCTGGATCACCCATGGCATCTTTATGTGGACGGTTCGTCAACAAATCTGGCCTCGGGGGCAGGGATAGTGCTCATCAGTCCCGACCGGCAAGTATTCACTTCAGCGGTCAGATTCGAGTTTATGGCCACTAACAATGAAGCTGAATATGAGGCCCTCATTGCAGGTCTCCACTTATCATTAGCTGTCGGAGTAAGACGACTCCAGATTTTTGGAGATTCTCAACTCATTGTAAGCCAAGTACGAGGTGAATATGAGGCCAGAGGCGAGCAAATGATCGAGTATCAACGAATAGTTGCTCACTTGGTATCTCTGCTAGACCAAGTATTTATCCAACAGATACCTCGAACGAGTAACACACAAGCTGATGCCCTAGCAAGACTAGCAACAAGCGATGGGCCAGCAGATCTGACAGACATCATCATTACCAGAAAAGTCCAACCATCAACAATGGATTACGAAGTAAACCAAGTAGTTGAACAAAACAATGACGATGATTGGAGAACTCCTATAACCAAATACTTGAAAAACGGGAAACTGCCAAGCAACTCGTTTGAAGCTGTAAGAATCACGAAACAAGCAGCCAGATATACTCTGGTAGACGAACAACTTTACAAAAGAGGCTTTTCGCTCCCACTACTCAAGTGTTTGTCTAGGGGGCAAGGAAGGACATTTCTGGAGGATGTACATTCTGGAGTTTGTGGAAGTCACACTGGGGGGCAAGCTTTGGCCTACAAAACTGTAAGGCAAGGTTATTATTGGCCAACCTTACGAAAAGATGCAATCCAGTTAGCCAAAGCCTGCCACCAGTGTCAGATTTTTTCTCCAAGTATTCATGCTCCGGCCCAGGAGCTTGTATCGGTTTATAGTCCATGGCCATTTGCAAGATGGGGAATAGACATTATTGGTCCTTTCCCGGCAGGAGTGGGAAATGTTCGATTTGCCGTCATAGCAGTCAATTATTACACAAAGTGGGCAGAAGCGAAGGCCATGGTAAAAATAACACAGTAGAACATGATCAACTTCATATGGCAGAACATTGTCTGTCGCTTTGGAATTCCACGAACAATTGTGACAGATAATGGCCCGCAGTTTGACAGAAAGGAGTTAAGAGACTTCTGTGTAAAGTGGGGGATCAGGAAACACTATTCGACTCCCTATCATCCCCAGTCAAACGGGCAGGTTGAAGCTGTAAATAAGATCATCAAGCATACATTGAAAATACGCCTGGCAGAAAGCAAAAGTAGTTGGTCAGAAAAACTCCCGGAGGTCTTGTGAGCATATAGAGTTTCTCCCAGGTCAAGCACCGGAGAAACACCTTTTGCAATGGCTTTCGGAGCAGAGGCTGTGATACCAATTGAATTAAAGACCAACACAGTCAGGACGACCAACTTTGATGAATAAGCAAATCATTCCACTCTGGCCACAGAAATAGATTTGCTCGAAGAAAGAAGATTACATGCCGAGCTAAAGAACGCCACGTACAAACAAAGAGCATAGCGTTATTATAATTCCCAAGTCAAGATCAGAAAGTTCGAAGTTGGTGACCTTGTTCTAAGAAAGAAGCTTGCCCCACCTCCAGGCATATTTGGCCCGACTTGGGAGGGCCCGTACAGGGTAACAGACAGGTTACCCAATGGAGCATACGACATAGAAGATTTAGATGGCAACTCGGCCCAATATTCCTGGAATGCATTTAACTTAAGAAAGTACTTTCAGTAGGCGACCAGTTTTGCCTCATGAGAGAGTGAGGTTGAGGTGGGCGAGCTACTAAGTCCACTGGGCGAGCTAGAATGACAGAGATACAAGATGAATCCAAAAACTTGCCTAATTTTTTGAAATTTTCACCAAGTATGAGTGGTCGAACTGGGTTGGTTTAGGTCAAGTTTGGTCGCGGTCTAGAATGCCAGTATCTTGTACGGTTTTATTTCCTTTTAAGAGTCTAAAGATGCTTTGACAAAATGTATAGTGGTCGAGCAGCTTTGACTCATGGTGTAAATTATGTTTTTTAATGGTTGGAAGCTAAACATTGTTTTTGTCGAGCAGATCCAACTTAGCTAGTACATGATTACATTTTTGGTCGCTTTCAACACTTGTAATTTTTTAAGATCGTTCAAATATTAAGTTGTTCGTTCAAACAAAAATGCAAGCTCAAGGCGCAAGTTGATTATACAACCAAGCCCATTAAAGGCTGTTCGTTTTTAAATGGACATAGCCTAAGGCCAAAAGCCCATCAAATTCTAAGGCCAAAAAGTTCTTAAGGAACAAGGCCAACTACATTAAGATTGTTGAAGCATAGATAAAAATGTAAAGAACAATTAATGTAAGATAAATAAGACGAGCATATGTGCAAAATAGTCTCATTAATAATAAGGCTTGATCGCCCAAAACATTACAACAAAAGCGAACAACAATAACAAAAAAAGAGAAAAGAGTACAAGTCCCTAGCTAATCCTGTCCGCTAAGATCCTTGCCCGGCAGGAGGGGGAATGTTATCATCCTTAGGATCTTCCAGAGGGGAGCCAGCGAGAGCAGGGTCAACTGGGACCACCTGAGTCAGTTCGACAATCAGCCCCTCGGCATCAGCCCGCTCTTGGAGAGCTCTTTCACTCTGATCGGCGTGCAGGATTTGCTCGCCCTCGGCAACATCGCCCTCTTCTTCTTCCTCGTCTTCGGGAGGACTTGTGATAATAATTTCATGGCCGATGAAGTCAAGCTTGACTCCGTAGTCAGGCAGGTCGCCAATCTGGAGAGTTGTGCCCGGGGCTGGAGGGTTTGATTCGACGAAGTTACAGAGCTTCTTGCCGATCTTCTCAACAACAGAGGCAACCTTAAACTCGTGAGCAATTCGAATGCTCTCGGTATAGCCTGTCACGTAACCCAGAATTGAGCTCACCTCCATCTTAGGAATAAGTTCCTCTTGGGTAATGGAGTTGGCGAGCTGGGATTCGAGGTCAGCGATTTTGGCCGTCGCCTCGGTCGCGAATTTCTCCGCGACCTCCTTCTGCTGTTGAGCGCGAGCAAGTTCTGCTCGCATCTGCTCGACCTCGGCCATCTTGACCTTCAATTCCTCAAAGACCTTGACGTGCAGGTCCAGAGTACGTTGCTCGCTGATTTGATGAGCTTTGGCTTTGCTCTCTAGGTCGGCGATAATTTTCTTCGCCTCTGCCTTAGCATCATCTCGCTCTTTGGCAATACAGCTGACAGTGGCCGCATGCTGACGAGAATCCTTCTCGAGATCTTCTACCTAATCGACCAGACGCTGCACGGCCTCCAGGCTGTTGCCCACCTCGACGAGACACAGACGGCCATTGTCGCGAGGCGCCTGTGTCTTGACGGTCTCGTTCAGCTCCTTAGTCCAGCTGCGAGCAACGACCTCAGAAGCGCGGCGGACAAAATAATCTGGAATCTCGCGGAGGTTAGTCGGTACCTTTGAGCAGGCAAAATGGTGCACCATGTTAGACCGCCCAGGGTACTGCTCGGGCAAGTAGCTGGAAGGAAATCCTCAGTTAGTAAAAAAAAGAGAGGAGAAAATGCTAAGTGTCCTGGGCGAGGAGAGTTGTACCTGTCAAGACGACCCTTGTCCCATCCGAGATAAGTGGGGTCAGATGAAGGACCAGATCCTTCGCGGGCAGCGGCGACCAGAGCTTGCTCGGCGGGGCGCTCCACAGAGGGAGTTTGCTCGCTACTGCCTTCAGATGGCCGGACAGTTACGGTCACCTTTTCTTGAGCAGTTTTTGCTCGTTTAGCCACCTTTTCAGTATCAGAGACGGGAGTGCCGTCTCCGCGAAGAAGCCTCTTCGCCCTCGGAGCTAGAGTTTTGGGTGGGCTGGTCACCGGGGCAGGCGGTTTCGCCGAACTCGACCCCCCAGCTTATCTGGGATCGCCTTTTCCACCTTGTGCCGCAAGGGCAATAATCTTGGAGAGGGGGTCAGACTTCTTGCGACCTCGTTTCGTCGGCATTTCCCAGACGTGATTATCGAGCTCGAAGAAGGAGGGGTGAAGAGCAACTGTGACGAGCTGATCTGTAAAAGAAATATAAAACAAGTTAAAAAACAAGTATAAAGCCGAACAGATCTGTTCGCCCAGCAAGCAAAGATACTTACCCTCCGGAATGGGTACCAAAGCCTCAAGATGGTGAGGATAAGTTGTGAGGTGGGCAACACGTAGTGTGTCCTCGAAAAAGAGATGGCCAATGCTGCGGTCTTCTCGGCGACGAAGGGCGATCAGACACGCGACGAACAAAAATTGATCGCTGATGCAATTCTTGACAGTTCGCCACCCCAAGCTTTTGGGACCTGAAACAAAAGGAAAAGAGATCTAAAATTAGTCTAACCACTTCAAAGTTGTAGAAGAGGTAAGACTCACGCTTTAATTCCCTAAACTCCACCGGGGTCTCAATTCGCTCAGGACCCCCAGAGGGGCGAGCAGAAGCACGCCAGTCGCCCCCGACCCAGAACCAGTCGTGCTTCCAGTCTCGCACCTTCCCGGGGATGTCCTCCACCAGTTTCTGGCCTGGTCGCACCTTTAGATAATACCAACCCGCTTCTTCCCCAGTGCAACCAGTGATCGTCATCAGGTAGCAAACCTCCTCGGCGGACAGCTTATTGGGGTATCCCTATAGGGTGAACATAACCATCAGAGCCATCAAATTTATCCACCCAACAGGAGTAAGTTGGGTGATAGCCAAGTTTACGTCTTTTAAGAATTGGCCGACCAGAGGATGCAGCGGTAGGGAAACTCCGGCATTTAAGGTAGCAAGGTTGATCGCCGTCAATCCGCGCGGTGGGCGATCAGCTCTGTCATCCGCCAAGGGAGCATACATCGGGATGTCAAAGAGAATCTTGTAATCCCTCCGAATCCCAGGCAAGTCCTCCTCGGTAACGGCGGACACGATACAGCTCGCAGCGAACTCGGTCGCCTTAAGCTTTCGTACCCCGCGAGCAGAAGTGACAAATTGGTTTGAATGCTCCTTTTCGTACTCGTCCCAGTCTATATGGCGAGCAACCGCGACTGGAGCTTGATGCTCGATCAATCTGGGCACATGAAAGTCAATGTCCCTAAGATATGCCGAGGTTAATTCGTCGAGATTCACCGGCTGAAGTACCTCGACCTCCTCATCCTCATCCTCATGGAGATCCGAGTTCGTTTCCTCCAAGAGCTGGCGAGCAGGATTTGCTCGCTCCTCTCTTTCCCCGGAGGGACGAGCTCCAGAGTTAACGGAGCGTGCGACCGAAGCCGCCTCGGGATCGAACTCCAGGTTTACAATGGGAGGATTCTCTTCGACAGGCTATTTTTCGGGGTTCCGGGGAGGGAAAGATCCGGTCTCGGAGTGCGACGACATCCAGTAAGTGAAGGTAAATTTTTTTTGAATGTTTGCAGATTCCGGTGGTTTAGAACTTTCCACGGCGGAGTAGGGATTTTTGTGGAATTATAACACACACGACACAAGAAAAGAAGAAAGAAAAGAAGAAAGCAAAGGAGAAACTACCTCGAAGTCGTTTGAAGGTCGCCGAAAACTGGAAACGTACGCCGGAAGTTTGAAAGGGAAAGGAGGAGAGATTCGCGCTCAATAAACAGTGAAAATAACAAAAAATCGCGAATTTTTTCTTTATATACTCTCTGGAAAAACGGGATTCCGGGCGAGCAAGTTAAAGAATTGAAGGACTGAAGTGCAATTTTTGGGCGCGTGCAGCACCTGCCCGACAAAGCGGGAAGACGTGTCGCCTCGAGATCACGTGCGCGTGGGCGGCAGCAATCATTCCGCCCACGTCACACCTCGAACCGTACCCAGGCCTTGGGATCCCAACCGTCACCAGCCCAAGTCTGCTCGACCAATGTTGTCCGCCCGTGAAAAGTTGCTCGCCCCCACGACATTCCTTCTCGCACCAATGACACTTAAAAGTTGCCAACCCAAAAAGTGCTCGTTCATCATCTTCACAATTTATTGATCGGCAAGGGGGCAATTGTTGATGGGCGAACAGAATCAGCAATTGGGCGACCAGGATTATCACAAAGCACTTAAAGATTAAGGCAAAATTGACTCAAGATACACCTAAGATATCTGGCGAGCAGAACCTGCATGCTACACCAAGGCGAATGGGCGAACAAAATCAGATAAAGAGCCACATGATGAACCCAGTTAGCATCCCGCCGACCAGATCCGACCACAAAACCAAAACAACAACTAAATGAGACAAGAGACCAACAAAATCAGACTAAAGACTCCTCCAAGACAAGTCCAACATGTCGAGCAGCTCTTGACTGCGAGCAAGTCCAACAAGATAAGGATAGAATTTAGTTTAGATAAGGTCAAACTTAGTCAAAGGCCAGGTGTCGTGCATGCAGGCCTGGTAGGCCAAAAGTCACGACACCTCCTGCTAGGCAAATGTCTATAAATACTTAGATTTTTTCAGCTAATAAAACAAGCACAAATTATTATACACGTCCAAACTTTGTTTACGAATCTAAAGCAGCTCGATTAACTTACAATCGAACTTAAACACGTAAGCTTTCATACGTTTCTAACCCATCTAAACCCGAAAATTCGTATTAACTAATTATGTTAGTGATCAATCACACGTAATTGTTTGATGATCGATTAACCACCAAAAACAGCCATTAATCTTCAAAATTAGAACTGATCATCAACAAGGCGGAGCGACAAGCGTAGCTGGAATACGAGAGGAGACGACGAGCATCAGAGGAGGAGGCTGCACAAAAGCATAGGGAGGAGATGAACACGTGGTGTGGGGCAGTTACCTCCACATTAGGTGGAGCGATACCACCACTGCCGGAACCGGTGCAGCTTGTTATCCCACCGCCCCCGGAGCTCCCAAGGCCTCATTCGGAGGATGAAGAGAGGGAGAATTCTGATTTCTATTCTGATGATTAGGATTTTTTTCATTATCTTGTATTGATTTTTTTTTATTCGACATTACTTTTTTTTTTTTTTTTGCTAATTTTATATTTTTATTATAATTTACATGTTTTAGTATACAAACAAACCAATTAGAAATGTTGAATTAAATATAATTGGTAACAATATTTATTAAAACAAGTTAGAAACGAAAAGAAATTAATTTGATGAATAATAAAAAAAAAAGACCCAATTTGGATACGTATATAATTAATTACGTACAAATGAACAAATTATAATATTAATTATGCGTTTTTCGAATTAAATAAATTTACAAAACAAAAAATATATAATTGGTAACAACATTTATTAAAACAAGTTAGAAACGAAAATGAATTAATTTGATAAATAATAAAAAAAAGAATGACTCAATTTGGATATGTATACAATTAATTACATACAAATGAACAGATTATAATATTAATTACGTATTTTTCAAATTATATAAATTTACAAAATAAAAAATATATAATTAGTAATAACATTTATTAAAACAAGTTAGAAACGAAAAAAAATTAATTTGATGAATAATAAAAAAAGAATAACCCAATTTGGATACATATACAATTAATTGCAAGAAATCGAACAATAGAAGCAAGTGTCCTAACAGCGTGCGCCCCCCTACATGCAAGAGAGGTCGCGGGTTCAATTCCCCTTGGATGCGAATTTGGAATTATATAACTATCCGTCATAAATATTTTCTGAATGAAAAAATTAAAACTGAAATTCGAATTTTTTTACGGGTCGGTATTACGACGGTTAAGACCATCGTAAATTTACGACGGGTGGCCAAAACCCGTCGTGTATTTTAGCTACGACTGATTTGACTATGGACCCTTGTTTGTTGTAAATTCCGTCGCTAAATGTGTTTAGCGACGGATAGTCCGTCGTTAAACCGAGCTTTTCTTGTAGTGTTACTTTAACATTAGCACATATATACTCTAACATTAACACACATTTGCTCCAATAGTAACGCACACCTGCTGTAACATTAACACACATTTGCTCCTACAACAACATACATTTACTTTTACAATAACATAAGATTGACCTCATGGTAACATAACCTGAGAGGGTGCTTTTATATGTTTGTGCAAACATATCTTTTTCATTGAGTAAAATATTTGCGTTATTAGAGTAATACACTTTTTCACTACCTTATATGTATTATTGTATGAAACAATAATTATTTTTGTAGAAATAAATAAATATTTATGAAAACTAATATTTGAATAGATAATAATACCCATTTTGCTCTTATATTGTAAGGAAAAATATTTATTTCAATAAAAATACACAAGAATTAATTAAAAAGTAATATTTAATCTGACAATAATACATATTTTACCGTTCAATAACATGCGATTGTCCATGTAATAATACAAACATAGAGCGAAATTCATATTATCAAACTTGCGCGGCAGAATATTTATTATTCAATATTTTCGCCTCCACAAAATATAAATTAATAAAATACAATACATTTCACCGTTTTAATCGAAGTCATCTTCCGAACAAAAAGTAAAAAATGAACACAAGCACCGAAGTGGGCAACAGCCAACAGCAGACTAACAATGTGGATAACAGGATAAGCCTTCGTGGTCATAAATCATAATAAAGGAGACATTCCACCTCGCTGCTCACTTTAGTTGCACATCCTAATTGAAAACAATATCCCATAAGAAGTACTTCCTCCAACTCATTTTATTTATTTCTTTTGAGAATTTCTTTTATTCAAAATAGTTATTATTTCATATTAATCTAAAAAACTTATATATATCACACTACATTTTTAATTTTTTACTTATACTTTTGATAATATCTATGTATAAATGATGATGAAGTAAATAAAAAGAATAAAATTATCACATTATATATATATATATATATATAAATGCTTTGTTCACCCCTTTTTTTAATAACAATATATTTAATAAAAAGTACAAATATACCCTTTATAAAAAATAAACATTAAATTTATTAAATTCTCACGCTTTCAACACTCACCCAAAATCTCATAATTCAGGCAATTTTTTCTATTTTTTACACACACAATTACACCATTAAAGAAGAAAAGGAAAAAAAAGGGTATGATCATGAAAATATAAACCATAGAGACACAATTTAATGTGATTAATTTTTTTTTTTTAAATTGGTACACCATGAAAATGAAAGGAAGAAATAAAGAAGGAAAATGTGGGGTCGCACCGTAAAAAAAAAGTGTTGGTGTGCTATTTTTTAATTTTAAATTGGTGGGTGTGTATATATAGTAAATAATCTAATTATTATATTAAGGTTATAGTTGTAAATTTTAAGGGGGCACATTAAGCAAAATAAAGAAATTAAGTAAAATATATGATGGGTTAACTTAGTAGTGAGTGAACAAAGTATTTTTGTGGGTGTTAATAGCCGTGCCCATTTTTTTTTAAATATTTTTTAAAAAATTTATTTAAATATTCTTAAAGGGTTGGAGGGAGTATCAAAGATATAATCTCCATATTTAAGATGCGAAGACTAGTCAACAAGAAAAGTATTATTGTGTTGTTGCATAAGAAGCACATTCCCATATATACTTGGATAATGTATGTGACATACCATGTTTTAAAAGCAAAAATGGTAATTAAAGAGCACACGTTCTTAGACGGATGACGTCATAATTATATAATATAAAATTTAAAGATATTATAAATATTTTTTTTTCTAATAATAATAAATCCCTTATATTAATAAAAGGGGGTTCTAACTGTTCATGTGTCATTCTCTCGTTCATTTGCTTATGTGTCATTTTGAGAAATTTTTAGAGAATGTCAATTTTATAATTCATATGTGTCATCCACGTGACTTCATAAGCAATATTCATGAAATTTACCAATTAAACCATGTAATGAACATGTTTAAACTTTGAATATTATTGTATATAACTAGAGTTTACAAAAGTTTATTATAAACTTTATTATAACTATACTAATTTACATTTTATTTAACTATATTTAGGATATCCTATATTTAAAAAATCTTAATGTATTAGCAATTCAACTAGGTAACTTAAGTATATTTAATTCTCATACTATTACATACTGAATTGATTAAATAAATTTAAAAAATTCTAATTATGTGAATTTTAATGTTTAATTGAGTTATTTTTATTGTTTCATTATATTTGAGGATTTCATTTTTAGAAAATCTTGCATTGTGAAAAAATAAAAAATATAATTAAGTATATTGAATCATTTTGATTTCGATTAAATATTAATTATTAAAAAAATCTAATTATCTTAAATATAACATTTAGGGGCCTTTTGGTGGCTAAGATGGAGCCAAGATAATGAACTTATATAAGGTAGAGTTTGTTTGGTGGCTGGTTGCAAGCCCAAGTTTATATATTAAGGCCCGTTCTAATTCTTTCGTTTCAGCCAGTCTATTATCATAAGACTTTGGGCTGATAAAAATTCTTCAAATTCATTTCATTTTTACTGTTGCTTAAACTTGTACACCAAAACCCATTTATTTTAACTGGTTTAGACCTAATAGGAAAAGTCAAGAGAAATAGTATATCTGACGGATTATTACTAAGGTCTACCAAAAGGGGCCTTAATTGATAAACTCTTATTATCTAGAAAACATAGTAAACTAAAATTATATTTATTGATCCTTTTTAATCTTAAATCAAACTTGATATATCATTTTGTTTTTAACTTAATTTTGTTTAATATGTGACACTATGTTTGTGTTGAAATGCAATTACATGAATTTAAATCTTGCACACATCTATAAATCTTTATATTTTGAATATCAATTTTATTTAACATATTTTTTATTTTTTTTAAATCGAAAGTTGTATTAAAACCTACTAATAATTTTTAATGTTTTTTTTTTTTTGAAAATGCTTGAGTTTATTTATTATATAATTTAAATGACATATATATTAATTACATATTTTATACATGAATGAACTGCATATTTATATTTGACTTGCACTTTTAGAAGAAGAGAATAATAGATGCATGAGAGTGTATTAGTGCTTGAATTGAAAATCTCCCTACATTGAGGAAATCGTTTAGGGAGGCAATAATTGAAAAAGTTATGTCATAACTTTAAAATGTATACTAAATTAAAACAAAAAGTTATGTGATTTTTTATAAGAATATTAAAAATCGTAATTAAATTGAGATTGGGACTAAAAACCGTGAATTAAAAATTTCTCCCATAATTTTACAAATACATATTATTTGAATATATTTATTATATAATATAAGTATATTATTTTATGGCGAGCAAATGTATTTTAATATAATATATATATATATATATATATATATATATATATATATAATTTATTTTTACAAAAGTCCCGCGTAATACGCGGGCACTCATCTAGTTATGTATAATTTACAATAAAAATTAAATAAAATACATCTAACATGACAATTTAAAGTTCATTTTAACAATTTAAATCAAATGCCAATACTACTAAAAACAAGTCCACCAAATTTCATACAAAATTTGAGGTAAAATGAAATTAGAATTTTTATTAGCAAATTAAATTTAAAAAAAAATCCTATTTCTTTTCCAAAAAGTATCAAAGTGTTGAGTTGGCCAGTCTGATTGGTGGCCGGTTCGACCCGCTTATCCCGATTTTGACCGTTTTTTGGATACTTCAGGAGAAGAGCGGTCCAATGCTTTTAGACCATTCAACATGCTATCCGTGTAGCGGTCGGACTGATCGGACAGGGCAGTCCGACCCGCTTTTTAAAACACATGTGTCATAATGTTTATACATATGGGGTAAATTATTATGTGCAGTTTTGCACCGTAGGCCACTAAATTTCGATTGTCCATTTACCTTATGCACGAATTTTAATGTAGAAGTTGTTTATTAATATTTGTAGTACTAAAATTATATTTCAGTGGAATTGTTATAAATAAAAATTAAAAAAGACAAACTTATTTGTGGTGACATTTTGGTAAATAAAAATTCTATTCACAGAAAGAGGCAATTGAGAAAATGACGAACTTTTAAGGCAATGTGACAATCGGGATTGGAACAAAAAAAATACTATGAAGTATTGGTGTACGATGCGCAAAATATACATAATAATCCCCATGTCCCACTATGATTTTTAAATTTTCCTTTTCGGTACACCCTACTATTATTTGAAAATCCTAAAAAAAAATTATTTCATAAACACCACTCACACAATAATTATAAATTAATACAAAATGTCATTTTGAATCCACATTTACTATCAATCCAACTAACTTTTTTACTTTATATATAAAATTCTAGTCATTTCACTCTATTATTAAAATGTGGTCACTCTCCCTTTCAAATTTTGGTGAAACGCAGGAAGGGCCTTCTAAACACTGACAAAATATTATGTGCATAGTACACCATTGATATTATTACTAGTAAAAAAATTAACATTGTTACTTTGTAAAAACTAATACTATTGCTAATAATGCATAGGTACACAAAAATACATAATACCTTCATCAAAACACTACTACATTTTTTTTTAAAGGGGAAACGCTACTCCATATTTTAAGCTTAAAGGCAAATGGACAAAATCTAATAAACTTAATTATTTCACTACAAGAAAATAAAAAATTGTCTACAAAATTTATAATTATGACTATAATTTTTTCCACAAAAAAATCGTAGTGAAAATTGTCTACGACTTGCCTACAAAATTTACTAATTATATAGACATCTTCATCTCTCACCTACAAAATAAATTGCCTAGGGAAATTCGTAAACAAATTGTTTTTGAGTAAATCTTCGTAGGCAATTATTTCTAAGTTGAGAAATGAAGATGTCTACATTATTAAAAAAAATCATCGATAGTCTCCCGTACCAAAAAAATTTATTGAAAAATTTTATAGGCAAGTTTTTTTTTTGTTAGTGTTTTGTTTCACTTTGAGTTTGAATTTTTCGTGTTCAAGTGGAATTAAAATTTATGCATATATTTTATTGGGTTAATTTCATATAAATTCACGACCTTTATGCTTAGTATCAATTTAATCACGAACTTTTAGATTTTTGTAAAAAAATCCAACCTTTGATATTTGTTGCAATTTGATACACATTTTTTTTCTTCCGGCCGGCAACCGATGACGTGGCTCGCCCGAGCGTGTGTCATTTTATCACGTAGGATTACACATATTTATTTTTATTTATTTTTTAAATTCACATCATAAACAACATTTATCATTTAAATAACATATTTCTACTTATAATTAAAATAGCAACTAAATAAATTAAAAAACGTGTATCAAATTGCAACAAATATCAAAGGTTGGGTTTTTTTACAAAAATCTAAAAGTTCGTGATTAAATTGACACTAAGTATAAATGTCGTGAATTTATATGAAATTAACCCTATTTTATTTTCACAAATCTCAGTTTACTTTGTAATTGATTAGCATTTTGTTTGTTAAACAATATTACTTGTTTTATTAAAATGTAATTTGTAAATATACGTAGTTTAATTCATTAAAATGATTTTACTATTTTATTATAAATTAATAGTTTTGAATATGTTGTACAATAAATATATTTGACAAAAATTTATACGAAACCGTCTAATAGCATGAGACAACACAAATTTACATTCATCTCTACTAAAATGTTAATATGTCTTGTCCACACTATCTCATTGCATAAGACATGTTTCATATAAGACTTACTCAATAATATAAGACTTACTCAATAATATAAGAAAGATAAAATAGACCTGTTCCTTTCATTTTAATGTAAAATAAAAATGCCCAAATCTAATTTTAAATATTATTTTGAAAACAAAACATAAAAGCCCTCCCATTCACCGATTGATGATTTTGATGGGTGTTTTATTGCAACTCCTTTTTCTGATCTCTTGACCCAACAGAAAAGCAAGAAATCCAACCTGTTTCAAATTTATTCCATCTTTCCACATAAAAAGTCTTGCCCGCAGAATCTTGCACAAATCTTCACAGTGTACACTGTTTCAGAATTCTTTTTTAAAAAGAAAAATATCATAGAAACTGACGAATTTACAATTTATCCCACGTCACTTTGTAAGCCCCAATAATGCACACAATTCCAATAAATCATGTGGAGCTTTTGTTCAAAGCTATGATTCACGGATTTTTCTAAAAATACTACAATGCAGTATCGGATTCGCACCCGCCCCCTAAAAAGAGTGATATTCTTGAATCCGTGAATCGGATTCTCCACGTGGCGAATCCGGCTGCCACGTGGCGAATTCACTAACGGATACTCGAATCCTCCTTGCGTATCCTACTTATTAAGCATTAAATGTGTTATTTCAATTGAATTTTATTATATAATATAATTCAAATTGATACTTGTTTTATATTGTAATCACTGTTATGACGTATATATTAGACTAATTGAATTTAAATTGATTTTTGGTTACTCAATTATATTAAATTATTGAATATGTTTAAGTTTTGGGTCAGAGAAAATGTGAATTATATACATTCGATTTACAAAATTTTAAAATATATTTAATTTTTTAGGTTTTATATATAATAAAATATAAATAAATAGACGTATCCTTGACGAATCACACCCTAAGTTTTTTGAAAATTCGTATCCCCGAACCCGTATCGTATCGCCCCCGCACTCCCGCACCCGTGCAACATAGGTTCAAAGTAAGTGGTTTGCGAGATTGATTCCGTTTATTAAAAAGCTCAAAATCGATTTGTTTATTTTGTTAAACGAAACAAATTTCGACTTATAAATTACTCAATTTAATAACTTGTCGATTTGAATTCGAATCGTTATATTAGAACTTTCATAAATTTCAATATAACATATGAGAAATCATTTGACTCATTTTTTAATGGAGTCAAATTCTATTTTCAATTTAGTAATATAATTGAGTGAGCTTGAAAACAAAAACTCGGTCCTATTCGAACTTTAAACTAGTCGACTTGCCTCAAACTATAATAGATTAACACACAAACCCATCCTATAAATATGCGTGTGCATGCATATGTACATCTCATGACTAAAAATAAATACGAAGAAAATATGTCAACCTCTGTGCTTGTAAATCAAGCAGTTTTGATTGTACCTTCAGATCCAACTCCAAATCACGTTCTTCAACTCTCTGCTTTAGATTCCCAGCTTTTCGTGCGATTCACCTTCGAATATTTGCTCGTCTACAAACCCCGCCACGGATTCGACAGGCCTTCAATCACAGCCAATGTTAAATCGGCTTTGGGCCGGGCCCTCGTCCCTTACTACCCGCTAGCCGGCAGGGTCAGATCTCGGGCCGACGGTTCGGGCCTGGAGGTCGTTTGCCGGGGCCAGGGCGCCCTTTTCATAGACGCGGTATCAAACTCTACCGCATCCGAATTCAACGGAGCCCCGAACCGGAGATCTCAGTGGAGGAAGCTCCTGTCGTTACACGTGGCGGACGTACTCGACGGGGCCCCACCTCTCGTGGTGCAGCTGACGTGGCTATCCGATGGAGGCGCCACGCTGGCAGTCGGGTTCAACCACTGTTTGTGCGACGGCGTTGGAAGCGGCGAGTTCCTCAACTCGTTCGCCGAGTTAGCGCTGGGTAGACACGAGTTGAAGCCTAAACCGATATGGAGTAGGCATCTTTTAAACCCGGTGCCGTTTGGGTCGACTCGTGGTGACTCGCTGAGTCGTCATCCCGAGTTTGGAAGTGTTGCGGATGTGTGTGGGTTTACGTCTCGTTATAATAAAGAAAGATTAGTGCCCACTTCTATTGTTTTTGATAAAAGTATGTTGAATGAGTTAAAAAATTTAACCAAAATCACACCTACGTCATTTGAAGTTCTCTCGGCTCACGTTTGGAGAAGTTGGGCTAGGGCACTAAACTTACCTTCTAATCAAATAGTTAAACTCATGTTTAGTGTCAATATACGGCAACGAGTCAACCCGAGTTTACCGAGTGGGTACTACGGTAATGCGTTCGTTTTAGGGTGTGCGGAAACAAGCATAGGAGATTTAACGGGAAGGGGTTTGAGATATGCGACGGAATTGGTGATGAGAGCGAAAGAAAGAGTGAGAAATGGGTATGTGAGAGAGGTTGTGAACTCAGTGAGTTGGAATCGGGAAACAGCTGACTCAGTGGGGTCGTTGATTATGACACAGTGGTCGAGGCTTGGGCTGGAGAGTGTTGACTTTGGAATTGGGAAACCGGTTCAGGTGAGCCCGGTTCGGTCTGATAAGTACTGCATACTGTGTCCGGTCTCTTCGACAACTGGGATTAAAGTGAATTTAGCCGTCCTATCTACTGCCGTTAACCAATACTTGTACCTTTTGGGAAATATTTATGCTTAATAGCATCAGGTCTGATTTTGAATTTTCTGGAAGATTGTTTAGAAAAAAATAATTTTACATGTCAAACTAAATGGTACACATGATTCGGTGGTGAAATTAGCGTTAGTGATGAAAAATAAAGTTTGATTTTTTTTTTTAATAAGGTTGAAATTTCCTATTGTAATTTGATATTTATATTTGTATTTTATTGACGATTAATTTTAACATGGTTGACGAAGGTGAGCATTTTGATTAGCGATGTTGAGTTATTTGAACTTGACCTATCAATACATTTGTAAATGGGTGGACCTATAATAAAAGGAGAATTCTAAATGGACACACTATAATTAGGGTGGAGATAATATCGAAAAAAAAATTATATGTCACATTTACTATATCAAAAAATATAAAATTTATCGAATTATTTTGAATGATATGGTATCGTATAAAAGAAATTCGATATAGTATCAATGTGATTTTTTAGATGCTAATGGTATATGGTATGAATCGATATTCTTTGTTGGACGGATCCAGAAATTTTTAGTGGCGGGGGCACATTCAGGAAATCAATTAAAAAAATGCTCTAAATTTTTCTAAATTTTGTTGCGAGAGGTTGACTATAACACTTATTTTCACCATACATTGCCCCCCTTTTTAATTTTCGAAACCCATAGAATGCATAAATTGCATATGGAATTGAATACAATTAATACTTGTATCCCTCTGTCTCACCTTTCCTTTTACACTCAGAAGTGACATATTTTTTTTAAAATAAAAAGTATGTATGTGTGAGATTGAATAAAATAATACTAATTTTATGTTTTATTGACTTTTGAAGAGTAGGTTTTTTTTTTTTTTTGTAAAAATAAGTGTGGGGCATTTAAATAAAACAAAATGTAAAAGTAATTGCGGAACGGTGGGAGTATAAAATTATTATTAATTCTAAATTTCTAAACTTAATTTTTGTCACTTCTAATTCATCTTATTAATCAAACTTCTTATTTCATAACAAATTTAAAACCAATATAGGAGGAGTGTTATGCCTGAAAAATCTCATGAATCAATTTTATTTTGTAGAAATCAATTGAAGCACCATAGTGAGAGTACTGTTGTGTGTCACATAGGGATTGGGGGGGGGGGGGGGGGGGGGGGGGGGGGGGGGGGGGCAATTGAGAGAAAAGAACTAGTATTATGTTAATTGTATGGGTTGGGCCTACCACCGCCCGTGAGGAATTGGGAAATTTGATTAGGAGGTCAAATACTTAAATCTAATTCTGCGTATATATAACATAGAAATAACACGAATAATTGCGGGGGCACGTGCCCCAATAGCTAGAAGCGTGCGTCCGTCTCTATTTGTATAACATACAACACGACCCCTGGCCCTGGTTATTATTGAAGAAAAAATAGAATTACACCAAAGAACTAATCTAAGATCAATTTATTCAAATCAGGTCGGTATTAGTGAGTTGCTACAACGACTAAGTCCCATCTTGCTAAGAATACAATTGAGAATGCATTACTTGCTACTTACGTCACGAAGTGTTGGGACCAACCTTTTTTCGAAAGTTGATGCATGTCTGACGCCTATGGTTGTAGTTTCAAATTGCGTTTTCCATACAGATAAGGTCTATTGACTGAATTTGAAGTCCATGTCTCAATTGTCTTTGAACAGAGCTCAATAAGAGAGACTCCGACTCAAGTTCAAGAATACGGTTCAATCCAACATATTGGTCAATAAGCAAAAATTATTCATGATATGGAATTTGTTAGAAATCCTTCCGTATCTTCTCTATTTTGAAATCCTCTAATATGTTTATAATTGCTCGCCTAATTCATTTCTAATCGCTCACCTAATTCATTTATAATACCTTTCCTAATCCATTTCTGATAACCCGTCTAATTCATTTAACCACACACCATACAGAGATTTTCAAGAATGATATTTCTTTGAGGCTTTGAGTTTGACTATGGTCTAAATTAAAGAAAATAAGAGATCACTTTGTATTAAATTGGGCTTGATATGAGCCAACGATCTTTAGTTATCGGGTACGGTTATTGCACTAGCCTCTTTGGTAAAGACACTACGTAGATGAATACAATATTTGTTGTTTGGATTATTATTTTTTTCGAAATTGTTTCACTTTTCGAATATTTTTTCTTAACATAATGGAATGCGTTATATTTCGAAAAACAAAATGAATTTTTATGTTTGTTTCGGATTTTTCTTGGAAATGTTTCAATTTTTCGAAACAATAGGTAGTGTATTGATCCGAATAGTGTCTTTACCAAAGTGGCTACTGCAAATAAACGTAATCATAGTTATTTAGAACTGTTTTTAATTGTGCTATTTTGTTGTTGGGCACTAACATGTTCTCAGGGAATGATCCTTTTAGTCTTTTTCTTTTAAGTTTTATATATTTCAAATGTATTAAATTTATAAAATTATTTAAAAATTATTTATCATAATATGATAGGAATGTGTAGTTTAATTTAATATGTACAAAAAATATCGATTCATATTTTATTTAAAATTACATAAGTATTTAATAGGATTAAAAAAAAAAAAAAAGACTAACATTATTAGATTCATTGATAGTAGAAGTTAATCATTAGTAGACAATTGGCATAATTGAATATTAAAAATCTCTAATATAGTTAATGACAATATGATTTAAATTATTCATTAGTTGCATAAACTAAATTAACTACGAATCATAATAGAATATTACTATTCATATCCCAAAAATCTTTAAACCTACCCAACTTGCTAAAAAAAATACTCCAATAAAATTTTAAAATTAACATATATTACTAAACATATCTCATTTCATTCCTATAACATTTTTCCACCATTATATATATATATATATATATATATATATATGTATTTCCCTCCATTCCATATTTTCATGAACATCCTTATTCTTTAATTTTTGATTGAAATTTGAAAAAAAAAATTAACAAATAAATATATTTTGAAAAATATTATAAATAAATACCTAAATCATCAAAAAAATATAAATAATAAAGAAAATAAAATTATCTTAAAAATAATTTAATTAAAAAATATTTGTTTAGAATCATTTAAAATCTGACAAAAATTAAATAAATCAAATAAAATTTAAAAAATAATTTAATAAAAAAATAAATTAAAAGGAAAATTTGAATTTAAAGATCAATAAATTTAAAATCATCTAAATCTAAAAAAAAAAATTAATTTAAAAATCAATAAAAAAATAAAAATATTGAAAATTAAAAACGCAAAAAAATAAAATCAGAAAAATATTTTAGAAAAGTCAATTAAGTTGTTGTAAATAATTAAGCTTAAAAATTAATTAATTTTTTATTTAACTTTAATTGAATTTTTAAGATTTTTTTAATAAATTTCTTAATTTAGTTATTTTTGAAGATTTAGTTGATCTTTTTAAATATTTTTAATTTATTTTTTTAAAAATTGGATTTAATTTTAGTTTAATTATTTTAAAGAATTAGTTGATTTAAAAAAAAAATTAGTTTTTCATATTTTAAACTGATTTTTTCAATTTTATTTAATTTTATATAAGTATTTAACTGATTTTTTAAATTAGGTTTTAGACTTTAAATCGATTCTTTTTTCCAGATATTTAAAAAAAAAAAAAAAATCTGTCGAACTAAAAATTAAAGTACTAATTTTGAAATTAAATGATTGAAAAGACTAAAATTAAAGTCACCAAAATTTAAGAGGATAATTAATTTCATATTTATATAAGGATAATTTAATTATTTTCTTTATGTCTACTTTTATCTATATAAAATTATGGAGGTTGTTTATAGGATTTTGGGATATGAGCCGTAAGATGAGTACCACTACTCATACCCCAAAAATTTTAAGTCACCCCACTTATTAAACATACCACAATCAAATTTAAAAATTAGCATACATTACTAAACATACCCCCTTATATACCTATAATATTTTTATTAAAAAATCTATAAATAAAATTTTAATTAACAAAATAAATTATAATACTATTTTAAAATCAATTTTTACAGTAAAAAAATATTTACATTAAAAAATGAATTTAAAATATAAATCTAAAAAATAGATAAATATGTAACTAGTTAAGAATATCAATAATCTTAACAAATAATTTAATTAAAAAATGTTTGTTTAAAATTATTAAAACCAAAATAAAATATGACAAAAAGAAAATTTAAACCCTAAATTTTTAAAGAATAATTAAATAAAATATATCAGTTAAAAATAGAAACTACTTAAAATTAAATAAATATAAAAAAATAAACCAAATCTAAAAGAATTTAAATTTACAAATCAAATGAAAAAATTGAAAAGGAAAAGGCTAAAGCCAAAAATAAAAAAGATATTTATAAAAGTCAATTAAATCATCCTAAATAATTAAACTTAAAAGTTAATTAATTTTAATTTTAATTTTGATATAATTGAAATTTTGAAGGTTTTGTAGTTAATTTCATAGTTTATTTATTTTTGAAGATTTAGTTAATTTTTAAAACTACATTTTAGTTTTTTTTTTATTTTATGTATTATTTTTCAATTGAATTATTTGAAAGATTTGGTAGATTTATTTTAATAATCTCTTTTTTTCCAATTTTTCCCGATTTTAAGAATTTTCTAATTGATTTTTTAAATTAAATTTTATTTTATTATTTAAAATATTTAACTGATTTTTAAAATATATTTTAGATTTTATTTTTTTCAGAATTTTAATAAATTTAAATAATTTCTTTTTTACCAAATTAAAGCTAAGTACTAATCTTGAAATAAAATAACATAAAAGACTAAAGTCAAAGTCAACAAAGATTTATAAAATAATTTACCAATATTTATATAAGGATAACTTAGTCACTTAATATATATCTATTTTATTTTTAAGATTATGAGATATGTTTAGAAAATTTTGGGGTATGAGTCGTGGGGCTCTTATAATAATTAATGTGTTTTTATTTTAAATTTAGTAATTCTAGTATAATATTAAAATTCTAATTGTAATTTAACGAAAATGAAATTACTAAATATGAATAAGAAATATGTTCTAAGCGGGATTAAAAAAAAATCGAATTCCACCATAGATAGAATTCACCACTACAAAAATCGAATTCATACATATAGATCGAATTCCTTCCCTAAATTTTTTTCCTAAATTATCTAAGGTTTTTTTTTTTGTGGACATTACAATACCCCGTAATACCCTTCGACATATCGCATTAAACAACCTATAAAAAAAAAATAAGACTATTTCTTGTGGACGGAGGGAGCATAATATAATACATACTTCCCGTTATTTCAATTTGGATTATCCCAAGTTATGAAAAAATAATTTTACCCTCTTAAATTAATCACTCACAAACATCACTTATTTATATTTCATTGTACTACATTGTCAATATACCCATTATCAATGAACTAAACTCCCTTCCATAAAATAGACAGACTAATAAACTCTCAATTTTACACCTTTTAACACTAATGAACAACTTTTTAATTAAAACCTGTACTATTTGGCAAGAATAATCTAAATCGTAACAGAGGGAGTAGTATATAATATAATAAAATAAATATTCAATATATATATATAATAGTGTATTATTAAATATAAATTAAAATATTATTTGATGGATTCGTTATTGTGCTATTATTTGATAATCATTTGGTGAATTATTCTTATTATTCATTTTAAGAATTAATTATTATGATTTAATAATAATACAATTGCACATATAATTTAGTAAAAATTACTAAAAGACCCTTATAAGACTTTCAGGCCAGAACTATTTATTCAAAAGACCAGGCCAAGCCTCTGAAAAAAAAAATCCTATGACAGGTAATATGTCAGGCTCAGACCCAAAAATTAAATAGCAGATCCAGACCGTCAAACAATAAGTCTAGTTCGGCTCGGTCTATTTTCACCCCTAATCATTACTAATAATTGTACTATATTAATATAAAGAGTTAATTGCAAATAAAATCACAACATTTTCGCAAATTGCAATTTAATCTAAACTTTTGAATCGTTGCAAACAAAACATCAATTTATAATTTGTTAGCAATTCCAACTAAAAGACCAATTTCAATATGCTCAAACACCATGATTAATTATGCGTCGTCATTCGAACCAATCTAAACATATTAATACGATTACTTATTCATTGTCAGGTAGGTGAAACATTATTTTCGAACCGTGAAAAAATTGGTTGTTGGTTCAAATTGCAACCAAATATTAAATTGGACTTTCGTTTGCAAAGATTCAAAAGTTTAGATTAAATTGCAATTTGCGAAAAAGTTGTGATTTTATTTGCAATTAACCCTAATATAAAATATTAAAATTGATTGACAATTACACAGTAGATGAACTGAATAGTAATTACTCATTCCTTCCTACCTTTACTTTAACATATGAAAGTTGCACATTTTTTAGGAAAAATAGAAGGATATACGTGTGAAGTTGAATAAAATAGTGGTAACATTATACTTTATTGACTTTTGTGAGAGATAACTACAATATTTCTTTTTTGGGTGTGAAAGTAAATGTGGGACGTCTAAATAAAGCAAGTGTGAAAGTAATCGCAGGACGGAGAGAGTAGAAGATAATACTTCATCCGTCCAATTTTACTAGTCTTGTCTTTTTGTCTGTTATTTTTATGATATGTTGGAGAGTATTATGAGATATTGTGAAGTCCATTAATGAATAAAATGACGAAATCATATTTTCCATAAACAATCACACATATATATGCAATTTGTAATATGTAATAGATGATTAAATTCACCCATCCCCGACAGTCTATAAATAATGAGTATGTATAGTGTGAAACTTGTATTATATAAATTATTTTATAATAATTTTTAGTAAAATAATTTATATTTTTTTTAGTAAAAACAACCAATTTACATTGGTTCATACATCCACCAGAGTATGAACCAATTTCACTCTATATTTTGCCATAAATAATATATGTATGCAATTTGTAGTACTTCCATCGTCTATCAAAAGTGTGTTTACTTTCTTTATTTATTTGTTCACAAAAAGTATGCCCCCTTTTTTTTATGTCAACAATCATTTTGTCTTCAACCTTATAAAAAAACTGTTGGGAAAATAGGGGTGCCCGGAATCTATTCGGGATGAAATTTAAATACGAATTTAAATACAATTATTACTAGCATGAATTAATCCTAATTAATTCAAATAATAATTCCAACAACAATTTTTATCATCATGCATGTTGAATTAATTCACATAAAATCTATGGCGGAATAAACAAGAAATTATGTGACTTACGTACCTCTCGTAGAACTGGCCTTTGAATAAAACGGGACAAACACGAACACGCTTTATCAACCCAAAAGCCTTCTCAAGTATTTCCCTTTCGCCTTACTTGATCACCGGTGGGAGATGCTTTCAAGTAATTTAAATAACTAAGGAAAAAGAAAAATATTGTTGCTGATTTTTTTTTTCAACACTGTGAAACTGTAAACTGGAGATGAAATAATCATCCCCTACTTATAGGACAAGGGATTTTCGAAATTTTCCCATATATTCTTTTCTCCATAATAAAATATTCCACAAAAATCTCAACCTCCTCCTAATAAGCATATTTTCGAAAATATTAAAGAAAGAATCCAAGATTTGGATCTTCTTGAATATATGAGATAATCTTGTATTCCAAGAATACTTATCTTCCATAATATATTTCCAAGAAAATCAACAAGATCTTTTCTTTCTCCTAATATATCTTTTTCGAAATATCATGAAAAAATCAGCAAATATATTTTCTTTTATTTTAATCACCTTATCATTATTGGACTACTTAATTGGGCTACTTGAGGGGCCTTAAGGAGAATTAAGATTGGACCTCCTAATGGACTTCTGAATTTCAATATTGAGCCCCAATATAATTCAGCCCATTAATATTAATTAGTACCACTAATAAATTAATATTGCACTATCCATCTTAATCCATATTACAATAATATGGGCTCCCGGTTATTATTTCCCGCGTTTAAGATTATCAAGTCCATTAATTAATTAAGCTTCTGAATAGCTCTAAATTAATTAACATCTTTCACCTTGGAGTAAAGACAGCTCAACATTATTATTCGTACCGAAGAAACTAATTCTTCACTTGCAAGATTTGGTACAATAAAACTTCTGAGCCCACCAAGGGGACTAATCACACGAGCCGTACTCGCACGCATTTCTCCGTATTAAATCTTAGCAACCGTCGTATGATTAATATTACTGCCCAAGACACAAAGTTCGAAGTCACAATGATTCTCGCCCAACATGAATCAAAGCAGTAACTATTAAACACACACGGTCCTATTTAAGTGACGGAGATTAAGAAATCAACAACCACTGAGGTCTAATTCTTCACCTTTCAGAACAGAAGAATTTATCCTCGATGTAGGACCTCTTCAACACATACTAAATGTGCTAGTGCAATCTCTTAGTCAAGACAGACCAATCTGAGCCTTACACATCGACCTTTCACGGCGGATTGTTCAATTCCACCTAGGTCGTGAAAATGTACGTTTAGTTACAAGTAAACTGTTAATGTCGTCTTCCGTGATCGGGTATCACCACATTAACTACAATGTAACATGTACTATATATTGAACTGTTTGCAATAGAAATTCAACATTCAATCATAACTAAAGCAAATGCGATAAAAGAATTATTCTCATAAAACGAGTGTTTGATACACGAGTTATACAAAGTAAAAACATACTTTCACGTATAACTCCAACAATCTCCCACTTATACTTAAAGTCTGCTTTTAGTATACATCACGCATGTCTTAGTGTAGTAGCTCTACGTGACATCTTATGTCAACCTACACTAACCTAATAATTCCTCCCACTTATACTTAAAGCAGATTGGCAATAGTCTTGACTCTCATTCCATCCACATGTCTCTCGAATGTACTCAGAGGCAGACCCTTTGTGAATGGATATACTAGGTTGTCCTCCGACATTTACCTTTGCCACCTCTTTATCTCCTCTCTTAAAGATTTCTCGTATAAGATGGTGTTTTCTTTCAATGTGTTTGTTGGCCTTGTGGGCTCTCGGTTCCCTTGAATTTGCAACTGCTCCGGCATTGTCACAAAAGACAGTTATCTTGTCGGGTAAATTCGGAACATCGTCCAAGTCCACTAAGAAGTACTTGAGCCAAACCGCTTCTTTCGCTACTTCACAAGCAACTACTTATTCAGCTTCCATGGTCGAATCTGCGATGCATTTCTGCAAATCGCTTCTCCATGTCATGGCTCCTTCTCCCATGCAAAACACACTACCCGAGGTAGTTATTTTGGAATCTATGTCTGATTGGAAATTTGAGTCCGTGTATCCCATGGGAATTAGATTGTCTGATTGTTAAATCAACATTCCATACCAAGTTCTTTTCAGAAACTAAAGAACGCATTTAATTGCAATCTAATGTGCTTTCCCGGGGTTACTTTGATATCTTGCCATCATGCCCACGGCAAAGCAGATATCCGGTCTCGTACACAACATTGCATACATAAGACTTCATACGTCCGAAACGTACGGAACGTCTTTCATGTCATCTATCTCCACTTGCGTCCTAGGGCATATTTCTTTAGATAGATGGATTTTGTGCCTAAAAGGTACAAAACCTTTCTTGGAATCTTGCACGCTGATATGCTTCAAAACAGTGGCTTTGTATGAAACTTGCGATAAGCCCAACATCTTCCTCTTGCGATCTCGAGTGAACTTGATCCCAAGGATGTGACCGGCTTTTCCCTAAGTCCTTCATATCAAACTGATTTGACAGCCATACCCTTACGTCTGACAATACCTTTACATTGTTTCCAATGAGCAGAATATCGTCTACGTATAATACTAAGAATACCACCGCAGTTCCGTCACATCTTTTGTACACACAACTTTCGAACTTGTTTTGATCACAAACCCATAAGACTTAATTAATTGATCAAAACACTGGTTCCAAGTACGCAATGCTTGCTTAAGTCCATAAATGGATCTCTTAAGCTTGCATACGAGGTGCTCTTGGCCTTTTTCAACGAAACCTTTGGGCTGTTGCATATAGATCCCATCAAGACTTCCGTTAAGGAAAGCTGTCTTGACATCCATTTGCCAGATCTCGTAATCTAAGTGCGCAGCGATCGACAAGAGAATACGGATGGACTTAAGCATAGCTACAGGCCACAGGCCACAAGCCTTGCTTTGAAGGTCTCTACCCTTCCGTCCGGTCCTCTTTTCCTCTTGTACACCCACTTGCATCCAATGGGCTCTACCCCATTAGGTGGATCAACCAACTCCCACACTTGATTATAATCCATCGAACCCACCTCGGTTTCCATTGCGGTTTGCCACACTTCCGCATCTTTGTCTTGGATTGCCTCGTCGTACGTTCATGGGTCTGATTCATCGCCGGGAATCAAATCCGAAGAATCTCCAATTCCCATGAATCTCTCGGGTTGCCTTGCAATCCTCCCACTACGACGGAGTTCCGGTTGTGAAGGTATGACGTGTGGTATATCATCTTATATACTTGGTATAGGAGTTTACCCTCTTAACTCGTCTAAGGTAATCTCACTTCTGGGCTTTCTTTTGTTCATATAGTCTTCCTCCAAGAATTTAAAGTGTGAACTAATCACGGTCTTTTAATCCTTGAGACTATAGAACATACACCCTTTCGTTCCCATGGGATATCCTATAAACAACCTTAATTCCGAACATGGATCCAATTTACCGGCTTCCTTGTCTAGCACGTATGCCGGACAACCCCAAATCTGCAAGTGTCTTAGACTGGGCTTGCGCCCCGGTCCACAATTCCATTGGGGTTTTAGGAACCGATTTGGATGGCACCAAGTTTAGAATGTAAGTCATTGTTTCCAAGGCGTTACCCCAAAACGACTTGGGTAAATCCGAATAACTCATCATGGATCTGACTATTTCTAAAAGAGTCTGGCTCCTTCGTTCCGCCACACCGTTCTATTAAGGGGTTCCCGATGTGGTAAACAGGGATACAATCCCTTCTTCCGATAGGTAGTTCAAGAATTCATTGCTAAGGTATTCGCCTCCACGAACAAATCGTAGAGACTTGATACTTCTTTCCCTATGCATCATAAGGTAGATGTATCCGTATCTTGAGTAATCATCAAATTACTCATACCTCTTCTTGCTATGATCGTCATTGAACCACACATATCGGTATGAACAAGTTCTAACACTTCCGTAGTTCTATTCCCCTTGGCTCCAAATGCCCTCTTGGTCATTTTACCCTCTAAACAGGATTCACAAGTTGGAAACGGTTCGACTTGGAATGATTCCAAGGATCCGTCTTTCACCAATCTCTCTATCCACTTTAGATTAATATGACCTAGTCTAAGATGCCATAGAAGTGTTTCGTTCATCTCCGAAGAACGCTTTCTTTTATTACTCGAAATAATCGATGTGTTATTAGATTCAATTTTGTGAGTGGTGTGCCCAAATAATGGTATAAAGATCATCCATTAAAGTTCCGGAACGGATAAACTCATCGTTTCAAGCAATAATAACATCCTTATTAAAAGAAACTGAGTATCTATTCAAACAGTTTAGAAACTGAAGGTTGAGTTCTTTCCAAACTAGGAACATGAGGAACGTCTCTCAAGACCATAACTCTATCTTCACAAGATAGGCGCACTTCTCCCACTGCTTCAGCTGCCACTCTCGTAGCATTGCCCGATGTGATGGGGATCTCACTTCCGTTAAGTCGTCGGGTTAGCTTAAACCTATGAAACAAATGTGATCAGTAGCTCTCGTATCCACTATCCACGAATAGACAGCATACGCCACTTCACAAGTTTCGACGACTAAGGTGTGTGAATTACCTAACTTTCCTAGCCTCTTAGGCTTGGAACAGGCAGACCTCCATTGTCCTCTCTCACCGCAACTAAAACACTTCCCCTTCGATGCTTGCCTTTGCATTTGCCTTTCGCAACAATTGGATTTGCTTGGATCCGGCCTTTGGTTCTCTTCCTCTTTTTCCCTCCCTTGGGACCAAAAGAGGTAGACGAACCATTAGCCACCATAGCACTAGACTGGTGCTCCATTATCACCTCCACCGAAACTAAAGCTTGCAAGAGCTCGGGCAAACGACTTGTCCGTTCATTCATCTGACAGTTCAGATGAAACTACTCAAAGCTTCTCGGTCGGGAATGATATATGAAATCAATCAAAATCCGCACCAAGTACTTCCAACTTGTTAAGGTATGCCATTATCTCGAGAACGTGCTCCCTCACGGGCGTTCCTTCCACCATTTCCAACTTGACCGAGTCATGTTTGGTGAACTGATTAGTCATGATTTCAACAGCGGATACAATGTCTTCATGAACGCGCCTCAAATCCTCAGACATATATGTCAAGATGATGTACTGCATTCATTGTCACGCTTCCGATCATAAACTACCTCTTCCCATTGCTTGACTTATCATTAGGCTTGCCGGGTATATTAACATAAATAACCCAATTGTGTTTTCGTGCAGTAAGGACAAATTTAAAAAAATATTTCCAATCGATATAATTTTCTCCAAAAGGTTTATTAACTTTAAGTATATTAAACAGTGGATTAAAAGGTTGCGACATGATGAAATGAGAATAAAACATACATTCATATCAATATCTAGAAAAATATGAAATTATCACATAATTCGATCACATCAATTATATTGAAACCTTAAAACAATATAATCATGCATCAGCCAACATCTCAAAACAATTTAAATGCGCCACGAGGGGTGGTCTATACATTTAAATACATTCAAGCGGATCACAAACTTAAAAGTTACAAATCCTTAATTCAAAATTAATAGTTGACTCCCACTTTGACCACATAGAAATTGACAGGGACTCCGAGGGGAGTAAGTTAATATCAATTTCCTATGCCTAAGTAATAACCATAATTAAATACAGGATTATTATTTCGCTTTGAGCAAGCCACTCGTGGTGAGGGTCAATACCGCCACTAGTAATAATCCACAATCATCCTTTCTGAATTTATTCATGTGAAATCCGTTCTTTTGGCCGATCCGAGGGGGAAATGTATTCCAAAAGAACTTCACAAATAAATAAATTATGGAGGCCAAAATAATCCAATTTTAATATCCGGAATAAAATTGCGATTATAAAAACATACTTAGTAATTTTCGAAAGTAAGGTTTTTCTTGGACAATTAAATTCATGCAAACACATATTAACAAATAATAATAAGTGCACGAAATAAAACATCCATCAAAACAAAATTAAACACATTGGAGCACTCAAATCCAATTGTCACGGTTTAATTTCTTCACGTCTTGATGCGAAAAATCGTCCTTGTTGCTTTCCGACGTTCGTCTCGACGTGCTCCCACTCGAACAGCAACACTTCTTCAAAAACAGCATCGTTTGGGGTTCGGGACGACGTTTAAAATCACACGAAAAAAAAACACGAACCGAAAAAATTCCACGGCCTGAGATACAGCGCGCGTCGGCCCACGAAGTGGGCCTGCGCGCTTCCCGATCCGAGAAGCGTTGAAACGCTGCCTGAGGCGCGCCGAAGCGCAGCCCCGAGGCGCACCCGAGGCGCTGCACGGAGGCACGCCGAGGCGCACCCGAGGCGCCCCGAGGCGCTGCAGCCCGCGCCAAGGCGCGCCCACGCGTGCGCGCGGCGCCGTGCCCCCGTTGCGCACGGCGTGCGCCGTGCACCCCCGTGCGCCATTTTTTTCGCCGTTCGTCCTCGTTTTCTTCACCCCTTGCATGATTTTACGTCCATACACGCGCCACGCTTGTATGCATCGTCCGGGTACGCCGTTTTTAATTCTTCGTTCTTCGTCACGATCCGGTTACAATTTATTTTTACAAAAAAAAAATAAATACTAGATCTAGACTAGTCTATTACAATGATCGAATCAAAATAAAAACAACTAATCTACTCGTGGATTTTCTCATGAGAAAAACGAATTCGAACGAATCGAATTAAAAAAACAATTAATTCACACGCATGAAAAAATATCAACATTAAAAACCATGACAATTGGATACCTGCAAAAAAGATCTAGCAATTCTACTATCCAATTTCAATTTAATGTTAAACAATTTAAATTCCAATTTAAAGATCAGAGCCCGAAACCGTGGCTCTGATACCAGTTGTTGGGAAAATAGGGGTGCCCGGAATCTATTCGGGATGAAATTTAAATACGAATTTAAATACAATTATTACTAGCATGAATTAATCCTAATTAATTCAAATAATAATTCCAACAACAATTTTTATCATCATGCATGTTGAATTAATTCACATAAAATCTATGGCGGAATAAACAAGAAATTATGTGACTTACGTACCTCTCGTAGAACTGGCCTTTGAATAAAACGGGACAAACACGAACACGCTTTATCAACCCAAAAGCCTTCTCAAGTATTTCCCTTTCGCCTTACTTGATCACCGGTGGGAGATGCTTTCAAGTAATTTAAATAACTAAGGAAAAAGAAAAATATTGTTGCTGATTTTTTTTTTCAACACTGTGAAACTGTAAACTGGAGATGAAATAATCATCCCCTACTTATAGGACAAGGGATTTTCGAAATTTTCATATATTTTAGAGGTGGAGAAAATCTTTTCTTAGCCTCTAAGAAATCTTGAATATATCCCATATATTCTTTTCTCCATAATAAAATATTCCACAAAAATCTCAACCTCCTCCTAATAAGCATATTTTCGAAAATATTAAAGAAAGAATCCAAGATTTGGATTTTCTTGAATATATGAGATAATCTTGTATTCCAAGAATACTTATCTTCCATAATATCTTTCCAAGAAAATCAACAAGATCTTTTCTTTCTCCTAATATATCTTTTTCGAAATATCATGAAAAAATCAGCAAATATATTTTCTTTTATTTTAATCACCTTATCATTATTGGGCTACTTAATTGGGCTACTTGAGGGGCCTTAAGGAGAATTAAGATTGGACCTCCTAATGGACTTCTGAATTTCAATATTGAGCCCCAATATAATTCAGCCCATTAATATTAATTAGTACCACTAATAAATTAATATTGCACTATCCATCTTAATCCATATTACAATAATATGGGCTCCCGGTTATTATTTCCCGCGTTTAAGATTATCAAGTCCATTAATTAATTAAGCTTCTGAATAGCTCTAAATTAATTAACATCTTTCACCTTGGAGTAAAGACAGCTCAACATTATTATTCGTACCGAAGAAACTAATTCTTCACTTGCAAGGTTTGGTACAATAAAACTTCTGAGCCCACCAAGGGGACTAATCACACGAGCCGTACTCGCACGCATTTCTCCGTATTAAATCTTAGCAACCGTCGTATGATTAATATTACTGCCCAAGACACAAAGTTCGAAGTCACAATGATTCTCGCCCAACATGAATCAAAGCAGTAACTATTAAACACACACGGTCCTATTTAAGTGACGGAGATTAAGAAATCAACAACCACTGAGGTCTAATTCTTCACCTTTCAGAACAGAAGAATTTATCCTCGATGTAGGACCTCTTCAACACATACTAAATGTGCTAGTGCAATCTCTTAGTCAAGACAGACCAATCTGAGCCTTACACATCGACCTTTCACGGCGGATTGTTCAATTCCACCTAGGTCGTGAAAATGTACGTTTAGTTACAAGTAAACTGTTAATGTCGTCTTCCGTGATCGGGTATCACCACATTAACTACAATGTAACATGTACTATATATTGAACTGTTTGCAATAGAAATTCAACATTCAATCATAACTAAAGCAAATGCGATAAAAGAATTATTCTCATAAAACGAGTGTTTGATACACGAGTTATACAAAGTAAAAACATACTTTCACGTATAACTCCAACAATCTCCCACTTATACTTAAAGTCTGCTTTTAGTATACATCACGCATGTCTTAGTGTAGTAGCTCTACGTGACATCTTATGTCAACCTACACTAACCTAATAATTCCTCCCACTTATACTTAAAGCAGATTGACAATAGTCTTGACTCTCATTCCATCCACATGTCTCTCGAATGTACTCAGAGGCAGACCCTTTGTGAATGGATATACTAGGTTGTCCTCCGACATTTACCTTTGCCACCTCTTTATCTCCTCTCTTAAAGATTTCTCGTATAAGATGGTGTTTTCTTTCAATGTGTTTGTTGGCCTTGTGGGCTCTCGGTTCCCTTGAATTTGCAACTGCTCCGGCATTGTCACAAAAGACAGTTATCTTGTCGGGCAAATTCGGAACATCGTCCAAGTCCACTAAGAAGTACTTGAGCCAAACCGCTTCTTTCGCTACTTCACAAGCAACTACTTATTCGGCTTCCATGGTCGAATCTGCGATGCATTTCTGCAAATCGCTTCTCCATGTCATGGCTCCTTCTCCCATGCAAAACACACTACCCGAGGTAGTTATTTTGGAATCTATGTCTGATTGGAAATTTGAGTCCGTGTATCCCATGGGAATTAGATTGTCTGATTGTTAAATCAGCATTCCATACCAAGTTCTTTTCAGAAACTAAAGAACGCATTTAATTGCAATCTAATGTGCTTTCCCGGGGTTGCAAATCCGTCCTCTATCTTTTCACCTTTATCAAAATGGTCCTCTATTTATTTGCTTTATCAATTTAGTCCTGTATCTATTCAAGTTTCGCCAAAATGATCCTAATTGGCCTAAAAATGTACAAAACCTCACCGTTTTAGTCCTATATTTATTTCCTTTACCAATTTAGTCATGTATCAATTCACATTCTCCAATTAGGTCCTAATTGAACGCATAAAACATAAAACAATTTTTCACCAAATTAGGACCAATTTGGCGAAACTTGAAGAAATACAGGACTAAATTGATAAAACAATAAATAAATGACTATTTAGATAAAGGTGAAAAGATAGATGATTAATTTGGTTTAAATCCCATCAAAATAATATGGGAGTTTCTTGGGGTTTATAAGGATGAACAAGTTCTCCATTGGTATGATATATTTTTAGGAAGGCCAAAAAATAAATTTGTGCAGGCTAGCTCGTTCCAAAGTAGACAATATCATACCAATGCAGAGGTGGAGGTCCATCGGGGGCCCTAATTATGTTATCAGAACCATGTTCCCAGGTGAATCGGTGTGGAGGAGTTTTTCGGTACGGAAAAAAAATGTGAACCTAGTTAAACGACTGGGTCTATATGCAAAGCTGGCCACCGCTAGTGACACATTGAAAAAAAATCACATCATAGGCTTCCCCCAAAAAAACTAGTGCGCATGACTAAAAATGTGGCATTTTATGTTTTATGCGTTCAATTAGGACCTAATTGGAGAAATGTGAATTGATACAGGACTAAATTGGTAAAGAAAATAAATATAGGACCAAAACGGTGAGGTTTTGTACATTTTTTGGATCATTTTGGCGAAACTTGAATAGATACAGGACTAAATTGATAAAACAAATAAATAGAGGACCATTTTGATAAAGGTGAAAAGATAGAGGACGGATTTAGTTTAAATCCCGGTGTATTCATAAGCATAAACTAAGAAATTGAAGTAAACATGTCAAACTCAACCTCAGCCTGTGTGCTTGTAAAACTCAACTCCAAATCACATTCTCCAACTCTCCGCTTTCGATTCCCAGCTTTTCTTGCGTTTCACCACCGAAGTGTTGTTCGTTTACAAACCATCCAATGGAGTCGATAGAGCTACAAGCACACACAATCTTAAGTCGGGTTTGGCTCGGGTCCTCATCCCTTACTACCCGCTAGCAGGGAGGGTCAGACCCCGGGCCGACGGCTCGAGCCTGGAGGTCGATTGCCAGGCTCAGGGCGCGCTTTTCATAGACCCGGTTTCAACCCATACGGTCCCCGAATTCCTCGAAACGGATAGACCCGTGGAGGATGTACTCGAGGGGGCCCCACCACTCGTGATGCAGCTGACGTGGCTCTCCGACGGAGGTGCCGTGCTGGCAGTGGGGATTAACCACTCTCTCTGCGACGGCACCGGTTGGGGTCAATTCCTCAGCTCGTTTGTCCAGTTAGCTAAGGGCAAGGAAGTGAATCCTAAAGCCGTCATCTTTTATGCCCGATATTATCGGAGTCGACTCGTGATGATTCGTTGAGCCGTCATCCCGAATTTAGAATTGTGGAGGATATTTCCGGGCTTACTTCACGTTATGCTAAAGAGGAATTAAAACTCACTTCCCTCGTCTTTGATAAAAGTATGTTAAACAAGTTAAAGAAATTAACAAACTCCACACCGTCATCATTTGATGTTCTCTCAGCTCACGTTTGGAGAAGTTGGGCCATGTCACTTAACTTACCCTCCAACCAATTAGTAAAACTCATATTCGCCGTAAACATAAGGCAACGAATCAGGCCGAGTTTACCGAGTGGGTACTACGGAAACGCTTTCGTTTTGGGGTGTGCCGTAACAAGCGTTGGGGACTTGACTAAAAACGGAGTTGGTGATGAGCGCTAAAGAAAGGGCTGGAGATGAGTATGCAAGAGAGGTGGTGGATTTACTGAGTTGGAATCGGCACCGAGTTGACTCTGTATGCTCGATGATCATTAGCGCATGGTCAGGGCTGGGGATAGATCCTGTTGACTTTGGAATTGGGAAACCGGTTCATGCGAGCCCGATTCGGTCTGGTAAGTATTGCAGAATTGTTCCGGAGGCGACTTCATTGAGACTCAATTTAGCAGTCCTCTCTAGTGCACTTGATCAATACTGTATTTTATGGAAGACATATCTGCTAAAATGTAATAATGTAATTTTTAATATCTTGTTGCCTTTGTTTAATAATAATTATAGTGTGCATTCAAATGTATGGTACATACTTCAATTTTTTAAAAAAAAATTCAAATTGTAATCAATAATAATACTCCAATAATTATCAGTATTAAAAAAAATAAAAAATAATAATAATAACACAGTTCAGCGTATACTATGCATTTTGATAGTAATGCCCCAACCAGTAATCAGTAATACCCATACTATTTTTTTATTATATACTCCCTCTATTCTGGTATAAGTTTGTTGTTTCTTTTTGTTTATTTGTTTAAAAAAGTGTATTGTTTAATTTATTAATATATGGTGGACATGTTGACTTTTGTATAAATTAATGGGGAGTTGTGAAAAAAGTAAAGAACAATTGTCTAATAAAATATGTGTTTATTAATATATGGAGTGTTGTTTTTGCATTTTATATAATATAAAACTTATAATGAGACATTCAAAAAAGGAAAATAAGAAACTTCTAGTGGGACGGAGGGAGTATTTCTAATTGAAAAAATTAAAATTGAGTTTATAATCTAAGTGCGAGTGCACACAAGAATTTGTGATAATAATATTATCGAGGACTGTTGGTACTCCATCCTAGAGTTGTAAACGAATTGAATTGAGTTGTACCATAGTATTTTTTTTTATTTGTATATGTGAAATTATTTCAAATATAGAATTTGAATCGAATATTTTCCTAATAATTAATGTAATTTGTGTTGTGACCGTTTCGGACCACGTGTTGGATCCGGCCGGAAGAAAGCCGGGAAGGCAAGAAGGTACCCAGAGGTCGGGACCGACCTGGCCGGCCTGAATCCGACCTCAGCGGGCTCCGACCACGAGTTTCCGACCTCGAAAGCGAGGCCGGAAACCTGCTTGGGACGCCCGTCCATGTTCATCACAGCCACGTTGAAGTCCTGCCGTGGCCGGACCGGCCCGGCCAGGATCATTGAAGTCCAGCAGAGGTCGCCCGAACGCGGCCGACTGGCCGGAGCAATCTCCGACCTCGCTGACCGCCAGGAGGCCGGCCTCCGATCACTCAAGGCCCCCGGCCGGCAAGAGAGATCTGGAGCACGTGATAGAATCAGGCAAGACCCTCTCCCGAGGGGGAAAAAGGCCGCCTCCGTACCCAGAGATTCAGAGAATATTCCATTCAAATGGGGAAATTCGCCAGAGAATCGTCCTTTTTGGAACGCGTCAACACCTTAGTGGTCGGCCACCTGCATAGCACTGACACGTCAGAGCCCGCGCGTCCTCAGAGGCAGGAGACATTTAATGCACCTGTCCCCCGAGAGGCCGGAAATGACCAACATACCCCTGTAGTGAGAAAACTATAAATACCCCAACACTTGTAATGTAAATAAGGTTCAATCTCTCTCTCAGTATAATCAATACACATACTCATTCAAGTCCAGGGACTCACAACCCCTGGCAATTCTTGGTGTTCTTAGTGTTCTTATGCATTTATTGCTTTTCTTCATTCAAGTACTCATTCTAGCATTTAAGAACTCAATCATTTGATGTTTTTACCAAAGCTTTTATAAATAGCCATTCGATCCCAGCAAAATATATTTGGTAAACAACATTTGGCGCTAGAAGGAGGGTATCTAACCCATCAAACTCATATCTTCTTCACCTCTCTTTGAAGAACACTCACTGTTCTTCAAAGCCTCATACCCTCAAGTCTTCAAGTCTTCAAACCACAAACTCCTCTCCTGAAAGCAATGGATCCCCAGAGATCATCCCATGCCCACGGGAAAGCCACACGCGTGGCCTCCCCAATTCGTTTTCCGGAGGAACCCCTCCCATCCGGGGGTCGAGGTTTCTTTATTCCTGACCGGGCCGGGTCAGGAAGACGCCGCCAGGCGGAAGAGGCGAGGGGGTGCCGGAGCACCACCTCTGCCTCCAAAAAGAAGGCCCAGGCTCGCGCTCTCAAGGGTAAGGCGAAAGCCAGAGAGCACCAAGGCGAAAGCCAATGTCGGGCGAACCCCGTCTCCGCTCGTTCGCGAGGCTCCGCCCATCCGGTTTTCGACCGTTTGGGCACGATAGACCCGTCATGGTATCCGAGCCGCGTACCCAGTTACGACACTGGGTACGGGGACACCGAGTCCGTCTCCAACTCTGGGAGCACGGCCCAAATGCCCCACAAGAGGGCGGCCGAGGTCAGCCTGACCCCGGCAAACTCCGCCAGGCGCAAGCTAAGCTTCGCTCAAAGCGGCCTTATGGGACGCGGAGTCCCCCGTGCGGCCGTTTTCGACCGAATCGGCCCCCTAGCCGACGTGGGCGACCAGCTGGCCGAAACCCCCAGTCCAGAACTCGTCAAGATGCAAAAGCAACTTGACGAAATGAAGGCGCTCCTCGAAGCGCAAGGCCAAACTAAGGCCCGGCCAGTCGCCAGCGAGCCTTTAGCGGTCGATATTGAGCTCGCGCCGGTCCAGCTCAAGATCGTCCCTCCGCCAACTCCTCTCTACGAGGGGAAAACAGATCCTGAGACTCATCTGAGCAAATTCCGGATCTATATGACCGGGCGTGGCGCGACAGACGCCACGAAGTGCAGGTTTTATCCCCTCACCCTAGGCGATCTCGCCCACAGATGGTACGTATCTCTCCCGGCACGGTCCATTGACTCATTCGCCACTTTAAGCGCCCAATTCTCATCGTACTTTGCGGCCAAAATTGCCCGGCCGGAAAGCTGGCATCGCCTGATGTGGATCCGCCAAGAGAAAGAAGAGTCCGACGAGGACTACGTGGCCATGGTGGACGAGGTCATGCTGACCGGCGAGGCGGTTAGCGACCAGCTGGCCTTGCATGTAACCCTGGGAGGCTTCCACGGCCGGTCTCCTATGTTCAAACACCTCACCAAGGACTTCCCTAAAACCTACGCCGAATTCCGCGCCCGAGCCGGCGACTACCTGGCTCGGAGGAAACTTCTGGCACTAAGGTTGGGGGAGTCCGAGCCAACCCCGAAGGAGACGGAGGCCGTAGCCCAAACCTCCCCCAAGAGCGGCCCTAAGGCCAGAAGAGTGGCCAAACCGCCCGGTAACTTCAAGTCCTTCGAGGACGTTGAAGTTCACCTTACTCAGGCCATGAGGCAGTCCCCCGCACATATCTTCAATGCGATCCAGCATCGGGACGTGCTTCCCAGGCCAAGGCCCTATTCTGGAGACCGGTCCCGGCTGGACCCTAAAAAGTTCTGCGCCTATCACGACTCTATTGGCCACAATACGAGCCAGTGTCGTGATCTCCTAAAGCAGCTTTGGAAGCTGTTTGACGAAGGGCGTGTGAACGACCTCCTTCAGAGGCCAGCCGGCCGTCAGGACCAACAGCAGCAACAGCAGCCCCAGCGCCACCCTCGAAGGAACGAGGAAGGCGGCCGGCCTCTTAGGCCGATCGCAGCTTTGGGGGAAGATGATGACGAGGATGACCTCCTCCCTCCCATGAATCCCGGCGGTCGGGTCAACATGATCCAGGCCGGCGGAGGGAACTTAGGCGGCCTCACCCCGATCTCGACGCAGTCCAACCGAAAATGGAAAGCAGAGGTCCGAGCGGCGACCAACGTCAACTTGGTCACGCCCCCAGAACCAAAGATTCACAAGAGCTTGGAGATAACTTTCTCCAACCAGGACAGGACCGGGGTGCTGTTCCCGAAGGGCGATGCGTTGGTGATTGCCGCCCAGATCCTGGGCAAAGAGGTTCAACGCATTTTGGTCGACAATGGGTGTTTTTGCAATATCATTTTCAAAACAGCCCTAGACCAGCTCGGAGACCTCGTCAACTTCATCAGGCCAATCAACCTTCAGCTGAAGGGATTTGGGGACGCAACGGTCGCTGCGTACGGGAGGATAAAGCTCTCCGTGGAACTCATCTGCTGCTACAACAAGGAGGTCAGGATAACTAGGCCGTTAGATTTTATAATTGTAGATCAGCCAAGCTCGTATAATGGCTTTCTGGGTAGGCCCTTTTTAGAAGTTTTTGAAGCTGTTGCTTCCTCCTACTATTACTGTATCAAATTTCCCACCCCCGAGGGGGTGGTCGGCACCATTAAGGGTGACCAGGCAATGGCTAGAAGGTGTTTGAACTATTCCAACTCTCATTTATTTTCAATTAGCAACGACCAAACACCGGACGGGCCACACCCCGACTCTGAAACGGCCGCTCCGGCCGCAGAACCCGTCGCGGAAGTAGGATCCACATCGGCCGACCCCCAGCCTATGCAGATCGACGATCCCGAGCCAAGGATTGGTTTCGAACCATCCGAGCTCGATCTCGATCCCAGATTCGATTCTTCCGACCGGCGGAGCTATGAGCAAGCTACGGCCTTGGAGGATTTGGAACACATTCCGGTCGACCCCTCGAGGCCGGAACTGGAAGTACTGATCGGCTCTCGCATACCAACCGAAATGCGGGGGGAAGTGATCGAATTCCTCAAGGCCAACGTTGGAGTCTTTGCCTGGTCTCACCAAGACATGGTCGGGATAGACCCAAAGCACGTATGCCATCGCCTAAAGATCGACCCCAACAAGAGGCCGGTCCATCAGAAAAAAAGGAAGTTCGGCCCCGAAAAGTACGAAGCTTTGGCTGAAGAGGTCAAGAAGTTGCTAGACAACAAGCTGATCGAACAAGCCCGGGACGAGCCCCAATGGGTCGCAAACGCCGTTCTGGTAAAAAAGACGAACAATACCTGGAGGCTATGCATAGACTTCACCGACCTCAACGCAGCATGCCCGAAGGATCATTTTCCAATGCCGCACATTGACCACTTGGTGGATGGCACGGCCGGGCACGAGATGATGTCCTTCATGGACGCTTTCGCCGGCTACCATCAAATCCCCATGGCCGTCGAAGACATCAAGTACACCTCATTCCATACGGAGAAGAACATATTCTCTTGGCTCCGGATGCCTTTCGGTTTGATCAACGCCGGCGCGACCTACCAACGCCTAGTCAACAAGATGTTTGCAGATCAGATCGGAAGGACCATGGAGGTCTACATCGACGACATTGTGGTGAAAAGCTTGAAGAAAGAAGACCATCTCAGGGATCTTGAAGAGACTTTCAAGATCCTCAAGGCCTACAATATGAAGCTAAACCCAAAGAAATGCAACTTTGGGGTGGAGGCCGGCAAATTCTTGGGACACATCGTTAGCCAGCGCGGGATCGAGGCCAACCCGGCCAAGATCAAAGCCGTTCTAGATATGCAAGAGCCCAGAACGATCAAACAAGTGCAACGTCTGACCGGATGCCTCGCCTCCCTCAACAGATTCATAGCCCGGCTCGGAGATAAAAGTAAGCCTTTCTTCTCGACTATTAGAAATGACAAATTTTCTTGGAATAGGGAAAGTCAAGTAGCCTTTGCGAAACTAAAGGAATATTTGGCAAACCCACAAATCTTAGTCAAGCCAGTCCCAGGGGAAAAGCTGTACTTATATCTTGCAGCCTCCGAGGTCGCACTAAGCGCGGTACTAGTCCGGGCGGATGGTCAGAACCACCTTCCGATCTACTTCGTGAGCCAAGCCCTACACGATGTCGAGCTCAGGTACACTCCGCTCGAAAAATTAGCATACGCTCTGGTTATGAGCGTAAGGAAGCTAAGGCCTTATTTCTTCGACCACCAAGTAGAGGTCCTCACCACTCTACCCCTGAGGCAAGTCCTACACCGGCCGGACACCAGCGGCAGGATGTTGAAATGGTCTTTAGAGGTAGCTCAGTACGGGGTCTCATACGCCCCAAGGACGGCCATCAAGGGCCAGGCCCTGGCCGACTTCATAGTAGAGTTAACTTTCCCGCCCAAGTTCATAAGAATCAACCACCCCCCTTGGAAACTCTATGTGGACGGATCGTCAACTAATACTTGTGCCGGGGCCGGTATCGTCCTGATCGGCCCGGAGGGCCAAAGTTTCACCCATGCAGTCCGCTTCAGCTTCCCGGCCACCAACAACGAGGCCAAGTATGAGGCTCTGGTCGGGGGCCTTGAACTCGCGATCGCCATCGGAGTTTGCCGACTGCACGTTTTTATGGACTCCCTGCTCGTGGTCAACCAAATCAAAGGTGAATACGAGGCCCGGGGAGAACAGATGATGAAGTACCTCGACCTGGTTACAACCTTATGCGAGAAATTTCATCAAGTCTTCATTGAGCAGATCCCAAGGGAACACAACACCCAGGCCGACGCTTTTTCCAAACTTGCAACCGCAGAGGGAGCTGCCGATCTCGCCAATATTCAACTTTCCACGCTCGGAACGCCCACGGTCATCCGAGCACAAGTGGCGACCGTTCTTAGCACGGAAGAAAATTGGATGACGCCGATCGTAAAATATCTCAAGACCGGCGGGCTCCCCGAAGATAGAACTCAGGCCCGGCAACTACAACTCCGGTCATCAAGGTACACCCTCATCGACGATCTTTTATATAAGAGAAGCTTCACCCTCCCACTCCTAAAATGTATAACCCCGGAGCAAGGCCGGACCATTCTGGCCGAGATCCACGAGGGGGTATGTGGAAATCATGCCGGAGGCCGGGCCCTAGCCCACAAAGTGATCAGACAAGGATATTTCAGGCCGACCTTGAACAAGGACGCCGTCAACTTCGCGAGGTCGTGCCACAAATGCCAAGTCTTGGGACCCAACATCAAACTGTCCCCCGAACAGCTCTCCTCCATGTATAGCCCTTGGCCTTTTGCCCAGTGGGGCATCGACCTGATCGGACCGATGCCCACTGCGCCCGGGGGCCACAAATTCGCCGTCGTGGCCGTCGACTATTTCACAAAGTGGGCCGAGGCCGAGCCACTCAACAAGATCAGCCAGACTCAAATCATCAAGTTCATTTGGAAAAACATCATCTGTCGTTTCGGCCTACCTCAAGTGATCATCTCCGACAATGGGAAACAGTTTGACGGTCTCCAGATGATCCAGTTTTGTGAAAAATGGAATATCAAGAAGGTTTTCTCCACCCCCTACCACCCGCAAATGAACGGCCAGGTAGAGGCCGTAAACAAGATCCTCAAGCACACTATCAAAGCTAAGCTTGAGGACAAGAAGGGGAAGTGGGCGGCCGAGCTACCCGACGTACTTTGGTCATATCGAACGACCACAAGGAACTCAACGGGCAAAACACCTTTCGCTTTAGCTTTTGGGACTGAGGCCGTCATTCCTTTAGAGGTCTCCCTACCAAGTCATCGGACGGCCCAGACGATCACCGGAGACAATGACATCGCCCGGATGATCGATTTGGACATGTTGGAGGAAAGGAGACTCAATTCCGACCTCCGAAATGCGGCCTACAAGAAGAAATCCGAAAAAAAATTCAACTCCAAAGTGAAGGCCAGACAATTCCAGGTCGGGGACCTCGTCCTCAAGAAGGTTCAAGTACCAAAAGGGGTATTCAGCCCGAACTGGGAGGGTCCGTTCAGGATATCCAAATGGCTCTCCAAGGGAGCTTACGAGCTGGAACTCATGGATGGAACTCCGGACCAATACCCCTGGAATGCAATTCACTTGAAGAAATACTACCAATGATTTTGTACTATGCTTATCAATCAATACAAAGCTCTTCGCACAGCTGTTTCTTATTTCAAACACCGGGCTCAGTTCAAAAGCATATACCGACCGTATCGAGGTCGGCATATCACACTTAAGCCCGGAAAAGCCACTTAAGGCCATCCAAAAACCGAGCCCAGTTCAAAAGCATACGCCGACCGTATCAAGGTCGGCGTATCACACTTGAGCTCGGAAAGGCCACCCTAGCCACTTTAAAAGCCGAGCTCGGTTCAAAAGCATATGCCGACCGTATCGAGGTCGGCATATCATACCTGAACTCGGCAAGGCAACCAAGGTAATCCTAGAAACCGGGCTCAGTTTAAAACATATACCGACCGTATCGATGTCGGCATATCACACTCGAGCCCGGGTCAAAATCTCATTCATACTTGTGAAAATTTACTTTGATAAGTATAAGAAAGTAAGAAAGCGATAACAAAACAATAAAGTTCAAGGAAAGACTGAATTATATAAAGTCAAAACCGTTCTGAAAGCCGGGAAGTACAACGGTTTAAAACAAGATAAATCCGGTCAGAAGCCGGTTACATTCGAAAGCAGTAAAAAGGAGCTAAGGCAGAAACAAAAATTCAAGATTCGCCCTCGCCGGCCGCAGGGCTCGCCTGCTCCCCATTCCCGGCCGCCAAAGCAACCTCGACATCACCTCCACCCGGCACTTGAGAGTCGGCCGGAGGAACCTCCCCTCCCTCCTCTGCCTCCTCCTCTTCGTCACCGACCGGGCGATTCTGACCCTGCTGGATCAGCCTGTGCCGATGGGGGAACCATGAGAGGTCTACCCCATGGTCGGTCTCAAGGTCGAGGATGGGAAACCAGTAGCCCTCATTGACCGGGTTCTTGGCGGCATACTCCCGGAAGTATTCCTCCAAGGATTTGGTCTCAAGGCCGGCCTGGCGCGCAACCCGGATCATGCTGGCAGCGGCCATGTAGAAGCAGAACTCGGAAAAGAGCGCCGGGTTGGCGGTCGGGTCCTCCGGATCGTATGCCGGCCGGCTAAGGGAGGCGGCCAGTTCTTCAGTTTTCTTTTGGAGTTCCCTCTCCAACTCAGCCTGCCGGGCAAGGGCCTGATCGGCATCCCCCCCGGGCTCGATGCGCCTCCAGCCGCAGATCGGCACTGACGTCCTCCATCTCGGCCACCTAATTCCGGGCATCCTCCAGCGCTTTATACGCCATCTCTGCCCGACCGAGAGCGTCATCTTTTTCCTTTAGTACGGTCTCCATCTGGCCGACCGCATAATCCCTCTCCCTTTTGAGCGCGGCGTTCTCGCTCTCGAATCCGGCCTTCTCCTCCCGAGCCCGGGTCAAATCGGCCTCCAGCTTCCGCACGGTGCTGAGGGCACCGGTGAGCTCGCTCTCCACAAAATTAGCCATGATGGTCGTCTGGCTGACGAGTGCAACACAGGCCCGACCGGCGTATCGAGTTCGGCGCTCGGCGACATCGGCTAACTCCCGCGTCCAAGCTTGGGGCAAAGAGTTCACCGACCGGCTCATATACTCCGGCATATCCACGATAGAGCCCGGAGCCCGGGAGGAAAGGAAATCCAACACCAACGGAGGGAGACCCGAGTTATTGCGCGTCAGTCTGCATAGAAAAGAAACGGCGATCAGGTACAATTAAAATTTGACTTAAAGAATCTCGAAATTAGAAGACTTACGCTTGGAAACGAGCGGAATCACGACCAAAATAGGTCCTGTCATCTTCCGGGCCAGAAGTTGGCGCCGCACGGGCCGCATTCTCCGCCCCGACCGGCCCCGGCGGGGTATCATCAGAGAGGATGATAGGGGCCGGACTCGACCCACGAAGGCCGGTCTCCTCGCTCTCAGTTTCCTCCCGACCCCTCTTCCGGCCGGAGAGGCGGGGGGATGCAGGGACCTCAGCAGCAGCGGTCCCGACGGCCGGAACCGACTGGAGGGGGAGGGGCTCTTCGATCACGACCCCGGTCCGGGCGCCGGTTCCTTTCTTCTTCTTCGTCCCCTTGGCCGTCTTCTTCACTGCGCAGGCTCCAATCATAGAAAACATCTCCGGGCAGCTCTCAAGGAGTTCTGGCGGGCACTGCCTCACGATCGGGAAGTCGGGCACTGCAATGACGAGATACAAAGTGTTAAAAAAAAAAAAAGCAAACTAAAGGCCGGGACCCGCCCGGGTACTTACCCGTCAATCTCAGGTGACGCGGAAACTGGAAGAAACGGCCGGAAATCCGGGATTGTCGGGTCCGGAGGACGGCTTGATTCCTTTCCGCGGCCGGCAAGGACATAATCCGCTCTCTGACAACCGCAAAGTCGAAATTCAGCTCCCGGTCGGAAGGACAAGGATAACCTACAAAGGAAAGTAGGAAATTAGATCAGTACTTTTAATCCAAATATAAACTAAAAATTCCTTACTGGGATTCTTAAGACGGATGTCGGTCGGAACGTCGATCTCCGTCCCATCCGGATACCCGGTCTTCCATGCCCCACCGACGAAAAACCACTTCCTCCGATCGTTCCGACCCTTGCTCGGTAGGCCGGTCACCAACTTCTGCCCTTTAGTTTGAATGTAGACCTCACCGGTCCCACTCTTTTCACTCTAGATTCGGTAGAGGTATGTCATTTCCCCAGGGGTCGGCATCCGGTAGAGCCGATTCTTGCCAAACAAGGTCATGACGCTCACAAGGATCATCCATGTATTCGGGAACAGCTGGATGGGCGCCTGGTTCCAGTAGTTCAACAGGTACGAGACGGCCGGATGGAGCGGAAAACGAAGCCCAACCTCCATCATGTCTTGGGTCACAACCACCATCCCGCGAGGAGGCTGGTCCGCCCGTTCATTCGTTTCGGGAGCATAAAGTTGGACGTCGTAGGGGATTTCCCAGTCGGCCCGGGCATCATCAAGAAAGTGCTGGGTCACTTTGCTCTGAATCTGGCCAATAGTCCACCTGCGAGACTCCTCCAGGTCGGCTATCCGGATGGTGGCACGATCACGAACGGTCGGCCCCCGCGGGAAATGCTCCGAATACTCCTCGAAGTCGAAGGAGAGGGACTCGACCTCGTCTTTCCTCTCCACATATTCCGACCACAGACGAAAGGCCCGTCTGACCTGCTCTCGCCGATCTTGGCTAACGCTCCGGCCAGCCGCAACCGGCCTCTCGACCTCCTCAGTCTCCGATCCCGAGGCCTCATTCGCCATCCCAAGCCTTTGCTTAATCTGCTCAGCCGCGAGATTCTGGAGCAACAGGTTGGTCCCCAGATCGTCTCCTTCACCGTGACCATCTTCATACTCGTCCTCCTCGAGGAGATCGTCCAAGGGTTCCCTGCTCTCCATGGGCCGGGCCGTCGCCCCTGTTTGTGGTCTCACACCCTCAGCCGAAACTCCCTCCCGGGCACCTTCGCCCAACAGCGACCGGCTCGGAAACAAGCCATCCAGACCGTCATCGTCGCGAGCCCAAATCGAGCCCGCTAGACGGGAAGGAGAAGCTCCACTTCCTCCACGCGAGCTCCCTCCTTCCTCAAACAAGCGGCGGTTTGCTCCGCCACCTCCGCAGCCACTTGAGGAAGCGCCGCCCCTTTGCCCAGGCGAAGGACCAGCCCACCGTCGCACCATTGTGTAAAATAGAGTTCGGAGTTGCAAAAAATTTAAGAAATTACATTCTAAAAAACCACCACCGCCGTTCGAAGCGCGTCGCCGCCGTGAAGAACTCGCCGGAAATCGCCTAAGAGCAGCTGCAAATCGCTAAAGAGTAAAAACCCTTTGGAGTGAAGTGACACCCCTATTTATAGGAAATGAGTGAGGGCCTATTTCGAAATAAAATCCTAGGTAGGGACCTAGGTGCAAGAATTTGAAGAGACGGTTTTGGCGTCAGACGCCTCGTACATTGCACGCATTAAATGCGCGAGATTCGAGGAGATCAAATCATCTCACGCACGTCAGCTTTCAATGTGCGTAATCCGAGGCGTCGCCTGACGTCATGCGCACCTTTTTAGGCAAAATAAGTACAACGCACATCCTTCCAGTCATCGCATAGCCGTAGGCCGGTCTCCGACCACCCCGGGCAAATCAAGGCCGGCACCAACACAAAACGGAAGACGACCACCTCGCCCCACACTAACTTTGAGCGACGAGCTGGGGGGCAATTGTTGTGACCGTTTCGGACCACGTGTTGGATCCGGCCGGAAGAAAGCCGGGAAGGCAAGAAGGTACCCAGAGGTCGGGACCGACCTGGCCGGCCTGAATCCGACCTCAGCGGGCTCCGACCACGAGTTTCCGACCTCGAAAGCGAGGCCGGAAACCTGCTTGGGACGCCCGTCCACGTTCATCACAGCCACGTTGAAGTCCTGCCGTGGCCGGACCGGCCCGGCCAGGATCATTGAAGTCCAGCAGAGGTCGCCCGGACACGGCCGACTGACCGGAGCAATCTCCGACCTCGCTGACCGCCAGGAGGCCGGCCTCCGATCACTCAAGGCCCCCGGCCGGCAAGAGAGATCTGGAGCACGTGATAGAATCAGGCAAGACCCTCTCCCGAGGGGGAAAAAGGCCGCCTCCGTACTCAGAGATTCAGAGAATATTCCATTCAAATGGGGAAATTCGCCAGAGAATTGTCCTTTTTGGACACGCGTCAACACCCTAGTGGCCGGCCACCTGCATAGCACTGACACGTCAGAGCCCGCGCGTCCTCAGAGGCAGGAGACATTTAATGCACCTGTCCCCCGAGAGGCCGGAAATGACCAACATACCCCTGTAGTGAGAAAACTATAAATACCCCAACACTTGTAATGTAAATAAGGTTCAATCTCTCTCTCAGTATAATCAATACACATACTCATTCAAGTCCAGGGACTCACAACCCCTGGCAATTCTTGGTGTTCTTAGTGTTCTTATGCATTTATTGCTTTTCTTCATTCAAGCACTCATTCTAGCATTTAAGAACCCAATCATTTGATGTTTTTACCAAAACTTTTATAAATAGTCATTCGATCCCAGCAAAATATATTTGGTAAACAACAATTTGTATTTGATTTGAAATTCACATCGAATTATTAGAAAATATACGGATACTTGAGTCGAATATTTGAATCGATTTTTTCTCAAGCATGTTATAAAAAAATACTATTAGATTATTAATTTCAAAATTGATTCTATTGTTTGAATTCACAATACAAGCTAAAAGATTTGAAAGTTTGCATAACATTATTAAATACATCCAATTGACAAAAAAGTAAATATCAAATTCATCATTAAAAAATAACACACTTCAATAAACAATTCACAAACATCCAATCTTCTATTGGGTTTGCAATTATAAACAATTCACAAACATCCAATCTTATATTGGGTTTGCAATTGAAATGATAAGGGTGGGATGGTGGCAATGCAGTGGAGAGCCACGTGTGACGAATATGGAAACGACGGATTATAATAGACTTTGCAATGTTTTTTCACCACAAAAATAAATTGATTTAAAGAGGGTTTTAGAGAGGGTTTTAAAGAGGGAATCGAAGATAGAGAGGGAATTGAAGAGGGATTTATTCTCTCTCCAAAATGCTCCTCGCCAATCTGTACACGAGGGGAAAAAAATCCCTCGAAAAATGGAGAGGGTTGTAAAGAGGAATTTCGTGTGGGACCAGACGAGGGAATATTTCCCTCGACAAAATTCCCTCGGCTAAGCCCTCGGGGAGGGAGAGGGATTTTTCCCTCGGGAACTGATTCGTGGGTTTCGAACCCATGACCTCAAGCACAACCCCTCCCCCGCGGATCCGCTAGGCTAGCACCCTCCCACGTCACTCAATGCTGAAATTGGGCGACATTCACCCCCCTCAAGTTTCGAACACGCGACCTCCATGTATGCGGAGGCCTTGCGTGTTTCGCCGTGCCGCTTGGACAAGGCTATTTACTTGTTATGTTTTAGGGTGTAATATATATGTTTAATATATTTTCTGTTATATATTATAAATATAATACTACTTAATATTAATTATTTTTTATATTTTATATAAAAATTATTATTACATATAAAATTAAACTATCACTTGTATATATTATTAAAAATCAATATAACTTTAAAATAAATATCTTTTAATTATTTTTCACTTACACATATATTGATCGTTTTTGTTTTTAAAAATAAATACTTTTTTAATTTATTTTTACTATTTACTAATGTGTGTACACATATACACATATATTGATCGTTATTTTATTTAAAAATCAATAAAATAAAATAAAGTACTTTTTAAATTCATTTTCACTATTTACTATTATGTGTACACTAATACACTAATACACATATATTTATTTTCACTATTTACTAATATGTGTACACATGTACACATATAGAGTTTGTTTTTTTTAAATCAATAAAATTTTAAAATAAATATTTTTTAAATTGTTTTTCACTAAAATCAATAATAATAATAATAACAAACCAACATATATAGTTCGAATTATATCCAGACATATAAATTAAAATATCCACACATGCTCAAATATCCAGACAATTAAATTTAGATAAACAGTAAAATCTTAAACCAACATATATAGTTCCAAAACACGATCAAATATTCATGACATCTATCTCTCATCATCATCATCATCATCATCATCATCATCATCATCATCATCATCATCATCATCATCATCATCATCATCATCATCATCATCATCATCATCATCATCATCACCACCTCTTTCATTTCCAGAATAATTACCCCTCGGAGGGTAACCAGAATATGCACCTCTTTCAAGTAGGTCTACAAATCCAGTTGGAGATATGGAATTACGACGAGACGGGGAAGGACCAGAAGCTGGAGGACGAGCAGGAGAGGTCCGAGGATAAGGGGCGGTGGGAAAACCACTAGGAGGAACGGGAGGAACACCACTATTCATGGTTGCTTTAGAGGCACCATAATCTCGTGTGTGAAATTTGAAACCATTCACGTAATACCCAGGGTACGTGGTGACAGTACTGCTAGGACCGCCCGCGAGAGCACGTATAAACTGATCCTGAATACGATTTCTCTCCACCTATATTTTAAAATTTTACGATATATTCCATTATATATAAAAATTAATAATAACAAGTTACTTATACATATCACTTACAAGTTGTACAAACCACGACGCAAATTCCATTTGAAGCACATCGTCTTTTTCAGCACCTGATAGATTCGGTTGAACAAGCAGTAGTTGCTCGAAAAACACACTACATATGATTGAGGCACAAATTAGAAGAAAAAAAACAACTTAAGTTTCCATTAAGAGGTAGGTTAACTTACGAAATATACGGTTGCACCTCATTGCAATTTAGTAACATGTACGTGTGGGCAACTTGCTTCTCTAAGTCTACAATCCATATTTTACCCTTCTTTCCAAGATGTGTACCAGAAGGCACAAATATCGAAAGATTACCTTCAACTGCTTCGGGTACTTCACGACCGCTGAAATTGCGAGGTACATTGTGTCGCCTCGTCAGCACATGGTCCTCAAAATAATGGGAACAAAATATTGATGCTTCTTTTGTTAAATAAGCATTTGCAATTGAAGCTTCCACATACGCCTTGTTACCCACACTTAATTTTAAATTGTGAAGATACCCAATTCAAGGTCCACGGATGAGCTACTGTAATTCCCGAATGAGATTATATTAAAAATAAACAGGTAAATTAATAGATTACCTCTCAAATGGGTACATCCATCTGTATTGTACTGGACCAGCGATCTTTGCCTCATATGCAAGATGGACAGGTAGATGCTCCATTGAATTAAAGAAGCTGGGTGGAAATATTCGTTCCAACTTGCACAAGATGTCTGGGATATCATGGTCCAACCTAGTCATGTGTTCCACTGTAATGGTCCTAGATGTTAACTCCTTGAAAAGCAAACTAAATTCAGTGATAACTTTCCAAATGTTGGCCGACAGTAATTCACGGAAAGCAATTGGAAGCAGTCTCTGCATAAACACGTGACACTCATGACTCTTCATCCCAAACATCTTCAAATTGCTCCAGTCTACGCAACGAGACAGGTTGGACACATAATCATCAGGGAATTTCAACTCATCTACCCACTTGCAAATAATATATCTCTGTCTCTTATCAAGTGAATAAGCAGTTTTGGGGTACTTTCCTGTATCTGGACATCTCTGCAACGAGGGTCGACGACAGTATTCATTGAGCTCATCCCTAGATTTATTTGTGTCCTTCGTTTTCCCTTCCACATTCATCATCGTGTAGAAGAGATTATCAAACATATTTTTTTCGATGCGCATCACATCCAAATTGTGTCGGATCAACAGCGTACTCCAGTATGACAAATCCCAGAAAATGCTCTTCTTCTTCCAACCCCCATCTAGAACTTTGTTGTGAGCATTAGCACCCTCTTCCGTAACTTTCATAAATCCAATCCAATTAATTTCCTCAAGGATCGAAACACCTGTACGGATGGGCGGTGGATTGACTTGGTCGGAGTTTTCGAAAAATATTTTCCTACTCCCCCGCAAGAGTACGGGATCGTCGTAGTAGTGAAGTAAACTAGGACCAAGTAGTTATCGAACCCAAAGGATTTAGGAGTGCAGTGGAGCCCCAAAGTTGCACGTTGGCATGGTACTATAGTGACGAGAAAGTTGACATTTGAAAATTAAACTAAGCAAAAATTAAATCTAGAAAAGCAAATAAAAAATTAAACTAACTTTCAATTAAGAAAGTGCAAGAGAGAGAAATGCTTCGAGTGTCTTCCTTATGACGGAATCAAGGCTACGTACGTTAATCTCGCTTTTCTTATGATATTTTGTTGGTTCTAACTAAGAGCTATCGCTATTGTATTGAATATCGATCCCTTTTGAGGCTTGGGTGATCAATTGAGCTAACTAGCACCTAATTAGCTACCAAAAACACCTAAGATAGTGAATGACTTGAAGCACGCGATGCACTTCAAGTATTCTCCCTTCACTAAGCACCTAAACCCGTAGATTAAGGTTCCTAATGTCTATTAATGGTGGTCTAGCCATCTACCCTCTCTCGAGTTAATAAACGACTAATTGAATCCGATTAACTAACCAAATTGCTCACCACAAGTTCGTTTAACCCACACCCAACTCTCGTTGTAGCACGAATTAACCTAACAAGAGCTACTAAACCTAATCAATCAATCTAATCAAGATAAACGCATCAATAGAAGCAATTGAACCAACTCAATAGCACAATCAAAGCTCAATTAACACCATAACACTAATTCCATCATAATTCAAACACCCAAAGCATTAGGAGATTAGCCCATGGCTAATCCAACAAAACCCATGTATAAACAAACTAAATAAAACAATAAACTCATGGAAATCATCATAATAAAATTGCAATAAAACATAAATCAGAAAATTATACTAATTACTTGAAATATAAAGGAAAGAAGTCACCTCAATGGAGTGATTACACTAGAAATTGAAATTTGCTCTTCAAATCCTAAGCTAAATTACTCTAAAACTTGAAAGAAAATAAAATCTGAGAATGAAGGTGAAAACTAACTAAAATGGTGTGTGGGGTGTGTGTCCCCTAAGGGGGTGTATGGTGGTGTGTAGCATCTGAGAAAATTGGGTTTTAAAGTATGGAAATAGGGCTTGAGACGAATTTGAAGTTTGGCCCTTGAAAATTCAAGAAATTGCAAAAATTGCCCCAAAAATAAGAGCTGCACGACTTGGCCATCTTCCGCACTTCCGTGCTCCCTTTCCTTTGGCCGTGCACTATTGGAATGGCATGGTTTATTTATATTTAGCACGACCGTGCCGCCTGATTTGTTGGCCGTGCGTCGATTTTTGGGCACGAGCCGTAGCCAAATGGCACGGTCGTGCCCGGAACAGTGGTCGTGCTCATTTCCCTTGCACGATCGTGCTTCCGAATCCCAACTCGTGCACTTTCGGCTTCGGAACGACGTCGTTCGTGGTGGTGGTCGTGAGGTTTCTCCCAGCTCCGGTTCCGGCGAGCTTCAGTTTGAAATTCCGTTTCCGGCATGAGTTCACGACTTGCGAACGGGCAATGGACGGCTTCTACTTTTTCCTGCAATTTCTGGTGCGGCAAGCTTCGAATTTCGGCAACGTCTGAAGCTTTTCCGGCGAGAACAAGACGGTGGTGCGGTGAATTTCTGGCGTCAAAGTGTTCTGCAATTCCGGGCGTGGAGCTCGAATTTCCAGGCGTGGGTTCCATTAATTCCGGCATGATGTGGAGCTTTCCGGTTTCGAATTCCGGCATGGCTTGCGGCTTCAATTTCCGGCGAATGGTATGGGTTTATTCTTTCTCTCTCCACGATTGTAAATGGACGTGGGTTTCTTGAAAAAAAACAGCTTTGACCTTTCCTTTCTTAGAAAAGGTCGTGGGACCCGCGTGCTTTCTTTCCTTTTCTCCTTGGTAATCACGTGAATGCTGCTGCTCCACTTAGTCATTCATCTTTTTAAATGAAATAACCAAATGGGCCTTGGACTTTGAGAAAATGGGCCGCTCAAAATGGGCCTTAGTCATTCCTCAATTGGGCCGAATCCTTGGGCCTTCTTTTGCTGAAAAAATAAAATTCATCTAGCCCAATTCCTCTTTTCTCCTATTCTCAAATTAATTCTTCTCGATTTTTCTATTCGCTCGACCTCAATAAATTAAAGGCTCGTATTTGCTTCTAAAATCACTCAATTTCCTGCAAAAATAAACAAAATACCTTTCTCGACAATTAAGCGCAAACAATCAAATTAATGTAAAAAATGCAAGAAATTCAATTAAATTAAGCAAAAATAATGCACGAATTTCAAGCAATTTTCACACTAATCACGGATCATCATCAACTGTTTTGTTCTTTCTGAATGCAGTCTTGTTCCTTCGATACGGATGATATCTGGGTAAGAACTTACGATGGTTGTCAAACCACGACTGCTTTCGACTGAGCCTCAAAGTGAAAGCATCCGTGTATTCTGCACAATATGGACAAGCAAGCCTTCCAGATGTGCTCCATCCCGACAACATCGAGTAGGCTGGAAAGTCACTTATGGTCCAGATTAGTGCAGCCCGCACTAAAAAATTCTGTTTTGTAGCAATATCGTACGTTACCACTCCATATTCCCATAAAATTATCAAATCACGGATCAATGGTTGTAAAAATACATCCAATTTATCCTTTGGATTTTTTGGACCAGGCACCAGAACCGTAAGAAACATGAATTGATCCTTCATGCACATCCATGGCGGTAGATTGTACGGCGTCAGTATCACCGGCCATGAGGAGTATTGCTTCCCCGACTGCCCAAACGGCTGAAAACTGTCGGTGCTCAAGCCCAGCCTCACTTTCCGAATTTCTGATGCAAATTCAGGATACGACTGGTCCAAGTGTTTCCAAGCCTGCGAGTCTGCAGGGTGATGCATAACACCGAACTGATCATTATTAGAGCAACTTGCATGCCATGTCATATCCTTCGCAGTTGCATTGGACTGAGACAATCTTTGCAGTCTAGGGATGATGGAAAATTAGAACATCTCCTTGAAAGGGCTCTTCTTTTTCAGTCGACCATTCACATCGTGTCTAGTGGGTTTGAACCATGGCCGACCGCAAAACTTACAATATTCAAGATCGTTGTCCGCACCCCAATATATCATACAATTCCCTGCACAACAGTCGATCCTCTCCACAGGAAGCCCCATCTCACCCATCAACTGTTTGCTATCGGAAAACTTTCTGGGCACCAAATTATCCGGAGGACAGATCTCACGAACCAAGTCAATAATTTGATTATAATCCCTTTCAGATAGTCTGTTTTCAGTTTTAATGTTCAGCATACGGGCATTGAATGACAGTTACGAGTGTGATTCGCACCCAGGATACAAATCCTGATCCGCTGCACGAAGCATATCATAAAACTGTGCAGCATACTGATTAGGGGGTCCCTCAACAGTCGACTCGTTATCCACATTTCCAAAGTGGGGCCCGGAAGTTAAGTTCGTGATTATATCGTGGTACGAACTAGATCCTGCGGTCTCATCAACCAATCCGTAAGAAGACGACGCCTGATCATTGTATTGATGCGGAATTTGACCCCAATTTTCCTCACCGTGAAAAACCCAATTGTAATAATTTTGCATAAAACTATTTCTATACAAATGAGCTTTCACATCATCGGGGTACTGAAACGTTTTGTTCCTGCATCTAAATTTGTTATATGGACACCTAATCTTTCCTCGATTCATCCAATTTGGGTTACTAGTGGCGAAGTCTACGAATGAATCGAGTCCACTAATAAATTCAGGAGCTAACATGCCATTAATCGATCTTGGACCATACATCCAACGTAAACGGCTTGAGTAGTCCATATCAATCTGTTTCATATTAATGAATTAAACTCTACGATTAATCATTTGTATTCTCCTATTAAGTTATTATTACATTATAACTAATTAATTAATATTTTCTAAAAATTTCGGCAGAGTTCCATTTTGTTTTTTCGTATTCCCAGTTAATCAAAATTTCTACGTGCATCCATTTCCGACTTAATTATAATTAATCAAGTCGGAACGCACATATTCTACAACAAACAATATCAATAAAGTACCCCTCCTTCAACTTCAACATGTATATCTATATATATATAATATAATTAGCTAATTAAATATATATATATATATATATATATATATGCACATACTTAAGAAATTAATTAGCAACTATATATATATATATATCAAATTAAATTCTACTAATTATTTATTTATAATAGTTGCATAAATATTTAATTACTACTCATCAACAAATTAAATATATACTTTAATTTATGCATGCATATATAATTAACATCTAATACTAAATTAACACAATTAATTAATTAATTATATATATAACTAAACCCCTACATAGTGCATGCGTATTATATAATCTATATTATACATATTTGAGTACAAACATACTATATACATATATATCATGAAAATATACATATATGAGAGATTAATATGCAATAATTGTTAAATTTAACCGATTAAAATAAAAAAAACTTACCGTATAAACGTTTTTGTAAATGTGTGTAGCAAGACAAAGTATAGAGTGAAACTAGTTTATACATAAATCCGCGAAGGGTATTAGTTGTTTTCACTGAAGAGTATTACTGATTTACACTAAAGAGTCTTAGTTGTTCGGTGAAAATGAACTAAGACTCTTCAGTGTAAACCAATAATACTCTTCAGTAAAAATAACTAATACTCTTTAGTGAAAACAACTAATACCCTTCAGTGATTCATACATAAACCAATTTCACTATATACATACTCGTGTAGCAAAGTTCAGCAAGTATTTCACGTCGTCGGCGGTGGTAGACGGCGGCCGGAGCTCCTCTCCTTTCTTCTCCTCTCTTTTCTTCTCCTCTCCTCTCTCTCTCGAATGCTTCACTGCCTTCTAAAAATGCAGCTTGGTGGTAGTTGGCTTGTTGATTTATGGCACTATAGCCGAGGGTCAAGAAGAGGGAAAAATCCCTCATCATGTACTAGATTCCGGAGGCCCCACGTTGCATGCATTTAAATTAAAGCTGCAACATTTCTGCACAAAAATGTCGAGGGAATTGAAACCCTTGTGAAGGGTATCCAAGGCCAGGAAGAGGGAAATTCCCTCGTGAGGTGCTACGTCACGTCAATGTCGAGGGTTCAGTCCCTCGTCAACTTGCAGAGGGCTGTTCCCTCGTCCAGTCCCTCGTCTGGTACAGGTGGCCCCACCTGTTGCTCGCCAATTCCCTCGTGATAGACGAGGACAAAAAACACTTGTCATTTCTCTCATGCACGCAAATCCCTCGTGTAAACCCTCGACAATATCGAGGGTTTTTTTATCCCTCTTTATATTCCCTCGTCTAATAAACATTTTTTTGTAGTGTTTTTAAAAAAAAAAATTAGAATAGTTCATTTTTAATAATTGAAGTACATTAAAATAACTTTTTAAACAAAAAATATTAAACTATGGGCTGACTAAAGACCAATTTGTTGAATATGGCCATAAGAGGTTAAAATAATTCTGATGAGCTGAAATTTATAAAAAAAAATAAAATATACTACCTATGTACCTGAAAAATTTGCAAGCTCTCCATTTTAGTTTATCCCACAAAAATCTGCATACCAAAAAATAAAAATATTTCTCAAAATCTTAACCTCACAATTTTCACTTTTACAATCTTCATCCTCAATTTGATGGGTCACAAAGTAAAAAATATTTTTTCTTAATCTGTGTGCCAGAAAAACATCGCAAACTTTCAAGGGACAGAGGAAGTATATATTATTACTATTATTACATTAACAAAACTCATACAAAACGCGGGAAAAAAAAACTTAAATATAAAGAGATGAAGAAAAGAATAATTGTCTTCGAGATATATAAAAACACATATTTTTCATTACAGTAATACATGAACAAATATTTTTTTTATGTAAAGGCTAGTAGCACATACTTGTCTTTATACATTACAAAAAAAAAAAAATGGGAATTTGCGACCGATTTTCGATTTTAAAACGTGATTAGTGACCGATTTTTGACCGAAAAAAATCGGTCGTTAAAAAGCGGGTAGCTAATATTAGCGACCGCTCCTTGTCATCGGTCGCTAATCTGCGACTGTCAAGGCGGTCGCTAAATTATATTTTAATTAGCGACCAACCATGAGGCGGTCGCTAATCTGCGAACCTGCGTAAAAAAAAAGTGGCTCATTGGGTTCGGGCAGGGCACGAACCACTGGCCCACTAGCTTATATTAGGCGAGTCATGTAGTATATTAGCCCTTGTGAGGCTTGCAGAAATAATAATAATAATAATAATAATAATAAATAGGGAAATATGCGCCCAAGGGGAATCAAACCCACGACCTCCGGGTAGCCCGGAAGATATGTGAACCACTAGGACACATGCTATTATTATTTGTTTATTTGCATTCAATTGTATATAACCTCAAATTGACTCCCGTTTTTTTTTAAATTCATCAAATTAATTCTTTTTTATTTCTAATTCGTTTATATATATATATTTACTAACTTTTTTATGAATTTTATAAATTTAATATTTTAGGCTATTGTAAATTATTAATTCATTCGTTTTTATACATTTAATTGTATATAATTCGAAATTGAGTCCATTTTTTTAAAAAATTTATCAAATTAATTCTAATTTTGTTTCTAATTCGTTTTTCTCCAATTAATTGTATATAATTCGAAATTGACTACCATTTTTTTAAATTTCATCAAATTACTAATTAAATGAAATATTGTTTAAAATTGTTCAAAAATATAAATAAATTGTTCATAAAACATAAATAAATTGTTCAAAAATAGTAAATAAATTGTTCAAAAATACTAAATAAATTGTTCAAAAAACATAAATAAATTGTTCAAAAAACCTAAATAAATTGTTCAAAAAAATATAAATAAATTGTTCAAATTCACTCTCTCTTCTCCCTCCCTCTCTCTCCCTCTCTCCTGTTGGGAAAATAGAGGTGTCCGGAATCTATTCGGTATGAAATTTAAATACGAATTTAAATACAATTATTACTAGCATGAATTAATCCTAATTAATTCAAATAATAATTCCAACAACTAATTTATCATCATGCATGTTGAATTAATTCACATGGAATCTAGGCGGAATATTTAAGATAATATGTGACTTACGTACCTCTTGTAGACTTGGCCTTTGAATAAACGGGACGATCACTATCTCGCTTTATCAACCCAAAAGCCTTCTCAAGTATTTCCCTTTCGCCTTGTTCAATCACCGGTGGGAGATGCTATCGAACAATTTAAATAACTAAGGAAAAAGAAAAATATATATGCTCTTGATTTTTCCAACACATGGAATTATGTACTAGGGGATGAAATAATCATCCCCTATTTATAACATGAGGGGGCCGGAATTTTGGTGTCAAATATGGGCTTGGAGAAATCTTTTCTTAGACTCTAAGAAATCTTGAATATATCTCATATATTCTTTTCTCCAAAATAAAATATTCCACAAAAATCTCACCCTACATATTAAGGGGCAATTTTCAAAAATTATAAGATCTAAGCATAAGATTTGGATCTTCTTGAATATATGAGATAATCTTGTATTCCAAGAATACTTATCTTCCATAATATCTTTCCAAGAAAATCAACAAAATCTTTTCTCTCCTAATATTACTATTTTCGAAAATTATAAGAAAAAATCAGCATATTTATTTTCTTTTTATTTTAATCACCTTATCATTATTGGGCTACTTAATGGGCTACTTGAGGGGCCTTTAAGGAGAATTAAGATTGGACCTCCTAATGGACTTCTGAATTTCAATATTGAGCCCCAATATAATTCAGCCCATTAATATTAATTATTACCACTAATAAATTAATATTGCACTATCCATCTTAATCCATATTACGATAATATGGGCTCCCGGTTATTATTTCCCGCGTTTAAGATTATCAAGTCCATTAATTAATCAAGCTTCTGAATAGCTCTAAATTAATTAATATATTTCACCTTGGAGTAAAGACAGCTCAACATTATTATTCGTACCGAAGAAACTAATTCTTCACTTGCAAGATTTGGTACAATAAAACTTCTGAGCCCACCAAGGGGACTAATCACACGAGTCGTACTCGCACGCGTTTCTCCGTATTAAATCTTAGCAACTGTCGCATGATTAATATTACTGCCCAAGACACAAAGTTCGAAGTCACAATGATTCTCATCCAACATGAATCAAAGCAGTAACCATTAAGCACACACAGTCCTATTTAAGTGACGGAGATTAAGAAATCAACAACCACTGAGGTCTAATTCTTCACCTTTCAGAACAGAAGAATTTATCCTCGCTGTAGGTCCTCTTCAACACATACTAAATGTGCTAGTGCAATCTCTTAGTCAAGACAGACCAATCTGAGCCTTACACATCGACCTTTCACGGCAAATTGTTCAATTTCACCTAGGTCGTGAAAATGTACGTTTAGTTACAAGTATACTGTTAATGTTGTCTTCCGTGATCGGGTATCACCACATTAACTACAATGTAACATGTATTATATACTGAACGGTTTGCAATAGAAATTTAACATTCAATCATAACTAAAGCAAATGTGATAAAAGAATTATTCTCATAAAACGAGTGTTTGATATACGAGTTATACAAAGTAAAAGCATACTTTCACGTATAACTCCAACAATCTCCCACTTATACTTAAAGTCTGCTTTTAGTATACATCACGCATGTCTTAGTGTAGTAGCTCTACGTGACATCTTATGTCAACCTACACTAACCTAATAATTCCTCCCACTTATACTTAAAGCAGATTGGCAATAGTCTTGACTCTCATTCCATCCACATGTCTCTCGAATGTACTCTGAGGCAGACCCTTTGTGAATGGATCAGCTAGGTTGTCACCCGACGCTATCTTTGTCACCTCTATATCTCCTCTCTTAACGATTTCTCGTATAAGATGGTATTTTCTTTCTATGTGTTTGCTGGCCTTGTGGGCTCTCGGTTCCTTTGAATTTGCAACTGCTCCGATATTGCCACAAAAGACAGTTATCTTGTCGGGCAAATTCGGAACAACGTCCAAGTCCACTAAGAAGTACTTGAGCCAAACCGCTTCTTTCGCTGCTTCACAAGCAGTTACTTATTCTGCTTTCATGGTCGAATCGGCGATGCATTTCTGCAAATCGCTTCTCCATGTCATGGCTCCTTCTCCCATGCAAAACACACTACCCGAGGTAGTTATTTTGGAATCTATGTCTGATTGGAAATTTGAGTCCGTGTATCCCATGGGAATTAGATTGTCTGATTGTTAAATCAACATTCCATACCAAGTTCTTTTCAGAAACTAAAGAACGCATTTAATTGCAATCTAATGTGCTTTCCCGGGGTTACTTTGATATCTTGCCATCATGCCCACGGCAAAGCAGATATCCGGTCTCGTACACAACATTGCATACATAAGACTTCCTACGTTCGAGACGTACGGAACGTCTTTCATGTCATCTATCTCCACTTGCGTCTTAGGGCATATTTCTTTAGATAGATGGATTCCGTGCCTAAAAGGTACAAAACCTTTCTTGGAATCTTGCATGCTGAAATGCTTCAAAACAGTGGCTTTGTATGAAACTTGCGATAAACCCAACATCCTCCTCTTGCGATCTCGAGTGAACTTGATCCCAAGGATGTGACCGGCTTTCCCTAAGTCCTTCATATCAAACTGATTTGACAGCCATACCCTTACGTCTGACAATACCTTTACATTGTTTCCAATGAGCAGAATATCGTCTACGTATAATACTAAGAATACCACCGCAGTTCCGTCACACCTTTTATACACACAACTTTCGAACTTGTTTTGATCACAAACCCATAAGCCTTAATAACTTGATCAAAACACTGGTTCCAAGTACGCGATGCCTGCTTAAGTCCATAAATGGATCTCTTAAGCTTGCATACGAGGTGCTCTTGGCCTTTTTCAACGAACCCTTTGGGCTGTTGCATATAGATCCCATCAAGACTTCCGTTAAGGAAAGTTGTCTTGACATCCATTTGCCAGATCTCATAATCTAAGTGTGCAGCGATCGAAAAGAGAATACGGATGGACTTAAGCATAGCTACAGGCCACAGGCCACAAGCCTTGCTTTGAAGGTCTCTACCCTTCCGTCCGGTCCTCTTTTCCTCTTGTACACCCACTTGCATCCAATGGGCTCAACCCCACTAGGTGGATCAACCAACACCCACACTTGATTATAATCCATCGAACCCATCTCGGTTTCCATTGCTGTTTGCCATGACTCCGCATCTTTGTCTTGGATTGCCTCGTCGTATATCCATGGGTCTGATTCATCACCGGGAATTAAATCCGAAGATTCTCCTATTCCCATGAATCTCTCGGGTTGCCTAGCAATCCTCCCACTGCGACGGGGTTCCGGTTGTGAAGGTGTGACGTGTGGTATATCATCTTGTATACTTGGTATAGGAGTTTGCCCTCTTAACTTGTCTAAGGTAATCTCACTTCTGGGCATTCTTTTGTTCATATAGTCTTCCTCCAAGAATTTAAAGTGTGAACTAATCACGGTCTTTTAATCCTTGGGACTATAGAACATACACCCTTTCGTTCCCGCAGGGTATCCTATAAACAGCCTTAATTCCGAACGTGGATCCAACTTACCGGCTTCCTCGTCTAGCACGTATGCCGGACAACCCCAAATCCGCAAGTGTCTTAGACTGGGCTCGCGCCCGGTCCACAATTCCATTAGGGTTTTAGGAACCGATTTGGATGGCACCAAGTTTAGAATGTAAGCCGCCGTTTCCAAGGCATTACCCCAAAACGACTTGGGTAAATCCGAATAACTCATCGTGGATCTGACTATTTCTAAAAGAGTCTGCTTCCTTCGTTCCGCCATACCGTTCTATTGAGGGGTTCCCGGTGCGGTCAACAGGGATACAATCCCTTCGTCCGATAAGTAGTTCAAGAATTCATTGCTAAGGTATTCGCCTCCATGATCAAATCTTAGAAACTTGATACTTCTTTCCCTATGCATCATAAGGTAGATGTATCCATATCTCGAGTAATAACAAATTACTCATACCCCTTCTTGCTATGATCATCATTGAACCACACATATCGGTATGAACGAGTTCTAACACTTTGGTGGCTCTATTCCCCTTGGCTCCAAATGCCCTCTAGGTCATTTTACCCTCTAAACAGGATTCACAAGTTGGAAATGACTCAACTTGAAGTGACTCCAAGGATTCATTTTTCACCAACCTTTGTATCCGCATTAGATTAATATGACCTAATCTTAGATGCCATAGAAGTGTTTCGTTCATGTCTGAAGAATGCTTTCTATTATTACTCGAAATAATCGATGTGTTATTAGATTCAATTTTATGAGTGGTGTGCCCAAATAATGGTATAAAGATCATCCATTGAAGTTCCGGAACAGATAAACTCATCGTTTCAAGAAATAATAACATCCTTATTAAAAAAAACTGAGTATCTATTCAAAACCGTTTAGAAACTGAAGGTTGAGTTCTTTCTAAACTAGAAACATGAAGAACGTCTCTCAAGACCATAACTCTATCTTCAAAAGATAGGCGCACTTCTCCCACTGCTTCAACTGCCACTCTCGTAGCATTGCCCGATGTGATGGGGATCTCACTTCCGTTAAGTCATCGGGTTAGCTTGAACCCATGAAAAAAATGTGTTCAGTAGCTCTCGTATCCACTATCCACGAATAGACAGCATACGCCACTTCACAAGTTTCGACGACTAGGGTGTGTGAATTACCTAACTTTCCTAGCCTCTTAGGCTTGGAACAGGCAGACCTCCATTGTCCTCTCTCACCGCAACTAAAACACTTCCCCTTTGATGCTAGCCTTTGCATTTGCCTTTCGCAACAATTGGATTTGCTTGGATCCGGCCTTTGGTTCTCTTCCTCTTTTTCCCTCCCTTGGGACCAAAAGAGGTAGACGAACCATTAGCCACCATAGCACTAGACTGGTGCTCCATTATCACCTCCACCGAAACTAAAGCTTGCAAGAGCTCGGGCAAACGACTTGTCCGTTCATTCATCTGACAGTTCAGATGAAACTACTCAAAGCTTCTCGGTAGAGAATGGTATATGAAATCAATCAAAATCTGCGCCAAGTACTTCCAACTTGTTAAGGTATGCCATTATCTCGAGAACGTGCTCCCTCACGGGCGTTCCCTCCACCATTTCCAACTTGACCGAGTCATGTTTGGTGAACTGATTAGTCATGGGTTTCTGATGTGTAAACATCTCGTCAAGGCTTTACATGATTTCAACAGTGGATACAATGTCTTCATTAACGCGCCTCACATCCTCAGACAGAGATGTCAAGATGATGCACTTCATGTGTTCATTGTCACGCTGTCAATCATAAACTGTCTTTTCCCATTGCTTGACTTATAATTAGGCTTGCCGGGTTCATTAACGTGAATAACCCAATTATGTTTTCGTGCAGTAAGGACAAATTTAAAATTACATTTCCAATCGATATAATTCTCTCCAAAAAATTTATTAACTTTAAGTATATTAAACAGTGGATTAAAAGGTTGCGACATGATGAACTGAGAATAAAACATACATTCATATCAATATCTAGAAAAATACGAAATTATCACATAATTCGATCACATCAATTATATTGAAACCTTAAAACAATATAATCATGCATCAGCCAACATCTCGAAACAATTTAAATGCGCCACGAGGGGTGGTCTATACATTTAAATACATTCAAGAGGATCACAAATTTAAAAGTTACAAATCCTTAATTCAAAATTAATAGTTGGCTCCCACTTTGACCACATAGAAATTGACAGGGACTCCGAGGGGAGTAAGTTAATATCAATTTCCTATGCCTAAGTAATAACCATAATTAAATACAAGATTATTATTTCGCTTTGAGCAAGCCACTCGAGGTGAGGGTCAATACCGCCACTAGTAATAATCCACAATCATCCTTTCGGAATTTATTCATGTGAAATCCGTTCTTTTGGCCGATCCGAGGGGGAAATGTATTCCAAAAGAACTTCACAAATAAATAAATTATGGAGGCCAAATTAATCCAATTTTAATATCCGGAATAAAATTGCGATTAAATTAAACATACTTAGTAATTTTCGAAAGTAAGGTTTTTCTTGGACAATTAAATTCATGCAAACACATATTAACAAATAATAATAATTGCACGAAATAAAACATCCATCAAAACAAAAATTAAACACATTGGATCACTTAAATCCAATTGTCACGGTTTAATTTCTTCGCGTCTTGATGCGAAAAATCGTCCTTGTTGCTTTCCATCGTTCGTCTTGACGCGCTCCCACTCGAACAGCAACACTTCATAAAAAACAGCATCGTTTGAGGTTCGGGACGACGTTTAAAATCACACGAAAAAAAAATGGAACCAAAAAAAATTCCACGGCCCGAGATACGGCGCGCGTCGGCCCACGAAGTGGGCCAGCGCGCCTCTCGGCCTGAAGCGCCGAAGCGCTGCACGGAGCGCCCCGAGGCGCTGCAGCCGAGGCGCCAAAGCGCTGCACGGCCTCGCCCGAGGCGCTGCAGGCCGCGCCTGAGGCGCGCGCGCCCGCAACGCCGACCTCCCGACGCGCGCGGGTCGTGCGCCAGTTTTCGCCGTTCGTTCTCGTTTTCTTCACCCCTTGCATGATTTTATGTCCATACACGCGCCACGCTTGTATGCGTCGTCTGGGTACGCCGTTTTTAGTTCTTCGTTCTTCGTCACGATCCGGTTACAATTTATTTTACAAAAAAAATAAATACTAGATCTAGATTAGTCTATTACAATGATCGAATCAAAATAAAAACAACTAATCTACTCGTGGATTTTCTCACGAGAAAAACGAATTCGAACGAATCGAATTAAAAACAATTAATTCACACGGATGAAATTAACAACATTAAAACCATGACAATTGGATACCTGCAAAAAAGATCTAGCAATTCTACTATCCAATTTCAATTTAATGTTTAACAATTTAAATTCCAATTTAAAGATCAGAGCCCGAAACCGTGACTTTGATACCAGTTGTTGGGAAAATAGGGGTGCCCGGAATCTATTCGGGATGAAATTTAAATACGAATTTAAATACAATTATTACTAGCATGAATTAATCCTAATTAATTCAAATAATAATTCCAACAACTAATTTATCATCATGCATGTTGAATTAATTCACATAGAATCTAGGCGGAATAAACAAGATAATATGTGACTTACGTACCTCTTGTAGACTTGGCCTTTGAATAAACGGGACGATCACTATCTCGCTTTATCAACCCAAAAGCCTTCTCAAGTATTTCCCTTTCGCCTTGTTCAATCACCGGTGGGAGATGCTATCGAACAATTTAAATAACTAAGGAAAAAGAAAAATATATTTGCTCTTGATTTTTCCAACACATGGAATTATGTACTAGGGGATGAAATAATCATTCCCTATTTATAACATGAGGGGGCCGGAATTTTGGTGTCAAATATGGGCTTGGAGAAATCTTTTCTTAGACTCTAAGAAATCTTGAATATATCTCATATATTCTTTTCTCCAAAATAAAATATTCCACAAAAATCTCACCCTACATATTAAGGGGCAATTTTCGAAAATTAAAGATCTAAGCATAAGATTTGGATCTTCTTGAATATATGAGATAATCTTGTATTCCAAGAATACTTATCTTCCATAATATCTTTCCAAGAAAATCAACAAAATCTTTTCTCTCCTAATATTACTATTTTCGAAAATTATAAGAAAAAATCAGCATATTTATTTTCTTTTTATTTTAATCACCTTATCATTATTGGGCTACTTAATGGGCTACTTGAGGGGCCTTTAAGGAGAATTAAGATTGGACCTCCTAATGGACTTCTGAATTTCAATATTGAGCCCCAATATAATTCAGCCCATTAATATTAATTATTACCACTAATAAATTAATATTGCACTATCCATCTTAATCCATATTACGATAATATGGGCTCCCGGTTATTATTTCCCGCGTTTAAGATTATCAAGTCCATTAATTAATCAAGCTTCTGAATAGCTCTAAATTAATTAATATATTTCACCTTGTAGTAAAGACAGCTCAACATTATTATTCGTACCGAAGAAACTAATTCTTCACTTGCAAGATTTGGTACAATAAAACTTCTGAGCCCACCAAGGGGACTAATCACACGAGTCGTACTCGCACGCGTTTCTCCGTATTAAATCTTAGCAACCGTCGCATGATTAATATTACTGCCCAAGACACAAAGTTCGAAGTCACAATGATTCTTACCCAACATGAATCAAAGCAGTAACCATTAAGCACACACGGTCCTATTTAAGTGACGGAGATTAAGAAATCAACAACCACTGAGGTCTAATTCTTCACCTTTCAGAACAGAAGAATTTATCCTCGTTGTAGGTCCTCTTCAACACATACTAAATGTGCTAGTGCAATCTCTTAGTCAAGACAGACCAATCTGAGCCTTACACATCGACCTTTCACGGCAGATTGTTCAATTCCACCTAGGTCGTGAAAATGTACGTTTAGTTACAAGTATACTGTTAATGTTGTCTTCCGTGATCGGGTATCACCACATTAGCTACAATGTAACATGTACTGTATATTGAACGGTTTGCAATAGAAATTCAACATTCAATCATAACTAAAGCAAATGTGATAAAAGAATTATTCTCATAAAACGAGTGTTTGATACACGAGTTATACAAAGTAAAAGCATACTTTCACGTATAACTCCAACATCTTTCTCTCTCTCTCTCTCTCTCTCTCTCTTCATGATCTTCTTCTGAATGATGGTTCGCTATTCCAGTGATCCACCAAACCATCCCATATCGATCGTTCGTCTGGTGCTCGACCCAACTCCATCCCATTCCCATGCTCCCACCGCTTCTTCAGCCCGTAGATAATGTTTTTGTACCGTTCTTGCACTTTCACATAGAACAATTGGTACATAACACTATTGTGGGCAGGGTCCCAAACGCACCGCCTCTGCATATAAATTAAAAATAGAATATTAACAAATAATTTAAAAAATTCAAAGTTAAAATCATAATAAATAAAAATTTTATACCTTGAACTCATCAAAGTACTCCATCCTCTTTTGCTCGGACACTTGTCTCCACGAGTGGGCACCATACTCAAACGTGGTCATCTTAATGACCTGTGAGACGATTGAGCTAGTCTCATGGGCTGAAATCAGCCTGTGACAACAAATGAAAAAATCAAGTTAATAATATTAATATATATAATTAAAAGTATACATAATTCATTAAAAAATACTTACTTGTTGTCGACTATAATGACACTGAGACAATTATCTTGAATTGGGTTCATCTGTAATAATTATAAATTCAACTAAGTAAACATCAACGTAACTATAATATAACTATCCTACAAACATATATAATATTGTCTGAAAATTATAATATATAAATATAATCATTTTCCACAAACATTTGTATGCTTAAATTAAATGATGAATGATGTATGTGACAATATTACTATCAAATCAACAAATTTTAGTGAAACAACTAATACTTTCATCAATATAACCAAAATATAGAACTAATATCATTTAGTCAAACATAACTAATATTTTTCAATGAAACAACTCATACATTTTAAAGTGGTTCTTGTAATAACCAGTTTCATTTTACACTTTTTATTACACCCCTAACCTAATTGTGTAGTGCACTTCTTGATATGATTTTTGTCAAGCGCATAAATTAATATTTTTATATTTAAATAAATAAACACAAAGTAAATGACATGTACATTAAATTGTTAAAATTTAAAATATGAGATCAGAAAAGCATCCTATGGTCATATTTGTAACTAAATTTCCGTTTAAATTGATAAATAATTGTAATTTTCAGTTTTCATTTCCTATGTGATCATATTTGCAAGTGCACTTAACAAATTCTGTCACAACAGGACCTACTATAATATATAATAATTTACTTATTCACATACACATACACATACATATAATTTCACATACGCATAAAATCTACACACATACACATAATTTACTTATTCACTCACTATATATAATTCATAAAATATAATTTAAAAAAATTAACGGTTAAAATAATTTGAAAACTCACGGTTAATTTCATGTAGAAGCTGGCGGTGGCGGCACGGTGGCGGCGACGACGGATAAGGTGGCGGCAGCGACGACAGAGTAGGAGGAAGAGTTTTATGAGTATGTAAAATGACGTACGGAGGAGAAGGTATTTAGAATTTTTTTTAAATGATTAGCGACCGCTAGAGGCGGTCGCTATTTCCCGATATTTGGTCTTCTTGACCGAATTGGACGGTTCAGTTTGACCAATTTAGGATTTGCGACCGCTTCTCGACGGTCGTTATACCTCCCGCATTAATGACCCTCAACCGTTACCAACCCGGGTCAAATGTTACAAGTCTTCGACCGTCTGACGGCGGTGAGTATAAATTTGAAATCAGCGACCGCCACAATGGTCGCTAATCAGGCGGTAAAAAGTGTTGGTCAGTTTTGACCGTCTTTTGAGTTTTAGCGACCGTTTAGGCGGTCTTCTAATCTTTCGATTTAGCGACCGTCCTTTATGGCGGTCGTAAATATTTTTAATTTGAGACCGGTGGTCTCTTTCAGTCGCAAATCGATCGCTAATACATTATTTAGAGACCGACTTTATGGCGGTCGCTAATTCAGATCGCTAAAACGCGAGTTTTTTGTAGTGATAGTAATTAATACAGACCTAAGAGCAAGTTTTTGTGTGATTTATTTACGAAGATGTGTTTGATCCCATATGACCCATAAAAGATTCGCGAGTCTTTTTCCTTTCTTAAATGTATTATTCCCTCTGTCCCAGTTTTATTTCCCACTTGCCAAAAAAGTTCGCCCCAATTTTATTTTCTCATTTTCTAAAATATAAATAAAGTGCATCATTTTTTTAAACTTCACCTCACAAAAAATTACTTTATTTATTTAAATATTACTCCCTCCGTCCCCGAGCTTTCTTCCCACTTCTTTTTGTTGAATGATTTAAGAAAATATATTTATTTATTAATATATGGTGGGTCACATGTTGACTTTTCGGATAAAGTAATGAATAGTGTTGAAAAGTGAATTCAATGAGTGACACTTCGGTAATATTGTGCGAATTTGAAGGTTAAAAGTTATATCATCTCTAGTTATATGTAATAAAGTGTTATTTTTGTCATTTATGGAATGAGAAGTTTACTGGGAGACAGTTTGAAAAGGAAAGTGAGAAGTTTAATCAGGGACGGAGGGAGTAAAATTTAACTCTTGCATTAAACTCCGTGTAAAGTCAAAAGAAAAAATAAATCTGAAAAGGAGAGAGTAATATATTTTTTAATGAGAATCACTCTTCACTATATCCCAACAATAAACATTTATATTGACTGCGATTTATTAGCAAATATAGACAAGCAATTCGGGTATATATATTTTGTGTCCCATATAGTCTTTTTAATTATCTTATTCAACTGATGCTCTTTGGTACGAAAAATTTAATTTATAATACAAATAAGTAATTCGGGCATATACATATAGTCTTGTTAATTTTTTTTTATGGGCATTTGCAAATCAGTTCAAAATAAGAATTGTAATTATAATTTAGTTTAAGAGATTTGTATATTTATATATTTGCACTATGCATATATTTTTAAGGAGAAAAGTAAAATTGCACTTAAATGTATGGATAAAATATTTTTTGCCCAACTTTAAAAAAAATGTTTATTGCCCTAAAAAAGGTTGGCAAATGGTTGGCACACAGGTTCGCATGGTGCCAACCGTTTTGCCAACCTTTATGAATTATGAGGCAAAATACATTTTTTTTACAAAATGGGGTAAAAAACAAGTGCCCCTTAATTTTTGAGCAATTTTGTGTTCAGTTTTTTTAATTATGTGTCTGTGCAAATCTCTTAAACATATTTGAAATTAAAATCCCTTTTTTATTAAAACTATTTTGTATTAATTATTTCATTGGACACTCTCATATGTACCTGGTGCATGGTGCATTCACTTAACAATTAAAGTTGTTTACACTGAAAAGTGTAGGCTGATTATGCTGAAAAGTGTGGTTAGATTATACAGAAAAGTTTACACTGAAGGATTTCTAGTGTAAATTTTTCAGTGTAATCTAACCAGACATAATCCATATTTTCCAAATAGGCATAGTCTTGTATGTATTAGGAGTCCCGTGCAGTTCAAATGTATTTTTGAAAAATTAATTCTACTATTATTAAAAAAAATCTTCTGCAATTAATGAAAATTACTTTTAATATTGAATATTTTTTAATAATAATAGAGGTAATTTTTCAATAGCAAGGATAACTTTTTTTAAAATAAACTTAAGTTTCATGGTGCATCTAATGCACAAGTTTCATCTACTATTTCATGTTTTAGATTAGCGACAAGTGTCCAATTATTAAAAATCAACTTAATTGTAAAATCAAAATTCCTAAAATAATGTTAGAACATATATATACCAAAACTGAGGATTCTTATTATATTGATAATCATTCTTATTATAATTTATAAATTAACAAAAATATGTGTTCTTGCCTTCAATAATTATTAAATTAAAAGGTTAATTGCAAATAAAATCACGATATTTTCGCTAATTACAATTTAATCTAAACTTTTGAATCTTTGCAAATAAAACTTTAACTTTAAATTTGTTAGCAATTCTAACCAAATGACATATTTCAATCTGCCCGAAAATTATGATTAATTATGTGTCATTCGAACCAATCTAAAAATATTAGTACAATTAATGATTCATTGTTGAGTAAGTGAAACATAATTTTCGGACAATATTTTTTTTATTTATTAGTTCGAATTGCAACCAAATGTTAAGTTGGAGTTTTCTTTGCAAAGATTAAAAAATTTAGATTAGATTGAAATTTGCGAAAATGTTATTATTTTATTTGCAATTAATCCTAAATTAAATTTATATATATATATAACTTAAATCAGTAAATATATGTTATTCGAATAATATTTTAAATTTTAATGACATCTTTTTTTTATATTTATTTTGATTTTCACTTACTAATTTTTAATTTTTTTTTTAAATACCACTTTTATCTACTCCCTCCGTCCACGAGTAAGTTTCCCACTTTTTTTTGTTGAATGGTTTAAGAAAGTGTATTTGTTTATTAATATATGGTGGGCCACATGTTGACTTTTGGGATAAAGTAATGAATAGTGTTGAAAAGTAAAGTGAATGAGTGACATTTTTGTAATATTGTGTGAGTTTGAATGTTAAAGTTTATATATAATAGAGTGTTGTTATTTCCATTTATGGAATGGGAAACTTACTCGTGGACGGCCCGAAAAGGAAAGTGAGAAGTTTACTCATGGACGGAGGGAGTATTTTATATCTATAAATGAAACTTCATATTTTTTTGTTGATTAATATTTGTTTACATTTAACCTTTTTTTCTTTTTTAAAATTGAAGAGCCGTGTATATATGCAAGGTCGATTTTTTAAAAGATAATTTAAAAAAAAATCATAAACCAACAAATAAATATGAAGTTATTTTATTAATCAAATATTTAACTAAATAACAAAAGTGAATATAAAAATAAATATAAAAAAATGCCACCAAATTCAAAACATTATTCAAATAATTATGCAATTAATAATTTGACAATTAATAATTGGACATTTATCACTGATCTAAAACATGAAATAGTAGATAAAACACGAAACTGAAACAGCGGATCTGAGCCGACTTTTCCAATAATGCCATGCCCGCAAAATGTGTGCAAATGAGACAATATAGGATCTTTTGTTACATTTTGCATGCACGATGAATTAATTTAGCTCAGTACTAATTTTTTCACTCAATGTGCCTCTTTTCAAATGATAGATTCGAGATTTCAACCTTTGAGTGAAATGAGTGTTACGAATTAATAAAAACAAATTGATTTTATACTTATCTGTAAGTTTGAACTTTTAGGTAATCAAATTGAATTTTTTTTATAGTATGAGAGCCTTGTTTTTCACACAATAGCTTCTTTCCTACATGGTAGAGTAAAAAATTCAGTCACGAGTAAACGGAGGATAAGGAAATATTAATATGGATGGATTAATTACTCATCTCGCTAATATAATTCTTTCAAAATGTAATAAGGATACATACATCCCACCTCACCCCCAGCCTATATACTATGTATATGTATATGTATATGTGTGCGCTCTAACGTGAGTAATGTATATGAATGAACAAAAACAAATTAATTAACTATGGAAACTTCTGTGTTTGTAAAACAACAAGTTGTAATCAGTAATCACTCCTTCCAAACCAACTCCAAATCACATTCTTCAACTCTCCGCTTTAGATTCCCAGCTTCACCGCCGGAGTTTTGCTCGTATACCAACCACCCATTGGTGTCCACACATACAATGTTAAGTCGTCTTTGGCTCGGGCCCTCGTCCCTTACTACCCGCTAGCAGGGAGGGTCAGATATCGGGCCGACGGTTCGGGCCTGGAGGTCGATTGTCGAGCTCGGGGCGCTCTTTTAATAGACGCAGTTTCAACCCTTACGGTCCGACGGAGCCCGAAACATGTAGACACGTGGAGGAAGTTCTTGTCGGTACACGTCACAGATGTACTCGAGGGGGCCCCAGCTGACGTGGCTATCAGACGGAGGTGTCGTGCTGGCACTGGGGCATAGCCACCGGTTACGGTCAGTTCCTCAACGCATTTGCCCAGTTAGCATCGTGAAAACGCGTTGAGGAAGTGAACCCTAGATCAGTTTGGAATTGGAGCCGTCATCTTTTAGGCCCAATATCATGTAACTCGACTAGTGATGACTCGTTGAGTCGTCATCCCGAGTTCAGAAGCGTGGAGGATATTTCCGGGCTTACTTCCCATGATTCATCTAGTGTCTAAAATTTTGGTCTTCAAAAATTCAACTTTTCAATTTTAGTCTTATAATTTATTGAATTATCCAATTATGATCTCATCTTCACCGGAAAGTTGAAAGCAACGCTGTTTTGGGCACGTGCCGATTAATATTGTGAATTTCCATTTGGGTTGTTTATATGGACACTGAAAGTGTAACTAATTTTGTTTTTAATTTTTTTATTCAAAAATTAATTAATTACTCATAGAAAAATAATTAAACAAAAAGAAACTAATGAAACTCTTTTTCAAAAAATAAAATAAACTAATCAGAATTTTAGTTGACTCGGTCTCACTAAGTTAAATAAACCAATCAAAATCATTTTCAAAATAAAAAAATAAAAAACTAACACAAATATTTTAAAATATTTTGATACAGTTGTTGTTAAAGTGTAATTTTGTGGCACAAATAATCCCGTATTTGGCCTAAATACTATCTCAGAACCGGGGTATACCGGAACCGGGGTTTGGGCCCCGACAATAGGATTTCGGCATTAAACAACCTGATAAAATCGAGGGTCAACACCACTGAAGATATCGAAGGACTGACAAGATATTGTAATATTAGATTTATTTCTTTTCATAATTATTTATTAGATCTACGACTGTAATAAATACCCTAAAATAAAGGGTCAGGATGACTTCCTTAGTTAGAAGCTTGAGGCTCTATAAATAGAGGCCCCAACCCATTGTAAAAGAGGGCTCATATTAGTTTTCTCCTCCCCAAAAAATTCTCCCCACATAAATAAAAGGGTTAATTGCATAAAAATTCACGACCTTTAGGGTCTTTATCAATTACAACATGTCTTTTTAAAATTTACAATTCAACGCATGAACTAATTAATTGTTGCTAATTAATATACTGGACCATAATCCGGCAACCCATAATATGACGTGGCTACCGGAGCTGATGTGAAATGCCACATAGATGCCACGTCTATGCTTAATAGGATTTTTAAAATTAAATAATATTTTATTTACTTATAACATCTTTAAAATTACTATAAGATTCTCCAAGTCTAAGTGCTAAACGGTTGATCACAAAAAATCAATCCTTAAATCACGAACCATCTCATCCAAGAAAAGTCATCACTATTTCTGCCCCCAATTAAACCCCTTTTCAAATTGCAGAAAAGCCCTACACAAGATTTGAATACTTGTTTGTACTGTGGTCTCAATATTTTTTTTTTTTTGAATATACTGTGGTCTCAATATAAATATCGGTGTTATTGCGGTTCCATAACGTAAAAGCCATAGACAACAAGGTAAGTATTCTTTGTCTTGTTATGTCGTTTATGCTTTAATCTAGGGAAAAAACTTGTATGAGACCATCTCATGGTATGAGACAACACAAATTAACACCTATCCCTACCAAAATATTAATTTGATAATGCTCAAATTATACCCCATCTCATTGTCTCATGCTATGAGACAGTTTTATACAAGACAAACTATTAATCTAATCGCTATTATTGAAAGGTGAATAATAAAAATATTTTGTTTAATCTATGCATCATAGTTTATGTTATAAACGGTTAATTTAATGATTAGATATATGTATATGTAGATATATGATATCAATAGGTTACTTGCATCTAACTCACTACAAAAAAAACACTGTTTTGCGACGGAATTAGCGACGAAAAATCCGTCGCAAACAGTGTTTTGCGACGGGATCTGCGACGGACACGTATCCGTACCTAAAACAGCCGTAGCAAATTTTTGCGACGGATTCGGCCATCTGTCGCAAATTAACGAAGGAAAAATCCGTCGCAAAATCGGCGGGTCAGATCCGGCCGGGTCACACAGAATTTGCGACGGACAGTAGTCCGTCGCAAACTTTTCGGGTCAGACCCGATCGGGTCAACAACATTTGCGACGGCTAAATTCCGTCGCAAATATTTTTATATATTTTTTATACTTTTTTGTGTTATAATTTGCGACGGGCTGTTTTCCGTCGCAAAATTCAATATTTGCGACGGAATATGGCCGTCGCAAATTACCGAGCCTATACAAAAAAAAAAGTGGCTCGCGTGGTTCGAGCCCGGGCAGCCGAGGCGGCCGGGGCGGGCGCGGACCACTGGGCCAACCGGCCCATTCCTTATTATATGCAGCCCACCTTCTATATTAGTCTTATTAGGCCTGGAACAATTAATCCATTTTTTGCGTCCAAGGGGAATCGAACACGGGACCTTTTGTGCAAGAGGAGAGGGCGAGCGCCACTAGGGCACAAGCTACTTTCGTTTATTTTTTTGCAATTAATTGTATATGTATTCAAATTAAGTCATTTTTTTTTATAATTCACCAAATTAATTTCTTTTCGTATCTAAGTTGTTTATTAAAATATTTTGCCCAACTATTTTTTTTATTTTGTAAAATTATTTATTTCGACTCCCGCTTAAATTTATAATTCGTTCATTTGTACGCAATTAATTGTATATGTATCCAAATTGACTCATTTTTTTTTCTACAATTCACCAAATTAATTCATTTTCGTTTCTAACTTGTTTTTATAAATATTGGGGCCATTTAATTTTTATTATTTCTGTAAAACTATTTATTTCGACTCCCGCTTAAATTTATAATTCGTTCATTTGTACGCAATTAATTGTATATGTATCCAAATTGACTCATTTTTTTTCTACAATTCACCAAATTAATTCATTTTCGTTTCTAACTTGTTTTTATAAATATTGGGGCCATTTAATTTTTATTATTTCTGTAAAACTATTTATTTCGACTCCCGCTTAAATTTATAATTCGTTCATTTGTACGCAATTAATTGTGTATGTATCTAAATTGACTCATTTTTTTTTCTACAATTCACCAAATTAATTCATTTTCGTTTCTAACTTGTTTTTATAAATATTGGGGCCATTTAATTTTTATTATTTCTGTAAATTTATTTATTTCGACTCCCGCTTAAATTTATAATTCGTTCATTTGTACGCAATTAATTGTGTATGTATCTAAATTGACTCATTTTTTTTTCTACAATTCACCAAATTAATTCATTTTCGTTTCTAACTTGTTTTTATAAATATTGGGGCCATTTAATTTTTATTATTTCTGTAAATTTATTTATTTCGACTCCCGCTTAAATTTATAATTCGTTCATTTGTACGCAATTAATTGTGTATGTATCTAAATTGACTCATTTTTTTTCTACAATTCACCAAATTAATTCATTTTCGTTTCTAACTTGTTTTTATAAATATTGGGGCCATTTAATTTTTATTATTTCTGTAAATTTATTTATTTCGACTCCCGCTTAAATTTATAATTCGTTCATTTGTACGCAATTAATTGTGTATGTATCTAAATTGACTCATTTTTTTTCTACAATTCACCAAATTAATTCATTTTCGTTTCTAACTTGTTTTTATAAATATTGGGGCCATTTAATTTTTATTATTTCTGTAAATTTATTTATTTCGACTCCCGCTTAAATTTATAATTCGTTCATTTGTACGCAATTAATTGTGTATGTATCTAAATTGACTCATTTTTTTTCTACAATTCACCAAATTAATTCATTTTCGTTTCTAACTTGTTTTTATAAATATTGGGGTCATTTAATTTTTATTATTTCTGTAAATTTATTTATTTCGACTCCCGCTTAAATTTATAATTCGTTCATTTGTACGCAATTAATTGTGTATGTATCCAAATTGACTCGTTTTTTTTTCATAATTCACCAAATTAATTCATTTTCGTTTTTCACTTGTTATATATACAATAATTTAGTAATTCTAATCATCGTCTTCTTCCTCGTCATCCTCATCATCATCTTCATCCTCTTCCTCATCTTCATCCTCTTTCTCTTCCTCTTCCTCTTCCTCTTCCTCTTCCTCTTCCTCTTCCTCTTCCTCTTCTTCTTCCTCCCCACCGCGCTCTTGTCCATCACCCTCATGATCACTTTCAATCATTATCATTTCTGGATTTGCAGCAAGTAAGTCGACAAAAATATTCACACCTGCTTGATCAACCTCTGTTTGAGCCTCTTGTATCTCTGTTTGAAATGGATCTGTTGGTTCTACACCGTCTTTGTTTGACGGATTAGAAACTTCAACCAATGATCTTGCCTTTACTTTGCAAACTGTCCTCAAGTTGGGCCTACTTGATCCGGGGTATTTGCAATAATATACCTGAGATGCTTGCGTTGCAAAAATATAAGGATCGTATGCCGCCGGAAACTTCTTTCCGGTGTTGATATCAACAATCTTGTAGTTTTTGTCGACTCTTGTTCCTTGGTTCCCTGGATATAAACAATAATATACCTGAGAATTACCTCTCAAAAGGGTACATCCATCGATATTGTACGGGACCAGCAATTGAGGCTTCATACGCTAAGTGTACGGGTAAGTGCTCCATCGAGTCGAAGAAGCTGGGTGGAAAAATCCGCTCAAGTTTGCATAGAATAACAGGGATCTCCTCATCCAAACGCCTCATGTCCTCAACTGTAATCGTTGATGTCGTTAAGTGTCTGAAAAAGAGACTTAATTCCGTGATGACACTCCATACATTCTTGGGAAGTGAGTACCGAAATGCAATAGGTAAGAGTCGTTGCATGAACACGTGACAATCATGACTCTTCATTCCAGACACCTTTCCGGTTTCCATGTCAACTCTGTCTCCCAAATTCGACACATAATTGTCAGGGAAGCTCAACTCTTTCACCCACTTACACAAATTCTTCCTTTCTGCTTTACTAATTGTGTAAGAGGCCTGGGGATATGTTCTTGTCTGCTCATCCTTGTGTAGGGAAGCACGAGAACAGAAAAGCCTCAACTCATCTCTGGATTTTGAAGTGTCTTTGGTCTTCCCTTCAGTACCCACGACCGTATGAAACAAGTTGTCGAAAACATTCTTCTCTATATGCATCACATCCAAATTGTGTCGAATCAACAACTTGCTCCAATAAGGTAAGTCCCAAAAGATACTTCTCTTCTTCCAACCACCCTGGATACGTTTATTGTGCTCCATTGCACCCGCCTCAGTTGTCTTCATCAAATCAGTGACTGTAACCTCATACAACAACGAATCACCTGAAATAATTAATTTATATATGGTTAACTTATATATATGAGACACATAGACATCAGTAGTGATTCAGTACCCAGACACATACCTGATCGAATCTGTGGTCTTGGGCGGCCTACTGCATTTTTACCCTTTAGAAAGTCTGTTTTGTTCCTCCGAAAGGGATGATCAGGAGAAAGAAACTTGCGATGGTTGTCGAACCATGACACTTTTCTACTCAACGGAAGATAGAATGCATCAGAACCGTCCATGCAATACGGGCATGCTAGTTTTCCTGCTGTTGACCACCCAGACAACATAGAAAATGCTGGAAAGTCACTAATGGTCCACAAAAGTGCAGCTCGCATCGTGAAGTTCTGCTTCCTATGAACGTCGTAGGCCTCCACCCCCGTAGACCACAAAAATTTCAACTCTTTAATCAATGGCTGGAGATATACATCCAATTTATGCTTGGGGTTGTGTGGTCCAGGCACCAAGATACTAAGAAATATATGTTGAGGCTTCATGCACAACCAAGGAGGTAGATTGTACGGGGTCAACAACACAGGCCATAATGAATACTTTTTTCCGTGCATTCCAAATGGGGCAAAACCATCCGTGCACAAGCCTAACCTCACATTTCTCGTCTCCCTTGCAAAATCTGGGAACTCCCTATCAAGATGTTTCCATGCCTCCGAGTCTGCAGGATGCCGCATCTCTCCAGAATTCTCACCAGAACACTCCTCAGCATGCCATGTCATGTCTTTAGCCGTGGCACTGGACTGATACAACCTCTCTAGACGAGGAGTGATGGGAAGGTAATACATTGCTTTATAAGCCTTCAACTGCACTTTCTTCTTACTTTTTGTACGACCAGATGGTTTGTACCGTGGGTGACCACACATCTTGCAATGATCCTGATCCTCATCCTCATCCCAAAACAACATGCAACCGTTTGTACAACAATCAATCTTCTCAAAGGGTAGACCCATATGTTTCAAGAGCCTCTTGCTCTGATAGAAATTATCAGGCGCCGTGTTGTCTTCAGGTAGAGCTCGTTTGAACAATTTAGCAAATTGATTGAACACTTTTTGACTGACCTTGCCTTCAGTTTTGATGTTCAACATTTGAGCATTGAATGACAATTGCGTCTCAGTCTCACAACCAGGAAACAACTTTTGATCAACGGTTTTAAGCATATCAAAAAACTTCTTTGACCGATGATTTGGTTCCTCCTCCATAGGTGTTTCATTGAATTGTGGTTGACCACCCAAAATAGATTCTGCAATCATCATCCGATATCTATCAGGTTCATCCTCTACTTATGGTTCAAATTGAGTATACGGAACATAACTTGAACCACCAACATCAGAACTTCCACCACCGCTCCACCCAGTATACCAGTATTCTACGGTTTCGATGTCAACATTCCACCGTTGTTCACCGTGACTGGTCCAGTTGTAATAACGGGGAACAAAACTGGAAATCATAAGATGAGTTCTAACCTCATCAACACTCAAGAATCTCATATTTCTGCATCTTCTGTCTTTACACGGACACCTAATATTACCCGTACAATCCATATTGCATGGATGTTGTAGTGCAAACTCAATAAACTCATCAATTTTATTGCAAAAGACAGAGTTAATGCCTCCTCCTATCATTCTAGGTATTGAGTACATCCAACCACGATCTGGAAATTGCATCTGTTACAAATTAAAAGTAAATATCACATGAGTTGTAAAAAATTGGGCAGAGTTTGCCTAAAAATAAGGATATACACAAATTTTCTTCACAAAAATCAATCCAACGCAACCATATATATCAATCATAGTAAACCAATCAAATAAACAAACATCACACAATTTATCTAATAGTGTACAGAAAAATTGAGCAGAGTTTCGACTAAAAATAGGTATAAAATATCACACAAACTAAAATTAACCTAAACCCATCAAATAAACATATATCATCAATCATACTAAAACCCATCAAATAAACATATATCATGCGCATTACCTAATAGTGTACTAAAAAATTGAAACAATAAAAATATGACAATTAAACGGTTAAAAATGTGAAAACGTACGGTGAAGTTGAAGGCAATGACAAATACGTACGCTGAGGTTGAAGGCAATGACAAATACACCAATTATACGTGAAGAACATATTAAAACCGTATCATTTTTTTTTTCGTGAGTGAAAGTGAAAGGGAAGAAAAAGGAAGGGGACTGGTATAAAACTGCGTAAATTTGCGATGGCCTAAATTTCCGTCGCAAATTGCATTATTTGCGACGGTTATTCCGTCGCAGAGCTCTTTTGCGACGACACGGGTCAATTATTGGCCACCAACTCGCCTGACAAATTTCAACCGCTCACATTTGCGACGGCTTTAGTTCGTCGCAATTACAAAGTTTAAATTGCGACGGCCTCTTCCGTCGCAAATCAGTCAAACGGGTCGCTTCCCGAATGGTCACCTTTAAACGGGTATGTTTTGCGACGGAATTGACGGTCGCAAACTCAAAATTGAAATTTGCGACGACCTTTCCGTCGCAAATGTAGCCGGTTCAAGACGAAGTCGGTGGGCCCTAGATTTTGCGACGGCTTATCCGTCGCAAATTACTATATTTTGCGACGGACTTCCTAAGCCATCGCAAATTGTCATTTTTTGCGACGGCTTACAAAAATCCGTCGCAAATTTAGGAATTTGCGACGGATATTCTTGCCGTCGCAAAATTCCCGTCGCTAATCTCCATCTTTTTTGTAGTGACTGCTTCTGATATATATACATTGTTTTTTTGTAGATGGATACATTATTTTCAATATATTTTCACCATGGTGGTAAGTTTATTGATCTGGATGGAAATATATTATATCAAGGTGGAAAAATTACTCCAAGACATGGCCTAGATGCAGATAGAATAGGGTACCTTGACTTGATTGATGAAGTGCATAAATTGGGTTACCAACCGAAGAAAATATGTTTCAAAAAACCAGGTATTGATATAATTAGTGCAATGGTGGAGATCAAGGATGATAAGCAAGTCCTTGAGATGATTGATCATTTACCCAAAAAAGATGGCTTGTTAATGGTATATATAGAAGCTGGCGAATTGCGGCATAATGTTATTGGGGGAGATAATCTCGTTAGTCAAATTGGTGGTGCTAAAGATGACGATCCATCTCATCACCAAATAACAAAGCTTGATGATGGAGGATTATCAGATGCCGATCTTGAAGAAGATTATAAATCAAATGAAAGTGAAACAGATGATGACCTTGAAGATGATGAACTATCAGATGATGAAGAGTATGTAGATGCGAGAAAGAATTGGCTTCAGTTTAAGAATCACAAATATGAAGAAGTTTTGTCTGTTCAAAGGAATACTTATAATATTCAACCACACAAAACAAACCTTTGGGATGTGGTAGGAGGAAATCATGAAGACAATGATTTTGCTAGTGATTATGCCATTTCAGATGGGGATGTGAATTCTCTGTGTACCAGTGAGGAGGAAGACATTGAGATGTTAGATGATGAAATGAATAAGAAGAGGAAAAAACTTGTTTATGATCCAACTTGTGATCATAAAACACTAGAGTTGGCACTTGGGATGAGGTTTGAAGATGGTCATCAGTGTAAATCAGTTGTAGTCCGACATTCCATCATGAATGGCAGAAATATCCAAATGATGAGATGTAGCAAGAACCAACTGGAGGTTATATGTGTGGAAGGATGTCCATTCCGACTATATGGAAGCATGATTCATTCTGAGAAGAGTTTTGTAATTAAAAGCCTGGTGAAAGAACATCGATGTGTGAGGGAAATGAGAAATAGGCAAGTAACATCTAAATGGCTTGCAGAAGAGTATATGAAGAAGTTTAAATTGAACCCAAATTGGGGTGCAAAGGACCTTGCTCTTGATTGTATGAACACTTACGCAGTTGATGTGGGACAAGCCAAGGCTTACAGGGCAAAAACAAAAGCCCTTGAATGGCTTAGGGGTTCAGTTTATGAGCACTATGGTTTGCTAAGGTCATATGTTGCTGAATTGATGAGAGTTGACAAAGAGGGTAGATTTGAGTTTTTGCTTGATGACCATGGCCAATTACAAGGTTTTTTCATAGGGTTCAGTGCTTTGAAGCATGGGTTTTTGAGTGGATGCAGGCCTATTATTGGTTTTGATGGATGTTTTCTAAAAACATTTTTGGGTGGGGCCCTTTTAACTGCTATAGCAAAGGATGGGAATAATCAAATGTACCCTTTATTTTAGGCTGTTGTATCTGCTGAAAATGAATTCTACTGGACATGGTTTCTTAGAATAGTCATGGAGGAGCTTGAGTTGTCTGATGATCTTGGTTGGACCTTTATAAGTGACCAACAGAAAGGATTGAGTGCTGCAATAAATAATTTAGCACCCTTTGCAGAGCATAGAAATTGTACTAGACATATTTATTGTAACTGGAAGAAGAACTTCAAAGGTCCAGCTCTAAAAAGATTGTTCTGGAAAGCAGCTAGATGTACAACTGAGGCAGCTCTAAATCAAACTCTAGAGGAAATGAAGGAAGTGGATCCAGTAGCATATATGGACTTCAAAGAAAAAGATCTATACAGGTTCTGTAAAGCTTACATTTCTGAAATTCCTAGGTGTGACATGATTGATAATAATGTAAGTGAAACCTTTAACGGTTACATAGTTATGTCAAGAAGTAAACACATAATTGATATGTTAGAGGATATCAGATGTGCTTTGATTAAAAGAATGTATGATAAGTATCAACATGGATTGGGCTTGAGTGATACTATCTGCCCTAGGATCAGAAATAAACTTGAAGAGACTAAATATGCATGTAGACTGTGTTTTTGCAAACCTGCAGTGGGTGGAAAATTTCAAGTAGCAAGTGAAGATGATGGATTTGTGGTGGATTTAAATGTTATGACATGTACTTGTAGAGAGTGGCAGCTTACAGGAATTCTATGTAGAGTAAGTCTCTTGTGCATTTGGTGTATGATGCACTCACTCAACAGTTGATACTGTATACACTGAAAAGTTAGTTCCAATCACACTGAAAATTTTCAGTGTAAACTTTTCAGTGTAATTGAGACTAACTTTTCAGTGTGATTGGGACTAACTTTTCAGTGTATACAGTATCAACTGTTGAGTGAGTGCACCGTGCACTTGGTGCATATGAGACTTTGCCTTCCATGTAGCCACACATGTAGTGCCATCCACTTTATGCACGAAGATCCCGCAGATTATGTTAATTCTTATTACAAAGTTGAGAGATACATACACGCTTATCAGATTGGGATAGAGCCTTTGAATGGTAGACAAATGTGGCCAAAAGTTGATGGAGATCCAATCAAACCACCACCTTACAGAAAAATGCCTGGAAGGCCAAAGAAGAAGAGGAGAAGGGGTCCTGAGGAAGATCGTAAGAATCCAACAAGATTGACAAGGCATGGGATTCAAATGACTTGTAGAATTTGTCATCAGAAAGGACATAACAAGTTGACTTGTAATGAGGCAAATAATCCAAATTTTCGAAGACTTGAAAAATTGCCTGTAAGTGTTCTAGTTTTAAATTGCAAGAAATTTGTATATTTTATTGTATTTCAATAAAAAAAAATTGTTTCCAAACTTTCAATAACAGGTAAAAAGGGGTAGACCAACGAAGAATTTCAATATCGACAGTGCTTCTACAACTGGTGGTAGAAGTGTTAAACCAAAGGTAACTTTTTGATGTATTTTGTTTACTTATCATGTTACTTTTTACTGTGCTTGGTTTAGATTGGTTATTGAATATACTGATGTGTGGACATAGATATAGAGGGGTGAACCAAGGAGGAATCCTAATATTGGTGAGGCTTCTACATCTGCTGGTACAAGTGTTAGACGAAAGGTAGTTTGGTTCGTGCTTCTTGTTCATTGGTTTATTTATATTTTATGGAGGGTTTGACTTATGCGTTTTTCTTACAGAAGGGTACAACTCTTAATAGTCAATTTTCAAACAATTATGCTGCAATACAGGCTGAAAAAAGAACACTTGCAAAAGAGAGAAGATTGGTATAATATGTATATGCATTATTTGTGTTTATACGTTAAACTTTTATTATTATTACTTATGCGTTTGTGCTTATAGGCAAGCACGGGTTCGGGTGTGCTAGTGTGTGAAGGGTCGAGAAATGTCTACATGAATGTAAAGCCTGGGACTAGCAAGAACGTGGTGTTTGTAAGTGGTCCAGAGGGTCTGGCAAGGGCAATGAGACATGGAAGCGGACGAATGAGTGATGGAGATGGAAGAGGAGGTAGGAGTGGTCGAAGAGGTGGAAGAGAACCTCCCCAAGATGCAGTGGTTGGTACTCAAGAGAGTAATGCCAACTAAATGTCTGTTTTAACATCTAATCCTTTTGGAAATAATTTTTTGCAATACTAGCAAGATTGTGATATTTTTTTGAATGGGTGGATATTCATAATCATGAAACATTGTGCATTCTGTGAATTATTTTGCAATGTGATGATATGAATGCTGGGGATATATATATATATATATATATATATATATATATATATATATATATATATATATATATATATATATATATATTTGGCAATGTTGGAAATTTAAATGCACATACTTTTATTGCTTGGTTTTACCTTGGTTGGTTCAGGTTTGATTGAATGGCAAGGAACTTTAAATGCGCAGGTCCTTATTGTTTTGCATCACTAGTTTGCATTTGATTGATATAAGGTATTGATGATTGTGGTTATTTAAAGGCTTGATGAGTTGTTGTAACATATATATTTATGTTCATTAAAGTATTGTTGGTCATTTATGTATGTGATGCAGTTTTTTAGAAACAGTGCACATGCGTCAACTTCACAAAATTAACTGTTTTGATTGGAGAATAATTAGGATACTTGGAATACATCATTGGAAAGCCACGAGAGTCTACTTTCTGAGGAATTTTGAATGAAACAATTTGGAATTTTGAGTGAAGAGTTATGATCAAATTACTAAAGTGTGACAGACTACTCAGAAATCTGTCAAAAGTTCGACTTTCAAACTTCTCATGTGTTTATATCTATCTTTATTGGTCAAAGTTCATCATTAGGTAATTATCATCAGATTTAGGTAGACAATTTTGATTTTATTGAGTCAAAATTAGTCATTTCAATGCTAATTTAATGAAGAGTTTGGTCCAGATGAATGTACCTATGGTTGGAGGGATGATATGCATGATTTTATGAACGAAAGTTATAAATTTCCACAAGTTTTGTTAGTTTGGAGTTGAGTGAGAGTGATTCCTCCAAAATAAGCGATAGGCTTGGTTGTGTCAAGTGATTCCGCATTTAGTAGCGTCGGACCAAGTCAGTATGTACTAGTGCTGATGAATCTATGTTATGTTTGTTCATAGTACCTACAGTACCTTTCAATTTATGCACCATGCTCTTGAAATGATGCTTGTCAATTGCCAAAATGTCATGCCAATAATTAGTGAAATGCTTGTCCATAAAAGTTGCAAATGTCAAACCACATTCAAAGATTAAAACAAAATTAAATTTTGTCAAAATCAAAATCTTACTGAATAGTAAAACTACACTCAATAATTATGACATACATTTATACTTGAAAAAATAAAATTGCAACATCTTTTTTTCACTAACTCTTATCTAATTTAAGTACACGAGATTATCTAGCATTTTCACTTTTTCTTCTTCCAACATGACCTCCTTTGTGATGCTCTGTTTTAGCCGGACTTACAATCGAGAAGGAGTTTCATCTTAAACTGCAACCACTCTAGTGGTTTTCAATTCACTTCCAACACGTCCCTCTCTAGCTGCAACAATAATTCTTCCTCTAACCACTCAAAATATTTGCAATAAGCAAACTGTTGAGCAAAATTAACAAAATGTTAATCCCCAATTTTTACATCTTTATAGAACTTAGAATTAAATTAAGGCGAACTCTCATATGCACCTGGTGCACTCACTTAAAAATTGAGTTTGTTTGTAATTAAATCATATTATACAATGTAAACAATCTCAATTGTTGAGTGAGTGCACCATACACCAAGTCTACAAGAGAAACTACTGTAAAATTAAAGCTTTCAAACACACTGTATCAAATTAATCCCTACATTTTGTCAAAGTAAAATAATATTGATCCTCACATTAACACAAATTTTAATTTTCTAGTTCAATAGACATAGTTTCATTGCATACACATTACCAAAAAAATGAAGCTTCATATATAATAGTTTTATTATAATTCACGGCACACTCCAGGGATATATCATACTTCCATTAATCCTCAAATCATTATAATACACATCATCCCCAAATTCATAGCATACTTACATTAATCCCCAAATAATCAATACAATCCCATTAAAAAAATTGTGGTCTAAGCTCACATCAAGTTAACCCAATTCAATCAAATTACATTCACCAATACACCAAAGTCACGACATATATCAATTAGTTAAAGAAATTAATTCACTTACATACTTTAGTTAATTTCTTTCACGGGTACATCAAATTAATCCCCACAATAACCCAATTCCAATATACATAATTCAGTTTCGGGGCAACAAAAAAATCTAGAAGACAATGTTACCTTGTTGGAAGGGCATCGAAAAATCCTATTTTCAGGTTGTCCTCAGTATATAATATGTCAGGAGATAAACATCGACATCATGTCCTTTATGTCTCTTCCTTCTCATACAACCTTCAATATTTTAAATGAAATCATACAAATTCAAACTACTTCTTGCAGAGCTCTTCATTTTTAGGAAATCCATTGAATTGAGCGAGGGTGACAAGCGATTTGGGGCTGCAGATTTCAGGGAGCAAACTAGGGTTCGATTAGTTTGAGAGAGAAACCTGATTGATCTAATGTGTCTTGTTTATTTAAAAGATCACATTTTTACTTGAATATTTTTGTGTGTTTAAATTAAAATTACAATAATCCGAGTGGCATCTATGTGGCATTAGAGTGACATTTCATTGCAGCTCCGGTAGCCACGTCATATTACGGGCTGCCGGATTATGGTCCAGTGTATTAATTAGCAACAATTAATTAGTTCATGCGTCGAATTGTAAATTTTAAAAAGACATGTTGTAATTGATAAAGACCCTAAAGGTCGTGAATTTTTATGCAAGCCTAAATAAAATACTAGGCAAGGGAGACCCTCTTGGAGGGAGACCCACAACCATCTTCAAGGGAAGAACCCATCGGTTCTTCCCCCATTCTTGTGTTCTTCGTGTTCATATTATTTTATATGTTTGTTACCCGATAATCGGGACTACCCCTATAGCCACATAAATTCGTCACCTAGATCCGGTAAAATCGGTAACAACAAATGACGCTAGAAGAAGGGCACACGAAGATCATCAGGAAAATCATCAAGAATTTCATCGAACAAAAATAAAGATAAGTTTTTCTTTCTTCACTGCTTTTTTCCATGCCAACAATGGCGGTTAGGCTTTGAAATTTTTCTCTTCACGTAATAGTATAAACATATCTTGAAAGCCTTTCCACCCATAGTAAAAAATTAGTTCAGATCCCATTTTTTAAATAACCCAAATCTCAGATCTACCAATATTTATAGGTTATATCTTATTTTCGAAGCTTTCACCAGGCCATCAATGGCATTGTTAGTTTTAAGCCATTTTTTCAACACAATACATACTTACACATCCAAAATAACCAAATTTCTCATAAAACCTTTGTCAGTTCATATGGAAAACCAAAAACTTCGACAATAAATTTCCATGGCAACAACCCAGTTCAGAATCCTTAGAAAGCAAATTTCCACCTAATGAGAGAGCCAGAAATTCTAAACCCATGGCTGCTACCCATTTCAGATTCTCATGAAAATAAAGTTAAAAAGGATGTACTATAATTTCTCAGTTATACCCAAAAATCCTTTAACTAAATTTTCTTTTGCAACAGATCTCTGAACATCTCTTCTGAAGGCCGAGTGAGAAATCCTCCTAGCTACGAGCATTGGTCGAGGCCCCCGTGTCCGCCTTTTCGCTTGGCCCGAACACCAAAGTCTCCACTCCGAATAGGGTTTCTCCTCCCAAGCCGAAGTCGATATTGCCCCTGCTAAGGCCGACCCATTTTGTGATCGAAAAGAATTTGGATTTGGATTTGGGGCTTGATTGGGGGAAGCATGATAAGTTTTTATCCGACGTGAGTAACTTTTCATCAGTGTAGCCCCTTTCGTTTGTGCCGAGCTCCAACCACGAATCATCATATACCGAGCCCTCACCGCCGGCCAAGACTACATTCCCCGGCCTCGCTCCACTCCGCAGCGGCCGGCCCCCGGCCTCGCACCGCAGCGGCCGGCCCCCGACCTCGCACCGCAGCAGCGGCCCCGGCCTCGCTCCGCAGCGGCGGCCCACGGCCTCGCTCCGCAGCGGCCGGCCCCCGGCATCGCATCGCACCGCAGCGGCCGGCCCCCGGCCTCGCACCATAGCGGCCGGCCCCCGGCCTCGCTCCGCAGCGGCCGACCCCGGCCTTGCACCGCATCGGCCGACCCCCGGCCTCACACCACAACGGCCGACCTCGGTCCGCAATCCCCGAGCATAGCACGACAACTGCCGACCTCGGCCTCACACTGCAATAGCCGACCTCGGCCTCCAGCCGACCTCCCTCGGCCTCTCACTGCAACAGCCGACCTCGGTCTCCAATCTTGGCATCACAATAGCCGACCTTGGCCTCTAGCCGACCTCCCTCGGCCTCTCACTGCAACGACCGGCCTCGGTCCGCAACCTCCGAGCATGGCACCATAACGGCCGACCTCTCCATCCACGAAACTGCCGACCTCGATTCAAACCCCCGGTCTCGACCCCAAATCCGACCTCTCTGGAGCCGGGCTCGGGGGGGCCAATTTTCGGCCTCATTGCAATCCGACCTCTCTGGAGCGGGGACCAATTTCCGGCCTCATTGCAATCCGACCTCTCTGGAGCGGGGACCAATTTCCAGCCTCATCACAATCCGACCTCTCTGGAGCCGGGCTCGAGGGCCTATTGTCGGCCTCATCGCAATCCGACCTCTTTGAAGCCGAACACGGGGGCCAATTACCGGCCTCATCCGAGTGCAACGTTTCCCCCATTATGACATCATTGATCTTCACACCCCACTCCGACATCCGACCGCAAAGCTCGGGCTGACCAACGCCGAGGCGGAGCACGAGCCGTTACTCTCTGCCTCAACCGTTGCCCGACGCCTGGGCACAGCCGCCGACCTCGGCCCCGAACGACCTCCACTAGCCGCTGTATCTGACCACAATCATTGCCGGCCTCCTCAACCGTCACTCGCCTCGATCTGAGCCCCGCCGACCTCGGCCACCACTGAGCATCGAGGCATCCAATCGCCGCCACGACTGCGAGGGTCCGTTACCTCTCTGACCCCGCGCCGACCTCGTTTGCCTCCGATTCAACCACCACACGGCGCCGCCAGGATCGAACATCACTGCCCAATCATCATTCGCAGCCACCCTCCATTGTCAATTCTGATTTCTCAATTTCTTAAATTTAGGAATTTGGGATGAAGGATGGCCTCGAAGAATCTGGAAACCGTTGATTTATTTGCGTCTTGACCGAGTCAATGGAAAGTATTGAATTATCTGAATTAATCTCTATCTCAACAGAAGAGTAATTGGGCCGAAGTAATTTCAAGTATACGGCCTGGATTTAATTAATCACCCAAAAGCAGTCGGGCCCTTTTTGTTGGAGTTATACGTGAAAGTATGCTTTTACTTTGTATAACTCGTGTATCAAACACTCGATTTATGAGAATAATTCTTTTATCACATTTGCTTTAGATATAATTGAATGTTGAATTTCTATTGCAAACCGTTCAATATATAGTACATGTTACATTGTAGTTAATGTGGTGATACCCGATCACGGAAGACAACATTAACAGTTTACTTGTAACTAAACGTACAATTCACGACCCAGGTGGAATTGAACAATCCGCCGTGAAAGGTCGATGTGTAAGGCTCAGATTGGTCTGTCTTGACCAAGAGATTGCACTAGCACATTTAGTATGTGTTGAAGAGGTCCTACAGCGAGGAGAAATTCTTCTGTTCTGAAAGGTGAAGAATTAGACCTCAGTGGTTGTTGATTTCTTAATCTCCGTCACTTAAATAGGACCGTGTGTGCTTAGTAGTTACTGCTTTGATTCATGTTGGGTGAGAATCATTGTGACTTCGAACTTTGTGTCTTGGGCAGTAATATTAATCATACGACGGTTGCTAAGATTTAATACGGAGAAACGCGTGCGAGTACGGCTCGTGTGATTAGTCCCCTTGGTGGGCTCAGAAGTTTTATTGTACCAAATCTTGCAAGTGAAGAATTAGTTTCTTCGGTACGAATAATAATGTTGAGCTGTCTTTACTCCAAGGTGAAATATATTAATTAATTTAGAGCTATTCAGAAGCTCAATTAATTAATGGACTTGATGATCTTAAACGCGGGAAATAATAACCGGGAGCCCATATTATCGTAATATGGATTAAGATGGATAGTGCAATATTAATTTATTAGTGGTAATAATTAATATTAATGGGCTGAATTATATTGGGGCTCAATATTGAAATTCAGAAGTCCATTAGGAGGTCCAATCTTAATTCTCCTTAAGGCCCCTCAAGTAGCCCAATTAAGTAGCCCAATAATGATAAGGTGATTAAAATAAAAAGAAAATAATATGCTGATTTTTTCCTTTAATTTTCGAAAAATACATGATAAGGAGGAAAAAGATTTTGTTGATTTTCTTGGAAAGATATTATGCAAGATATGTATTCTAAGAATACAAGAATATCTCATATATTCAAGAAGATCCAAATCTTGGATTTTCTCCATGTAAATTTCGAAAGTTTCATATTTATTTAAGGGAGTGAGATTTTTGTGGAATATTTTATTATGGAGAAAAGAATATATGAGATATATTCAAGATTTCTTAGAGATTAAGAAAAGATTTTCTCCCTGCCCATAAAATCTCTACGAATTTCGGTCACCCCCCTATATAAATAGGAGATGATTATTTCATCTCAACGTACATAATTCCATGTGTTGGAAAAATCAAGAAGCATAGATATTTTTCTTTTTCCTTAGTTATTAAATTTCTTGAAAGCGTCTCCCACCGGCGATCAAGTGAGGTGAAAAGGGAAATACTTGAGAAGGCTTTGGGTTGATAGAACGTGATTACGAGTGTCCCGTATATCCAAAGGCCATTACTACGAGAGGTACGTTAATCGCATATTTACTTGTTTAATTCCGCCTAGTTAAATATGTGAAATTAATTTAGCATGCATGATGATAATTAGTTGTTGGAATTATTATTTGAATTAATTAGGATTAATTCATGATAGTAATAATTGTATTTAAATTCGTATTTAAAATTCATCCCGAATAGATTCCGGGCACCCCTATATTTTCCCAACAACTGGTATCAGAGCCACGGTTTCGGGCTCTGAATTTTAAATTGGAATTTAAATTGTTGAACATTAAATTTGAAATTGGATAGTAGAATTGTTAGATCTTTTTTGCAGGTATCCAATTGTCATGGTTTTTAATGTTGTTAATTTCATGCGTGTGAATTAATTTGGTTTTTAATTCGATTCGTTCGAATTCGTTTTTCTCGTGAGAAAATCCACGAGTAGATTAGTTGTTTTATTTTGATTCGATCATTGTAATAGACTAGTCTAGATCTAGTATTTATTTTTTTTTGTAAAAATAAATTGTAACCGGATCGTGACGAAGAACGAAGAATTAAAAACGGCGTACCCGGACGACGCATACATGCGTGGCACGTGTATGGAGGTAAAATCATGCAAGGGGTGAAGAAAACGAGGACGAACGGCGAAAAAACGGCGCACGGGGGTGCACGGCGCACACCGTGCGCAACGGACGCACGGCGCCGCGCGCACGGCGCGTGCGCGCCTCGGCAGTGCCCTGCAGCGCCTCGGGGCGCCTCGGGCGCGCCTCGGCGCGCCTCCGTGCAGCGCCTCGGGCGCGCCTCGGGTGCGCCTCGGGGCTGCGCTTCGGCGCGCCTCGGGCGCTTTTCCAGCGCCTCTCGGGCCGGGAAGCGCGCGGGCCCATTTCGTGGGCCGACGCGCGCTGTATCTCAGGCCGTGGAATTTTTTCGGTTCGTGTTTTTTTCCGTGTGATTTTAAACGTCGTCCCGAACCCCAAACGATGCTGTTTTTGAAGAAGTGTTGCTGTTCGAGTGGGAGCACGTCGAGACGAACGTCGGAAAGCAACAAGGACGATTTTTTCGCATCAAGACGTGAAGAAATTAAACCGTGACAATTGGATTCGAGTGCTCCAATGTGTTTAATTTTGTTTTGATGGATGTTTTATTTCGTGCACTTATTATTATTTGTTAATATGTGTTTGCATGAATTTAATTGTCCAAGAAAAACCTTACTTTCGAAAATTACCAAGTATGTTTTTATAATCGCAATTTTATTCCGGATATTAAAATTGGATTATTTTGGCCTCCATAATTTATTTATTTGTGAAGTTCTTTTGGAATACATTTCCCCCTCGGATCGGCCAAAAGAACGGATTTCACATGAATAAATTCCGAAAGGATGATTGTGGATTATTACTAGTGGCGGTATTGACCCTCACCACGAGTGGCTTGCTCAAAGCGAAATAATAATCCTGTATTTAATTATGGTTATTACTTAGGCATAGGAAATTGATATTAACTTACTCCCCTCGGAGTCCCTGTCAATTTCTATGTGGTCAAAGTGGGAGCCAACTATTAATTTTGAATTAAGGATTTGTAACTTTTAAGTTTGTGATCCGCTTGAATGTATTTAAATGTATAGACCACCCCTCGTGGCGCATTTAAATTGTTTCGAGATGTTGGCTGATGCATGATTATATTGTTTTAAGGTTTCAATATAATTGATGTGATCGAATTATGTGATAATTTCATATTTTTCTAGATATTGATATGAATGTATGTTTTATTCTCATTTCATCATGTCGCAACCTTTTAATCCATTGTTTAATATACTTAAAGTTAATAAACTTTTTGGAGAGAATTATATCGATTGGAAATGTTTTTTTTTAAATTTGTCCTTACTGCACGAAAACACAATTGGGTTATTTATGTTAATATACCCGGCAAGCCTAATGATAAGTCAAGCAATGGGAAGAGGCAGTTTGTGATCGGAAGCGTGACAATGAATGAAGTGCATCATCTTGACATTTCTGTCTGAGGATTTGAGGCGCGTTCATGAAGACATTGTATCCGCTGTTGAAATCATGGAACACCTTGAAGAGATGTTTTCACATCAGAATCCCATGACTAATCAGTTCACCAAACATGACTCGGTCAAGTTGGAAATGGTGGAAGGAACGCCCGCAAGGGAGCACGTTCTCGAGATAATGGCATACCTTAACAAGTTGGAAGTACTTGGTGCGGATTTTGATTGATTCCATATACCATTCCCTACCGAGAAGTTTTGAGTAGTTTCATCTGAACTGTCAGATGAATGAACGGACAAGTCGTTTGCCCGAGCTCTTGCAAGCTTTAGTTTCGGTGGAGGTGATAATGGAGCACCAGTCTAGTGCTATGGTGGCTAATGGTTCGTCTACCTCTTTTGGTCCCAAGGGAGGGAAAAAGAGGAAGAGAACCAAAGGCCGGATCCAAGCAAATCCAATTGTTGCGAAAGGTAAATGCAAAGGCAAGCATCGAAGGGGAAGTGTTTTAGTTGCGGTGAGAGAGGACAATGGAGGTCTGCCTGTTCCAAGCCTAAGAGGCTAGGAAAGTTAGGTAATTCACACACCTTAGTCGTCGAAACTTGTGAAGTGGCGTATGCTGTCTATTCGTGGATAGTGGATACGAGAGCTACTGATCACATTTGTTTCATGGGTTTAAGCTAACCCGACGACTTAACGGAAGTGAGATCCCCATCACATCGGGCAATGCTACGAGAGTGGCAGCTGAAGCAGTGGGAGAAGTGCGCCTATCTTGTGAAGATAGAGTTATGGTCTTGAGAGACGTTCCTCATGTTCCAAGTTTAGAAAGAACTCAACCTTCAGTTTCTAAACTGTTTGAATAGATACTCAGTTTCTTTTAATAAAGATGTTATTATTGCTTGAAACGATGAGTTTATCTATTCCGGAACTTTAATGGATGATCTTTATACCATTATTTGGGCACACCACTCACAAAATTGAATCTAATAACACATCGATTATTTCGAGTAATAAAAGAAAGCGTTCTTCGGAGATGAACGAAACACTTCTATGGCATCTTAAACTAGGTCATATTAATCTAAAGTGGATAGAGAGATTGGTGAAAGACGGATCCTTGGAATCATTCCAAGTCGAACCGTTTCCAACTTGTGAATCCTGTTTAGAGGGTAAAATGACCAAGAGGGCATTTGGAGCCAAGGGGAATAGAACTACGGAAGTGTTAGAACTCGTTCATACCGATATGTGTGGTTCAATGATGATCATAGCAAGAAGAGGTATGAGTAATTTGATGATTACTCAAGATACGGATACATCTACCTTATGATGCATAGGGAAAGAAGTATCAAGTCTCTACGATTTGTTTGTGGAGGCGAATACCTTAGCAATGAATTCTTGAACTACCTATCGGAAGAAGGGATTGTATCCCTGTTGACCACATCGGGAACCCCTCAATAGAACGGTGTGGCGGAACGAAGGAGCCAGACTCTTTTAGAAATAGTCAGACCCATGATGAGTTATTCGGATTTACCCAAGTCGTTTTGGGGTAATGCCTTGGAAACAACGACTTACATTCTAAACTTGGTGCCATCCAAATCGGTTCCTAAAACCCTAATGGAATTGTGGACCGGGCGCAAGCCCAGTCTAAGACACTTGCAGATTTGGGGTTATCCGGCATACGTGCTAGACAAGGAAGCCGGTAAATTGGATCCATGTTCGGAATTAAGGTTGTTTATAGGATATCCCATGGGAACGAAAGGGTGTATGTTCTATAGTCTCAAGGATTAAAAGACCGTGATTAGTTGCACTTTAAATTCTTGGAGGAAGACTATATGAACAAAAGAAAGCCCAGAAGTGAGATTACCTTAGACGAGTTAAGAGGGCAAACTCCTATACCAAGTATACAAGATGATATACCACATGTCATACCTTCACAACCGGAACCCCGTCGTAGTGGGAGGATTGCAAGGCAACCCGAGAGATTCATGGGAATTGGAGAATCTTCGGATTTGATTCCCAGCGATGAATCAGACCCATGAACGTACGACGAGGCAATCCAAGACAAAGACGCGGAAGTGTGGCAAACCGCAATGGAAACCGAGGTGGGTTCGATGGATTATAATCAAGTGTGGGAGATGGTTGATCCACCTAATGGGGTAGAGCCCATTGGATGCAAGTGGGTGTACAAGAGGAAAAGAGGACCGGACGGAAGGGTAGAGACCTTCAAAGCAAGGCTTGTGGCCTGTGGTCTGTAGCTATGCTTAAGTCCATCCGTATTCTCTTGTCGATCGCTGCGCACTTAGATTACGAGATCTGGCAAATGGATGTCAAGACAGCTTCCCTTAACGGAAGTCTTGATGGGATCTATATGCAACAGCCCAAAGGTTTCGTTGAAAAAGGCCAAGAGCACCTCGTATGCAAGCTTAAGAGATCCATTTATGGACTTAAGCAAGCATCGCGTACTTGGAACCAGTGTTTTGATCAATTGATTAAGTCTTATGGGTTTGTGATCAAAACAAGTTCGAAAGTTGTGTGAAAGATGTGACGGAACTGCGGTGGTATTCTTAGTATTATACGTAGACAATATTCTGCTCATTGGAAACAATGTAAAGGTATTGTCAGACGTAAGGGTATGGCTGTCAAAATAGTTTGATATGAAGGACTTAGGGAAAGCCGGTCACATCCTTGGGATCAAGTTCACTCGAGATCGCAAGAGGAAGATGTTGGGCTTATCGCAAGTTTCATACAAAGCCACTGTTTTGAAGCATATCAGCGTGCAAGATTCCAAGAAAGGTTTTGTACCTTTTTTAGGCACGGAATCCATCTATCCAAAGAAATATGCCCTAAGACGCAAGTGGAGATAGATGACATGAAAGACGTTCCGTACGTTTCGGACGTAGGAAGTCTTATGTATGCAACGTTGTGTACGAGACCGAATATCTGCCTTGTCGTGGACATGATGGCAAGATAATAAAGTAATCTCGGGAAAGCACATTAGATTGCAATTAAATGCGTCCTTTAGTTTCTGAAAAGAACTTAGTATGGAATGCTGATTTAACAGTCAGACAATCTAATTCCCATGGGATACACGGACTCAAATTTCCAATCAGACATAGACTCCAAAATACCTACCTCGGGTAGTGTGTTTTGCATGGGAGAAGGAGCCATGACATGGAGAAGCGATTTGCAGAAATGCATCGCAGATTCGACCATGGAAACCGAATAAGTAGTTGCTTGTGAAGTAGCGAAAGAAGCGGTTTGGCTCAAGTACTTCTTAGTGGACTTGGACGTTGTTCCGAATTTGCCCGACAAGATAACTGTCTTTTGTGACAATGCCGGAGCAGTTGCAAATTCAAGGGAACCGAGAGCCCACAAGGCCAGCAAACACATTGAAAGAAAACACCATCTTATACGAGAAATCGTTGAGAGAGGAGATAAAGAGGTGGCAAAGATATGCGTCGGGGACAACCTAGTAAATCCATTCACAAAGGGTCTGCCTCTGAATACATTCGAGAGACATGTGGATGGAATGGGAGTCAAGACTATTGCCAATCTGCTTTAAGTATAAGTGGGAGGAATTATTAGGTTAGTGTAGGTTGACATGAGATGTCACGTAGAGCTACTACACTAAGACATGTGTGATGTATACTAAAAGCAGACTTTAAGTATAAGTGGGAGATTGTTGGAGTTATACGTGAAAGTATGCTTTTACTTTGTATAACTCGTGTATCAAACACTCGATTTATGAGAATAATTCTTTTATCACATTTGCTTTAGATATAATTGAATGTTGAATTTCTATTGCAAACCGTTCAATATATAGTACATGTTACATTGTAGTTAATGTGGTGATACCCGATCACGGAAGACAACATTAACAGTTTACTTGTAACTAAACGTACAATTCACGACCCAGGTGGAATTGAACAATCCGCCGTGAAAGGTCGATGTGTAAGGCTCAGATTGGTCTGTCTTGACCAAGAGATTGCACTAGCACATTTAGTATGTGTTGAAGAGGTCCTACAGCGAGGAGAAATTCTTCTGTTCTGAAAGGTGAAGAATTAGACCTCAGTGGTTGTTGATTTCTTAATCTCCGTCACTTAAATAGGACCGTGTGTGCTTAGTAGTTACTGCTTTGATTCATGTTGGGTGAGAATCATTGTGACTTCGAACTTTGTGTCTTGGGCAGTAATATTAATCATACGACGGTTGCTAAGATTTAATACGGAGAAACGCGTGCGAGTACGGCTCGTGTGATTAGTCCCCTTGGTGGGCTCAGAAGTTTTATTGTACCAAATCTTGCAAGTGAAGAATTAGTTTCTTCGGTACGAATAATAATGTTGAGCTGTCTTTACTCCAAGGTGAAATATATTAATTAATTTAGAGCTATTCAGAAGCTCAATTAATTAATGGACTTGATGATCTTAAACGCGGGAAATAATAACCGGGAGCCCATATTATCGTAATATGGATTAAGATGGATAGTGCAATATTAATTTATTAGTGGTAATAATTAATATTAATGGGCTGAATTATATTGGGGCTCAATATTGAAATTCAGAAGTCCATTAGGAGGTCCAATCTTAATTCTCCTTAAGGCCCCTCAAGTAGCCCAATTAAGTAGCCCAATAATGATAAGGTGATTAAAATAAAAAGAAAATAATATGCTGATTTTTTCCTTTAATTTTCGAAAAATACATGATAAGGAGGAAAAAGATTTTGTTGATTTTCTTGGAAAGATATTATGCAAGATATGTATTCTAAGAATACAAGAATATCTCATATATTCAAGAAGATCCAAATCTTGGATTTTCTCCATGTAAATTTCGAAAGTTTCATATTTATTTAAGGGAGTGAGATTTTTGTGGAATATTTTATTATGGAGAAAAGAATATATGAGATATATTCAAGATTTCTTAGAGATTAAGAAAAGATTTTCTCCCTGCCCATAAAATCTCTACGAATTTCGGTCACCCCCCTATATAAATAGGAGATGATTATTTCATCTCAACGTACATAATTCCATGTGTTGGAAAAATCAAGAAGCATAGATATTTTTCTTTTTCCTTAGTTATTAAATTTCTTGAAAGCGTCTCCCACCGGCGATCAAGTGAGGTGAAAAGGGAAATACTTGAGAAGGCTTTGGGTTGATAGAACGTGATTACGAGTGTCCCGTATATCCAAAGGCCATTACTACGAGAGGTACGTTAATCGCATATTTACTTGTTTAATTCCGCCTAGTTAAATATGTGAAATTAATTTAGCATGCATGATGATAATTAGTTGTTGGAATTATTATTTGAATTAATTAGGATTAATTCATGATAGTAATAATTGTATTTAAATTCGTATTTAAAATTCATCCCGAATAGATTCCGGGCACCCCTATATTTTCCCAACACTTTTAATTACTCGGTTACAGGGTGAAGTCTATTTTCAAGATTAGGGCTCAATTGATCATTCAGGGCTTTGTATCAATAAAAAAACTCCCGGGCTTCATCATTTATTCAAGAAGCAAAGTGGCTTTGTTTAATTTTCAAGACCGGTGGGCTCGCAACAAAAAAAAAAAAAGCAGCAAGCCATTTTCAAGTATCAGCTTTGGGCTAGAACTTCTCAATAAAAATTTCAGCATAATTATTGAGGATCCAAGCTAGTCGTCCGATCAGAGTAGGAAAAATTCACATGGACATCCTGAGCCACTGCAACGACCCAAAGGAATCTACGGGCAGTCCTTTTGCCCATCTCATATCAGGTTTTATTCTCTAATTACTTCCTTTTAATGTATTGCAATTCGGAAATATTTACAATACATTAAAAGTCGGGGGCATGAGTACCCATCTCTGGAGATTATTTTGGGTAATCCAAAACAAAATTATTGAATTTCAAAAATTCAGTAATGTTTTCCCCCCTCAGTGGCGTTGATCCATCCGCCTCCGTGGCGTCGACATCTCGTACGCCTTCTTAGGCGTTGACATTTTTATCCGCCCTCATCGGCGTTGATCCGTCCGCCTCCGTGGCGTCGACATCTCGTCCGCCTTCTTAGGCGTTGACGTGTTTTATCCGCCCTCATCGGCGTTGATCCGTCTGCCTCCGTGGCGTCGACATCTCGTCCGCCTTCTTAGGTGTTGACGTGTTTTATCCACCCTCAGTGGCGTTGATCCGTCCGCCTCCGTGGCGTCGACATCTCGTCCGCCTTCTTAGGCGTTGATGTGTTTTATCCACCCTCAGTGGCGTTGATCCGTCCGCCTCCATGGCGTCGACATCTCGTCCGCCTTCTTAGGCGTTGACGTGTTTTATCCGCCCTCATCGGCGTTGATCCGTCCGCCTCCGTGGCGTCGACATCTCGTCCACCTTCTTAGGCGTTGACGTGTTTTATCCGCCCTCATCGGCATTGCTCCGTCCGCCTCCGTGGTGTCAACGTCTCATTTTTATCCGCCTTCATCGGCGTTGATCCGTCCGCCTCCGTGGCATCGACATCTCGTCCGCCTTCTTAGGCGTCGACGTTCTTTATCCGCCTTTATCGGCGTAGATTTTCCGCTTTAATTAGCGATGATTTGTCCGCCTTCACCGGCGTTGACCAACCGATTACAATCGGTCAAGAACAAAATCAAAATCTAAGTTCAAAAGCGGGGGCCCACCCTCAAGCGGTCGGCCCTCCACACTTAGTACCAAATGGGCCTGCCCCAAAGCGGTCGGTCCACCCAAAAAATCTAAGTTCAAAAGCGGGGGCCCGCCCCCAAGCGGTCGGCCCTCCACACTTAGTACCAAATGGGCCGGCCCCAAAGCGGTCGGTCCACCCAAAAAATCTAAGTTCAAAAGTGGGGGCCCGCCCCCAAGCGGTCGGCCCTCCACACTTAGTACAAAAATTAGGCCGGCCCCAAAGCGGTCGACCTATCACATAGGCCATAGTGCCACCAGCTGTGCAAACAGAAAAAGCCTCGTACGAAGAGCATAGCCTCGAGTACGAGCACAGAAAAAGTCTCGTACGAAGAGCCTAGCCTCGAGTACGAGCACAGAAAAAGCCTCGTACGAAGAGCCTAGCCTAGAGTACGAGCATAGAAAAAGCCTCGTACGAAGAGCCTAGCCTCGAGTACGAGCACAGAAAAAGCCTCGTACGAAGAGCCTAGCCTCGAGTACGAGCACAGAAAAAGCCTCGTACGAAGAGCCTAGCCTCGAGTACGAGCACAGAAAAAGCCTCGTACGAAGAGTTTAACCTCGAGTACGAGCACAGAAAAATCCTCGTACGAAGTACGAGGAGCCTAGCCTCGAGTACGAGCACAAAAAAAGCCTCGTACGAAGAGCCTAGCCTCAAGTACGAGCACAAAAAAAGCCTCGTACGAAGAGCATAGCCTCGAGTACGAGCACAGAAAAAGCCTCGTACGAAGAGCCTAGCCTCGAGTACGAGCACAGAAAAAGTCTCGTACGAAGAGCCTAGCCTCGAGTACGAGCACAGAAAAATCCTTGTACGAATAGCCCCGCCTCAAAGTTTGAGCACATAATTACACAGTAAGGAAGTTAGAGCCCCTAAATTACGAGCACCTGAAGACTGGTGACTCGGGGGCACGACGGAAGTTCGATTCCCGCCTAACTCAGTCAGATTCAAAATTCACCAAGCCACTGATAACACTGAAGATCTTTTCGTCAAGGCCTCTACCACCAAAGTCCCCCTGGGACACCCGAGCTATCTTATCAACAGGCTCGGGGGCAAAAGTTGGAAACCTCAACTGCTGCAAGGGGTAAAATTTGTTCGAAGCACGAATCAAGATCGAACTCCGACCAAGGTCAAAGCTCGACCTTGGGGGCAATTGTTGTGGCACAAATAATCCCGTATTTGGCCTAAATACTATCTCAGAACCGGGTTATACCGGAACCGGGGTTTGGGCCCCGACAATAGGATTTCGGCATTAAACAACCTGATAAAATCGAGGGTCAACACCACTGAAGATATCGAAGGACTGACAAGATATTGTAATATTAGATTTATTTATTTTCATAATTATTTATTAGATCTACGACTGTAATAAATACCCTAAAATAAAGGGCCATGATGACTTCCTTAGTTAGAAGCTTGGGGCTCTATAAATAGAGGCCCCAACCCATTGTAAAAGAGGGCTCATATTAGTTTTCTCCTCCCCAAAAAATTCTCCCCACATAAATAAAATACTAGGCAAGGGAGACCCTCTTCGAGGGAGACCCACAGCCATCTTCAAGGGAAGAACCCATTGGTTCTTCCCCCATTCTTGTGTTCTTCGTGTTCATATTATTTTATATGTTTATTACCCGATAATCGGGACTACCCCTATAGCCACATAAATTCGTCACCTAGATCCGGTAAAATCGGTAACAACATGTAAATAACTTGAATTGTTTATGCATGAAATCAGAGAAAAGTGGTTTTTTTTGTTCCATTATTTGTCTAGTGTCCAATTTTTGTCCATAAAAATTTAACTTTTCAGTTTATATCTCATAACTTATTGAATCATCCAATTCTGGTCACATTTTTACTGGAAAGTCGAAAACGGCACCATTTAACATGTATCCAAAACAGTGTCGTTTTTTACTTTCCGGCGAAAATGAGATCAAAATTGGATTATTCAATAAATTAAGGGACCAATTAAAATTTTAATTTTTTTGGAATCAAATTTGGACACTAGACAGGTTATAGGACCAAGGATAGAGAAAAATAGTATAGCAAATTTATGAGTTAGATTATAATGTGTAGGAAATTAAGTTTAAGTAATTTTTGATGTATCATTGTCATATCTATAATGTCGTATTATTTAGGTAAAATAATATATATACTACATTACTGTAAAGTAGGTAAATTACGAACAGGGTTCACATAATTTTTTTTCAAGTTGTCACTGTTTGCATACAAAGTGTAATTATTTAAAAAATATAAAAAAATTATAACAGTGAAATTTCAATTTCTGCTAATTAAAGAAATTAAATATTTATCAAAAAACAATTTATATTTTTATAAAATTATTTTTAATAATTCACAAATTTGTCAAAATTTTAGATTTTAAATTATTTTTCGATATAATATGTCATGCGACAAACGCATGATAAAATTACTTTGTTTCACAAAATTTTATGTGATCACTTGAGACTAAAATTGAGCAATAATATATATATTTATGGATTAAATTTAATTTTTCAACTATTTTAGAACCTTTTGCGAAATGATGAAATTATGAGATATATAGAGTCATTTCAAAATGTCACCTAGATTCTTGTTAGCATGTTGATCGACCGAAAATTTATACTTTAATTAATCGGAAAAATTGCACTTTTAATCCCAAAAGAATAGATGCAAAACATGTTTGGCATCTATGTGTGAAAGTATGGTCCTTTTTTTTTTTTTTTTTTTTTTTTGCAGTTTTTGGTCGCATATGTTAAGACCAAAACTGCAAATTTACTCAATTTTTTTGGGAGTACTAAAACCACAATTTATCCATTCTCTTAGGACCAAAACTGCAATTTATCATATTCTTTTGGAACCATAAATGTATAAAAAATTACGAGACTAAAAGTGCCTAAAAATACCATTTTAAAATAGACTCATTCTCTAGGGAAAAAAATGCAATTAACCCTAATTTAACCTGTCACATGACAAAGAAATGATATACAATCGGAAAATATTAAGAATTGTGTAACTATAATTAAATTGAAGATTCTAGGCAAAATTAGGACCAAATCGGAAAATGTTAAAGAGTTGTGTAACTAAATTGAAGTTGCAAGCACCTTTAAAAAAAGGGGAAAATAAAATAAAAGTAATATAACGGAAATTGTTTTACTCTCTTTAATTTAAAGCCTTAATCTACTAATAATTAATGAAAAGTAATATATTTTGGCTGTGGGTTATGCCTCGGATAAAGAGATCACATGGAGGTAAGAAAGGGTATTCTAAAATTAGGAAAAGGTTGAAATGTTTTACCTATACCAACAACTTTTGATCTCTGGGCATAAGAAAAAGTTCAAATCGTTTCACATAATCCATATTTTCCTATTTAAGTCTTGCCAGCAGAACTGACAGAAAATTAGATACAGTACCAGAAAAAGCAAAAAAAGAAGGATCAAAGGATGTACAAATTTACAAATAATTAATGTTGGCAAAGTATCATGTAAGCATCGGGCACTATACACCGCTTACACTATTACTTATAAAAGTTAATGTTATTGCTTGTAAAACTTATATTATTATTTTAAAAATTAATATTATTATTAGTGGTGCATGGTACACAAAGTTATAATACTTTCTCTTAATGAATTGGAATCTTCCATTAAATTTTTGCATGCGCGGGTACCAATACCTTAAACAATGTTCGTAACAAAAAATTTAATTAACACCACTCAATATTAAATTGTTCATTCGATGAGCTTCTTTTCAGATGATACATTCAAGATTTCAGCCCACGAGTAAGGAGAGTGTTAGAAATTCATACAAATGAATTAATTTCACATCAATTTATAAGTTGAAGTTTTTAGATGAGATTGAAATTCTTTCATGATATTGAAGTCTTTGGCTCCACTCCAATCTCCATAGCCTCCTCCCTAAATGAATTAGTCACATATTTCTCTACAAGATAGAATTATTAGATAATTAAGATTGGGAAAATAAAAAATTTGGTCTCTTTCGTTAAATTTTGGAACCAAAGCTGTCATTTTTTTAGAGCAAAATTGCAATTTATGCATTCTATGCAAATTTTTTGTGATCAAATATATATATGAAAAAAGGACCATTTTTATAAACCATTTATTCTCATGGAAATAAAAGTATAGATCTTTGGAACTCTTATAGAAAATATGACAATGACACATGCACCTATCCCACTCACAACTTATATATATATATATATATATATATATATATATATATATATATATATATATACGCATAAACACAAAGAAATTCAAGTAACCATGGCAACCTCTGTGGTTGTAAAACAACAAGCTGTGATCACTCCTTCCGACCCAACTCCAAACCACATTCTCCAACTCTCCGCCTTAGATTCCCAGCTTTTCTTGCACATGACCTCCGAAGTGTTGCTCATTTACAAACCATTCAACGGAGTTGACAAGGCTACAATCATCGACAATATCAAGTCCGCTGTGGGGCGGGCCCTCGTCCCTTACTACCCGCTAGCGGGCCGGGTCAGACCCCGAGCAGACGGCCAGGGCCTGGAGGTCGATTGCCGGGCCCAGGGCGCTCTTTTCATAGAGGCCGAATCAAACTTAACGGTCCCCGAATTCAACGTAGCCCCGAGGAAGATTGACCAATGGAGAAAGCTGTTGTTTGAAGTGGTTGACGTACTCGCGGGGGCCCCAGTGTTTATCCTCCAGCTGACGTGGCTATCGGACGGAGGCGTCGCGCTGACGGTGGCCTCCAATCACCACATACTCGACGGCACCGGACTCGGTGAGTTCCTCAACTCGATTGCCGAGTCTGCTCGGGGTGATGAGCTAGGGTTTGGTAAGCATAAACCAATCCTGAGTCGCCATCTTCTCGACCTGGTGCCAACCGGGTTGGGTCGTGACGACTTGCTGAGTCGTCATCCAGAGTACACACGTGTTGTGGACGTTTCCGGGTTCGCTTCACGGTATGTTGAAGAAGAATTGATACCAACTTCCGTTGTTTTCGATAAGAACAAGATAAACGAGTTGAAGAAGTTGACGAAATCGACTCCTACATCGTTTGAAGTCGTGTCGGCTCACATTTGGAGGTGTTGGATTAGGTCACTGAATATGCCCGCGAACCAAAAAGTGAAAATCGTGTTTAGCATGAACATAAGAAACCGAGTTAAACCGAGTTTACCGAGTGGGTACTACGGGAATGCTTTCGTTTTCGGGTGTGCTGTGACGAGCACTGGGGAGTTGACGGAGAAGGGGTTGGGGTACGCGGTGGAGATGGTGAAGAGAGCTAAGGAAAGAGTGGACGATGAGTATGTTAAGGAGATGGTGGAATCGGTGAGTCATGGGGCGAATCTTGACCCGGTGTGCGCGTTGATCATGACTCAGTTGTCGAGGCTTGGGTTCGATATTGATTTCGGGATAGGGAAGCCGGTTCATATAGGCCCGATTTACCCCACTAGGCATGCAAAATTTTATCCGGTTTATTCTGCGCAGGGTTCAACTGAAGTCAACATAGTCGTGGTCTCTAGTGCGGTTGATCAGTATTTGTATCTTATGGATAACATTCATGCTTGATTGGTTTGGTATGTTGTTTTGAGTTTTCTGAAAGTCTTTCAGAAAATTCATGTTGGTTTGCATAATTCACCGATAAGGTGTATGTTGTCATAAATAAAGAGATGGTTTGTTTTTATGATCGTCTTTGAAGGTTGAAAACTCTTGTTTTGCTTTGGTTTTTAAGTTGTATTTTAATTCAATTACAATGTGTTATATGTGTGGAGGGTCAATGTTAGGGAAATAACTAAATGAATTAATTTCACGCATTTCTACAAATTTGGACTTTTAGATGAGAGGAATTCTTCCATGGTATTAGAGCCATAAGACTCACGCCCGGATAAAATGAATTAATTTCACACCTTTCTACAAGTTCAGACTTTTAAGATGCAATTCGCCAAGAATACGTTTCATTATTTATATTTTATTACATGATACCTAAAATAATATTTATATTTTAAAATTTTGTAAATCAAATGTATATAATTCACATTTTCTATGACAGCATATTCAATAATTTAATATAATTAAGTAATCAAACATCAATTAAAGTTTCATTAGCCCAATACATACAATATAACAGTACATTCAATCTAAAACGAGTGTCACATTGTCAATTTAAATTATATTATATAATAAAATTCAATTGAAATAACATATTTAATGCTTAATAAACACTACAAAAAAAATACGCGTTTTTGCGATCGAATTTAGCGACCGCCTCTAAATCAGTCTCTAAATAATGTATTAGCGCCTCGTATACATATGTGTATTTTAAATATATATTAATATACGGAAATGATCATATGTCTACCAGTGGGCCCAAAATAATCTCAATTGTCTCTTTCAATAATTTATCAAAGTGTGTACGAAGAGCATAACCTCGAGTACGAGCACAGAAAAAGCCTCGTACGAAGAGCCTAGCCTCGAGTACGAGCACAGAAAAAGTCTCGTACGAAGAGCCTAGCCTCGAGTACGAGCACAGAAAAATCCTTGTACGAATAGCCCCGCCTCAAAGTTTGAGCACATAATTACACAGTAAGGAAGTTAGAGCCCCTAAATTACGAGCACCTGAAGACTGGTGACTCGGGGGCACGACGGAAGTTCGATTCCCGCCTAACTCAGTCAGATTCAAAATTCACCATGCCACTGATAACACTGAAGATCTTTTCGTCAAGGCCTCTACCACCAAAGTCCCCCTGGGACACCCGAGCTATCTTATCAACAGGCTCGGGGGCAAAAGTTGGAAACCTCAACTGCTGCAAGGGGCAAAATTTGTTCGAAGCACGAATCAAGATCGAACTCCGACCAAGGTCAAAGCTCGATCTTGGGGGCAATTGTTGTGGCACAAATAATCCCGTATTTGGCCTAAATACTATCTCAGAACCGGGGTATACCGGAACCGGGGTTTGGGCCCCGACAATAGGATTTCGGCATTAAACAACATGATAAAATTGAGGGTCAACACCACTGAAGATATCGAAGGACTGACAAGATATTGTAATATTAGATTTATTTATTTTGATAATTATTTATTAGATCTACGACTGTAATAAATACCCTAAAACAAAGGGTCAAGATGACTTCCTTAGTTAGAAGCTTGGGGCTCTATAAATAGAGGCCCCAACCCATTGTAAAGGAGGGCTCATATTAGTTTTCTCCTCCCCAAATAATTCTCCCCACATAAATAAAATACTAGGCAAGGGAGACCCTCTTCGAGGGAGACCCACAAGCATCTTCAAGGGAAGAACCCATCGGTTCTTCCCCCATTCTTGTGTTCTTCGTGTTCATATTATTTTATATGTTTGTTACCCGATAATCGGGACTACCCCTATAGCCACATAAATTCGTCACCTAGATCCGGTAAAATCGGTAACAACATGTAAATAACTTGAATTGTTTATGCATGAAATCAGAGAAAAGTGGTTTTTTTTGTTCCATAATTTGTCTAGTGTCCAATTTTTGTCCATAAAAATTTAACTTTTCAGTTTATATCTCATAACTTATTGAATCATCCAATTCTGGTCACATTTTTACTGGAAAGTCAAAAACGGCACCATTTAACATGTGTCCAAAACAGTGTCGTTTTTTACTTTCCGGCGAAAATGAGATCAAAATTGGATTATTCAATAAATTAAGGGACCAATTAAAAGTTTAAATTTTTTGGAATCAAATTTGGACACTAGACAGGTTATAGGACCAAGGATAGAGAAAAATAGTATAGCAAATTTATGAGTTAGATTATAATGTGTAGGAAATTAAGTTTAAGTAATTTTTGATGTATCATTGTCATATCTATAATGTCGTATTATTTAGGTAAAATAATATATATACTACATTACTGTAAAGTAGGTAAATTACGAACAGGGTTCACGTAATTTTTTTTTCAAGTTGTCACTGTTTGCATACAAAGTGTAATTATTTAAAAAAATATATAAGAAATTATAACAGTGAAATTTCAATTTCTGCAAATTAAAGAAATTAAATATTTATCAAAAAGCAATTTACATTTTTATAAAATTATTTTTTAATAATTCACAAATTTGTCAAAATTTTAGATTTTATTTTATTTTTCGATTTAATATGTCATGCGACAAACGCATGATAAAATTACTTTGTTTCACAAAATTTTATGTGATCACTTGAGACTAAAATTGAGCAATAATATATATTTATGGATTAAATTTAATTTTTCAACTATTTTAGAACCTTTTGCGAAATGATGAAATTATGAGATATATAGAGTCATTTCAAAATGTCACCTAGATTCTTGTTAGCATGTTGATCGACCGAAAATTTATACTTTAATTAATCGGAAAATTTGCACTTTTAATCCCAAAAGAATAGATGCAAAACATGTTTGGCATCTATGTGTGAAAGTATGGTTCTTTTTTTTTTTTTTTTGCAGTTTTTGGACGCATATGTTAAGACCAAAACTGCAAATTTACTCAATTTTTTTGGGAGTACTAAAACCACAATTTATCCATTCTCTTAGGACCAAAACTGCAATTTATCATATTCTTTTGGAACCATAAATGTATAAAAAATTACGAGACTAAAAGTGCCTAAAAATACCATTTTAAAATAGACGCATTCTCTAGGGAAAAAAATGCAATTAACCCTAATTTAACCTGTCACATGACAAAGAAATGATATACAATCGGAAAATATTAAGAATTGTGTAACTATAATTAAATTGAAGATTCTAGGCAAAATTAGGACCAAATCGGAAAATGTTAAAGAGTTGTGTAACTAAATTGAAGTTGCAAGCACCTTTAAAAAAGGGGGAAAATAAAATAAAAGTAATGTAACGGAAATTGTTTTACTCTCTTTAATTTAAAGCCTTAATCTACTAATAATTAATGAAAAGTAATATATTTTGGCTGTGGGTTATGCCTCGGATAAAGAGATCACATGGAGGTTAGAAAGGGTATTCTAAAATTAGGAAAAGGTTGAAATGTTTTACCTATACCAACAACTTTTGATCTCTGGGCATAAGAAAAAGTTCAAATCGTTTCACATAATCCATATTTTCCTATTTAAGTCTTGCCAGCAGAACTGGCAGAAAATTAGATACAGTACCAGAAAAAGCAAAAAAAGAAGGATCAAAGGATGTACAAATTTACAAACAATTAATGTTGGCAAAGTATCATGTAAGCATCGGGCACTATACACCGCTTACACTATTACTTATAAAAGTTAATGTTATTGCTTGTAAAACTAATATTATTATTTTAAAAATTCATATTATTATTAGTGGTGCATGGTACACAAAGTTATAATACTTTCTCTTAATGAATTGGAATCTTCCATTAAATTTTTGCATTAGCGTGTACCAATACCTTAAACAATGTTCGTAACAAAAAATTTAATTAACACCACTCAATATTAAATTGTTCGTTCGATGAGCTTCTTTTCAGATGATACATTCAAGATTTCAGCCCACGAGTAAGGAGAGTGTTAGAAATTCATACAAATGAATTAATTTCACATCAATTTATAAGTTGAAGTTTTTAGATGAGATTGAAATTCTTTCATGATATTGAAGTCTTTGGCTCCACTCCAATCTCCATAAATGAATTAGTCACACATTTCTCTACAAGATAGAATTATTAGATAATTAAGATTGGGAAAATAAAAAATTTGGTCTCTTTCGTTAAATTTTGGAACCAAAGCTGTCATTTTTTAGAGCAAAATTGCAATTTATGCCTTCTATGCAAATTTTTTGTGACCAAATATATATATGAAAAAAGGACCATTTTTATAAACCATTTATTCTCATGGAAATAAAAGTATAGATCTTTGGAACTCTTATAGAAAATATGACAATGACACATGCACCTATCCCACTCACAGCTTATATATATATATATATATATATATATATATATATATATATATATATATATATATATATATATATATATATATATATATGTGTGTGTGTGTGTGTGTGTGTGTGTGTGTGTGTGCGCGCGCTCAAACATGTATATACGCATAAACACAAAGAAATTCAAGTAACCATGGCAACCTCTGTGGTTGTAAAACAACAAGCTGTGATCACTCCTTCCGACCCAACTCCAAACCACATTCTCCAACTCTCCGCCTTAGATTCCCAGCTTTTCTTGCACATGACCTCCGAAGTGTTGCTCATTTACAAACCATTCAACGGAGTTGACAAGGCTACAATCATCGACAATATCAAGTCCGATGTGGGGCGGGCCCTCGTCCCTTACTACCCGCTAGCGGGCCGGGTCAGACCCCGAGCAGGCGGCCAGGGCCTGGAGGTCGATTGTCGGGCCCAGGGCGCTCTTTTCATAGAGGCCGAATCAAACTTAACGGTCCCCGAATTCAACGTAGCCCCGAGGAAGATTGACCAATGGAGAAAGCTGTTATTTGAAGTGGTTGACGTACTCGCGGGGGCCCCAGCGTTTATCCTCCAGCTGACGTGGCTATCGGACGGAGGCGTCGCGCTGGCGGTGGCCTCCAATCACCACATACTCGACGGCACCGGACTCGGTGAGTTCCTCAACTCGATTGCCGAGTCTGCTCGGGGTGATGAGCTAGGGTTTGGTAAGCATAAACCAATCCTGAGTCGCCATCTTCTCGACCTGGTGCCAACCGGGTTGGGTCGTGACGACTTGCTGAGTCGTCATCCAGAGTACACACGTGTTGTGGACATTTCCGGGTTCGCTTCACGGTATGTTGAAGAAGAATTGATACTAACTTCCGTTGTTTTCGATAAGAACAAGATAAACGAGTTGAAGAAGTTGACGAAATCGACTCCTACGTCGTTTGAAGTCGTGTCGGCTCACATTTGGAGGTGTTGGATTAGGTCACTGAATATGCCCTCGAACCAAAAAGTGAAAATCGTGTTTAGCATGAACATAAGAAACCGAGTTAAGCCGAGTTTACCGAGTGGGTACTACGGGAATGCTTTCGTTTTCGGGTGTGCTGTGACGAGCGCTGGGGAGTTGACGGAGAAGGGGTTGGGGTACGCGGTGGAGATGGTGAAGAGAGCTAAGGAAAGAGTGGACGATGAGTATGTGAAGGAGGTGGTGGAATCGGTGAGTCATGGGGCGAATCTTGACCCGGTGTGCGCGTTGATCATGACTCAGTTGTCGAGGCTTGGGTTCGATATTGATTTCGGGATAGGGAAGCCGGTTCATATAGGCCCGATTTGCCCCACTAGGCATGCAAAATTTTATCCGGTTTATTCTGCGCAGGGTTCAACTGAAGTCAACATAGCCGTGGTCTCTAGTGCGGTTGATCAGTATTTGTATCTTATGGATAACATTCATGCTTGATTGGTTTGGTATGTTGTTTTGAGTTTTCTGAAAGTCTTTCAGAAAATTCATGTTGGTTTGCATAATTCACCGATAAGGTGTATGTTGTCATAAATAAAGAGATGGTTTGTTTTTATGATCGTCTTTGAAGGTTGAAAACTCTTGTTTTGCTTTGGTTTTTAAGTTGTATTTTAATTCAATTACAATGTGTTATATGTGTGGAGGGTCAATGTTAGGGAAATAACTAAATGAATTAATTTCACGCCTTTCTACAAATTTGGACTTTTAGATGAGACGGAATTCTTCCATGGTATTAGAGCCATAAGACTCACGCCCGGATAAAATGAATTAATTTCACACCTTTCTACAAGTTCAGACTTTTAAGATGCAATTCGCCAAGAATACGTTTCATTATTTATATTTTATTACATGATACCTAAAATAATATTTATATTTTAAAATTTTGTAAATCAAATGTATATAATTCACATTTTCTATGACAGCATATTCAATAATTTAATATAATTAAGTAATCAAACATCAATTAAAGTTTCATTAGCCCAATACATACAATATAACAATACATTAAATCTAAAACGAGTGTCACATTGTCAATTTAAATTATATTATATAATAAAATTCAATTGAAATAACATATTTAATGCTTAATAAACACTACAAAAAAAATACGCATTTTTGCGATCGAATTTAGCGACCGCCTCTAAATCGGTCTCTAAATAATGTATTAGCGCCTCGTATACATATGTGTATTTTAAATATATATTAATATACGGAAATGATCATATGTCTACCAGTGGGCCCAAAATAATCTCAATTGCCTCTTTCTATAATTTATCAAAGTGTGTACGAAGAGCATAGCCTCGAGTACGAGCACAGAAAAAGCCTCGTACGAAGAGCCTAGCCTCGAGTACGAGCACAGAAAAAGTCTCGTACAAAGAGCCTAGCCTCGAGTACGAGCACAGAAAAATCCTTGTACGAATAGCCCCGCCTCAAAGTTTGAGCACATAATTACACAGTAAGGAAGTTAGAGCCCCTAAATTACGAGCACCTGAAGACTGGTGACTCGGCGGCACAACGGAAGTTCGATTCCCGCCTAACTCAGTCAGATTCAAAATTCACCAAGCCACTGATAACACTGAAGATCTTTTCATCAAGGCCTCTACCACCAAAGTCCCCCTGGGACACCCGAGCTATCTTATCAACAGGCTCGGGGGCAAAAGTTGGAAACCTCAACTGCTGCAAGGGGCAAAATTTGTTCGAAGCACGAATCAAGATCGAACTCCGACCAAGGTTAAAGATCGACCTTGGGGGCAATTGTTGTGGCACAAATAATCCCGTATTTGGCCTAAATACTATCTCAGAACCGGGGTATACCGGAACCGGGGTTTGGGCCCCGACAATAGGATTTCGGCATTAAACAACCTGATAAAATTGAGGGTCAACACCACTGAAGATATCGAAGGACTGACATGATATTGTAATATTAGATTTATTTATTTTCATAATTATTTATTAGATCTACGACTTTATAAATACCCTAAAATAATGGGTCAGGATGACTTCCTTAGTTAGAAGCTTGGGCTCTATAAATAGAGGCCCAACCCATTGTAAAAGAGGGCTCATATTAGTTTTCTCCTCCCCAAATAATTCTCCCCACATAAATAAAATACTAGTCGAGGGAGACCCACAAGCATCTTCAAGGGCAGAACCCATCGGTTCTTCCCCCATTCTTGTGTTCTTCGTGTTCATATTATTTTATATGTTTGTTACCCGATAATCGGGACTACCCCTATAGCCACATAAATTCGTCATCTAGATCCGGTAAAATCGGTAACAACATGTAAATAACTTGAATTGTTTATGCATGAAATCAGAGAAAAGTGGTTTTTTTTGTTCCATAATTTGTCTAGTGTCCAATTTTTGTCCATAAAAATTTAACTTTTCAGTTTATATCTCATAACTTATTGAATCATCCAATTCTGGTCACATTTTTACTGGAAAGTCGAAAACGGCACCATTTAACATGTGTCCAAAACAGTGTCGTTTTTTACTTTCCGGCGAAAATGAGATCAAAATTGGATTATTCAATAAATTAAGGGACCAATTAAAATTTTAAATTTTTTGGAATCAAATTTGGACCCTAGACAGGTTATAGGACCAAGGATAGAGAAAAATAGTATAGCAAATTTATGAGTTAGATTATAATGTGTAGGAAATTAAGTTTAAGACTTAGCAATAAATTAATTTTTGATGTATCATTGTCATATCTATAATGTCGTATTATTTAGGTAAAATAATATATATACTACATTACTGTAAAGTAGGTAAATTACGAACAGGGTTCACGTAATTTTTTTTCAAGTTGTCACTGTTTGCATACAAAGTGTAATTATTTAAAAAATATATAAAAAATTATAACAGTGAAATTTCAATTTCTGCTAATTAAAGAAATTAAATATTTATCAAAAAGCAATTTACATTTTTATAAAATTATTTTTAATAATTCACAAATTTGTCAAAATTTTAGATTTTAAATTATTTTTCGATTTAATATGTCATGCGACAAACGCATGATAAAATTACTTTGTTTCACAAAATTTTATGTGATCACTTGAGACTAAAATTGAGCAATAATATATATTTATGGATTAAATTTAATTTTTCAACTACTTTAGAACCTTTTGCGAAATGATGAAATTATGAGATATATAGAGTCATTTCAAAATGTCACCTAGATTCTTGTTAGCATGTTGATCGACCGAAAATTTATACTTTAATTAATCGGAAAAATTGCACTTTTAATCCCAAAAGAATAGATGCAAAATATGTTTGGCATCTATATGTGAAAGTATGGTCCTTTTTTTTTTTTTTTTCAGTTTTTTGTCTCATACGTTAAGACCAAAACTGCAAATTTACTCAATTTTTTTGGGAGTACTAAAACCACAATTTATCCATTCTCTTAGGACCAAAACTGCAATTTATCATATTCTTTTGGAACCATAAATGTATAAAAAATTACGAGACTAAAAGTGCCTTAAAATACCATTTTAAAATAGACGCATTCTCTAGGGGAAAAAATGCAATTAACCCTAATTTAACATGTCACATGATAAAGAAATGATATACAATCGGAAAATATTAAGAATTGTGTAACTATAATTAAATTGAAGATTCTAGGCAAAATTAGGACCAAATCGGAAAATGTTAAAGAGTTGTGTAACTAAATTGAAGTTGCAAGCACCTTTAAAAAAGGGGGAAAATAAAATAAAAGTAATGTAACGGAAATTGTTTTACTCTCTTTAATTTAAAGCCTTAATCTACTAATAATTAATGAAAAGTAATATATTTTGGCTGTGGGTTATGCCTCGGATAAAGAGATCACATGGAGGTTAGAAAGGGTATTCTAAAATTAGGAAAAGGTTGAAATGTTTTACCTATACCAACAACTTTTGATCTCTGGGCATAAGAAAAAGTTCAAATCGTTTCACATAATCCATATTTTCCTATTTAAGTCTTGCCAGCAGAACTGGCAGAAAATTAGATACAGTACCAGAAAAAGCAAAAAAAGAAGGATCAAAGGATGTACAAATTTACAAACAATTAATGTTGGCAAAGTATCATGTAAGCATCGGGCACTATACACCGCTTACACTATTACTTATAAAAGTTAATGTTATTGCTTGTAAAACTAATATTATTATTTTAAAAATTAATATTATTATTAGTGGTGCATGGTACACAAAGTTATAATACTTTCTCTTAATGAATTGGAATCTTCCATTAAATTTTTGCATGCGCGGGTACCAATACCTTAAACAATGTTCGTAACAAAAAATTTAATTAACACCACTCAATATTAAATTGTTTATTCGATGAGCATCTTTTCAGATGATACATTCAAGATTTTAGCCCACGAGTAAGGAGAGTGTTAGAAATTCATACAAATGAATTAATTTCACATCAATTTATAAGTTGAAGTTTTTAGATGAGATTGAAATTCTTTCATGATATTGAAGTCTTTGGCTCCACTCCAATCTCCATAGCCTCCTCCCTAAATGAATTAGTCACACATTTCTCTACAAGATAGAATTATTAGATAATTAAGATTGGGAAAATAAAAAAATTGGTCTCTTTCGTTAAATTTTGGAACCAAAGCTGTCATTTTTTTAGAGCAAAATTGCAATTTATGCATTCTATGCAAATTTTTTGTGACCAAATATATATATGAAAAAAGGACCATTTTTATAAACAATTTATTCTCATGGAAATAAAAGTATAGATCTTTGGAACTTTTATAGAAAATATGACAATGACACATGCACCTATCCCACTCACAGCTTATATATATATATATATATATATATATATATATATATATATATATATATATATATATATATATGTGTGTGCTCAAACATGTATATACGCATAAACACAAAGAAATTCAAGTAACCATGGCAACCTCTGTGGTTGTAAAACAACAAGCTGTGATCACTCCTTCCGACCCAACTCCAAACCACATTCTCCAACTCTCCACCTTAGATTCCCAGCTTTTCTTGCACATGACCTCCGAAGTGTTGCTCATTTACAAACCATTCAACGGAGTTGACAAGGCTACAATCATCGACAATATCAAGTCCGCTGTGGGGCGGGCCCTCGTCCCTTACTACCCGCTAGCGGGCCGGGTCAGACCCCGAGCAGACGGCCAGGGCCTGGAGGTCGATTGCCGGGCCCAGGGCGCTCTTTTCATAGAGGCCGAATCAAACTTAACGGTCCCCGAATTCAACGTAGCCCCGAGGAAGATTGACCAATGGAGAAAGCTGTTATTTGAAGTGGTTGACGTACTCGCGGGGGCCCCAGCATTTATCCTCCAGCTGACGTGGCTATCGGACGGAGGCGTCGCGCTGGCGGTGGCCTCCAATCACCACATACTCGACGGCACCGGACTCGGTGAGTTCCTCAACTCGATTGCCGAGTCTGCTCGGGGTGATGAGCTAGGGTTTGGTAAGCATAAACCAATCCTGAGTCGCCATCTTCTCGACCTGGTGCCAACCGGGTTGGGTCGTGACGACTTGCTGAGTCGTCATCCAGAGTACACACGTGTTGTGGACGTTTCCGGGTTCGCTTCACGGTATGTTGAAGAAGAATTGATACCAACTTCCGTTGTTTTCGATAAGAACAAGATAAACGAGTTGAAGAAGTTGACGAAATCGACTCCTACGTCGTTTGAAGTCGTGTCGGCTCACATTTGGAGGTGTTGGATTAGGTCACTGAATATGCCCTCGAACCAAAAAGTGAAAATCGTGTTTAGCATGAACATAAGAAACCGAGTTAAGCCGAGTTTACCGAGTGGGTACTACGGGAATGCTTTCGTTTTCGGGTGTGCTGTGACGAGCGCTGGGGAGTTGACGGAGAAGGGGTTGGGGTACGCGGTGGAGATGGTGAAGAGAGCTAAGGAAAGAGTGGACGATGAGTATGTGAAGGAGGTGGTGGAATCGGTGAGTCATGGGGCGAATCTTGACCCGGTGTGCGCGTTGATCATGACTCAGTTGTCGAGGCTTGGGTTCGATATTGATTTCGGGATAGGGAAGCCGGTTCATATAGGCCCGATTTGCCCCACTAGGCATGCAAAATTTTATCCGGTTTATTCTGCGCAGGGTTCAACTGAAGTCAACATAGCCGTGGTCTCTAGTGCGGTTGATCAGTATTTGTATCTTATGGATAACATTCATGCTTGATTGGTTTGGTATGTTGTTTTGAGTTTTCTGAAAGTCTTTCAGAAAATTCATGTTGGTTTGCATAATTCACCGATAAGGTGTATGTTGTCATAAATAAAGAGATGGTTTGTTTTTATGATCGTCTTTGAATGTTGAAAACTCTTGTTTTGCTTTGGTTTTTAAGTTGTATTTTAATTCAATTACAATGTGTTATATGTGTGGAGGGTCAATGTTAGGGAAATAACTAAATGAATTAATTTCACGCCTTTCTACAAATTTGGACTTTTAGATGAGACGGAATTCTTCCATGGTATTAGAGCCATAAGACTCACGCCCGGATAAAATGAATTAATTTCACACCTTTCTACAAGTTCAGACTTTTAAGATGCAATTCGCCAAGAATACGTTTCATTATTTATATTTTATTACATGATACCTAAAATAATATTTATATTTTAAAATTTTGTAAATCAAATGTATATAATTCACATTTTCTATGACAGCATATTCAATAATTTAATATAATTAAGTAACCAAACATCAATTCAAGTTTCATTAGCCCAATACATACAATATAACAGTACATTCAATCTAAAACGAGTGTCACATTGTCAATTTAAATTATATTATATAATAAAATTCAATTGAAATAACATATTTAATGCTTAATAAACACTACAAAAAAATACGCGTTTTTGCGATCGAATTTAGCGACCGCATCTAAATCGGTCTCTAAATAATGTATTAGCGCCTCGTATACATATGTGTATTTTAAATATATATTAATATACGGAAATGATCATATGTCTACCAGTGGGCCCAAAATAATCTCAATTGCCTCTTTCTATAATTTATCAAAGTGTGTACGAAGAGCATAGCCTCGAGTACGAGCACAGAAAAAGCCTCGTACGAAGAGCCTAGCCTCGAGTATGAGCACATAAAAAGTCTCGTACGAAGAGCCTAGTCTCGAGTACGAGCACAGAAAAATCCTTGTACGAATAGCCCCGCCTCAAAGTTTGAGCACATAATTACACAGTAAGGAAGTTAGAGCCCCTAAATTACGAGCACTTGAAGACTGGTGACTCGGGGGCACGACGGAAGTTCGATTCCCGCCTAACTCAATCAGATTCAAAATTCACCAAGCCACTGATAACACTGAAGATCTTTTCGTCAAGGCCTCTACCACCAAAGTCCCCCTGGGACACCCGAGCTATCTTATCAACAGGCTCGGGGGCAAAAGTTGGAAACCTCAACTGCTGCAAGGGGCAAAATTTGTTCGAAGCACGAATCAAGATCGAACTCCGACCAAGGTTAAAGCTCGACCTTGGGGGCAATTGTTGTGGCACAAATAATCCCGTATTTGGCCTAAATACTATCTCAGAACCGGGGTATACCGGAACCGGGGTTTGGGCCCCGACAATAGGATTTCGGCATTAAACAACCTGATAAAATTGAGGGTCAACACCACTGAAGATATCGAAGGACTGACAAGATATTGTAATATTAGATTTATTTATTTTCATAATTATTTATTAGATCTACGACTGTAATAAATACCCTAAAATAAAGGGTCAGGATGACTTCCTTAGTTAGAAGCTTGGGCTCTATATATAGAGGCCCCAACCCATTGTAAAAGAGGGCTCATATTAGTTTTCTCCTCCACAAATAATTCTCCCCACATAAATAAAATACTAGGCAAGGGAGACCCTCTTCGAGGGAGACCCACAAGAATCTTCAAGGGAAGAACCCATCGGTTCTTCCCCCATTCTTGTGTTCTTCGTGTTCATATTATTTTATATGTTTGTTACCCGATAATCGGGACTACCCCTATAGCCACATAAATTCGTCACCTAGATCCGGTAAAATCGGTAACAACATGTAAATAACTTGAATTGTTTATGCATGAAATCAGAGAAAAGTGGTTTTTTTTGTTCCATAATTTGTCTAGTGTCCAATTTTTGTCCATAAAAATTTAACTTTTCAGTTTATATCTCATAACTTATTGAATCATCCAATTATGGTCACATTTTTACTGGAAAGTCGAAAACGGCACCATTTAACATGTGTCCAAAACAGTGTCGTTTTTTACTTTCCGGCGAAAATGAGATCAAAATTGGATTATTCAATAAATTAAGGGACGAATTAAAATTTTAAATTTTTTGGAATCAAATTTGGACACTAGACAGGTCATAGGACCAAGGATAGAGAAAAATAGTATAGCAAGTTTATGAGTTAGATTATAATGTGTAGGAAATTAAGTTTAAGACTTAGCAATAAATTAATTTTTGATGTATCATTGTCATATCTATAATGTCGTATTATTTAGGTAAAATAATATATATACTACATTACTGTAAAGTAGGTAAATTACGAACAGGGTTCACGTAATTTTTTTTCAAGTTGTCACTGTTTGCATACAAAGTGTAATTATTAAAAAAATATATAAAAAATTATAACAGTGAAATTTCAATTTCTGCTAATTAAAGAAATTAAATATTTATCAAAAAGCAATTTACATTTTTATAAAATTATTTTTAATAATTCACAAATTTGTCAAAATTTTAGATTTTAAATTATTTTTCGATTTAATATGTCATGCGACAAACGCATGATAAAATTACTTTGTTTCACAAAATTTTATGTGATCACTTGAGACTAAAATTGAGCAATAATATATATTTATGGATTAAATTTAATTTTTCAACTATTTTAGAACCTTTTGCGAAATGATGAAATTATGAGATATATAGAGTCATTTCAAAATGTCACCTAGATTCTTGTTAGCATGTTGATCGACCGAAAATTTATACTTTAATTAATCGGAAAAATTGCACTTTTAATCCCAAAAGAATAGATGCAAAACATGTTTGGCATCTATGTGTGAAAGAATGGTCCTTTTTTTTTTTTTTTTTTTTTTTTGCAGTTTTTGGTCGCATATGTTGAGACCAAAACTGCAAATTTACTCAATTTTTTTGGGAGTACTAAAACCACAATTTATCCATTCTCTTAGGACCAAAACTGCAATTTATCATATTCTTTTGGAACCATAAATGTATAAAAAATTACGAGACTAAAAGTGCCTAAAAATACCATTTTAAAATAGACGCATTCTCTAGGGAAAAAAATGCAATTACCCTAATTTAACTTGTCACATGACAAAGAAATGATATACAATCGGAAAATATTAAGAATTGTGTAACTATAATTAAATTGAAGATTCTAGGCAAAATTAGGACCAAATCGGAAAATGTTAAAGAGTTGTGTAACTAAATTGAAGTTGCAAGCACCTTTAAAAAAGGGGGAAAATAAAATAAAAGTAATGTAACGGAAATTGTTTTACTCTCTTTAATTTAAAGCCTTAATCTACTAATAATTAATGAAAAGTAATATATTTTGGCTGTGGGTTATGCCTCGGATAAAGAGATCACATGGAGGTTAGAAAGGGTATTCTAAAATTAGGAAAAGGTTGAAATGTTTTACCTATACCAACAACTTTGGATCTCTGGGCATAAGAAAAAGTTCAAATCGTTTCACATAATCCATATTTTCCTATTTAAGTCTTGCCAGCAGAACTGGCAGAAAATTAGATACAGTACCAGAAAAAGCAAAAAAAGAAGGATCAAAGGATGTACAAATTTACAAACAATTAATGTTGGCAAAGTATCATGTAAGCATCGGGCACTATACACCGCTTACACTATTACTTATAAAAGTTAATGTTATTGCTTGTAAAACTAATATTATTATTTTAAAAATTAATATTATTATTAGTGGTGCATGGTACACAAAGTTATAATACTTTCTCTTAATGAATTGGAATCTTCCATTAAATTTTTGCATGCGCGGGTACCAATACCTTAAACAATGTTCGTAACAAAAAATTTAATTAACACCACTCAATATTAAATTGTTCATTCGATGAGCTTCTTTTCAGATGATACATTCAAGATTTCAGCCCACGAGTAAGGAGAGTGTTAGAAATTCATACAAATGAATTAATTTCACATCAATTTATAAGTTGAAGTTTTTAGATGAGATTGAAATTCTTTCATGATATTGAAGTCTTTGGCTCCACTCCAATCTCCATAGCCTCCTCCCTAAATGAATTAGTCACACATTTCTCTACAAGATAGAATTATTAGATAATTAAGATTGGGAAAATAAAAAATTTGGCCTCTTTCGTTAAATTTTGGAACCAAAGCTGTCATTTTTTTAGAGCAAAATTGCAATTTATGCATTCTATGCAAATTTTTTGTGACCAAATATATATATGAAAAAAGGACCATTTTTATAAACCATTTATTCTCATGGAAATAAAAGTATAGATCTTTGGAACTTTTATAGAAAATATGACAATGACACATGCACCTATCCCACTCACAGCTTATATATATATATATATGTGTGCGCTCAAACATGTATATACGCATAAACACAAAGAAATTCAAGTAACCATGGCAACCTCTGTGGTTGTAAAACAACAAGCTGTGATCACTCCTTCCGACCCAACTCCAAACCACATTCTCCAACTCTCCGCCTTAGATTCCCAGTTTTTCTTGCACATGACCTCCGAAGTGTTGCTCATTTACAAACCATTCAACGGAGTTGACAAGGCTACAATCATCGACAATATCAAGTCCGATGTGGGGCGGGCCCTCGTCCCTTACTACCCGCTAGCGGGCCGGGTCAGACCCCGAGCAGGCGGCCAGGGCCTGGAGGTCGATTGTCGGGCCCAGGGCGCTCTTTTCATAGAGGCCGAATCAAACTTAACGGTCCCCGAATTCAACGTAGCCCCGAGGAAGATTGACCAATGGAGAAAGCTGTTATTTGAAGTGGTTGACGTACTCGCGGGGGCCCCAGCGTTTATCCTCCAGCTGACGTGGCTATCGGACAGAGGCGTCGCGCTGGCGGTGGCCTCCAATCACCACATACTCGACGGCACCGGACTCGGTGAGTTCCTCAACTCGATTGCCGAGTCTGCTCGGGGTGATGAGCTAGGGTTTGGTAAGCATAAACCAATCCTGAGTCGCCATCTTCTCGACCTGGTGCCAACCGGGTTGGGTCGTGACGACTTGCTGAGTCGTCATCCAGAGTACACACGTGTTGTGGACGTTTCCGGGTTCGCTTCACGGTATGTTGAAGAAGAATTGATACCAACTTCCGTTGTTTTCGATAAGAACAAGATAAACGAGTTGAAGAAGTTGACGAAATCGACTCCTACGTCGTTTGAAGTCGTGTCGGCTCACATTTGGAGGTGTTGGATTAGGTCACTGAATATGCCCTCGAACCAAAAAGTGAAAATCGTGTTTAGCATGAACATAAGAAACCGAGTTAAGCCGAGTTTACCGAGTGGGTACTACGGGAATGCTTTCGTTTTCGGGTGTGCTGTGACGAGCGCTGGGGAGTTGACGGAGAAGGGGTTGGGGTACGCGGTGGAGATGGTGAAGAGAGCTAAGGAAAGAGTGGACGATGAGTATGTGAAGGAGGTGGTTGAATCGGTGAGTCATGGGGCGAATCTTGACCCGGTGTGCGCGTTGATCATGACTCAGTTGTCGAGGCTTGGGTTCGATATTGATTTCGGGATAGGGAAGCCGGTTCATATAGGCCCGATTTGCCCCACTAGGCATGCAAAATTTTATCCGGTTTATTCTGCGCAGGGTTCAACTGAAGTCAACATAGCCGTGGTCTCTAGTGCGGTTGATCAGTATTTGTATCTTATGGATAACATTCATGCTTGATTGGTTTGGTATGTTGTTTTGAGTTTTCTGAAAGTCTTTCAGAAAATTCATGTTGGTTTGCATAATTCACCGATAAGGTGTATGTTGTCATAAATAAAGAGATGGTTTGTTTTTATGATCGTCTTTGAAGGTTGAAAACTCTTGTTTTGCTTTGGTTTTTAAGTTGTATTTTAATTCAATTACAATGTGTTATATGTGTGGAGGGTCAATGTTAGGGAAATAACTAAATGAATTAATTTCACGTCTTTCTACAAATTTGGACTTTTAGATGAGACGGAATTCTTCCATGGTATTAGAGCCATAAGACTCACGCCCGGATAAAATGAATTAATTTCACACCTTTCTACAAGTTCAGACTTTTAAGATGCAATTCGCCAAGAATACGTTTCATTATTTATATTTTATTACATGATACCTAAAATAATATTTATATTTTAAAATTTTGTAAATCAAATGTATATAATTCACATTTTCTATGACAGCATATTCAATAATTTAATATAATTAAGTAACCAAACATCAATTCAAGTTTCATTAGCCCAATACATACAATATAACAGTACATTCAATCTAAAACGAGTGTCACATTGTCAATTTAAATTATATTATATAATAAAATTCAATTGAAATAACATATTTAATGCTTAATAAACACTACAAAAAAAATACGCGTTTTTGTGATCGAATTTAGCGACCGCCTCTAAATCGGTCTCTAAATAATGTATTAGCGACCGATGTATATCACTGGTCTCAAATTAAAAAAATCTACGACCAACACAATAATTGGTCTAAAAATCTAACGATTAGCGACCATCTGCGACCGCTCAGGCGGTCGCTAAACTCAAAGGCCGGTCAAAAATTGAGCAACACTTTTTACCGCCTGATCAGTGACCGCCTACTGGCGGTCGCAAACTGGTCAGTTGACCTCTTCTTTTAAACGGGCAATGGTCTTTAATACAGGGGTAATTAGCGACCACCGTAGGCGGTCGCTAATCACAAATTTGGTCAATCCGGATCATTGGTATCTGCGATTAGTGACCGCCTTTGGCGGTCGCTAATTTTTTTTACCCTTTTAAGGGGAGGTCCGTACTCACTTTCGCCATCAGTTTTTAAAAATGTCGCCGCCGCCTGGCGATCAATTCGTTCCGGTCAACTTACTTGTTGTTTTCCCGTCTACACAATAACCGTAAGTTTTTCAAACTTTAACCGTTTATTATGTTTGTATATCATTTTTTAAATATGTAGGATTTATATACATGAAGTTAGATATATATGTTTGTATGAATCATGAATGTTTGTTTATAGGATTTATATATATGTACATATATGTATGATTTTATATGTTTGTATATATATATATTTTTTTTTAAATCATGTATATAAATGTTTAGTATTTTTTAAGTTAGTTGGTATGTTAGTTTAGGAATATACATCTTTACATGTTGATTGGTATATGTATGTTATAGTTGATTGATATGTGTAGGTATGAATTTAGTTGATTTATATACGTAGTTATGAATTTAGTTGATTTATATACGTAGTTATGAATTTATATAGTTGATTTATATACATAGTTATGAATTTAGTTGATTGATATGTGTAGGTATGAATTTATATAGTTGATTTATATACGTAGTTATGAATTTAATTGATTTATATACGTAGTTATATATTTAGTTGATTGGTATACGTATGTATGAATTTAGTTGATTGATATGTGTAGGTATGAATTTAGTTGATTGGTATACATATGTATGGATTTAGTTTATTGGTATACGTAGGTATGGATTTAGTTGATATGTGTAGGTATGAATTTAGTTGATATGTGTAGGTATGAATTTAGTTGATTGATATATGTATGTATGAATTTAGTTGAATGTGAATAAATATAATATAGAATGATAATATGTTGAATTTATAATTATTACAGATGAGCTCTCAAGATAACCCTGATCAGATTGGGGGACAGGATCGGGGGAGGGGGAGGGGGAGGGGTAAGAGGAGGTCGGGGTCGTTGAGACCGGAGATCCCGGAGGTTAGACGGGCCCCGGAGATGACATCATCCTCCTCACAGCAGTCCAGTGTTGTTGGCTCTACTTCTGTTGCCGGATCTTCGGCTTCACGGCAACATCCCGCATTGGATAGTCGTCTCACTGTTGTCCCTAGAGACAACATGTAAGTGTTCTTAGATAACGAATTAAATAATTTTAATTGTATTCATTAATATTAATTATTAATATTAACTTGGTTTTTTTTATGTCACAATATGCTTCCAGGTCATGAGACTAGCTCTCGCGTCTCAGAGGCCATTAAGAAGCTCCCGTTCGAGGTTGGTGCCTACTCGTGGTCCATGGTGTCCGAGAGAAAGAGGAAGGACTACTTCGAGTAGTTCAAGGTATATTTATTATGATTTTAATTTTTAATATTTTATTTTGAATTTATTTGTTAATATTTTATTTTTAATTTAATTGCAGAAATTGTGTGTTTGGGACCCTACCCATGATAGTGTTATGTACGGCTTGTTCTGCGCGAAAGCGCAGGAGCAGTACAAAAACATGGGGTGCAGCTGGAGCTAGGCCGAGGGCCAGACGGACGTTCCGTCTGGGACGCTTTGGTGGTTGCTCACTGGAATGGTGAGACATTCAAAGCCAAGTCCACGAAGTCCAGGGATAACCGGTTGAAGGACCCCACCGGGCAAGGCGTCGCCAGACATCGGGCTGGATTCCGATCCATCTACGAGCACTCTCTCGCCTTTTTAAGTATTATAATTTTTATTTATATTTGATTATTAATAAAATTTTAAATGTTTAATATTTAAATATCTATTGAATTTGGTTCGCAACAGGAGAGGGAGCACGGACGAAAGTCATCTCTATATGAGTAGATGGAGATCTCCCACCCAGTGAACCCGAAGATTGGGACGTCTACCTACGCCCGCACCACCGAGATCCATGTAAGTATTTTTTTAAATTTAATTAATTTTAATTTAATTATTATAATTGTATTTTATATATAATTTCATAACCAGATTAAGGATCGTCTCACCTAGGTCTCGTAGCAGGTGGCTCCCACCGACGTCAGCGGAGAGAACCCCACCCCTCCCCGGATTGACGAGGACCGCATCTATTTAGATGTGGTCGGAGTCAAGAAGGGGAAGGTCGTGGGGCAGGGCGCTCACAGTAAGGCCATCCTGCAGACCTACCGCCAGAGCAGTAGATCGTCCTCCTCAATCGACTATGTTCCCTCTCAGTTGGAGCGTGAGCTGAGAGACGTCCGAAAGCAGATGGAGGTCCTCACGAGCTACAACGAGAGTTTTCGGAACTGGTTCTCCAGCATCTCCTAACAGATGGGAGTAACCGCTCCACCGCCACCCCCACTCCCACTCCCACAAAATTTTGCTGTCGGGGGAAGCAGTGTCGGGGGGAGCGGTGCCGGGGGGACAGGTGGTGAGGATGAGGATGACGATGGTCGTGGGATCGATGTGAACTGCTTCCTCTCTAATGGGGAGGGAGAGAGAGAGAGAGAGAGAGAGAGAGAGAGAGAGAGAGAGAGAGAGAGAGAGAGAGAGAGAGAGAGAGAGAGAGAGAGAGAGAGAGAGAGAGAGAGAGAGAGAGAGAGAGAGAGAGAGAGAGTTTATATTTTTTGTTGAATATTTTATATTTTTTATTGAATATTATAGATTTGTATATATTTTATGAATCGTATAAATTTTAAAAAAAATGAGTCAATTTGGGGTTATATACAATTAAATGGATAAAAACGAATGAATTAATAATTTATAAAAGTCTAAAATATTAAATTTACAAAATTACAAAAAATAGTGTGTGTATATATATAAACGAATTGGAAACAAAAAGGAATTAATTTGATTAATTAAAAAAACGGGAGTCAATTCGAGGTTATATACAATTAAATGGATAAAAACGAATGAATTAATAATTTATAAAAGTCTAAAATATTAAATTTACAAAACTAAAAAAAAAAAGTAAATATATATATATAAACGAATTAGAAACAAAAATAAATTGATTTGATGAATTTAAAAAAAAAAAACGGGAGTCAATTTGAGGTTATATACAATTAAATGCAAATAAACGAACAATAATAACAAGTGTCCTAGTGATTCACACCTCCTTCGGGTTACCCGGAGGTCGTGGGTTTGATTCCCCTTGGACGCGTATTTGCCTATTTATTTCTACCTTGGGCGCGTATTTGCCTATTTATTTCTACAAGCCTCATAAGGGCTTATATACTATATTCGCCTAATATAAGGTAGTGGGTCAGTGACTTAGTGGTTTGCGCCCCGTCCGGATCCCAATGGACGCGGGTTCGAACCCACTGAACCACTTTTTTTGCAGGTTCGTCAATTAGCGACCGCCTACAGGTCAGTCGCTAATAAAATATTACAATTTAAAAATTATTTTTATCTTAAAAATAAATTAGCGACCGCCTTCAGCCGGTCGCTAAAACCTGACCCAACCGGGCTAGATCGGGTCAATTCAGCGACTGACGGTTGGCGGTCGCTATATGTTTACGACCGCCAAGGCGGTCTCAAATTAGCGACCGACTACAAAAGGCGGTCACTAATATTAGTTACCCGTGTTTTAACGACCGATTTTTATCGGTCAGAAATCGATCGCTAATCACGTTTTGCGATCAAAAATCGATCGCTAAGTCGGTCGCTAATCCGCGTTTTTTTTTTTTTTGTAGTGAAATAAGATTCGCGAGAGGGGTTCAAATATCTGTTAGGATTCGCAAAGTGGAGAATCGAATTCGCAAATTCAAAATCAATTGCACCCTTTTTAGGGGGTGGGTGCGAATCTAATATATATATTATATTATGATATTTTAAAAGAATCCGTACATTATAGCATTCCCTATTTCATCTCCTCCCCAACCACGTGAGTTAACGACAATTTAATTTTAGAAAAGAAAACATCTAAATTTAATGTCCTAATTTACCGGAATAGAAAGGTATTTGGTCGAGGGAAGAGGAGTGATTCCTGTTCCTTGAATTTCAGGCCTCCAGTACGGAATCTCTTTCCAAATACCTGGGTGTTTTTGTTCGGGTAAACTAGAACATACTGTGATGTTTTCTTTAAGGATAATTAAATTGTCGTTAACTCACGTGGTTAGGGGATCAAAGAATATGGAAGGTGCAACTTATTTTCATAAAATTTCTTTTAATTTTAGTCTTTGTTTAAGGTTGAACAAATATCTGACAAATTGGTATATATAGTTTAAGTGGTTAGAGCAAATTCGAGTTACAAGTTTACTAATAAGAAAAAGGTTGGACTAATATCTACAGAATTTATGCCAGAGAAATTCGCACAAATTTGGGATTTCATGGGGGAAGGAGACAAGTTTGCAAAGCTCCATTGTAAATTCTCGTCTTCTTAAAGTATTTTCCAATGTGGCTATAGTTGATTTTTTAAATTTAATTATCATCCCCTTTCTAATTTTTTAGGATAGGTAATTCTTCTTCCTTTGGATTTTTGTACGGAATCATGATTTTGTTCAGGTAAACTAGGACAGATTAGGATGGTTTCTTTTCCATAGACAAATTGTCGTTAACTCGGACAAATGGCGAGGATCCATCGACGAAATAGGGGGATATACGAACAGAAAATCCAAATGGTATGCACGTGTAAATTTAGGGATGACAATGGAGCGTGTTCAAATTCGAATTCGCATTAAACCTGCCTTGCTTGGAATGGGTTTGGATCCAATCAAATGAGTTTGAAGCGGGTCATGATTATTATTATACCCACCCTGTGAATTTGCCTCATTAAAACACCATCACTTAATACATTATCACTTTATAATTTTTTATTAATAGGTAAGAATAATGAGAATATTTTTAAGGAGCAGTATTAAACAAAATTTAATGGATCACTTTTTCATTAGATGGAGGTCCATCTCACGAAGCAAGGTATGTGGGACGGTTCCATACAAAATTATACCCACTTTTTAAATTAAAATATATGAGTTTCAAAAAACATGTTTCTAATAAAAATGATTATCACTTTACAAAAAAACATTATCACTTTTAATTGAACTTCTATCACTTTTGATTGAACATGTTATATGCCCATTTTGCAACGCTATGCTAATTAATAAATGGGGAAAATTAAATTTTTAGGACACTATCTTACAGCAATTTACAAAATGAGGACATTTTCTTTACGGGCTGACAATTTTAGGACACTTTCTTTTAAATTTTGTAATTTCAGGACATTTTCTTTACGGGCTGGCAATTTCAGGACTCTTTCTTTTAAGTTTTGCAAATTTAGGTCAACTGATACTAATTACGGGTCAAGCGGGCTTGATCCTCCAGCTTGACTGTTTCGTAGACGCCATATCACTAAAATCCTTCCATGTTATTAAAATATTTGGCGAATTTAAAATCTAAAAAAATCTGGACAATTAAAAATCTGCTTATCATACTTTGCGCTCTGCGATTAAGATTCAAGCCCTTGCTTATTCTCCTCGTTGCTTTCACCATTCTTAGCTGGTATGTAAATAATTTTGAGAAATTAAAAAATGTAATTGCATTTTCCATTCCAATAAAACTTCCGTCTCACCTTTTTTTTAATAATTTTGATCCCATGGGTTTTTCAACCAAAATTAGTGAAATTGGAATTTTGCAAGATTGATTTTTTTTTTTTATTTGCGGGAAGAGTTGGAATTAAGGCTCCAAAATTTCGTTTGGCTCGAAATTAGTATCAATTAACCTAAATTTGCAAAATTTAAAAGAAAGTGTCCTGAAATTGCAAAATTTAAAAAAAAAGTATTCTAAAATTGTCAGCCCGTAAAGAAAGTGTCCTCATTTTGCAAATTGCTATAAGATAGTGTCCAAAAAATTTAATTTTCCCTTAATAAATGCACAAGTTGTCATATATCTTTATTCTTTAGAAGAACGACTTGTTCAAAGTTTCATTACCAATTCATCGTATTCTGCTAAATTAGGATACTACCAATTATCAATTCATCATATCTTTCAAAATGCACAAACATGTTAAGAATCTTAACTTGTAAAATCAAGTGATAATTTGTTTCATCCCTATATACTCTCAAGAATCTTAGAATTTGTATAAAAGAAAGTGGATCCGTTTGAAGAAATTGTGCAACAAATATCCCATACGGGTCTAGGCGGTAGTTCCAGGGAGCGAAAACGAGGAAGACGAGAAGAAGAGGAACTTTTCTATTTGTTAATTAACTAAAGAGCTGCCTAAATTGCGGAAGATAGAATGATGTTCTATGAATTAGTAAGCGGATCATATATGGGCTAAGTTTATATATGTCTCATACTGTAATATGGTCTCACATAAGTTTTATCATCTTATTACATTGCATACAAAGTAACGAAAAGTCTTTTTTTTTTTTTTTTTATTCAATCTCTTGCAACTCCTCTTTCATAATTCACCGCAATTCTGCTAGTGATACTCAGAATTTTTTTTAAACAGAAAATGTTCAAGTTTTCAATCGAGTATATAAGTTTTCAATGTGTGACCAAATAATGGAAGAACTGTCTTTTTGCACAATTGCATTTGTAATAAAGTAATAGAAGAAAAAAGAACTTACTCTCTATGAGCTCAATAAAGAAGAAGCCTTTTCTTGTAATGTCTTCCAAGCTGCAACGACATGCCTCTCTTCAGTAAGTGGCGCCCCTACAGCAAGTCGTAGCACATACTTGTTCGATAGGACCTAAATTATTGGTTTCCGGAAAGAAAAAAAACGAAATGTCAAAACAATCCAATTAATTATTAGAGATGGGGATGTTGCATACAATGATACATATGCATGTTGGTGAACGAATCTAATCGTGAGGATTAGTGGCTGTTTTAATCTGTTTTTTACGTCACCAATCAATAACGTGTGATTGATTACCACCGTAAATGGTAAATCGGGGTATGAATTTTCGAATTTCAGACAAAAATACACATAAACACACCCAAACTTACACACACACGGAATAAGTCCAATTTCTTTAATCTTCACGATTAGATTCGTTCACCAACAATGCAGCAAAAACTTATGTGAGACTGTCCCATCGTGCTATCGATATCACTTTTCAATAGATTACTTCTCACTTTTATCATTTTTTTAAATATTTATCTTAAAAGATACTTCCTCCATCTCATATAACCTTTGCACTTTAAGCACACCTTTTTAAGAGAGTGGAAGAATGAGTAGGGATTTGAAGGGTAATTTTGTAAACCTTAAAATATAAAATAAATAAATGAGTTGAATTGTGTAGGCCTAAAAACAATGACATTTTGTGTAAAATTCAGGATAGAGTGAAGTTTATAGAGAATTTTACATTTTCAAATGTGAAAGTTATTGTGGGATGGACGGAAGAAACAAAAAAGGTGTGAAAAGTATTATGGGACGAAGTGAGTACATTTTACACACTCCCTCTGTCCACTAAAAGTATGCTCATTGGCTTTTGATAGATTTTAAGAAAACGTAGATAAAGCATGTAAAGTAAGGGTAATTTAGTGTATTGTGTGATCCATTTATAAATTAAATGGTTATTTGTGAATGTAAAATCAACAATATGTGAAATAATTAAGTGATTATTGAATGGTAAGGAAAGAAGATTGTTATAAAAAAACATTTTGAGCATACTTTTAGTGGACAAGGGGAGTACTTTTTTAAAGAAGCGGATGCAATTAACCTAAAAGTGATATTTTTATTGAAAAGTGACACTAGTCGCATAGTGAAACTGCCTCGTACAAGACTTAATATATGTAGGTTAAATTATGAAAACCCTCTTGAAATATGTCTAAATTACTAAACGAACCATGTGATTTCAAATAACTACCAAATACCTCCTGAAGAGACCAAATTTTTTGTTTGATTGACTGAGAAATCTAAAACCATTTCACTTGTTTTCTCATACTGGTTTGTGATGTTGCATTCTTCGTCAATTAAACAATTATTTTGGTCTTTTTAGGAGGAGGTACTCCATTTGGTAATTATTCAAACCACAAAGTTCTTTTAGTAATTTGAACAATTCTCAGAAAGGAATTTAGGTAATTTACTCATGTATATAATATTGTCAAACAGATTTGAGCTTACTGTGTGAGAGATGAAGAGTTTCCCAGTTGAGTTTACAATCTCCAGTAACTCACGATTTAAGTTGTTAGCACGCTCTTCATTGTTCCCAGTCGGCAACATGCGAAAGCAAACTAACGAAAAAGTCCGAGGGGCAACAACCTGCAAGTTTGTAAAACATAAATAGTAAAACACAGAATTTAAAGAGCTTTCAGGCCTAATCTGTCTACTAAAAACGTCAGAAAAAACTTATAAATAAAAGGACACCATAGTTAATGGTCAAGCTTAGGCCAATTTTTTTGTATCTCTCATCTTATACCTATTCCAGGGCGCTTGGTTCATAATTCTTCAATGAGAATGGTAATGGAAATGAATATAGGGTAACTAATGGCTAATGAGAATAAAATATGATCCAATTCACATTCATCATAGTTCGTAAGAGATATTAAGTCAAAATAAGTTAAGCATTACTCAGTTTTGATTAACTACCTTCTCCCCTATAATCAATTCTCCTCGATCATTCCACTATTCGTCAACCAACAATCCCTTTTTGTCCCAACTTATTTCAAGATTAAAGCAATGCATTAATAATGTAACTATAATTCTCATTGTAATTCACTATTCACTAGTTCTCATTGACAAGTCCATAATATATAATTTTATTTTAGAAAAGTGTCATAATGTTCAAGTCCTTGAAGTTTCATTTTCATTTAAAGATTTCCTGTAGCATCCAGAGGTATAATTGTTACGTATATTTTGTTTCATATAAATGTCAAAACTAAGCCGATAGGTAGCTATGTAAACATGCAATAGATTAAAAGATCAAGTGTATAATTTAGTTTACAGGCATCCAGTTGAAGGAGAATACAACTGATAGCTTGTACTCTTTTAAAAGATATATCTTTTGGTAGAGAGTTAGTTTCGTTTAAAATGTGATGTTATGAAAGATCGTATTCATCCAAAAGATATATCTTCTGCAGAAGGGTTGTTTACTTCTAACAGTTAGGAGTTTTGTGAAAGTGATTCTGTTTTGAAAAATTATTACCTCGAATCTCGAGTCTAGCTTAACAAGCTCTTCGAACTTCCTAGCCAACTCAATGTGGTTTCTTATGTAAGCTTGCAACTTCTCCAGCCCATAAAGTCTTAATACCATCCACAGTTTAAGAGATCTGCACACAAACACCATATTAGATTAGACCAGCATGACTAACAGCACATGATTAGAGGACTTATGCTTGCTCTTTCGGATACCATCAACAAATAGGGGCTGCCATGAATGTTATAGGACTATGCATTACACATATATTACTAAAATAATTTTTTAACAAATGGATGTATGAAATTGACACAACTTTACTACTTTTATCTCATTTCTTGAATAAAATTAGTACATATGGTTCAGTTCCGGAGATAACAACCTGAACCTGCGTCCCAAAGGGATTTGCCAATCTTTGTAATCCACAACCGTGTTTTCTGATGAAGCCTGAATAGCAGCCTAACGAATTAGATTGCGTATTTGACAATATCAAGAGTTCATAATATGTGTGTGTATATATATATATATACAAGACATGTTTGTATATCTTTCTCCAAACCACAAATGATTATACTATATATCCAATGAAAAATTATTGTGAATTTGACACAAATTACAGTGTTACTAAGACAGTCAACGGCCACTTATAAGGTCACATGAACTCCAATACTAGAAGAAATTATAATTCATTCCAAATAAGCAGTTAATATTATAAACCAAAAACCATCAATCCAAAGGGTGCTACATTTCGAAAATAATAACCATGCATAACTGTTCGTTTTTATGTATGTGGTTAATAATATTATAGTAAATAGTCGTAAACAAACAGTTCAAATCGCATCTTCCGCACGGCCTTTACCTCTTAGGCATTTTAACATTTAACCTTAAAAATGCTTGATGTTAAATGAGTAACCCGAAGAAATACATATTTTTAATTATAATTCATCAAGAGGGAAGTAAACTCACTTTATTCATAAGGTACTCAGGATTTGTTGATAACGATTGGATGAGTGCCCTTCTGTCCTGTTTGACAATGACTTGCATTAACTTTGCACAACTGCCTTGTCAAAATATAAACTATGCACAACTGGAAATTTGGAGTAGAATAAATAAAAGGCAGCAAAAAGAAAATTTAGTATACATCTTGCTATAATAACTACCACTTTGAGTAGCATATAAATATAATTTTGCGAACAGATTGTACAAAATAACAACAGTTGCAACTCAAGTGTATTTCTAAATGGTATTAGTTGTTTAACTAAAATGTATTAGTTGTTTTCACTATAAAACATTAGTTGTGGACAGTTCCATTGTACAACTAGTGTAACTGAGTTTTACCCGTAACAGTTTCGGGAATTTAAAAAAAATATAACTTGGTCTCAAAAGAAGTCAAAGCATACCTTTACCCAAAGAGCTGAACAATCAAAGTTTGTTAAAAACCACTTGTGTGCATTCATGTTAAATGAGTTGGCTTCTTCAACGCCATTAAGATAGGGGCGATATTCTGGACAGATACAGGCACTTCCCGCATATGCAGCGTCCACATGAAACCACAGTCCATTACTCTGTTCATCGTCATACATGCATCAAAACTGCCTTTATCCCTTGGCCATAAGTAAAATTTAACAGATATATCAATGGTATGATTTCTAGTTTATAAGATAAATTCTTTGCAAACTCTTCATGTTAATGTTTTATATTTCCAACAGCATGTTAGTAAACAAATGAATAACAGAAGAAAGACTAAGAGATCGCCATTGATTTGAATAGTCTCATTGATGCATGAACATGTAAATAAATCTCAAGAGTTTTCGAAATAAAAACTTACATTTGAAATCTTCCCCAATGCAGGCAAGGGATCTACAGCTGTTGATGATGTGGTACCAACCTACAGACATGAAGTTAAGGTTACTTTTTAGTAGACTGATTCTTATTATCAGCAATTCATAAAATATTGAATAGCCAAGAAAGGATTAAATTAGGTTTAAACTAACACTTACATTTCAAATTCCTAAAACAAACTTATTTGAACATTGCGAAAAATCATATGATAACATACGAGAGTGAAAAGTAGAAGGTACAATGATATAAAGAAGTTGTTAAGTTATCCACATGATAAGGAAAAGAAGGTGTGATACTTTCACATATCTAAAGAAGAGAGGATATCATTCCACTACATGCATCACTTAAATAATACTAGCCATTGCAAAGAGAAAAACAAACAATGTAATGAAGAAATAATACTTGCCATTCCATTATCCACTTACAGTAGCACACAAGAAGAAGGGAATTAGACCAGAGGCTATGTCCTGCGAGATTGCTTCACTGAGTGATTCAGGTGAAAGCGCATAATTTGAGGATGAATTGGTTTTCAGTACCCTGCAATTTTCAGGGTGAATTCCTCCTATCTGCAACAAAGACCAAACCATACACCCAATAATCGATCAATATTCAACAAACAGCATGAATGAACAATCTAATTCCCAGAAATTTAAATTCCACCTTGCAGGCTTTAAGTATTGAAGAATGAGTTTGATCAGAACTATAGGCAACAAGCTTCCCAATAGAATCTTTCCCAACCTTTCTCAGGACTTGGTCACGTGCAGCCAAAAGCACAACTAATACTGCTTCACTTGCAGTTCCCTGTATTACTCCACCCCCATTTCCTAAAAAGTCAATCCATAAACAAATATATTGTATAACTGTATAAAAGATGTACAAATACATATCAGAAATCCAGCAAAATCACAAGGCCAAATTGTTTAACAGAATGTATTCAATACCTGTTGATAAGAACTCATCAGGTAGCTTAAGAGCCTTTGCAAGCCAATCAAGAACTATCGTCTCGAGTTCTGTGGCAGCAGGGGAAGTTATCCAACTAAACCCCACCATATTTATACCAGCACTCAGCATTTCCCCAAGAAAGCCAGCAACACTGCTATTCGATGGAAAATACGCAAAGTAATCCGGGCTTTGCCAATGGGTTACCCCTGGTAATATTTTTGATTCAACATCTGCGGAGAATAGTACATATTCAATCTTGTTCTTGAATGAATAAATTAGTGAAGATGCAAGGAACAAAACATACAATTATATTCAATTTACCATCCAAAACACTTTGCAACGATTCAGAGTGATTGGGTGCAGAATCTGGCAAAAGATCCCGCAGATACCCAGGCTGCATAAAGAAATCAACGTATGCTATTTTTATCAACTCATATAAACAATGTAAGGTTGCATTTGGATGGAGTCACTTGAAATGCAAGGAATTTAAAAATAAATGGATTTGAGAATCCATGGATTTCAAATGACATGATTTTCCTAGGTATTTAATATTCCTCTAATTTAAACTAGGATCAAAGCTAGGAAGTTGAAAACCATCAATTTAAATATCTTACCCAAACAAGTGGAGTGGATTTAGGTTATGGATTTAAAATCCATAGCCCAAGTCCATCCATCCAAACACAACCTAAATTCAGTTATAATGTAATTCCTTGCACCTACAATATTTTTATAATCAAATTAGGTTATACTCTTATTTAGAGCATATCAAGTTCAAATTAACCTCAAAATTAGACAAAATTGTATGGTGAATAATGCCTTTGAATACTATCAACAAAATTATTTAGATAAATGATTTTTAAGTACTTCAAGTGAGTGTGTGTGTGAGAGAGAGAGTGGGAGGGAGAGAGAGAGAAGACCTGAACTTGGCTGAGAACAGGGAAGTTTTCAATGTTCTTATAATAATCAGCAATGAAATCCACCATTTTGTGTCCATACTCCCTCAATTGTTCGGAGTCCATTGGCTTCAGATCATCCACCCTATAACACAGCAATCATACATATTTCCAAACAAATTCATGGGAACACAAAAACAACAACGGAAAAAGGGTTAAAAAGAATAGCATTCCAGATTCAAGCAAAGACATACATTCTGGGAAATTTGGAGGAATTGCAGCAGAGAACAGAGATATACGGTGTGTGTTTTTCTCCAGTGTTGGAGGAAATAGAGGTGGGAGTATGGGACTGTGATGGAAAATATCTTGGACTGCAAGCGCGCCTTTGTTGAATTATAATAAAATATTAGTTTCATTTAATTATATATTTGTAGATAAAAAATGAAATTTATGCCCAACTAAACTATCACACGGGTCTCAAAGATGATAAAATTATTAATTTGAGGTTTAAAATATTTTTTTTATTAATTTAGGGCCTAAAAGATAGAAAACTATTAATCCAAAACCTAAAAGATAAAATATATCAAGATCATGTTTAACATATTATAATTTATATTCTTATTTTATTTATATACATTATTATTTTTTCCTTTTTTTTTTTTTGTAATTTTTTAATCACGTGAAATTAATATATTTTTTGAATTATGATTTATAAAAATATTATCGGATAACAAGAAATTATTAGAGATCAAACACGGTCTTAAAATGAGTGAGTCCTTAATAGTTTTACCTTTAAAGTCTTAAATCAATAGTTTTCAATCTTTCACATCCTGAAATCGATAGGAAGAATCTTTCAGACCATGAATTAATTATTTTACAGTTGTTCAGGCCCTGAATTGACAATATCAACTAAAGCTATTATTTATAATCAGGTCTTAATCTTGTACACTAGGTGCACCGTGCAATACTAGAGCATTTTTTAAAAAATTATTCATGTTACCACAGAAAAATTATCCCTATTTTTACTAAAAAAAAAAATCATTCCTATTAAATTCATAATTGGGATGGGTTCGAATCCAAAAACACCATGAACCGGACGAGGGAGATAAAAACCAAGTTAAATGGGTCTCGAACGGGTTTGAACCCGGTCTAACGTAACATCCTCGGGTCTGGGACGGGTTCTAATATTAGGTGGACACATCCCCAATCCGCCTCGTATACATATGTGTATTTTAAATATATATTAATATACGGAAATGATTATATGTCTATCAGTGGGCCCAAAATAATATATCAATCGTGAATGTGTCATTATCACATTCGCGGTGTGTATATTTGTTTGTGTCCACCGGTGGACATATGATCATTTCCGTAATTATATAATACTTCATTTTTTATCTAGGATATAATATTTGAAAAAATGCCACACACAAGTTTTCGTTTTTAAAAATGCCACCCAACATTTTTTTTTTACTACCACCTCAAATTAATTTACTGTCGTCTGCACCCCCAACCCTCTTTCACCCTCCCCCCCATGCGACCTTAGATCTCAGACGGGCGTCGCCACTCCTACCTTGCTGGCAGCAATTCCCGCACGCCTGCCTCTGTTTCTCTGTCCAATGATCTCTTATTCTTTCGGTCTTACATTCACGTCGCCACCAATGGTCCTCTGCTCTCTTCTTTTCCATCAACCATTATCAGCTTACTCTTGTAATCTCTCTCTTTTGTCGAGTCTCCTTCCAAGTTTTCGACTCTCTCTCTCCCTCCCTCCCTCCACGTCCAGTCAAATCGAAGATCTATGTACCATTTATTTTCATTAGTTTGAAGAGTATTGATGCATATGGCTATGAAATAAGATTTTCTTTTTCCCATGATCTTCAATTGCGTGGCTTAGCTCATTTAATTTTCAAAGAACATAAATGGTTTTGGCAGTAAAAGTCCATTTTAGCCCATAAATTCTATCATTTTTTCATTATGGACCCATATAATTTAAATTATTTTCAAACTTCCAAGATTATTCAAACATTCAAAATTATACAAACTTCAAATTTTATATTAAACAAAGCTTGATTGAGCATATATGATAAAAATTCGCCAATAATAATAAAAAAATTAATATGCATCTTTTTTAACTTTAATTCATCTTTTCCCAGAAGGTTTAGCCCATAAATTCTTGCACAAAACTATAACAAAGCAACAGAAAAGGAATATTCATAAAACTACGGTTTGCATACAATGTATCTAATATCATCATCATTAATCAATCGTGTTTTGTTTTCCTAGATCCTATGTTTTATTTTGCACATATTTTAGACGAAGTAGCAAAAAAGGAAAAAAAAAATCAAAGAAACCACTGGTCTTCATACAATGTATCCAGCTTCACCATATATCATACTAGATGAGTGTCCCGCGTATTACGCGGATTTTCGTAAAAAATTGATTATACATTATAATACATTATATATATAATAACATTATAAATTTATTTACCGTAAAATAATATAATTATATTATATACTTCCTCCGATTCATTTAAGATTACCCATTTCTACATAAAATAAAGGTTTTTTTGTTTTGTTTTCCCCCTTTTCCAAAATAGCAGAAAGTAAACTCCATTCCTTTAAATTTACCCTTTCAAAAGTTGAAAGAACTCTTATATCTTTACTAAAAAACTACTTTATACTCACAAATACTAATAAACAACTCTCTCGTTAAAACCCATAACATTTTGTTTGGATCATTCTAAAATGAATTGGAAGGAGTATAGTATATATTATATATATATATATATATATATATATATATATATATATTCAAAATAAAATCACATGTTAAACACACTTAAATCAATATAACGACATATTAAATTCGACTTGAGATTAAAATGTTTAAATAATTAAAATTTTGGTGCACTGTGTTTTCTAGTCAATAAAATTTTTTTCCTTAAAAGTTAAAATTTTAAATTATTCGTAAATCCAGTTAATCATTATTTAATCGACAAAAAATCAAAATTATTTAATATGCTTATTTCATTTTTAATTACCTTAAACAAATTAGGTTTTCCTAAATTGAAAATTCTCAAATATAGTGAGACAATAAAAATAAGTTAATTAAACATTAAGTTTCATATAATTATAGTTTTAAATTTAATTAATCAATTCAATTTAATCTATTTTTATAAACTCAAGTTATATACAATAGACATTTCAACTTTATATACATTCACAGTTTAGCTTAATTGGTTAACATCATAAATTGTACTCATGTGGTCTTAGGTTCGAATTCATGTACATGGATATTTTTCTAATTAGTCTCTTTATTATATAAGGACACATCGATGACACATAAACATAATGAATTGACAACCATATAATGACATATAAGCAAGACTAAACTCCCTATTAGTATAATGGAGGATATTGCTATTAAATGATGTTCAATAGTTTTTAATATATAATATGTGTCTTTAATGAAGATTTGTAATTAATTACCATTAATAACATGTCTCATATATTAAAAACAATGAAACACAAGTCATTGTGTTAGATGTTACCACAGAAGATATTTTGTTACATAACGATATGAGAAATCGTGAGATGATAAATTTTATAAATTGAATTGCATGTGTTATTCATCTAAATTGTACAAAAATGTTTATAATAGTAAATATCATCTAACAAAAAAAAAATCCTTATTATATTCCTTTTTTATATATATTTCTTACAATTTTCAAATATAATATAAATTTATTACAAATAAATTTTAATAAATAAATAGTTGAAAAAAATAAGGGCGAGTTGGTGACACTAATAAAGTATATATGAGTTGTAGGTTGTGTATATGAATGAGTAGAGATGTTAATCCAGTCCGGCCCGTTTAACCCTAAAAAATACAGGGTTAAGGTCATGGTTTAATTTAAGAGGCCCGTTTAAATCGGGGTCTTTTTGGCCCGGCCCTATTAGCCCGTGGACTAAGCGGGCTAGCCCGCCAACCCGGGTTATATATATATATATATATATATATATATATATATATATATATATAATAAGTGTTAATATAGTTTTGTACTTTTTAAGTATTGATGTTTGAATTTTTATAATTATGTTGAATTGTTTTTATGTAATTTTAATGAATTTATGAACAATGTTTAAATTCATTAACATTTTATTGCCACTATTTTAAATTTTGTGTTGAATTTTAATTTTTTTAGGCATAATCCGTTTGTGGTCCGTTTAGCCCGAGACCCGCTAGGGTTAGGTCTTAATTATTAGAGGCCCGTTAAGAGTGAACCGAATAAGACCCTAACTCGTTTAATCCGAAGCCCGTTAGGACCGGCCTTATAGGATTAGAGCTAGCCTGTTTAACATCTCTATGGATGAGAGATAAATTATTTTTTTATTAAAAGATTGAGATGAGTTAAAAGTTATCACTTTAACCCAAAAGAAAAAGAAAATTATGTGTTTCACATTTAATCCATCTTCCCAATAGAATCTTGCACAAATCCTTAATTAAATATATATATATATATATATAATTAGGGACTATAAAGGCACAATCGATGAGAATGAAGTTTGCTACATATAATGTATTAAACTTCATTCTCATCGATTGCGCCTTTAATATTAATAGGAAAATAACATCGGTCATATTTTATATAAATCTATTTATAGTCCCTAATTTCTATCATTTCTTATAATGAACCCAAATAATTCAAATTATTTTCAAACTCCCAAGTGATTAACCTTCAAAATTATCTATACTTTCAAATTTATCTCAACACAACTGTATTGAGCAAATAAGTAATATAATTGGCATTGGTAATAAAATATGCAATTTGCATCTTCTGTATTTTTAATTTATTATTTTACGCATCTAATTATAGCTTGGTTTATTTTTATTCAATTTTGTATTCCAACTCTTTTAGTTTTAGTTTTGTTATTTAATTAGTAGCTTATTTTAAGTGTATGGTAAAAAAATTATTTTATATGTAAAAAATCAAATAATAATAATAATAAATTATTTTAGGTTTGATTTGTTTCTCTCGTTAAGTTTAAATGAGTTGGTATTGAGTTGAATTGTAGGTTGTGTGTGAACGAGAGATTAATAAATTTTCTATTAGAAGATATAATTTTATTGGAATGTGAATAAATATAATCTTGTGCCATACGCAAAAGCAAAAAAAAAAAAAATTAAAGCATCCAACAAAAAATACCCAACCTTTTAACGAATTTAAATCTGATACATATTTTTGTGTCTCCGCTCGTTTTCGATCGGTATCTGGTGACGTGTCTCGCTGAGACACGTCACCAGCTATCGGTTGGAGACGGGTGGAGACACAAAAAGGCGAGACACGTCACCAGATATCGGTCGAAGACGGGCGGAGACACAAAAATATGTATCGGATTTAAATTCGTTAAAAGGTTGGGTTTATATAATTTAATCGTGAAGTTCAGGATTAAATTGAAAGTTGGAAAAAATGTGGTGTATTTATATGCAATTAACCCTAAATATAATTTGATCCCAACAAAAAAAAAAAGGCAAAAAGAAAGAAAATTAAACGTCCAAAAAAGAAAAAAATAGTACAAGCATTTCACATTTAATCCATCATTCCCTAGAAAGTTTTAGCCCATAACTTTTTGCAAAAAAAAAACCCAAAGAAAGTAGCATAAAAAAAGGTATTGAATTTTTTTTATATTTTACATAAAATGTGTCCAACATCGTTGTCATCCATTTATCGTGTTTTTTTTCCAAATTCTCTATTAGTTTTTGCTCAAATTTTGAACAAATAAGCAAAAAGAATAAAACAAGGATAAATGAAACCACGGGCCTTCATGTATCCAACTTCACCGATTGAGATCATCTATATTAATTTAGTGAATCGTCTTTTGTGCAATATATAGTTTTTAATATATCACAAACTAGATAAGTGTTCCGCGTAACGAGAAATTTTCGTAAAAATTGATTATACATTACAATGCATTATATATATTTAATAAAATTATACACTATAAAATAATATTATTATATTATATAATAAATATATTCAATCATAATGTCATGTGTTAAACACAATTAAGTAAATAGGAAAATGACATTAAGTTCAATTTGATATTAAAAAACCAAATAATTAGAATTTTGGTGCATTGTTTTCTAACAATAAGAATTTATCAATTAAATGTTAAAATTTTAAATAATTAAAAAAATATAATTTAATTAATCGTTTAATCAATGGATCAAACATAATTATTTAATATACTTAATTTTATTTTATTTTTAACAAATTAAGACTTTCTAAATGAAAAATCCGTAATATAGTGATACAAGTCAATTAAGCATTAAAGTTTCACATAAATATAATTTTTAAGTTCAACTAATCAATTCAATAATAATACATAGAATACATATACATAAGTTATTTATTTTGGATTATTAACATAAATACATGATATCCTTAAATATAGTTAAATAATATGTAAATTGGTACAATTGCAACAAAAATTCTAATATGCTTTTACAGACTCAAGTTACTTACAATAGATATTCTAATTTTGTATAGATTTTTAGTTTGGCTTAAGTGGTATACATTATTAGTTGTACGTTTATTAGGGTTCAAATTCTTAAACTTATATTTTTATTAGACTTTTATTACATTAAGCCACATAAATGACACATAAGTATCATTTTATTGACATGTATGATTTTCACAATCATGCCAGACGAAATTTAACCAAATGACGACATATAGGCAGAATGAACTCCCTAGCTATTAGTATAAAAGGGGATTCTAGCATACACTCAAGTGCATAGCATGCACTTGGATTTTAAGTTCAATTTGACTTCAATCTTGATTTTTTTAAACACACACTAACACCCCGAATTGTATATTTCTTTGCAATTGTGGTATTACTGATTACTTATTGGGGTATTATTGACAATTTATTGAGGTATTGCTGATTACTTCTTGGAGTATTATTGATTTTTGCTTGGGGCATTTTTTTTTTCAAACACTACAAAAAATGTGTGATTTGAAGAGGGTATTTAAAGAGGGAAAAATAGCCCTCGTATTTGAAGAGGGACTACACGAGGGAAAATACTAAACTAGGGTTTATACGAGGGATCTTTTTCTGTCAATAAAAACGAGGAATTTCACGAGGGATTTTGGATCCCACGACAATTTCACGAGGGTACAGATGAGGAAATGCACCAAAAGAAGGTTCACGAGGGAATATATCCCTCGTCCAGTACCGGTTGTCAGTACACGAGGGAATATATCCCTCGTCCAGTACCTGTTGCATGTACATGAGGGAATCTAACCCTCATCCAGTCACGCTCCTATTACACGAGGGATTAAAACCCTCTTTAATTTGAATGTGACAGTTCACGAGTAGGGCTGAAAACGAGCCTGAACAAACCAAACAACAATATGTTCAGGCTCGGCTCGAAATTCTAGGTAATATAGTTCGGCTCGGCTCGAGATGGAGCGAGCCACAACTTCTGTGTTCGGATTCGGATCGTAGGTAGATAATGGTGTTTGTGATATATTCGGCTCGGCTCGGTACTTGGTAGAAAAGATGCAATCGTGCCGTGCAGACCCCTTTTTAATGAAATTAGTATTGTAGCCTGACCTTTTAGCTGTACAAAGTCTGCCTTTTCCATTTTAAAATGGATTGAAGCTTTAAAAAGTTGTAACTATATAGGCCCACCATTCTACCTTTTAGCATATGACAAACTTACTTTATAATATAATTTTACTAATGCATTGCAGAACCACTTTTCAATAAAACAATATTTAAATAAAATTCCTAATTAAACCCATAGTCCCATATGCTCACGTTTTATCATATAGCAAAGCAACAAGGCTGCCAAACTTATTTTCTTTGAAAGAGCCCATGGAAAACAAGTAATATACTTAATATTTATTTTAATTCTAAATTAAATAATATTCTGTTAACCATCTCTCAGTTCTTATATACACACATAAATGATATGTAAAATATCATTCAATAAACAACAGTAGAATGATAACAGACTAAATCATGTAGCAAAAAATCTTGCAACAACAATACTCCATAAAATTTGATATAAAATAGATTCTTAATGCATCAAAGGAAAATAATCAAAAGAAAAACTGCATAATTTAATAAGAAGTTTAGTAGTTCCACCTACATGAATCCACACTAAACACAAATAACTTCTAAATGATATTGGCAAAACATAGTATGAGGTCCGTCAAAACACGTCCGTCGTAAAATTACCTACGAAAATCAAGACAACAAAAGATTAATTTTCAAAAATATTCTTTGTTTTATAACTTCACATATATATTCATATAACTGAAACAAATATTCAATTAAGATTACCTCCATCTTTGCATAATAAAACTAAAATATCATCCAACATTGCATTATGCAACATCACTCAAGTCACTTTTTTGCAAGTCCTCATCATCAATCTGCATGTATATTTATATAATTTTTTGTTAAAATAAAAACTCGAACTTAGGAAAATACTGTTGCATTAAAATAAATTAAGATACCTCTATAGGTTTCGAAACTTTCCACTCCGAACGCAACCAATCCCCTGTGCATACAATTGCTTGAACAGTCTCAGGCTTTAAAGAACTTCGATATTGATCGAGAACTCTTCCTCCAGCACTAAAAGCTGATTCTGAAGCAACAGTTGTTATGGGAATAGATAGTATATCGCGTGCCATGTTAGATAAGGTTCGAAACTTCAAAGTATTCATTTTCCACCAATCCAAGACATTAAAATCTGCATCCAGTTCTTCATTGCATTTATAAATTCCTTCTTCAAGGTATATATCCAATTCGGATTTGCTGGGAACTACAGAATCTAATTCTTGTGCCCACATGTCAAACTCTGTTCTACCTTTGGTTTTACCTCTTATTCTTCCCCCACCAACATTTTCATCCAAGGACCTTGATTCTTTTGCATTATTTTTTGGCCTTGTTTCACCAGAAATACGATTAGACATATACTCTGCATAGAGCTCATGTAAATTAGAACGCACCAATTCAATCTCTTCAATCGCCTTAGTAGCTGGATATATTTTGAAGTAACTAAATTCAATCAACTTCATCTTATATCTAGGATCAAGAACAGCACCCATGGCCATCAACAAACTACAATCTCCCCAATACTTGTCAAATTTTTCCCTCATTTTCAGAGCCAACTTTTTGATAAAATCAGCATTATCATCACTGGACTTTTCATTCAAAATCTGCCTTATTTTCCAAACTTCAGGTAAAAACAGATTTGAAGTTGGATAACTAACACCAGAAAATATGACTGTGGTATCATTGAAAACTTCTAAGAATTTACATACCTCAAGTGCCTCATCCCACTCTTTAGAAGATGGTAACCAATCATACTGTGGATCCCTTTCTTGGTATCTGGGAAATACATCCTTAAACACTAAAGCAGATTCCAACATTGCATAAGTGGAATTCCATCGGGTCGGAACATCAAGGATTAAACCTTTAGAAGTTGGAAGCTGAAGTTGTTTTGCCATCTCATTGAACTTATAAAGTCGAGATGGTGACATTTTGATATATTTGGCACTTTCACGAACATTATCAATGACTCTCTTAATTTGAGTTAGCCCATCTTGCACCATAAGGTTTAATACATGCGCACAACAACGTACATGAAAAACTTTTCCCTTAAAATAAAGTTTTCCCTTTAGTGAAAAATTAGACTTCAAATTTCTCACAGCAGCATCATTAACCGAGGCATTATCAAGAGTGATAGATAATATTTTATCCTCAATCCCCCAACCAATAAGACACTCATAAATACAATCAGAAATAGCTAATCCGGTGTGTGGTGGTGGTAATGCACAAAAATTCAAGATGCGTTTCTGCAACTTCCACTCCGTATCAAGAAAATGACATGTAAGACACATGTAACCAATATTCTGATTAGAGGTCCACAAGTCAGAGGTTAAACTAAACTTCTCAACAATTTCAAATATGGTTTTTAGCTTTTTCTTTTCAATATCATACAACTTCATGCAATCACTTCTCAATGTAACACGAGACATATTCTCAAATCTTGGATTTAACGATTTGCAAAACATCACAAAAAATTCATGTTCCATTCTAAATGGGTACTCATGCACAACAACCATCTTTGCTAGACATTCTCGTACCTTCTCTTTATCATACCGGTAGGTAGTAATTATGCCCCCAGAGCCACCTCCAAAGTCAGTTGGTCCTAAAGGTTGTGTCGTCAAAACTCTTTGCTTTCTAGTAGAAGCAAGACGGACTGGACAGCTCTCTAAGTGCCGATGAAATTGGGTGGTTGAACCTTGAGAATTGATGGAAATCAGTGTACTACAATAGTTACACTTTGCCTTTTCCTTACCATCTTTCATCGTTACAACCATGAACTCCAACCAAACTTTTGATTTCCGTTTACGCTCTTTCTTATTTGTATCAGCTTCTTTGTTGACTTGCTTTTGAACACTTTCTGGGGCTTTCTTTTCCTTATCTTCAATAACAATTGGTTCCACTGGGTTGTTAAGTGAAGAATCCATTATTTTGGAGAACCTAAACACTGTAAAAGAATCAATAAATACTTTTTGTTAACGAATTGCATTATACAGTAAGTTTCTATTTCATGCGAATCTTATTATTCACAATTATCCATCATCAAATTTCGGGCAACAAGTTATTGTGTCACTATAATAACTAATCATAATCTAACATTATTGTTATAATGAGACAGATTTGTTATAGGATTCAGATAACAACGAATCATATTATTCACAATTATCCAATATCAAATCTATCATATAGTTAGTGATTGAAACAAACAAGCTTTTGAGTTTTAAGCAAGAACAATTTTTTATAAATGGATATAAAAAGAAACGATTGATAATGTGATAAAACCCAAACAATGCCTAACTGACTACCAACTACGCTTGCAAAAATTGACAGAACATAATTGATTAGAGCGAGAAATAATTAGTAATGATCAACCTTTATATAAAAGAATTAACACTGGAAATGATTTTTGTGTGTTATCAAACTAATAATATATTTACAGGAGTGATTAAAAACATACAATAGATGAAAAAGTTCTCACAGGAATATTATCAAACACATGGAGTGCATTACCTGCGTGAGAAGAATCCTTGAAAAATATTAATGGTAGAATTCGAATTATGTTAAAGAAATACGAAGAGAATTGAGATGAGATGAGAAGAGAATAATATAGTTACAAACAATTTGTGTTTTTATAAGTGAACTTACCCATAATTTCAATCGGATCACTGCGTCGTTCCATATGTTCTTCTCCAAGTCCAATATGATAAATTAATGAGTGATGCTTTGAAACTCTGATTCCATTAATTACAATTGAACTTTCAATCTTACCATTAAAAACATAGGAAAGATTAAAAGTATATATGGGAAGGGGAAAAGACCTTGTGTTCACGAACTTTCCGAAACGAACAGAGTATTGTCCGGATTCGGCTCGGTAGATTTCACGAACATGAAATTGTGTTCGAGTTCGGTTCAAGAAGAAAGTGAACGAGCACGAACGATCAGCCGGCGAGCCGAGCCCGAGTCGAGTGCCGAGCTACTCGGTTTGATTTTCAGGGCTATTCACGAGGGATTATAAACCCTCGCCCACTGTTCATGTCAGTTCACGAGGGATCCAAACCCTCGTCCGCTTTGTGCAGGGTGGCAGGGAGCAGGTTTGACTGAGCAATTCACGAGGGATGCTAAACCCTCGTCCAAGTCCTTATACATTATACACTTCAGTCTCTTTTTGTTCCAGTAACTATCTGAAGCAAGAGAGAAGAAGGAGGGAGAAGAGAAGGAGAAGAGAAGGAGAAGTAAGGAGTTCCGGCTGCTCCAAAAATACTCCTCCAATTGTCGGACGTGTTGTACACATTATTGTGAACATTTATATGGTAATTTTTTTATTTTAATTGGTTAAATTTTTAATTTTGAATTTGCATGCAATTAGTGTAAATTATTCTTTATTTAGTGTAAATTATATATATTTAGTGTATTTGTTATTACATTGTGTAGAATTAACTAGCTATAATTTGTGTAAATTACTAGCTATTTATTGTAAATTAATTAATATAATAATATACCTAGCTACGAAATTAGCTTATAATTATTTAATTTTGTTAATACTTGTTGCTTATGATATATATAGGACTAGTTTATTTTGTTGACTTATAATTTGTTTGTTGTAGAATATATGTGCGCTCTGACTTGATTAATTATAATTAATTAAGTCGGAAATGGATGCACGTAGGAATTTTGATTAATTGAGAATACGGAAAAATTAAACGAAACTCTGTCGAAATTTTTAGAAATTATTAATTAATTAATAGGAGAATAAAAAATTAATTTTAGGGTTTTTAGTATTAATTCATTAATATGAAACAGATTGATATGGATTATTCAAGTCGTTTACGTTGGATGTATGGTCCAAGATCGATTAATAGCATGATAGCTCCCGAATTTATTAGTGGACTCGATTCATTCGTAGACTTCGCTACTAGTAACCCGAATTGGATGAATCGAGGAAGGATTAGGTGTCCCTGCAATAAATTTAGATGTCGAAACAAGACGTTTCAGTACCCGATGATGTGAAAGCTCATTTGTATAGAAATAGTTTCATGCCAAATTATTACAATTGAGTTTTTCACGGCGAGAAAAATTGGGGTCAAATTCCACATCAATACATTGATCAGACATCGGCTTCTCACGGGACGGTTGATGAGACAGCAGGATCTAGCTCGTACCACGATATGGTCATAGATTTAACTTCTGGTCCCCACTTCGGAAATGTGGATGATGGGCCGCCTGTTGAGGAACCCCCTAATCAGTATGATGCACATTTTTATGATATGCTTCATGCAGCTGATCGAGATTTGTATCCTGGGTACGAATCGCACTCTCAGCTGTCATTCAATGCCCGAATGCTGAACATTAAAACTGAAAATAGACTATTTGAAAGGGGTTATAATCAAATCGTTGACTTGGTTCGTGAGATCTGTCCTCCGGATAATTTGGTGCCCAGAAAGTTTTCTGATAGCAAACAGTTGATGGGTGAGATGGGGCTTCCTATGGAGAGGATCGACTGTTGTGCATGGAATTGTATGTTATATTGGGGTGCGGACAACGATCTTGAATATTGTAAGTTTTGCAGCCGGCCACGGTTCAAACCCGCTAGACGCGATGTGAATGGTCGACTGAAAAAGAAGAGCGCTTTCAAGGAGATGTTCTACTTTCCCATCATCCCTAGACTGCAAAGATTGTATCAGTCCAATGCAACTGCGAAGGATATGACATGGCATGCAAGTTGCTCTAATAATGATCAGTCCGGTGTTATGCGTCACCTTGCAGACTCGCAGGCTTGGAAATACTTGGACCAGTCGTATCCTGAATTTGCATCAGACATTCAGAACGTGAGGTTAGGCTTGAGCACCGATGGTTTTCAGCCGTTTGGGCAGTTGGGGAAACAATACTCCTCATGGCCGGTGATACTGACACCGTACAATCTACCGCCATGGATGTGCATGAAGGATCAATTCATGTTTCTTACGGTTCTGGTGCCTGGTCCAAAAAAATCCAAAGGATAAATTGGATGTATTTTTACAACCATTGATCTGTGATTTGATAATTTTATGGGAATATGGAGTGGTAACGTATGATATTGCTACAAAGCAGAATTTTTTGATGCGGGTTGCACTAATCTGGACCATAAGTGACTTTCCAGTCTACTCGATGTTGTTTGGATGGAGCACATCTGGAAGGCTTGCTTGTCCATATTGTGCAGAATACACATCTGCTTTCACTTTGAGGCTCAGTCGAAAGCAGTCGTGGTTTGACAACCATCGTAAGTTCTTACCCAGATATCATATGTATCGAAGGAACAAGACTGCATTCAGAAAGAACAAAACAGTTGATGATGATCCACCGCCCATCCGTACAGGTGTTTCGATCCTTGAGGAAATTAATTGGATTGGATTTATGAAAGTTACGGAAGAGGGTGCTGATGCTCACAACAAAGTTCTAGATGGGGGCTGGAAGAAGAAGAGCATTTTTTGGGATTTGCCGTACTGGAGTACGTTGTTGATCCGGCACAATTTGGATGTGATGCACATCCAAAAAAATGTATTTGATAATCTTTTCTACACGGTGATGAATGTGGAAGGGAAAAAAAGGACACAAATAAATCTAGGGATGAGCTCAATGAATACTGTCGTCGACCCTCATTGCAGAGATGTCCAGATACAGGAAAGTACCCCAAAGCTGCTTATTCACTTGATAAGAGACAGAGAGATATTGTTTGCAAGTGGGTAGATGAATTGAAATTCCTTGATGATTATGTGTCCAACCTGTCTCGTTGCGTAGACTGGAGCAAATTGAAGATGTTTGGGATGAAGAGTCATGATTGTCACGTGTTTATGCAGAGACTGTTTCCAATTGCTTTCCGTGAATTACTGTCGGCCAACATTTGGAAAGCTATCACTGAAATTAGTTTGTTTTTCAAGGAGTTAACATCTAGGACCATTACAATGGAAAACATGACTAGGTTGGACCACGATATCCCAGACATCTTGTGTAAGTTGGAATGAATATTTCCACCCAGCTTCTTTAATTCAATAGAGCATCTACTTGTCCATCTTGCATATGAGGCAAAGATCGCTAGTCCAGTACAATACAGATGGATGTACCCATTTGAGAGGTAATCTATTAATTTACCTGTTTATTTTTAATATAATCTCGTTCGGGAATTACAGTAGCTCATCCGTGGACCTTGAATTAGGTATCTTCACAATTTAAAGTTAAGTGTGGGTAACAAGGCGCATGTGGAAGCTTCAATTGCAAATGCTTATTTAACAAAAGAAGCATCAATGTTTTGTTCCCATTATTTTGAGGACCATGTGCTGACGAGGCGACACAATGTACCTCGCAATTTCAGTGGTCGTGAAGTACCCGAAGTAGTTGAAGGTAATCTTTCGATATTTGTGCCTTCTGGTACACATCTTGGAAAGAAGGATAAAAGATGGATTGTAGACTTAGAGAAGCAAGTTGCCCACACGTACGTGTTACTAAATTGCAATGAGGTGCAACCGTATATTGCGTAAGTTAACCTACCTCTTAGTGGAAACTTAAGTTGTTTTTTATCTTCTAATTTGTGCCTCAATCATATGTAGTGTGTTTTTTTAGCAACTACTGCTTGTTCAACCGAATCTATCAGGTGCTGAAAAAGACGATGTGCTTCAAATGGAATTTGCGTCGTGGTTTGAACAACTTGTAAGTGATATATATATATATATATATATATATATATATATATATGTGTGTGTGTGTGTGTGTGTGTGTATAAGTAACTTGTTATTATTAATTTTTATATATAATGGAATATATCGTAAAATTTTAAAATATAGGTGGAGAGAAATCGTGGTGGGAGGAAAGAGTGGTGGGTTCACTTATAAGCTGGTGTCAGAAGGAAGGAGGAAAGAGTGGTGGAGACATTCCAGGTAATTGTTAATTTTGTTAAGTATGTAGTATTATATGTATGTCTACATTTTTACTTAATTAAAATAAACGTGATTGTATATATTTTCTTCAGAGGGAGACCTACTGGGATCCGACGACGGAAAATATTGTGGTAATTAAAAAGCTGTTCATCCAGAGGTCTAGAGAACAATTCACGGATCTCCTCAGTCTTTGGAAGAGGATCCATCGACATGAAGGAAAAAACCCACCGTGGGAGCCGACATTCTAGACTGCACTACTCGAGTACT